>CAMZMU010000128.1:65055666-65770487 GCA_947311845.1 Poa pratensis | reverse complement strand
TCCTATAGCAGCGATTCATACTCTGATCGTGAACCAGAGCCATGCGGAGCATTGTGCTTCACTCGACGCATCCGTGAGACGCGGATGCCCAAACGGTTCAAGTTGACAGGCGAACAACCCAAGTACAACGGTCGCCAAGAACCTTTGGGTGGTTAGAAGATTACAGACTCGCCGTGGCATGCCAGCGTGGCACGAACACCACGGCGATGCAGTACATACGACTTATGCTCGAAGGAACTGCCCGCGACTGGCTCAAGTCGCTCCCTCCATCATCATACGACTCGTGGGACGATTTCCGCAGAGACTTCATCAAAAACTTCGAGCCTCTGTGTGAGCGCCCGAAGACATTCGAGAATTAAGGACATGCACTCAACGATCAGACGAGTCGTTGAGATCATACATACGGCGGTGGACCGAAATACGCAATTCGGTTGGCAAAGTGTCAGAAGACAGGGCCATGGATGCCTTCATACAAGGTCTCGCCAGGAAGGACTTCAAAGAGGCACTTGGTCGTGAAAAGCCAACCTCCCTGGCTGACCTCATCAAAGTTGCGACTGAGTGGGCAGATGGAGAGGATTCTGTACGCAGATCCCGTGCTTCCCCACACGCGACAACTACGAAAGCGGCAGTCGAGGCCGCAGAGATTCATACAGAGAAGATCGCAGGCGCAAACGTTCCAAACGTCCTTACGACGATAACAGACCCGAGTTCATGGCGGCTGGATACACACAACCCCGGGAAGACCAAGATAGAAGCAATCGACGCTCGGATGATCGACGGGACAGTCGAGATCGCGAGCAGCGGAGCGACAGCTACAAAAGGCAAGAATGGCGCAAACGCAGCGACGCAAAACCCGAGCGGTCATTCGAGGAAAAGATGGACGACTGGTGCAGATTCCACCTCTTCAAGGGGGACGACGGAAAACTACGCTCCAATCACACCCTAAGGAACTGCAGGGAATTCGACCAAATGGCGACTGACTACATGATACGACTCAAAAGGTACGGCCCAGCACCTGCTCAGCCCACGCCTGCACCCGCACCACAGCCGAACGCTGTGCCCGCTCTCATGGCGCCACAGCCGCCACCGCAACCACCACCACAGCCTGCTCCAGGCGCAAACCTCGCAGGTGCCATACAACCCGTACTACGGGCGGAAGATGATCAATATCCACAGCCCCACGGGCAGATGTACATGATACAAAAGGGTCGCCCCTCCAACAGGCAGCAAAAGCTAATCACTCGACAAGTGAACATGGCTGTCATGGCACCTCCTGCCGTGCCAGATTTCTGAAGGGATCGGAAACCATCATAAGCTTCAGTCGAGAGGATCATCCCCCAGCTGTAGTTCGACCAGGGCACGCGGCTCTGGTACTCGACGCGCAAATAGGAGGCTACGCCATGACCAAGGTCTTCATGGATGGAGGCAGCGGCATAAACATCATCTTCGCGGACACGCTCCGCAAAATGAACAGGTCAGTCGAAAACCTCCCAAAATCTTCAAATACCTTCCACGGTATTGTTCCTGGCAAAGCAATTAGCCCAGAAGGCACCATACAACTCGACGTTACGTTCGGGGACAAAAGCCACTTCAGGACAGAGTCGATTGAGTTCGAGGTCGTCGACTGGAAATCACAATACCATGCTATTCTTGGTCGCCCGACGTTTGCTCGATTCATGGCGGTGCCACACTACGCGTACCTCACGCTGAAGATGCCAGGACCAAAGGGAGTCATTACTGTCCGTGGAAACTTTCAAAGGTCCGATGCTTGCGACCGCGAGTTCAGCAAAATCTCCGAGATGTTCGGGGTGGAAGAATCACTCGCCGACTTGGCGATTCCAACGACCGCACACTCCTTCCGGAGCATAAGAAGTTGGCAGTCGACAGATCCTTCAATGCTACAAATGACACAAGGTCGCATCAGGTGCACCCGACCGATCCGTCCAAGACAGTCAACATATCTTCGAGCCTGCCTATCGCATAGGAAGGCGCGCTCGTCGAATTCCTCCGTGAGAACTGGGAAATATTTGCGTGGTGTCCAGCCGACATGCCAGGTATTCCCAGGGAATTCGCCGAGCACTCTCTCCAATTGTTTCCAGATGCAAAGCCAGTCAAGCAAACGATGCGTCGAATCTCCGGCCCAAAGCGAACCGCAGTCGAATCTGAAGTCGACCGGTTACTCGCAGCAGGATTCATTAGGGAAATCAAGAAATCACAATGGGTGGCCAACCCCGTACTCGTAGAAAGAAGCATACAGACATCCTTCGGATGTGCGTGGACTTCACAGCGCTGAACAAGTGCTGTCCAAAGGATCACTTCCCGCTACCCGAATCGACCAGATCGTCGACTCCACCGCCGGATGCGCACGACTCTCCTTTCTGGATGCTTACTCAGGTTATCACCAGATAAGGATGAAGCAAGAAGACGAAGAAAAAACGGCGTTCATAACCCCACTCGGGGTCTACTGCTACACAACTATGCCCTTTGGGCTCAAAAACGCGGGTGCAACATACCAGCGCATGATGCAGGACTGCCTCAAAAAGCAAATCGGACGCAACGTCCAGGTCTACGTGGATGACATTGTCATTACCACAAGGGAAGAACACACACTACTCGACGATTTGAGGGAGACGTTCGCAAACCTCAAACGCTTCCATATCAAGCTCAATCCTAAGAAGTGTACGTTCGGCGTTCCAGCCGGGCAGCTCCTAGGGTACCTAGTCTCTGCCCGTGGAATCGAAGCAGACCCGGAGAAAATACAGGCCATCCTCACAATGCAAAGGCCTTCAAAGCTTCATGATGTGCAGAAACTAGCAGGACGAGTAGCAGCGCTCAGTCGATTCATCAGCAAACTGGGTGAAAAGGCTTACCATTCTATCGACTGATGAAGAAGGCGGACAAGTTCGAGTGGACGCCAGAAGCTGAAGCAGCCTTCACAGATCTCAAGCGGATCCTCACAAGCCCTCCGATCCTCGTCGCACCTAAGGAACGGGAACCACTCTACCTGTATGTCTCGGCTACAAACAGGGTGGTGAGCACCGTACTGGTAGTCGAACGCATGGAGGAGGGCACATCCAAAGCATACAACGTCCAGTCTACTACCTAAGCGAGGTTCTCTCCATATCAAAACAGCGGTACCCGCACTATCAAAAGCTGGCATACGCTGTATTCATGTCCTCAAGGAAGTTGACACACTACTTCACCGAGCACCCGATCACCGTGGTAAGTAACTCAGCAATCGGTGATATCCTCACAAACCCCAATGCAACGGGTCGAGTCGCAAAATGGCTCATCGAGCTGGCTCCAAGAGACATCAAGTACGAGCACCCGAAGGCTATCAAAGCACAAGTCCTACCCGACTTCACAACCGAGTGGATAGAGGCCCAATTACCTGGAGCACCAGACGTGTCCAATTCCTGGACCATGTACTTCGATGGGTCCAAGAAACACGAAGGCGCAGGCGCAGGCGTCATCCTCATATCACCAAAAGGGGACAAGCTACGTTATGTTTTGCAGATGGGATTCAAACTACCCTCCAATAACGAGGCTGAATACGAGGCCTGATCCATGGCATGCGGATGGCAAAAGCACTTGGGTGCACTCGATTGATGATCTACGGCGACTCCAATCTCGTGGTGCAGCAAACAATGAAGGCCTGCGACGCAATCGCGGACAACATGATCGCTTATCGCGACCTGTACAACACACTGGAGGGCAGCTTCGAGGGCTGCGAGTTGAGGCACATAGGAAGGGAAAGTAACGAAGAAGCAGACATGCTAGCCAATCTTGGCTCAACTGGCGCACAAATTCCACCTGGTGTCTTCCTCGAGCGCATCGAACACAGATCTATCAAGGAGAAACGAGAGCCTCCTCCGTCGACTACGCCACCCAAAAGCAAAGTGCCTAGCACAGAGGACCCCCCAGTCGAGGTTCTCATTGAGCCAACTGGACTCAACCTTTTCTGGCTTACATACTCCGTGGCGAGCTACCAGATGACATAACCGAGTCCCGACGCGTGACTCGAAGATCAAAAGCATACACCGTTATCAACGGCGAGTTATACAAGCGCAGCATATCAGGTATGTTCCAAAGATGCATCGCATTCGAAGATGGCCAAGCCATACTTCGAGACATTCATGCAGGTACCTGTGGGCATCACGCCAGCAGTCGATCACTCGTAGCCAAAGCCTTTCGCGCAGGGTTTTACTGGCCTACAGCACTCAAAGACGCGGAGGACATAGTCAAAAGGTGCGTCGGCTGCCAGAAATTCGCAACAAGGCCGCACGCACCCGCATCGGCGTTGAAGACTATACCGCTGGCCTGGCCTTTCGCCCAATGGGGGCTCGATATGGTTGGGCCACTCAAAAAATCATCGCATGGCGGGCATACTCACCTACTGGTGGCAGTCGACAAGTTCACAAAGTGGATCGAGGCGGTCCCCATCACAAATTCGACTGCTACTACGGCAGTCAACTTCATAAAGAGCATCATCTACCGCTTCGGTGTCCCAAACAGTATCATCACTGATAACGGCACAAACTTCACGGCTGAGGAGTTCAAAACCTTCTGCAAAGAGCAGGACATTACGCTCAACTACGCATCCGTGGCACATCCACAATCCAATGGCCAAGTCGAAAAGGCCAACGGACTTGTGACGAGTGGGATCAAGAAGCGCCTCCTGGTGCCACTCAAAAGAGCTGCGGGTGCTTGGGTCGAAGAACTACCATCTGTGCTATGGAGCCTACGCACAACTCCCAACACTTCTACGCAGTTCACCCATTCTTCATGGTCTATGGTGCAGAGGCAATCTGCCATCAGATGTAAGGTTCAATGCGCCACGAGTTGAAGCATACAATGAAGAAGACGCGGAAGAAGCACTCGAAGACGCAGTCGACTTGCTCGATGAGGCGCGAGACACGGCCTTGGCCCGCACAGCTGTTTACCAGCAGGATCTCCGCAACTACCATAGCCGTCGACTGCGAACCAGGTCCTTTGTGTGGCGACCTGGTTCTTCGACTGAAGCAAAAGAAGGTGCACAAGCTCGCTTCCCCATGGGAAGGTCCCTTCATCATCACGGAGGTCCTTGGTGGAGGCGCATATCGACTGAAGCACGCGAAGACAGGCGAACTCTCTCATAATCCTTGGAACGTTGCGCATCTGCGCCGTTTCTACGCATAAAGTGCTCACAGTCATACAATGTAATAGGCTATATGTCGGATGGCTGCAGGTTTCAGACGCGCTCTTTTCCTTACCAGGGTACCTAAGGGGACTGGAAGGTTTTTAATGAGGCGGCCTGCAGCCTAACATTCAAAAGAGGAATAAAATCAATGTTCCTTCGACTTCTTTGTGCTACTACCCGCATAATTCATACCTTAACCGCACCCGAAACCCTCGGGGGCTGTGTTATGATCAAATGAGCTCTCGCTCTTGCAGAAACACAATGCCTTAGCCGCACCCGAATGCTCGGGGGCTGCGTAACAAGGATCCAAACAAAGAACACAAAAACTCTGCAGCCGCACTCGAATACTCGGGGGCTGCACAGTCATTGGTTCACAACCAACACATATTTCACAAACCCCGCTCGACTGACTCGGGGGCTCGACAAAAAATCAAAGTATACAAACTATACAATATACAAAGAGTCAAAAATTACACTCGGGGGCTGCCCCCTATACAAATTGCACTCGCAAACTATTCTAATCCTCAGGCTCGTCCTTTACGGGCAGCTCGGGACCGCAAAGCTGTTCGCGAGTGCACTCGATTAGTGTCTCCGCAGCTGGATCGTGTCATCCAGGTCTTTTGTTCGAGAACCTCTCCGGCTGCAGGTGTCCGCAACACCAACCTTGGTTTTCGACTACGCATATACGCCATTGCAGCGTTGGCTCCAATCACAAGTCTCTGAGACAGCAACTCTCGAATGGGATTTGTTTGACGGAAGATGTTCAACAAAGCACGAATCCCTTGTGGTTGTGGCCCCGCAGGAAAAAGAGTCTCGTTCAGGCGAATAAACGCTGCCCGGCATAACTCCAGCAGTTCAGCACTTCGCCAGACGCGATCCTTCAGGGTGGCGAGTATGCGGGCATGGTACCTATCAAGCCAAAAGTGTTGACGCCCAGTCGTAGGGTCGTCAACCACGCTATCCAGACGCCCTTCCACGCGAATCTTTTCAGCCTGGAAGTTGTCGACAAAGCCTACAAACACGGGCGCACCAGTCAGATCAAAAGGACAATAGCTACGCAAAAAGCTTGTAAACAGAGCAAGACTCGAACTTACACTCGAGTTGCCTGTTCACAAGATCCATCTCCCCGAGCACATTCCTCGCGTTGGGTGGCCAACGCGGGTCTCGCCCTCAATCGATTCAGCTCAGCCTGGGCGTCCTTCAGATCTTGCTCCATTCTCACAAATTTGGCCTTCATATACTCCATCACCTTGGCATCATTTACCATTGACCCTGGGATCGGGTGGTGATTGGAGCCTGCGAGGAACTAGTCGCAGTAGCAGGTTCTCGTGACTGTTCAAAGAGCATAATCACAAACACAAAGTTTGTGTCAGAAGCTAAAACTCATGTCATAAGCATACAACTCTTCGAGTGAAAGACATTAGCAAAAGACTGTTTGCATAAACAAGGTAGCACAAACAAAGCGCAGACTCGCGCAGTTCAGAAGGTATCATTACAAGGCATAAAACAAAAGGGTACAGCTACCCTAAACCTAAGATTCGATTTCCTAAGCAGACGATTGGCAGTCTCGAGTGCCCGGCGCTCCATGGTGGTAAAAACCTCGGCCAGTCGCGCGGCGGCTCCGCTCACCCCCTTCAGAGAAATGGGCTTCCCATCTGGCTTCGAGGGAACGCAGACAGTGCTGCCTCGTAGTCGCAATCTATCCCATGTCCCATAAGAAGCTTGATGGTGGACTCGGATCCGCGTACCGTGTTGGCGCGAGCGAAACCCGCCATGGTGGACGTCCCGGGGCCAAACACGTCGGCGAAGTCGTCCGCCGTCGACGGCACTACGCCAGTCGGGAACACCACCTTGTATACGCCAAGTGTGCTCGTATTTGGCGAGTGCGTCTTCGCCTGGTTGCATAGGCGCCTAAGCCGCCCACTGTTCCAGCGAAGATCACACTCGCCACGTCCGCAGAGGCCGGTGCGCCAACAGCTTCTGCACAATTCAAAAAAGGCAAAAGTCATTTCATGACACTCGACAGTTATATATCATATCAAAAGGAGAAAAGATTACTCACCTCCCATGGCCTGCGCGAGTGCCGCGAGCTGGTCAGCATATCCTCGCTCGCGTGCAGCGGCTGAGTTGGTGGCGGCAGCCAGCTCTTTCTTCGACTCTTCGCGCTGCGCGGCGAGTGCATCTTCCAGCTCCTTCTTCTCGCCTGGCCCAGCAAAATCACGTGCATTCAATACTCGACAAAATCAAGCATTGCAAAAAGAAATTCGGCAAAACAAAAGCAAAAAGGAGAACTCACGACTGAGCCGCTCTAGCTCGGCGCGCATGGTGTCCCTCTCCTGCTCCACCTGGACATAAGCCTTGGCGGAATCTGCCAAGGTGTGGTAGAAGGGCTGCGAGCACACGAATTCAGCAAAAATTCAAACTCTCACAGACCTACAACTAAACGGGTCAAGCAAAAAGCTACTTACGTGGTTCATCCACGGCTCAGGAGCCGCGACTGATGTCCCGACATCTGGAGTTGCCTTGGCTGTCTCAACGACAGCATCAGTGGCCATTGGCTGGGCAGCCTCGTTTCCAGTCGGTGCAATTCGAGTGCTCCAGGGTTGGAACATTTCGACTGGAGGAGTCCCAGGCTGATTGTTTTCAGCGCTGTGGGCAACACAACAAAGCAAAAAGACGGTCAGCACAAATATGTGACAGCACAAAATTCTCATATACTCAAAAACACATACCTGTGCTCCTCATCTTCCTCATCTTCGGAGTCGCCAAAAATTGGTCCCCCAAAGGCTGGGGTACCACTCGACTGAAGAGGAAGAGTTGAGCTTGTTGAGCACGCACGCAAAGGAGCGGCTTGGAAAACAGGTGGTGAGCCTGATTCCTCGTCATCCTCCAAGCCCTGCCCCTCGCGGGTGAACTACAGCAGAAGGCGCCTTCTTGGCCAGTCGACGCCGCTTCGGTGGCGCGGGTATCGACTTCTTGGTCAGAGGTGGCCTTGTCTTCAGATTGGACCTCTTCTGCTGCTTCCTCCTCGACCTCCTCCACATGTGAAGTGGTGGCAGAAGGGATGGGCGACTGATCCCTTTCGGGTCCACCACCTGTGCCTGAGTTTCTTCAGTCTCGCCATTTTCAGGCAGAGGAGGAAGGGAGGCAGCAGTCGAGTGACCCTGCATAGCATACATCACAAATTGCAAAGTCAGAATCAAAACATATCGCGAGAAATACGAGTGGCAAACTATTAAACTACAGACATACCTCAAGCAAAGGGTTTTCCGCCCCATACGGCTCAATGGGACAGTCGATGTGCATTTGTCGCCTGTCGTCAAGTTGGTGATGTGCCGCACGTGTCACAAGCTCGTTCCTTGACAGCTCCTCTGGGCTCATCCGAGTGGAGTCACCCGCGCCCTCATACTCCCACATGGGGTGCGCTCGGGCACGGAGTGGCCACCCCGCCTCTTCACAAAGGTGGCGATCAATGGATGCCTGTGACCTTGTCCAGCATGTCGTCGATCGAGTCAGCAAAGGGCGCGCTTCCTCCATTTCTTCGGCTGAGAGCTGGTGATCCCACGCCTTGGTCCTGACGTAAGCGCAGTCGAAAGGGGCGGCTGCGTCTGCTCGACAGTCGCATAAAACCACCCTTCCTCCAGCCTTGGCGGGAGTCGACGGTCTTCAGGCGGAAATAGCGGGTGTCGCTGCGCACCTGGATTCCACAGCCGCCACGGGGTAGGTGCGACCACCTCCTCTGTTCGGCCGTACCATGAAGATGGTTTCCAGCGCCCAGCTGGGTGCGACGCGAGGAAGCACTCGCACAGCGTGATGAAACACGCGATATGCATAATGCCATTTGGGGTGAGATCATGGATCTGCACCCCGTAGGCAAAAAGAAGACCACGAACAAAGTCGTGGAGGGGAAGCGAAAAGCCCCTAGGCAAAAACTCCGCAAAACAAACACGCTCGTTGGCGCGTGGTTCGGGGAGTACCTCCTTGGGCGACGGCGCGCGGACGGCGAGCTGCTCCGCGGGTGGCAGATACCCTGCTCGCGGACTTGCAAATGGGCGTCCTTGATGGTGGACTTCGCCCAGTCCCCGCTGCCCTTCTTCAGCGCGGCGGACGCAGATGTACCCGCCAGTCTTCTTGCCCTTGGCCGCATCGGTCGGCAGCGGCGGCGGCACCACGCTTGGAGCCTCCACCTTTCGCCATTGCAACGATGGATGAGGGTGGAGAGAGAGCTTGGGCGCAGAGCAATGGAGGTGGGCGCGAGGAGGAAGATGAGACGAGGGGCGGCGCAAAGAGGCAAATGGCAAGTAAAAAATTCTGCCAGCGCGTCTCCCCTATTTACCACAGATCGCAAAACGATCGCAACCGTCAAAACAAAGGCATACGCTCCGCGCGAAATCTAGCCATACACGTGGCAGCCGGAGGCAACCGTCGCGGCCACTCCGCCCACTACGCACGGGAAACTAGGAAACCATCATCACGCCCCGTGAAAACCGCGCCAGAACGGTCAAATCAAGTCCACGGCGTCATCCTGGTCAGCTCTGCAAAAATGGGCCCACACAGAAGGTCACGTCTTTCAAACTTCAAGCACGCCACCGCTTGTCAGAGATGGCAGTCGCGCAAAATGCGTCATTGCTGACGTTGTTTCATCTTCAGAACTGGCAAAAAGTCACTCGATGATATCTTCGGGTGGTCTCTCGCATAAGTCTCGGTTGGTTTTTAGCAAAGATCATAGAGCCAGTCGAAATTCTTTCGACTGCGTCATACTCCCATCGGGAGCGTATCAAAAAATTTCTTTGACTAAAATGTGCAGGGTAAAAGATTTTGAGATTATCCTCCATTGCAAGCAATAAAGCACAATCTCGGGGGCTACTCCCATCGGGAGCGCTGTCGCGCACCCGATAGAATAATGGCAAAAGTGTCAGTCGACGAAACATTCGACTAAGTTCATAAGCAAAATCACACTCAAAATATTCCCGAGTTGATCCGACGATCCTTGGATGCTGCATGCATAGTGCAAAGGTAAGACCCACCGATCAGTCGAGCTGGGCTAAGGACCGCTCCAGCAGCGTTATCCTTAAATTTTCCGTGTCAGCAGACATGATGAATTATCCCCGACGGACGCGTTGGGTTGATTCAAAATTATACTGCAGTTCGATTCCGTAAGACCTCAACGGCTGTTTCGAGTCTGTCCAGTTTGTTCCAGATTCGAGTCCGGGGACTCGAGTTTGATTGAAAGCTAGTATGGTTTTGCCACAAATGGTAGTTAACTGGCCCCGATCCGTCGTGTGTGCCGGGCCTGCTAAGCTAATATCCCTTGACTATCATAAGCAAAAACTCATAGTCGATGAAACACTCGACATAGCCAACATGTGCTATTTCATAAGAATTCTAAATACAGATGTAAAAAATATAACGTGCATGATGTATGAGTCCATGCCCGACTCTTCGAATCAGACAAGTACTCGGGGGCTACTGACATGGGTATGCCTATCGGGTACCCTACCATGAGGGTACCTGGTGCACGTATCGACTAGGCCCAACTATCAGAGCCTACATGAAGCCCATGAAGGGAGGCCCACGAAGATGGAGTATCCTCCAAGTTTGGCGAAGCAATAGTCGGTTTAGAGTTTCCTTACTTGTAAATCGAGTCGGTTACGAACACCCGAGACCCAGCCTATTATTTAAGGACTGGGAGGGCCATCGAACCAGACACGTACTTTCAGAGACCAAAACCCTAGCGAGATCGACATCTCGCCGGGACCTTGTAACCATCATATTCACAAAGCAATAACAGACAGGCAGGACGTGGGGTGTTACCTCCACACGAGGGCCCTGAACCTGGGTAAAATCTTTGCCCTGCTTGTCAGCCGACGATACTTCCAGCTCTACCACGTTCTCTCCCCCATATTCATAACCTAGGGACCTTAACCATGGGTCTTGATGAGTCTACCCTCGTCAACAAGCATGCAAACACTCTAACATGTCACCTACAGTACTAAAATGCTCAAGAAATAACACAACTAAAATAAAATTCTACTTGGATAAACGGAGGAGTCACATACGGAGAGTAAATGGTCCAAATCAGCAACAAAGATGGGCTGAGCAAGGAGATCGAAAATCTCGAGCAAGAGCAGCAAGAACACGGGTTTGAACAATGGTGGAGTGTTTGGTCGGGAGAGAGAAAGAAATGAGAGGAAGATGGGTGAGTGGAGGGCCAGGTGGGACCCACACCATGCCACGGCGCGGCCCCACCCCTGCCGCGCGGTGGGGGTGGTGTGGTGGCATGGTGGGTCCCCTGGTCAGCTCTAGGCACTCCCACATTCCTCTTTAAAAACTAGATTTAAGGTATAATTTCAGAAATTTTTGAAAACTTACATTTTGCACATTTTCTGGATATTTAAATAATAAACTTGAGCAGAAATAGAATTTATAAAGACCAATTTTAATTAAAACTTTGCAAGTTCAGTAACATAACAGTAGGTAAAACAAGGTTGAGAAATAAAATGTTGTTTAGTGCTTCTATGCAGTTAAAACATATTTGTTAACAAGGTTGATCAAGTCTTGTCACCAAATAAATTTTATATGACATTAAAAGAATTAAACCACATGAGACAATCATGTTACCTTATATGTATAGCAATAGATCCAATCATAATACTTTGAAATCCTTCTTGAGGTTCATAAATAGGGCAATCAATACTTCCCATTTTGATAGTTCTAAGATTGGCTATTGTATTTACTCCATATTCTTGTCCGGCTTTTTGGGAAAATAAACAGTATGCTCTTTGTCATTAACATTGAAGGTTACTTTTCCTTTGTTGCAATCAATAACAGCCCCTGCAGTGTTAAGAAAAGGTCTCCCAAAAATAATAGACATATTATCATCTTCAGGCATTTCCAACACAACAAAGTCAGTTAATATTAAACAATTATTAGCCACTTGAACGGAACATCCTCGCATATGCCAACAGGAACAGCAGTAGATTTATCAGCCATTTGCATAGATATATTAGTTGGTATAAAATTTTTCTAGATAGAGTCTCTTATAAAGAAAAAAAGGCATAACACTAACTCCTGCTCCTAAATCACATAGAGCAGTTCTAACATAATTATTCTTAATAGAGCATGGGATAGTTGGTATACATGGATCTCCAAGTTTCTTTGGAACCTTACCATTGAAAGAGTAATTAGCAAGCATAGTAGAAAATTTCTCATTAAGAAATTTCCTTTTGTTGGAGACAATATCTTCATATATTTTGAATAAGGAGGCAATTTAATAGCATCAGTCAAAGGAATTTGCAAAAACAAGGGTTTCATCCATTCACAAAATTTATTATAGTGTTCCTCTTCCTTTGATTTATGTTTCTTATTAGGAAAAGGCATTTGCTTTTGCACCAAGGTTCTCTCTCATTACCATGCTTCTTAGCATGAAATATTCTTTAGTATACTTTTTATTCTTAGTATGCTTTTCAAGTTCATCTTCACTCTCCTCTTTATCAGAAGCATCATTTTTATCCTTAACATTGTTATGTTCATTACCACTTTCAGTTTCAACATCAGAGATAGATATACTATTTGGATCATTAACATGCTCATTTTCTTTAATTGATTCAGGAGATTCTTCAACATGTTTATGTTTTTCTTCTTCTTTTTCTTAGAAGGGGTACTAGTTTCATTAGCTGTTGAGAGATCTTGCTCAATTCTTTTAGAATGTCCTTCAGGATATAAGGGATCCTGAGTAGAACACCTCCTCTAGTTCCTACTCCATAAGCATGTTTTTCATTTTCTCTAAAAGCATTAACTAGCAGATCTTTTGTACCTTAGTGAGTTGATCTATTTGAGTTTGAACCATATGGATATTTAATAAGCATTTTACATCATAGAAGTTCTTTCCACAATATCATGCAAATTACTAATAGCTCTAGAATTTTCCAACAGATGATTTGCACTCTCATTTAAAGTTATCCTGCTTAACAATATAATTATCAAATTCATCTATGCATTGATCAGGAGTTTTAGAATAAGGAATATCTCTATCATCAAAATGTTGGAGAGAGTGTACCTCAATATGATGGGTGAGGAATTGGCTTACATAATTCTTCTATTGGTGGTAGATTCTTCACATCTTCAGATTTAATACCCTTCTCTTTAAGAGATTTCTTGGCTTCTCCTCATTTCTTCATCACTTGTTCAAGAATTCCTCTCTTCTTTGGTGTGGGTATCGGGTCGGCTCAGGTATAGTCCAATCATCATGATTTTGGCTTATTTTATCATTAATTCCTCAGCTTCATTGGAGTCTTTTCCTGAAAACACACCAGCACAACTATCTAGCTATGTCCTAGATTCAACAGTTAGCCCATTATAGAATATATCAGAAGTTCATTTTTACCTAATTGATGTCCAGGCCGAGCTCTGAGTAAGAACAAAACCTTGCCCAAGATTTAGGCAATTGCTCGGCTTCCAATTGTTTGAAATTAAAGATTCTCTGTAAGCAGCATGTTGAGCACTAGCAGGAAAATATTTCTGGAAGAAAGCATTAGCCAAATCCATAGGACTTTTAATGGATCCAGGAGATAAACTATTAAACCAAGTTTTAGCTTCATCTTTTAATGAGAAAGGAAATATTTTAGTAACGAAGTAACTGCGCTTCTTAATGTCATCAGAAAACACACTACTTGAAGTGGAAAGAATGTTCATATGTTCTATAGCACTTTCATTTTCAGTTCCTCGAAAGGTTCTTTCTCAACAATAGATATATGTGACAAGTCCATAGAGAAATTATAATCTTTATCTTTTATATCAATGGGAGATGTAGCAAACTTAGCATCAGGAGACAGTTTGTAATTAACAGCCACGTCTTGCAAGAAGATTTTTAACAGCACTAGCATCTTTAGAAGCATTGCATTCTTCAATAAATTCTTCATTAAGTTCAACATAAGATTCCTCGAAATCATCACTAGTATGATCTCTTAATTCAGTTGAACTAACAGGTGTAATGGGACTTTAATTAGGTGTTTCAGCATTTTCAGTTTGTTTTGACTTAGCAATTGTAGCATCTAGAAAAGGACCTAATGAACCACTCTCATCAAGCACAGTAGAAGCATCATCAAAAAATTTAGAAGTATTTTCAGATTCAGCAGAAGTAGCAGCACGTGAAGTATGTGTATGTGTTGGTGTGTGTGACAAGTTGACTTATAACAGGACGGTGAATCAAGAGAAGCAGAAGTACTCAGAGTTGTACCTCTCCTTGTAGTGGATGGCAGTATGCAAAACCTTCTTATCGTGAGGTTTAACCATGATGAATGAATTGCAGCGAACATTATCACTCTCAGGTGAGCTTATAAATAGAGCTATGCTCCCCGGCAACGGCGCCAGAAAATAGTCTTGATGACTCACAAGTATAGGGGATCGCAACAGTTTTCGAGGGAAGTAAAACCCAAATTTATTGATTCGACTCAAGGGGAGCCAAAAAAATATTTATAAGCCTTAACAGATGAATTGTCAGTTCAGCTGCACTGGAAATAGACTTGCTCGACACAGTTTATCAGTAGCAACAGTTTTTATAGCAGTAGTAGTAGTGAAATAATAGCAGCAGTAAAATAAAAGCAGCAGTAATAATTGTAGTAGACATCAGAATTAAAATACTGTAGGCATAGGGATGGATGAACGGGCGTTGCATGGATAAGATAATTCATATAATAGTCAGTGTAGGGCATTTGCAGATGGATAATAATAAAGCATCAGGTAATAATCAATCATAGGCATGTGTTCCGTATATAGTCGTACGTGCTCGCAATGAGAAACTTGCACAACATCTTCTGTCCTACCAGCCTGTTTGTAGCGGGGCCTCAAGGGAAACTACTGGTAATTAAGGTGCTCCTTTAATAAAGCACCGGAGCAAAGCTTAACACTCCGTGAACACATGTGATCCTCACATTACAGCCATCCCTCCAGTTATCCCAATTGTTGTCACTTTGGGCCTCGGGTTCCGGACAATTATACGTGCAAACAACTTGCAGAATATGATCTAAAACAATAATTATCCTCATGATTCAATAACATGTTCAGATCTGAAATCATGGCACTCGGGCCCTAGTGTCAAGCTTAAGCATAACAAGTTGCAACAATGACATAAAGTACTAACAACGGATACTAGGCACCATGCCCTAACAATCTGATATTTATTACATGAATGATCTCATCCAATCCTGATGTAGCCCAAGTCACGCCCATCACCATGTCAAAGCACTCCAACACTCTCACAAGTCACCATGGACATCAAAGGTGAACTCTTTCCTCTACGAGAACCCATTTCGGCTCCTTTGGATGGTATACTACTTGAGCATCTACCCCTTTGTTATGCTAGGGATCACACGACGAGTACGAACGTCAAGGGAGATGCCGAGGAAGCCCAAGACTCAGATCATCCAAGGCGTACGCATGAAGAGGAGGAGAAAGCGTCAAGATGAACGAAGAAGAAGTGGGCAAAATCTGCCTGGCCAGCCCCCAGCCGGGTTAGCCGGCTCCTAGGCCCGCTACCCAGCTGAGGCGGCCGGCCCCTAGCCCGGCCTCCAGCCCGGCCCCAGCCCGGCTCAGCCGGCTCCCAGGCCGGCTTCCTGCATCCACTCCGTTTTGTACTACGACTATAAATAGTTCGTTCCCACCTCCTTTCTAGGATGACTTGGTTTTGAGATTAGAGTAGAGCTAGACTCCTTCTTCTCAAAGGTCTCCTTCCTCCCCCTTGTGGGGATGGTTCCTCCTCTTGTGGAGAAGATCCCTTCATGGATTCAAGACCTCTACTTGTAGTTTGACTACTTGCCAATCTTTCATCCTCGGGTGACTTTATTGGAGCGGTTCGGTTGACCGTGAGAGAAACAACCTCCAAGATCCCTTATTGTATCTACTTGCCAATCTCCCACCTTCGTGTGGATTCTATTGGGCCGGTTGGACCGACCGGTAAGGGAAACGGTTGTTGTATCGTGTGTGTTCTTGTGTTCTTGGTGTTCTTCCTCGTGTTCTTCGTGTTCTTGCGTGAGTTCGTCCACTCGTTCGTCAATCCATGAAGATCAGGCCACCCTAGAGGTCCAAACTACATCATTTGGTATCAGAGCATGGTTGCCACGGATTTGACTTTGTTTCCCCCACAAATCCCCCAATTTTTTCTTTGATTTTGAGAAATTCGAAAATTTCCACCAAAAATAGCCCCAATTGCTTTTGGATCGATCTGTGAATCTTGTGCGTTTTGGTAAGTTTTGATCCGTGGATCTATTGCTAAACTTGTTGATATTGCTTCCTTTGCGTTCCCATGGCCAAATTTCATTGATTTCCCCTCCGATTTGAGGTTTTTCGGGCCATTTTTCGACCAAAATCGCGGATTTTCGAGGGTCAACCCGCAGCAGGTTGCCCGGCCTACAGCCCGGCTAAGCCGGCTCAAAAACCGGCCACCAAACAGAGGCAACCGGCCTCCAGCCCGGCCAAACCGGCTCCCAGGCCGGCTACACAAAAAACTAAAAATTTCAAAATTTGTTTTGGCCATATCTTTTGACTCCGGACTCCGTTTTGAGTGATCTTTGGCTCGTTTCGAAGCTACGGACAAGGCCGACGTCACCAACACGGTTGATCCATCATATACCACCACCAAAATTCGTGGGCAAGCACGAAGCTTCTACATCAACGGGTGAAGATCGTCGACGAAAGGTATAAACATCACGAATCTTTTCCCCTTGCCATTCCTTTGATAGCCATCATACACTTGTGTTTATCTTATCCTATTGAGGCTAGCTCTTGATGATTGCTTGGGCTTTGCACATTTGCACCGTGTAGTTTCCGAGCAAAAGTTGTGCGCTAGTTCATATATCATATCTTGTTGTTGGCATCAAAAGTGGGTGAGCAAAAAGAGCAAAAAGATAAAAGAAGCAAAAAGAGCCAAATCAAAAGAAAAGAAAAGAAGAAACACCACTTGCCATATCTCTTGTAGGAAGCGCGCAAGCTCGATGAACATCTAGTAGGTGGTGCATTGTTGTGCAAATCTTGTAGCCCACCAAATAAATTGCAATCGAGCTAGTGGCTCTCCTTGTACTTGTGCAACACGAGCTTATAGTCTTCGCTAGGATCATATGGTTCTTTAGCTCACTTCTTGGTTGCATAAGTCCCATTTATCTCTCCGTGCATGTGTTTCCTATCTTTTGAGATTGACTTGTATTTGCTTTGTGATCATCGTGGTTCTCTACTTGCTTTGACAATATCTTGGTTTCCGGTTGGTTCAATTTGCTTTCCACCTACCATACCTCCCTATACACTTTTAAGCCGTGTGTGTTTTGGAGTTTGCTTTGGATACTTAAACACAAGCATTTTACTTTGTGATTGTTTCCCTTGGTTGTCCACGACGTCCAATACTATCTACAAGGTGAGAGATTGTGTTCTAGTTCCTTTCCACTCCACATATATACACTTGTCTTGTGAGTTAACATGTCTAGGGAAAGTGAATGCTACTATGGAGGCCAAGATGATGCTGACTACATGATGAGCCACAACAACTATGATGCCTCAAACTTTGAGGACATGGGGGACTACTACAACTACGCCGACAACGACCCCCATGACATGATGGATCATCACCAAGACTTCCGCTACAACTACTCCGACTATGACTCCGACTACTCAAGCTTCACCGACATGGAGAACTACTACGACTACTACTCCAAGTACTCCGACGAGAACTTTGGTTCTACCATGGTCAAGAACGGCACTACCAAGCGTCATGGCACAACCTACTTCTATGGTTCAAGCTCAAGACGGTGCTCCGACAAGAAGACCACCATGCATTCATCCTATGGAGCTCCATCTACTTCAAAGAGTGCCAAGCTTCGCCATTCGCCATCAACTTCAAGAAGGAGCCATGACAAGGCCGTCGCCAAGAGCGATAAGCTTCGACATTCTCCTTCAACTTCAAGAAGGCGCCACAAGAAGCGCATTGACAAGGCCAAGCTCCAAGATTTCAAGGACGCCATTGACAAGTTGGCCAAAAGCCTACATCCTTCATCTAGCTCATCAAGGCGCCACAAGAAAGATGACAAGGTGGACCACAACATGTCACCAAGCTCTAGTGGAAGCTCCACGACAAGGTCACCAAAGCAACAAGCACGTCGACGCCAACACGAGGAGAAGCATCCAAATGACTTTCGGCGACACAACTCCACTCAAGAGTGTCAACGTCGACATGAGAATAACACGGCGATAATGGCACATCCTATGGTGTCCCCTAGTGCTACCACTTCAAGTGCGCCAACAAGAGCTACAAGCTCCATCTTTGACGAGCTCATGGCCGACATCGACAACTTCTTCGAGAATTTAATACGTCAACGCCGGAAGAAACATGGTCACAAACGTGAGGCCACAACCAAGACAGCGCCTTTCTCAAGCACTTCTCATGATATGGCATCTACACCAAGTGCTACCACCACATTGGCCCCCATATGGGAAAATGAAGACCTTCTATGTGACAATTGCCAAGGCCAAGACCATGATCCACGAGAATGTCCCAATCTCTTGTGCTCACTATGCAATAGAAGAGGTCACATGATGTGGGAGTGCAAGGTTGGTGAACAAGAAGGTGACCAAGATGATGAGAAGACGGTCGAGCATGGGATTTTCCCTTCGACCAAGGAGGCGAGCATGGATGATGCTATCACCTATGACCATGGGTCAAGTGATGATGATGCCGAGCATGGGATGTTCCCTTCGGCAATGGAGTCAAGTGATGAAACGGAGCATGGGATTTTCCCTTTCGCAAAGGAGTCGAGTGGTGATGCCTACACTATGGCATTGACCTTTGGAGGCGAGTTGATTGAGGAGGTTGAGCATGAGAGTTTCCCTTCAACCTTGGAGGCGTATGGAGATGAGGAAACCGAGCATATACCTATGAGCTTGAGTTATGAGATGGTACCAAACCCATGTGAGCATGAGAGCCACTTAGCCCACTTGAGTGAGAGTGAGTTGAGTGCCTCCACCATATGTGTGTTTGAGTGCTTTCAATTTGAAGGAATGAGTGATACACCACTTGAGTTGAGAGAGGTAGTTGATAGGTCTTGTGAGGCCATTTCGATTTCTAACAACTTAACCTCTACTTCTAGTGTGTTTTCTCATTGTGTGCTAGGTTCCATGGATGATGAGACGTCACTCCTCGACATGACGGTACCTCAAATGGAGAAGATATACATGGAGGATGATGATGATGCCACCCCATGTCTACTTCAAGTCGGCTACATGGAAGCCCCTACTACTTCAACACCTACTTCTCATGAGCGGGAATACCAAGGTATGGGTGTTGATGTGACCATGATCCCACTAGTGGACATGATGAACGTTGGTTGCTTGCATGATTTGGATGATTTTCTTGATGTCACATATGAGTCATTCATATTCACGTGTGATACCTTGCCTCAAAACAATGTTGACCATGTGGATCCTTCTATTTGTGATGATATTGCCATACCCATGCTTTGCAATCGATGTTTGCACTATTCTC
The DNA here is from genome assembly GCA_947311845.1 of Poa pratensis. NCBI lineage: Eukaryota > Viridiplantae > Streptophyta > Magnoliopsida > Poales > Poaceae > Poa > Poa pratensis. The sequence continues at coordinate 65,750,784 of CAMZMU010000128.1, read as the reverse complement.
CCATTGTTGCTTGCAATATGTTGAACAATTTCTCTTTCACATGTGTTGCTTGCAATATTGTTGAAATGCTTATTAATGAGATTTCCCCCATAGCTTTCTCACTTGTTGGAGATTTTTCGTTCTCTCTTATGGACCTTGTTCCATACTTCACTTTGCATAGTGACCATGCACACATGTCACATTTTCCAATTGACTTTGGTGTGTTTGGTGATGAGCAAATGAAGAGACGCGTCATGATGGATGATGTGTTCATTTACCGTGCACATAACTTCTTCTTATGGTGTCTTGTGTGTGCCGGTAACCGCATGATAATGTCAACCTCAATTGAGCATGAGTTGACAATACGAGCTCTTGAGAGCATACATTCGAGTTGTGGATCTTTGCCATGTTTTGCATAAAACAAGTGCAACAATTTCTCTTGCTTTTGGTTTGTTTGCAAACATGTTGGTGCTATTGGTTTTCCCTTTGACAAGAATGTTACCTTGATCTTTCATATGAATGATTTATGTGTTGCAACGAATATGATGAAGTGTTCTTTCCAATGGCTTGTTTGCAACCATAATGACATTTTGTGCGTGTCTTGTCATGAGTTTCTTGGATTATACCAATTTGGTGTTGCAACAAATATGTTGAAAACTTGCTCTTTCATATGCTTTGTTTGCACACATGATGATATTTTGGACATTCTTCATTATGTGTTTTTCATGGAGTTTTTGTGTGCCTACATTTTGAAGATGTCCCATTGGATTGCTTGCACTTTGACCTTGCACGTGCACTACCTTTTCATATTCTTGTGTTGTGCTTACGGTGCTATGATAAAGAATGGACATGTCATTGTTGATATGCTCCTATTTCTTGCACACACAGGGTTTGCTTGGTTTTTCGTGTTTGTAGGTATGGTGAAGTCACATTTTTCGACAACACATCTACCTCCTTCGCATCGTGATGAAGAGCAAGAGTCGAGGACGACTCTTTTTTTTAAAGGGAGGGGAGATGATGTAGCCCAAGTCACGCCCATCACCATGTCAAGCACTCCAACACTTCACAAGTCACCATGGACATCAAAGGTGAACTCTTTCCTCTACGAGAACCCATTTCGTGCTCCTTTGGATGGTATACTACTTGAGCATCTACCCCTTTGTTATGCTAGGTATCACACGACGAGTACGAACGTCAAGGGAGATGCCGAGGAAGCCCAAGACTCAAGATCATCCAAGGCGTATGCATGGAAGAGGAGGAGAAAGCGTCAAGATGACGAAGAAGAAGAAGTGGGCAAAATCTGCCTGGCCGGCACCCAGCCCGGCTCAGCCGGCTCCCAGGCCGGCTACCCAGCTGAGGCGGCCGGCCCCCAGCCCGGCCTCCAGCCCGGCCCCCAGCCCGGCTCAGCCCGCTCCCACGTCGGCTTCCCTGCGTCCACTCCGTTTTGTACTACGACTATAAATAGTTTGTTCCCACCTCCTTTCTATGATAGACTTGGTTTTGAGATTAGAGTAGAGCTAGACTCCTTCTTCTCAAAGGTCTCCTTCCTCCCCCTTGTGGGGATGGTTCCTCCTCTTGTGGAGAAGATCCCTTCGTGGATTCAAGACCTCTACTTGTAGTTTGACTATTTGCCAATCTTTCATCCTCGGGTGACTTTATTGGAGCGGTTCGGTTGACCGTGAGAGAAATAACCTCCAAGATCCCTTCTTGTATCTACTTGCCGATCTCCCACCTTCGTGTGGATTCTATTGGGCCGGTTGGACCGACCGGTAAGGGAAACGGTTCTTGTATCGTGTGTGTTCTTGTGTTCTTGGTGTTCTTCCTCGTGTTCTTCGTGTTCTTGCGTGAGTTCGTCCACTCGTTCGTCAATCCGTGAAAATCGGGCCACCCTAGAGGTCCAAACTTCATCAAATCCCTACCATCCCCTTCAGCCTACAGCGGGGATTACTCACACATGGATGGGGGAATCATGGATGGTTGATGGAGAGGCGTTGGTGATGATTATGGCGATGATCTTCTCCAATTCCCCGTCCCGGCAGGGTGCTAGAACGGAGTTTCTGATCCCCGAAATAGGGTTTTCGATGGCGGCGGAGCTCTGGAGTGTTTCTAGAAAAAGCGTCGATCCCCCTCGGGTTTTTAGGTCAAGGTGACTAAGTAGTCGAAAGCGGGACGCGAGGTGGTGCCCGAGGCGGCCACACCACCCCCCGGCGCGGTCCAGGCCTGGCCGCGCGGGCCCATGGTGTGGGGCCCTCGTGGCCCACCTCCGTCTCGTCTTCTGGCACCGTGTGTCTTCTGGAAAAATAGGAACTTCAGGATATTTTTGGGGATTTCCCGAAACTTGACTTTCTGCGCAAAAATAAGACACCAGGGCAATTCTGCTAAAAACAGCGTTAGTCCGTGTTAGTTGCATTCAAAACACACAAATTAGAGGTAAAACAACAACAAAAGTGTTCGGGAAAGTAGATACATTTTGGACGTATCATATGGCAGGTTGATGTGGGTCGGTGCGGTAGTTGTCTTGAGTGCCGAATGTGACGGGCAGACACACCTACCCGAGGGGCACTGTGGTCCCATCCGTCACCCCAGAGAAGGGCCTTGTTGGCATGAGGCGCTCGTACGACACCTAGAGCAGGTCGAAAGTGTGAACGCAGAGTACGTTCAGGCCTGCTCCTCCGTCGCTGAGCGTTTTGGTGACGTCGACATTGTTGATGGTGTGGGTGCACACTAGCGGGATGGTGCCCACGGCTGCGGTGTTCTTGGGGTGGTCGCTGGAGTCGAAGGAGATTTTGTATTGCGACCACTTGAGGGGTTTCCCGGTGCCGACCTTGGGGAGGGTGGCGTTGACCTCGCGAGTGAGATCCTTGAAGTGTTGGTTGGATATGGGAGCCTGCGCTCTCCCAAGGATGCACGCCGCCCACCTGCGAGGCTCTTGGTAGCCCCCTGCGTTTTCGTCAGGAGATTGTTGTTGTTCTCCTCTAGCTGCGGCTAAGCAGCATTGGCTTGTTGGTTGGTGGGCGGTTGGCCTGCTGAGGATACTGACCCTGCTGAGGGTACTAACCCTGCTGGTTGTAGGTTTGCCGCGATCCTGCCAGCGCCCAACATTGTGATCGCCTCCGCGTCCACTGTTACGGTGGTTCTGGCGGCGTTCACGAATCTTCTTGAGTTCAAAACAGTCTTCGGTGTTGTGGGTGTTCAGCTTGTGGAAGCCGCAATACTTGCCTCCGTTCTTATCATCCTCCTTTCTGCGCTTGAGCTTCTGCTCGGGCTCGGGCTCAGGTTCCGCTGCCAGGACGGCCGTGGCCTTGCGCTTGGTAGGCTCCTTACTCTTGCTCTTGGCTTTTGCTGCATCAGAGTCATCCAGCTCGGGGCAGTTGTGGGCGAACAGGCGACCCTCTTCTACCTTAGCGCACTTGTCAGCGAGGTGAAAGAGTAGGACCACCGAGGTGAGGGAGTCGGCATAGATGCCGAGCTTCTCAAGCATCTTGTTGTCTGTGACGCCGGCGGAGAAGGCGCCAATGACTGCGTCGTCATTGATGCGCGGGATACTGTTGCAGACCTGGCTGAAGCATTGGATTTACTTGCATAGCATCTCACCCTCGCGTTGCTTCACAGCTCGAGGTCGTTCAGGGAGAGAGGGCGCTCGTACGTTCCTTTGAAGTTGGCGACGAACTGCTCGCACAGTTCTCCCCATGACCCTATGGAGGCCTCAGGGAGATTCATGAGCCACGAGCGGGCAGCGTCCTTGAGGGCCATGGGGAACCATTGCCATGACGCGGTCGTCGCCGCCCGCGTCTTGGACTCCCACGGTATAGAGCTGTAGAAACTCCACCGGGTTGAGAGTGCCATCGTAGCGTGGTGGAAGCTCTAGCCGGAACTTGGGAGGCCACACCACGCGTCGCAGCTCTTGTGTGAGGGCTAGGCAACCCCTGTTGTACGAAGTGTGGCCGCCCGCGAGGACGGCCCGGTTGGGTTCGCCGGCCACGGCGAGGTTGCGGATCGTCCGTCCTGGCGCTCACGCTGGCGCTCGAGGTTCACGTTGGCATCTTCTGGAGCCCTGGTGATGATTTGGCAGCTGACACCGCCGAGATTTGGGGAAGATGCGTCGTGAGAGGGAGCTCCGCCCGGGGCGCGAGCGCCAGGTGCAGTCCGCAGCTCCTCTTGCCGGAGGCGTAGGAGGTGGAGGAGGAGGAGTAGCGCCGTGCACTACCCTTACCTGTGGTGCTGGTTGCGCCAAGGAGTGCGATGGTGCTGGTGCGATTCTCGCGGCGTTGACGAGCTCGGTGACTAGCATGAGCCATGCATCATGTCCGGCCACGTGGGACGGTAACGGAGTAGTTCCTGCGCCATGAGAGCGCCGCCCCCGGTGTTGGTGGAGCTCGGGTGGAAGCGATGCAGTGTGACTGTCAGACGGCAGCGACGGGTTCTGCTGAGACGGGGGAGGGAGGAAGCCTCTGCTTCCTCAGCTTCCTCAGATCCCTGCTCGGCTCCACCCTCGGAGGCGGCGGGAGCCGCACGCTGGCGAGGGTTGTTGACGGCGGGTTCAGTGGCTAGCCGCTGCCGCCCTGTGGAGTGTCGACCATGGCGATGAAGGAAAATGAAGAAACGCCTCAGTCCCCTACCTGTCACGCCAAATGTCGTGGAAAAGTCCCACAGGAGTGAGTTCGAACACAGGGGACCGAAACATGCTTCAACGAAGACCCTCGGTGACCTCAGTGAACGCACACACGCGGCAAGGTGACACAGCGGTTTACTCAGGTTCAGGCCACGTGATGGTGTAAAACCATACTCCTGCTTGTCTAGGATTGCACTGCTTGTTGCGGTTACAGTACATGAGCTTGTAGATGAGATCCTCGCTAAGGTTGGGGCACAGCCTCTTTTATAGCGCTCCGGTCCTCTTCCCCCAAAGACATTGGCGGGAAGGGTTGCACATAGCACCAAAAGACGGTACCGCGTACCACCCTAGCACAGCTAAAACCATCGTCCATGGCGCAGACGCAAGGACATGTCGGTGACGCTGTCGGTGACGCATGCGGTGGCGCGTAGCGCCGGTCTGGCTGTCTTGCACCGAAGTGGAAGGTCTTGGGTTTCGCTTTGCTTCCATGGATGGTCGGCGCCTTTAATCACCAAGAGGAAGCTTTGCGGCGCAGGCGCCGCGCGCGTCACTCTGAAGGAGACCGACGCACATGGACCCTGACGCGGAGTCACGGTGCGCTGTGCACTTGTCTTCTTCCTCCCGAGGCCTGGCGGCGAGGTTCCGTCGCGAGGGTGGCCTCGCAAAGCTGGTCTTTGGCTGGCTGCTTCCTTGCTTCTCGAGGTCGGGGTCCTCAGGGGACCACGTCTTCACGAGGTTCTAGGACACGTGTCGTGCTTCTCTGAATGTTGACTTGACTTGGACTTCCACGCGTGATCTTTGGGCCAACGACACACGGGCCGTGGTACCCTGTTTCCACTGGTCTGACACGAATACACTGCTAGGTCGCTCGAATTCCATGTCGACAGCCCAAGGAATTATGAGTTGCTGCAAAAGCTCATGAGAATTAAGCCGCTGCGGCGGCGACGAGGAGGCCAAGGACTCAGGAAGGCAACTTTGTCCCTAGGTTCATGCAGATGTCTTACCCGCCTTTAGCCTCGACGACGATGATGTTGTCTACCTGTTGTGCAAGGCTGTCGACAGGGGTGAGACGGGATTGGTGATTGCTGTTGACGTTTGGAAGAAGGAGCTGCATGGAGTGGCCGAGCTTGACGGGGAAAAGAATACCAGCATCAGGAGTTGCTACCTTGCCATGTGTAAGAACAAACCATCTAATCAACGGTTGAAAATTTAGTTAAGTTGATAGTCACGCTGTGATGGAAGTCCTATAATTTGCACTACAAACTGAAATATATGTCAATTAGATTTTCATGTATAATTTTGCACACAAATATTTATTGATGAAATATGCATGGGCATTTTCACAGAGAAGATGGTAACGAGCGGATGCAGAGGACTATATCAAACAATCAAATCATATTTATGTGAAAGTAGTAGAATCTATTTAATTTATTTATTAGCCGATTACTATAGCGATGCTATTTGGATAAAAAATGAGCATCATGGACACATTGTCATCATTTACTGTATACACTGTAACTTCCATAAACGCAAATCAGACACTAAAACCCACTTTTAAGATATTTGTTCGCCCATCATTAGATATCTCTACAATAAATATATATGCAGTACATAGTTTATACAGTTTTCTGAAATTAATTGACAAAGAAAAGCATACTACAAAATATAGTTTAAATCTAGCACAATGCAAATATTTTTTCAACTCTATGAATTATGACTTTATAAAAAATGTTACAACTAACATTTAAAATTTTGTATGTCATTAAGAATGCCAAATAAATATAAAACATTTGACAATTTTAATGTTGCTAAATTGTTGCATGCCAAAGATAAGTATACAAATTCAATATAAATTATATTAAAATCAATCCACCTTGGGTCTTTTTTGTTTAAACCGCCCTGGTTCGAACCTAAACTCGTCAAACGACCATATTTGTTTGATTAAGTCCTTAGTCCGTACCAGAGTCCATTTTTCTCGGCTCTCCTGAGGAGAGTCCTTAACAGCAAATATTATGACGATGATGGCGCATAAGGAAATGTCAATGATGATTGCAGAGACACACAAGGAGATGTTAATACAACATCAGGCAATCCTCGCCGGATTAAATTTCTTCGCCTCATCCGAGTCGTGCATGTTTCCCTGCCAACCTTTTTTCTGATGGACTCCAGATTCTGCACTAGGTAGCTATTGTTGATCTTATTGCGATTGCAACGCCTTAGTTGATTGGTTTTGTTTTTGCACATTAGGGTGACATGGAAGTATGGATCTAAATGATTGAATGCAAGACTTACAATATTTTTCTTGAAAATGCCGGCTTGTAATTTGTTGCATTTCATGCTTGTGAAACAATTACTCTCTCTATTCCGAATTATAAATGTTTTGGATATATACTACATACGGAATGAAATGAGCGAATGTACACAGTAAAACACATCTTGATACTCCATACGTTCCAAATAAGTGTGTACTAAAACATCGACATTTAATTTGGAACGGAGGAAATACATTCGATTTAGAAAAAAGTTAGAACATCTTAATATTCGGAGATGGAGTACGTTTTATGGCCAATACAGTTGACTATATTTATTTTTTTAAAGAAGATGAATCTGCATGTACCAAGTACTAACTATAACAGAGTAAAGGAAATGAACATATTCTCGTCATATTCACTCTCTTGCAGCCATGTAGCCATATAGAGGAGAATGATTGGTTAACTCAGACAAAATTTTCAAAGTAGGTATGCCTATGAACTAGGTAAACTAGTAGTTTAGGTCCCCATTGATTCACATGATCCCAAGACGTAAGACTGGAAAAAGCATAAATATGATGGGATTTTATTGTAAAACATAGGAATTAGAAAACACAGGAATTTTGCGAAATCAGTTGTTTGATTGGCAGGAATAGGAAAACACAGGAAAACTAATATGCATGAGCAAATCAAGAAACAAATACAAAGATAAGATTGGGTCATTATTATGCAACTTATAGCTTTTGCCTTGTTCTTTGTGCATAGGAAGGTAAAAAATTGGTATGGGTGCATTGTAAAATTTCCTTGTTTTTCCTTTGAAACCTACACCAAAGGAATTTTCAGTTTTTCTATGCCCGTTCCCGTTCCTTTGAATCAAATGGATATATAGTATCACGATAGGAAAAACTCCTATTCCTACGCTTTTCCTCCACTATCCCTTTGAATGAAAGTTGGCCTAAGTGTTAGCATTATTCAGTGCAAAAATAGTTTTATCATTACATATTTTAGATAAGAGCAAGCATTGTAACTTCGAATTCCTCTTATTAAGGAAAGATCATTAGATGACACTATTGCCCGTAAATAAGCTATAAGATTTCCCGGCAAGGTAAGTAATACGAACTAACTCCTTATGGCATTTAATCTACTCCATACATGATTTAGCTACAAGAGCGAGGGAAACAAGAGTGAGATTTAGTAAGAACATCAATGAACCGAAGATATTCGCATGACCCATAATGATCGGGATAAACAGGTTAATCTTTGCAGTCTGGATTACATAAACAATGTATTCATGGAACAAAGTGGTAGATAAGAACAATGTTGTTCAAGTGTTGTTATCGGAAGAAAAGCCTATGTCTGTTCTGGCCATAGTAGGCTTGGAGGGCTTGATAAGATAACACCAACTCAAAGTACTACTCCCTCCGGTTCAAAATAAGTGTCACATTTTGAACTGGGTTCTGGAGTTAGTTCAAAACAGCGACACTTATTATGAATCAGACGTAGTAGTATAAAATAATGTAAAGGAATACGCCAATCTGTTGACAAGCTTGCCTACATGTGTCAGCTGTGTTGAGCGATTTGATGCCATCAAGATCATGTTGTAAAACTGCGCAGCAGAAACTAGATCAAATAAAGACAGGAACACAAATTTAACGTGGAAAACCCCTCCCAACAAAGGAGGAGAAAAACCACGGAATGCACGAAGGCGTATAACTATAATCAGGAGGAGTATTATATACACGAGAGGACAAACCCTTCTCGTGCTATGGATCTGGTGGATCTCTCTCAATCTCACGATCTAATCTATGACTATATGGAACTATATATAGGGGACAAACAACTCTCTTTCTTGGTGGACACGAAATAGAGTTGTACACATGCCTTTCCGGTAGGACTCCATATATGGTAGGATTCGGAACACAATAAAACAACACTCCACCTTGAGACGAATCCTCTATAACAGTCATAGATAGTATCAACTCCTTGATTAAAGTCAGCACAAGTAAATCTTGTATCTTCAAACGTCCATAGGACAAATAAACTTCTCACGAAGTAATATTGAGCAAATCAACGGTAGGTCGTCCAGAAAATAACATAGCTGTCAACAAAGCAGACGAACGAAACTTGGATCTCCCATAAAACCCAATAAAAGTCTGAGTCTGTGCCACTGACCTCCAAAACTGAAACTGCTCAATCATCAATCAAATGACATAAGTCATCATATCTCCTGTGGTGCCTGAACGAGCGCATAGCTCAATAGTGCAACATCTAGATGCACATAGCATTGTGAAGAACTCATCCCATGGAATCTGAACGTGCTACAAAATCTGAAAAGCACAAACCTCGACAAATAATACTCATGCAAGAGCATCTGGTGCGGATGACATCACGTACACCAAAAACTGCCGACGGTAATGAAAAATCCATGACATGGTTAAAATCTGTCCCTATAGAACAACTGTCGGATGAAGGAAACTTCTCAACATGCAACGGAGCATCAACTCTGTAATAGACCCCTCATGAAAGAGCAAAGACAACTAAATTGTACTAGAACCTTATCAGTACTAAATGTTGTAGTATCTAGCAGAAAACAAATCTCCTTGCACCATAACTGATCCTCATCACGAACTGAATAAAACCTTCACATGCATAACAGCAAAAATCTCTGGAGAGCAAAGAGTATATGCTGGCTACCAACAGGCTTAAATAATTACCTCCTCCATAATTTTTTTCCTGAATTGTGTTCATGTAATTGCAGCAATATAATATCCTGAATTTGCATCCGTAACATTGTCCCAAAAGGCTATAATCCAATAAACTCCACATTAAACAGAAAACTAACCAGTGCATCTCATAATCGGCCTTCGCCAAACAACGCTCGCATCTTGACTTGCCGTAAGTAAAACTTTGTGTCATGATCCAACAACGAAAGATCATACTCCATGATAACAATGAGCCGATAATCTATGCACAAAGTAGTATAAGCCAAAGAATATTCCTCGCAGAATTAAATTGCAGAGCAAATAACTGAGTTAAACTGCACCTGGTAGCTGAACTTGGGTGGACGTAGCAATGTAAGATATAAAATTTAACTTGCCTTCACGTGAGCAGCAGCAATTATCTCCTTGAAATTGATGCTTGGATCCGCTCCAAGTGACTCATACGAGCTGATCGATGCAGAGGTATTAGCACTGGACATACAAATAGTTGCACGGTGGGAGCAGTTTCATACAACAAGTTACAAAAGTGCATAAACTCATACAAATACTTGCCATGCGGATTCGAATTGGTACACATGGGCTGCGGAGAAGACACGTGGCAGCCAAGGTGGAAACAGGCGCGTGCCGGCTGCCCCTGTATATTTGCAAAAATGTACCTGGATTGTGCGACTCGTTACGGATTGGCCCCAATCAATTCTCATGTCCATTTCCAAATTCCTAACCCTAGCGACGGCTGTAGAGGCGACGCGGCATGGTTCAGGGCAGAGGCGGCGAAAGGGGCGAATAGAACGATATATGCGTCGAACCTTTATCAACCACTACCATTGCAATTCTTTACTGGACCAAATCCACCTCTAATCGCCACAACGGCGGAGAAGAACATCGGCGGACAAGAACAAAGCGGTAGAGGAAGAACAGCGATGCCACGGCTACGAAAACTCACCATACTCTAGTCTTTTCATGTCGTATCAGCGATAGAAGGGATCGTCCACCATGATCGACGCGGGGACGGCGGTTGCAGCGGCGACGATGCAGACATAGAAGGCATGTTGCATCAACTAGCATGTGGCATCAATTAGTTAGTAGTTGATGTTTATAAGCTCGTGGGGACTTATCCGTGAATATAAAATAAAAGTGGTACCTCGTAATTATATTTTCCTGTCCGGGCGTTGCTCTGGACCCATTCATGCTAAGAAGTTGTTTCTGAGGGCATTTTCACAAATTTACAAATCTGACGTGGACGTCACGGTGGACCGATCAGGCTGTTTCGGCCTCTTTTTGTATGAGTTTGCACAACACAACAAGTATTTGTATGAGTTTGTGCACTTTTGCAACTTGTTGTATGAATTTGCTCCCACCGTGCAACTATTTGTATGTCCAGTGCTAATACCTCATCGATGCAATCGATCTAGTACTACTCCAAGACCTCTTGAGCGAGCCTACTGCTGCACGCGACCAGGCTGTTGGCTCGATTTCACACGCACACGTCGCCGAGGGTGACTCAAACACGCCTCGAACCGATCTGCTACACTTTTGCCTGGGGACTTGATCCGATCGAAACTGATCTCTTCTCGCACGCATGCCTCAAATCGATCGGGTACTCCACAAACTAATCCACACAAAACTCCTCGTACGGAATTGATACCGAATAGAGAACGAGATACAACGGCAGATCGGAAATCGTACCTGACGAGGCACGGACAGGGCTGGCGATCTCGGCGACTTGCCGATCGCGACGCGCGACGCGCCAAATCCGACCGCAACGGATCACAAAAGCGACGCACGGAACGCACCGAGGAAACTCTTGGTCTCCTGATCAGATCTCAAACAATGCTTCAGCTGCATATGATGTCGCAACCTGCGACTGTTGATCCAAACGAACGCTGCACCGGTGCTGCCCCAGGAACGCAGCGGAAAGTCTCCCGGAGCAGCGGATCGCCGAAGCCTTCGGCTCTGATACCACTTGTTGTAAAATCAGCGCAGCAAGAAAATAGCTCAAACAAAGAACAAGAACACAGATTTAACGTGGAAAACCCACGGAACACTATTAATTCAAGTGGTACTATCTATGGTTTTGTAGACATGCCTTTCCGGTAGGACTCCATATATGGTAGGATTCGGAACACAATAAAACAACAGATCATAAGCCAAAACACTATTAATTCACAACGAAACCATATGTGCGATCGAGTGGAACAGATTGATATCCAACGAGGCAAGAATCCAATAAGCACTGGTGGAGCAAACAGCGTGAAAGAAACTTGTGATTCAGTGTGTGCCCCCATGAAGACTGAGAAACTCTAAAATTGTTGCAGCTAATCGAGATTATTAGCTCCTAGAAATCTTAGTTTTACAGCACACAAACACTGCTGCGTGCTCTGTTTAATCATTTTCATATGATCAGTGATACTACCATTCAGTCATTCACCCTTGTCAGGGACTTATGAGTTATGACTGAACTGTTAAACAATCACCATAGTCCTGTCCTAGAAGTTCCAACTTCCAAGAGAATGCATAGGTCTATTTAAAGAAAAAAAGACAATGTATTTGACATTAAGAACAGAGGGTTGACTGGAATTTTTGCACCTTACAATCACACACGCTTTCTATCACGTGGGCACTAGAAACTCTACGTAGCCATCGTCCATGCCGAACCCCATGATGACTGCGGCCACGGCTCCCAGAACCGCCAATCCTACGACGGCAAGGGCGGCGAACCGTCCAACCTTACCCGCAGTCCATCTGCCTACCTCTGTCTTCCTCATCTGGCCGGCCACTGCATCCTCCTCTAGCGAGAACAGCGACGTGGCCGCGGTGGATCCGGAGCACAACGAGTAGCGGCAGCAGCAGCCACAGGGACAGTGCGGGATGGTACACTCGCAGGAGCATGAGCACGAGGAGGCAACGGAGGCGACATCCACGGAGCAGACGCTGGACGCCTCTTCCACGTAGCAGCGGGCTCGGATCTTGCCACCTCTGTCGATCGTGACGCCGGTGTCACTGGCACTGGCGCCGCTGCTGCCGGCCTGCTGGAGCGAGGAGAGTAGCTTCCTCGGCGTCGTCGGCGAGCGCCCCAGGAGAATCGGTAAGAGGAGGTCCGGCGTTCCCGGTCCGGCGCCGGTGACGACGGCCGAAGAAGGCGTGGCGCAGATGGTGCTGTCTGAACGGGTGCGGCGATGGGTGGTCTTGTATCCGTTCCAGAACCGCTCGAGATCCTTCAGCCGACGCTCCAGACAGTCGACGCAGAATCCAACGGCGACGTCCTCGTGCTCGCAGGTAGGCTGACGAACCGCGTTGCCGTGGGCTTGGTGGTGGGCGCTGGTGGCTGTGCTACAGGTGCTCATGGTCACACGCGTTTGGTCGTCGTCGTGTGAGCGAAAACAGAGAAGGCTGAGGCGCAGGCTGAAATGGAGGTGGGTGGTTGTACACTTGTACTACGTGGTATGCAGGCTGCGACCAACTGCCGCTGGTGGACGCCGTCGCCTCCACGTTCGACGGCCGGGGAAGCGCGGGAGGCTCAAATTTCCAAAGGGCGTACATGACGTTTGTACGTTGGACTAATCAAGTACTGGATTAATCGTGGGTTAGCTGGAACTTAACTGATCGAGTGCGTCTTCCGCTAGCGACTTGAAATGCTATTCAAGGTTCCTGCGTGCCGCTGACACCGGGAACAATGAACATCGTACCCCTTTTTTTGTGAAGAATGTGAACCCGTTTGAATTTGTGTGATCGAGGGGATTTTTTCTAAAACCGTTTGAAGTTGCTGGAAGAAGCTGTGTATGGCATAATTCAGAGGCCGGGGAGATGGATGTGCCCTCCGGCGGTGGCGGACGCAGAAATTTTCGAAGCCGGTAATCATAGAATGCAAGCCGTTGCGCCGCTTTTCTAAAAGGATGGGTTAAGAATCAAAGTGGAAAATATAAGAAGGAAAAAGAAAGATTGCTAAAAATCATAGATGCGTTGGATATCAAAGCCGAAACAACTCCTCGTTCGGTATCTGAAAGGATACTTTGAGAGAAGCAAATGATAGAATTTTTTGTCTTAGACGGGATGAAGAGACAAAATGGGCACAACGGGCAAAAATAAAATACATTCAAGAAGGTGGAAACAATACGAAATATTTCCATCTTATAGCAAATGGAAAACATAGAAAAAAGAAAAAAATTCAGTTAGAGCAAGACGAAGGAACCATTGTTAGAGAGGAGAATTTAAAAAACTTATATATCCGAATATAAAAAATTATTTGGAGATTCGGCTCCAAATAATATTACAATGGATGAACATGTCATTCATGATATCCCGCAGTTATCTCAAGAGGAAAATATCATTCTTACATCGGATTTCTTAGTGAAAGAAGTGTATGAGGCTATTTCTCAGATGGAGCTGAACAAGGCGCCGGGACCAGATGGGTTCCCAGCGGAGTTCTACAAGAACTTTTGGGAGGTCATTAGAGATGACTTAATGGCTATGTTCGGTCAACTACAACAACAAAATTTGCCCTTGTATAAGTTGAATTTTGGAGTCATTACCTTGCTCCCCAAAAAAGAAAATGCGGTCCAGATACAGCAAAACAGACCTATTTGCCTTCTAAATGTCAGCTTCAAAATCTTCACAAAAGTAGGTAATAATCGTATTACCGAAATTGCTCAGAAGATAATTAGGCCGACTCAGTCAACCTTTATGCCTGGGAGACACATTTTAGAAGGTGTGGTCGTCCTTCACGAAACTATTCATGAACTTCAGAGGAAGAAAATGGATGGTGTTATCTTTAAGATTGACTTTGCGAAAGCATATGATAAAGTCAAATGACCCTTCCTTTAACAAGCCTTGCGTATGAAAGGCTTTGCACAACAATGGTGCAAGTGGATTATGCAATTTGTCTAGGTAGGAAGTGTTGGTATACGGGTAAATAATGACATTGGTCATTATTTCCAAACAAAAAAAGGACTAAGACAGGGAGATTCTTTGTCTCCTATGTTGTTTAATACTGTAGCAGATATGTTAGCCATTCTTATCGCAAGGGCAAAGGAAGATGGCCAAATAGGAGGTCTCATTCCTCATTTAGTTGAGGGTGGACTATCTATACTACAATATGCAGATGACACTATTTTATTCATGGAGCATGATTTAGGAAAAGCGGTAAAATTTGCATAAGAGTGAAATATTTTGTTTTGGGAAGGCAAAAGAGGTGGAAGAACAATACAAACAGATTTTTGGTTGTGAATCTGGTTCGCTACCTTTTAAATATCTTGGAGTGGTATCTCATTATAGGAAAGAGGTGGAAACTCATTATAGGAAACTTCGGAACTCTGAGTGGTATCCAGTTGAAAGCCGTTTCGAAGGTAAACTAGGATGCTGGAAAGGAAAAATGTTGTCCTATGGGGATCGCCTTGTCCTTTTCAATGCGGTTTTAACAAGCTTGCCGATGATTATGTTATCATTTCTGGAAATACCTAAGGGGGTAAGGAAAAAACTTGACTTCTATAGATCACGGTTCTTCTGGCAGAGTGATTAGAATAAACGAAAATATAGATTAACGAAATGGAGCATCATATGTAGATCGAAAGACAAGGGAGATTTAGGGGTTGAGGTGCTTAAACTAAAGAATAAATGTTTACTCAGCAAATGGTTGTTTAAACTTCTAAATGAAGAAGGCGTTTGGCAGGTATTACTGCAGAACAAATACCTTAGTAATAAAACTTTAGCTCAAGTGGAAGCACAACCAACTGATTCTCCATTCTGGAAAGGCCTCATGAGAGTTAAAGATGAGTTCTTTGCTAGAGGTTTTTTTAGAGTCAGCAACGGAGAAACCACGAGGTTTTGGGACGACACTTGATTAAGTTCTTCCAGTTGAGGTATCTGTTCATGATGTTTTTCATAATGCGCCACCTTTGAATATTAGTTTCAGGAGGGCACTTATCGGGAACAAGTGGGACATGTGGTCACATTTATGCCTAAGACTAATGGATATTACGTTAACTGATGTTCCAGATTCTTTTCATTGGAAACTTACTCAGAACGATCTTTTTACAGTTAAATCTATGTATGAGGATTTGATTAATGACCATACTAGATATCTACGGACTTATGAAAATTAAAAATACCGTTTAAGATTAAAATATTTATGTGGATAACCTGGCAAAGAGAAATTGACAAGGTAATACAAATTGGCCATTTTGTGGTGTTCTAAAACCATAGAACATTTGTTTCTATCTTGCCCTTTTGCAAAACTTGTTTGGCGTGTAGTTTTTTTGTACCTATAATATCCCTCCCCTACCAATGTTTCTAATATGTTTGGGAATTGGTTGAATGGGGTTGACAAAAAGACCGAGGCTAGGATTCATATGGGCGTTTCAGCTATTTTTTGGTCTATGTGGAATTATAGGAGCAATCTTGTTTTTAACAGAAAAGAAACTTTTTCATGTCTTACTGGTTATCCATATGGCGGTGCACTGGATCCAGGTGTGGGCTTTCCTGCTTCATTCGTATCAGCGGGACCATATGATTTCTGTGGGCTTTCCTGTTTCCTTCGGACCAGCGGAACCATATGGTTTCTGTGGGCTTTCCCGCTTTTTTCGAACCAGCGGGACCTTATGGTTTCTAGATGCACAAGACTCGACTTCTGTTGGTGGCACAAGATTTTTTCTTCTGACATACGTTGCAGCTGTGGGGTTTCCTAGTTCGTTCGAACCAGCGGGACCATACGGTTTATGTGGGCTTTCCTGTTTTCATCGGACCAACAGGACCTTATAGTTTTGTTTCTGTGGGTTTTCCTGTTTTCTTCGGACCAGTGGACCTTATGGTTTCTGGATGCACAGGACTCATGCTTTTGAAGCTGCTACTAGCAGCCAGCCGGTTTGAGGACCGCGCATAGCGCGGATGGCAGGAAGCAGCAGTGGCCTTCCCTCCCCACCCGGGTTCGAACTCCCACTGGAGCGAATTTTTGGGTGCCTCACCCGCGACACTGTTCTCTTGGAACAGTGTTCGCACTGTGCTACACTATTCTCCGAACTGTTCTCCTAACACTGTAGCAGCACTGTTCACCGAACAATGTAATAATCTCCAGACGCCTCTCTCTCCGTCCACGTGCCACAGACGAGTTCGACGTGCCCGTCGGACCCGAAGCGCTGGATTTCGGAAAGACTCTCTCAGGACGTGTTAAGGATATAAGTTGTAGGTCTAGTTTAGACACATAGGTGTGGTGTGCGTGTGTGGTGTGTTCTATCACTAGTAGGGAAGTGCCTTTCTGTGGCGCACTAAAAACTGTTTCTGTGACGCATGGTCGGTGCGCCACAGAATCCTCGCCACAAAAATATTATTTCTGTGGCGCACGAAACCATGCGCCACAGAAAGTATACAATTCTGTGGCGCACCTCCAGAAATGCGCCACAGAAATATTTTCCATGCGCCACAGAAATAATTTTGATTATTTGCTGTATTTGACAATAATGTATCTGTGGCGCACTTTATTCGTGCGCCACAGAATATGGTGCGCCACAAAATTATTTACCGTGCGCCACTAAATTATTTGCTGTATATATTAGCGATTATTTGTTGTATTATCGATTATTTGCTGTATTTGACAATAATAGGTATATTACAGTATTTCTACAGAAAATAATAGAAACAGTAATACATTTTGACACGGTATTAAAACAGACAGATAAATATGTACATCACCACTTAGAGCCCGAGATACAACATTAGTCTACATATGCATGAAAATAAAACATTAGTCTTAACCAAGTACAGTGGAAACATCAGTCTATATAGATAAGTGGACAAGTCAACATAAAACATAGTACGGAAAGAAGTGGACAAGTCGCTCTATGGGTCGTCGTCCCTAGGCCTATTCAGCTGAGCCCAGAACATCGGATCTGCGGGGTCATCAGTGTCCTCGCTCCCCCACGGCTGACCTGAAAGAGTGCGGAACGGAGGTACGCCGTCCCGCCTATTCACCTCGACCCAGTGCCTAGGGTCGGTGTGGTGATAAGCATCGGGGTTCGGTGGCCCGAACATCCGCAGTAGCTGCTGCTCCGACTCCTTCCACTCCTGGTGCCGCTGCTGCTGCCGCTGCTGCTCAGAGTCGGAATCCCAGTCCTGCTCCCATTCCTTCTCCTGCTGCTCCTCCTCCTCCGCCCAGATCCCAAGAGAAGTGATGTCGTCGTCAGTAGGACCGGCGCCGTGGGAAGGACCGGTGCCGTACGAAGGACCAGCACCGTCAAAAGGACTAGCGCCGAACTGCTGGTAGGACATCAAGTTTGGCTCGTTCTGCAGGAGATGCCTCACATACGGGTCGTCCTGGGGGCGTGCGTTGCGACGTGCGATCTGTGCCTCAGCCAACCTGTGCTCCATCTCCTTGGCCATTTCCACCTGTCTGATCCCATCCGGTATGAACTCATTCACATGGTGGCGATCCGCTGGGTAGTTCAGATCCTTATCTTTCTTCTTATCACCGTACTCGTGTACGGCGAAATAATCATAGGCGCGCGCCGCCTCCTCCGCTGTATTAAACTGCCCAGCCCAGTGCTTCCTCTTGTTGATATGGATCTGACATCCATACACGTACCGACCAAGCTTCTTCCTATAGCACGCCCTCACACCCTTAAACCCGGCCATTCCGTGAAACTAAAACATATTAAAAACAAATTCATTAGAATCAAAAAACTACACAACTATATACTACCAACTACACAATGTGGAAATTACACAATATAAACCAATGAACAGAACTAAAATTATTTTTAGCAAAGTCATGCCAACATTATATTCATGCATGTAGGAACATTGATCAAATATGCATAAGTATAACTAATACATCTTGATCCCATGAATAATTTGGTCCATTTTTATTTAACCCTAATACATCGCGAATAATATCACTAATACATCTCCTCTCCCATGCATGAACCTCTGAAACTAACTTCGACCGGGTCCTGAGCCGCGGGTGCTGAGCCGCGGGCGCTGCGCATCCAAAGATAAGGAACCCTCACAGGGTCATAGCTCACGTGACGAGGAACCCTTGAAGAAACGACCATCCATTGTTGTACTGCCTATCCAACAAAGTCATGTAGCGACGGACGTGCTCGTCCTACTCCCTGATACGGCGACGTACCACCTCCTCGGGGGCCGGCTCCCTCTGCACCGAGCATGGCCCACGCGACCGCCACCAAAGAAGATCCGGGTCGACGACATCACCCGGATTCCTCACCAAGATACGCGTCCCGGAAGGTAGCACCTCCCAGTGCCAGCCCGGCGGAGTCTAGTCGCGGACATCGCCCCTCTGGTCCAGCAAGCAATTTAAATAAAGTACAAATTCATAGCAACTATCAAATAACACAATTTTCAAACTCATTTTTAGCAATGTGAAAATTACACAATATAAACCAACAATGAACACAACTAAAATTATCTACAATCTAAGCTACACAACTATATGTCCTATTTTTAGCAAAGTCATGCCAAAATTCACGATTTTTTTTGCATGACCTTTGCTAAAAAAGGGACATATGGAGTACCCGAATTTGCCGGAACGGAAGTTAATCGACGTTCCAGCAAACTCAAGGGTCTCATGGGTACCTGCAGACATTTCACAAATCATATGTCCTATTTTTAGCAAAGTGATGCCAAAATTCACGAATTTTTTTGGCATGACCTTTGCTAAAAAGGGACATATGGAGTACCCGAATTTGCCGTAACGGAAGTTAATCGACGTTCCGGCAAACTCAAGGGCCTCTCGGGGTACCTGCAGACATTTCACAAAAAATCCACATCTCCGGCCGGCATCTCCACGACACGATGGTCAGAGCACAAACAACCACGACACGATGGTCGTGGTAGCACAGATCAACACAAGCACACACAACTTCTCGATCGGGGTACCAATAGCAAAGATCATACATAAAAAGGTGCCTCATATGAAGAGTGCACATCAAGAACTTCCAAGTGTCGGAACTTCCAAGTGTAAGAGTCAACCTAGCTATCCTATGAAATGATGTTTCACAGCGATGACTCTGATTCAGAGAACAGTAGCGTGGCCCTGAGCCTGAGCTTGACAGAAACTACAGACCGACGGTGCGACGCCGTTGATCTTTGGCCCATTTTTTACATTCGTTCTATAGGTTCGGTCATGCTCAGGCTCAGAGTCAACCTAGCTATACTGTGAATCAGAGTCATCGGTGTAATACAATAGAAGCCTCATATATCATTGTCAAAACAAAACAAAAAGAGTACCTACAAGACCATGTTCTAATACAAGCACTCAAATTGTATATAGTACAAGGTATTGTAGATACTCTTTTCCCTTTAACATGACATAGTTTAAATCGCCTATAGTACATATACAAGAACATGGGTAAACGGATAAAAAGAAGATGTACAACAATATGGATAAAAAGATGAATAAAAAGAAATGATTTCCCAATGTTCCCGATTTTCCCGATGTTCCCGATTTTCCCGATGGTCCCGATGTTCCCGATTTTCCCGATGTTCCCGATATTCCCGATATTCCCGATGTTCCCGATTTTTCCGATGTTCCCGATGTTCCTGATATTCCCGATGTTCCCGATGTTCCCGATTTTCCCGATGTTCCCGATATTCCCGATTTTCCCTGACAATGCATCTTCAAGACAATTAAAAAGTACCAACTTTGGACGCTTACGAAATTATCAAATCTTGATCCTATTTGCAATGTACCTTCATGGATATCTTGCACTACGTTATTACATCATGATAAAGCTCAAAAATAAGTTTTTGAAAACTTCTAACACCTTAATTCAAGTCAGTTTGAAAGGCATGTTTAAACACTGACCATATTTGACTTAGCAATTTTTTGCATGTACTAACCTAACACTAACCTAGCAACTAACCTAGAAACTAACCTAGCATCACTAACAACAACAAGCAGCAAGCAAATGAACAACAAAATTCAAAAAAATTGTTGTTGGAGTTTCAACAAACACCTAGGGTGCATGTTTTTCGGTAGGGGAGGGAGGCAGGGGAGCGGGGAAGCACCTCGGGCAGGGGAGCGAGTGGAGGTCCCAGTATCCTGTGGCGGGTCCCAGGGCGGCGCCGGTGGTCTTATTCGTCGGCGGCGGCTCGAGGCCGAGGCGGGGGCGGGGCGGGGTGGGCGGTTGCTCGTTTGCTCGGAGGGAGGGTTGGGCGGGGGCGCGACGCAGGTCGATCGACGGCGACGAGTTGGGGCAGGGCACGTGCAAGGGTGGGCGGGGCGCAGGGAGGTCGCCGGCGGCGAGTTGGGGGCGCGGTGGGGTGTCGAGCGCGCGCGCTCAGCGCTGTGTCGAGAGGATGGGGAAATTTGGGAAGAGAGAGAGGCCGGCGCGGGGAGGGCCCACATGTAATTTGGCGCAGAATAATTCTGTGGCGCATCCTAACCTGGGTGCGCCACTGAAACTAATAATTCTGTGGCGCATCTAAGCCCGTGCGCCACAGAATAAGCACCCAGGCAATAGTTGGAGGGGGACCCACAACAGTTCTGTGGCGCACAGGACTGGATGTGCCACAGAAATGCTGCTTTCTGTGGCGCATCCAGAGCAATGCGCCACAGTAATGTCACCAAATATTTGTTGAAGCGGGACCCACCATATTTGTGTGACGCATTACAGCTTGCATGCGCCACAGTATTCTGTGGCGCATTGTCCATGGTGCGCCACTGAAATGTTTTTGTGGCGCATGGCCAAAGTGGTGCGCCACAGAATGTCATTCCACATAAAGACACTTCCCTATGCGTCCGAACAGATGCAGCTTGTATTGTCATAAGAGGCTCTCAAAAAAAAAAGCAGCCAGCCGGTTCAGACTTGGCTCTTTACACTTCGTGTTTGCTGAGACGTAAAACTTTAATACTCATAAACTCTGTAACTAGGTAAATTGACGCGGCGACACGCCGCGTTCTTCAGGTTAATGATTTGCTAAAATTTATTGTCAATATACTGTTGGAAAATGCCGGCGTAAATTGGTGTTTGTGTGCATTTGGAAGATTGAATTAATAAACGAATCTGGCTTTAGAAGAAATACATGATCACAAAGTTGTACCGTTGTGGACGGAATTAAGTTTTGAAGATAATATTACCATGCCAACAGCACCTTTCAAGTGAGTCGCAGAAAAATATTTGTAGATCCCTAGAAGAACAAATATTGAATCTCCCAAGTTTCAAAAATGTCAAAGGCATAAGATAACATTTGAACTTACTAAATAATTGGATCTACGCTAAAATATATCAAAATTCTCACAACAAATACATGCAACACAAATGAACATTTCAATATGCTAAAAAAATTCTCTAAAGTATATAAAAATAATCTAAATGTATTTCCCATAATTACTTTTGAGCCAAATTTGATAAATGTTGGCATATTACTTTCTCCCTAATTACAGATTTAAAATAAATATTTGCAGGAAAATACAAACATATTTAAACATGAATATACAAACATATTTAAACATCCTATGATTTGATGCTCTTTATTTTCTAATTTAATGAACTGCATGTGTAATCTACATTGCAATTGATGTTGTCTCTATTTGGTATTAATCAAAAAAAATGTATTTTATTATGATCCATCAGTTAATTTTTCTTGGCATGGATATGTCTAGATTAAAATGAATATATGTGCGTTAAAATAAGACGTCCATAACGCACATATCCAATATTTGTTGCATACATTGTCCAATGTATTCACGCAAATGACGTAATGCACGAAATTCTAGAGATTGTGTTAATAACCGCATTTTAAGCAATTCATCTTATATTTTCCGGATGGCCAACACATATGTTCACCTTGATTTACCTGACCTTATGCCTTTGACAATTTTAAAACGTGGGATAATAGCTAGCATTTGTTTTCTTGACCATTTGGATATGTTATGCATATTGTTTTGATGGATAGATTCATTTTTTTTCTTTTGCATACTTTTTATTGTTTGGAAATTTAAATAAATGTGGTTAAATTTTGTTAAACATGGATGAAATTGATATAAATAGACAGATTTTTTTCAAAATTTGGTACATTAATTATATTTTCGCTAAACATAGATGAAATTGATATAAAAAATAGACAGATTATATTTTTTTACACATTTTGTTACATTAATTGCATTTTTCTGATTTTAAATAAATTCTTTATGAATTTCCAAAAATTAAATCAAAATTTGGATTTCTGAAAAATGTTAAACTACTGCCAACGGGGACCACTGTCAGGGATTTAGTATTTTTGAAAATTAGTTTAAGAAAATATTGTGTAGCTGACAGGTGGGACCCGTGATGACGTCGTCTGATGACGTCATCAATGGCCACCTTCTTCGTGTGCCCCGGTGGCGACGTCGACGATGGCGGCGGCACTTGAGGGCGAGAGGGGTGCCGTGGCTTAGCTCGTTCGACGCCGCGTTGCGAGCAACCGAAGGGTGGCGGCGCTTGGCAAAGCGAGCTTGGGGTGCGGCGAATCAGAGCGTGGCGGCGTCGGACGGATACGGCGAGAAACGTCGACGGCGCGGGCGTATCTGAGCTCCCCAGCTCGCGATCTTCAGCGAAGATGGAGAGGAGACCAAGGCCGCCCCGCGGGTGGGATTCGATTTGGTCGGGAGAGGGTGCAGTGGCGAGACAACGCGACGGCGGCGGCGGCAGCTCCGGCCGCGCGCGCGAGAGAGGAGGAGAGGGAGGGGGGCTGTGCGCGCATTTTTGCAACAAAGTCCCTGAGGTTACTGGAAACTTTTAGTAGGTCCTTCGTAGTTAGGAGATGCGGATCGCGGAGTAATTCACAGGAAGATTAAGTTCTTTTTTGTAAAATAACCAGGGAACCGTCGGTGACCGTTGGATCGAGGGGATCGGGTGGCGCGGAATCGTTCTGGTACTGTAGCGGGGCATAGTAACTCGGTTACTGTTCTTCGTAACAGTGAAGCAATGACAGGCCGTGGATCTTCTCAATCTTAATATATTTAGGTAATTAGGTAAAAATGAATATATGTGCGTTAAAATAAGACGTCCATAACGCACATATCCAATATTTGTTGCATACATTGTCCAATGTATTCACGCAAATGACGTAATGCACGAAATTCTAGAGATTGTGTTAATAACCGCATTTTAAGCAATTCATCTTATATTTTCCGGATGGCCAACACATATGTTCACCTTGATTTACCTGACCTTATGCCTTTGACAATTTTAAAACATGGGATAATAGCTAGCATTTGTTTTCTCGACCATTTGGATATGTTATGCATATTGTTTTGATGGATAGATTCATTTTTTTCTTTTGCATACTTTTTATTGTTTGGAAATTTAAATAAATGTGGTTAAATTTTGTTAAACATGGATGAAATTGATATAAATAGACAGTTTTTTTTTTGCAAATTTTGGTACATTAATTATATTTTCGGTAAACATAGATGAAATTGATATAAAAAATAGACAGGTTATATTTTTTTTACACATTTTGTTACATTAATTACATTTTTCTAATTTTAAATAAATTAGTTATGAATTTCCAAAATTAAATCAAAATTTGGATTTCTGAAAAATGTTAAACTACTGCCAACGGGAACACTGTCAGGGATTTAGTATTTTTGAAAATTAGTTTAAGAAAATATTGTGTAGCTGACATGTGGGACCCGTGATGACATCGTCTGATGACGTCATCAATGGCCACCTTCTTCGTGTGCCTCCGGTGGCGACGTCGACGATGGCGGCGGCATTTGAGGGCGAGAGGGGTGCCGTGGCTTAGCTCGTTCGACGCGCCGCGTTGCGAGCAACCGAAGGGTGGCGGCGCTTGGCAAAGCGAGCTTGGGGTGCGGCGAATCAGAGCGTGGCGGCGGCGGACGGATACGGCGAGAACGTCGACGGCGCGGGCGTATCTGAGCTCCCCAGCTCGCGATCTTCAGCGAAGATGGAGAGGAGACCGAGGCCGCCCCGCGGGTGGGATTCGATTTGGTCGGGAGGGCGTGCAGTGGCGAGACAACGCGACGGCGGCGGCGGCAGCTCCGGCCGCACGCGCGAGAGAGGAGGAGAGGGAGGGGGGCTGTGCGCGCATTTTTGCAACAAAGTCCCTGAGGTTACTGGAAACTTTTAGTAGGTCCTTCGTAGTTAGGAGATGCGGATCGCGGAGTAATTCACAGGAAGATTAAGTTCTTTTTTGTAAAATAACCACGGGAACCGTTGGTGACCGTTGGATCGAGGGGATCGGGCGGCGCGGAATCGTTCTGGTACTGTAGCGGGGCACAGTAACTCGGTTACTGTTCTTCATAACAGTGAAGCAATGACAAGCCGTGGATCTTCTCAATCTTAATATATTTAGGTAATTAGGTAAAAATGAATATATGTGCGTTTAAAATAAGACGTCCATAACGCACATATCCAATATTTGTTGCATACATTGTCCAATGTATTCACGCAAATGACGTAATGCACGAAATTCTAGAGATTGTGTTAATAACCGCATTTTAAGCAATTCATCTTATATTTTCCGGATGGCCAACACATATGTTGACCTTGATTTACTGACCTTATGCCTTTCACAATTTTAAAACATGGGATAATAGCTAGCATTTGTTTTCTTGACCATTTGGATATGTTATGCATATTGTTTCGATGGATAGATTCATTTTTTCTTTTGCATACTTTTTATTGTTTGGAAATTTAAATAAATGTGGTTAAATTTTGTTAAACATGGATGAAATTGATATAAATAGACATATTTTTTTTTGCAAATTTTGGTACATTAATTATATTTTCGGTAAACATAGATGAAATTGATATAAAAAATAGACACATTATATTTTTTTTACACATTTTGTTACGTTAATTACATTTTTCTGATTTTAAATAAATTAGTTATGAATTTCCAAAAATTAAATCAAAATTTGGATTTCTGAAAAATGTTAAACTACTGCCAACGGGGACCACTGTCAGGGATTTAGTATTTTTGAAAATTAGTTTAAAAAAATATTGTGTAGCTGACAGGTGGGACCCGTGATGACGTCGTCTGATGACGTCATCAATGGCCACCTTCTTCGTGTGCCTCCGGTGGCGACGTCGACGATGGCGGCGGCATTTGAGGGCGAGAGGGGTGCCGTGGCTTAGCTCGTTCGACGCGTCGCGTCACGGGCAACCGAAGGGTGGCGGCGCTTGGCAAAGCGAGCTTGGGGTGCGGCGAATCAGAGCGTGGCGGCGGCGGACGGATACGGCGAGAACGTCGACGGCGCGGGCGTATCTGAGCTCCCAGCTCGCGATCTTCAGCGAAGATGGAGAGGAGACCGAGGCCGCCCCGCGGGTGGGATTCGATTTGGTCGGAGAGCGTGCAGTGGCGAGACAACGCGACGGCGGCGGCGGCAGCTCCGGCCACGCGCGAGAGAGGAGGAGAGGGAGGGGGGCTGTGCGCGCATTTTTGCAACGAAGTCCCTGAGGTTACTGAAAACTTTAAGTAGGTCCTTCATAGTTAGGAGATGCGGATCGCGGAGTAATTCACAGGGAGATTAAGTTCTTTTAGTAAAATAACCACGGAAACCGTCGGTGACCGTTGGATCGAGGGGATCGGGCGGCGCGGAATCGGTCTGGTACTGTAGCGGGGCACAGTAACTCGGTTACTGTTCTTCGTAACAGTGAAGCAATGACAGGCCGTGGATCTTCTCAATCTTAATATATTTACTACGTAAATTTGGTGCGGCGCACGCCGCACCTGTTGGGTTTGAATTTTTTTGAAATTCGCTGAAATTTGTTGTGTGGAGTATATCTAAATACCTAATGAATTAAAATGTTAAAATTATATTCTTACAGTAATATTTAACTTAAGTCTATGGTAGTGGGAATACACATTTGTTGAATAGAATTATGTAATTGGAATAAATTAATTTAGATTGTATCAAAATAATTATCAAATTGGAATGTTCAATTTAAGTCTGCAAATGGAGGGAATGTATGATTTGAATATTTAATAAATTTAACTTCATGTAAGTGGAGAGAGTGCATTTGTTTTTTCCCTTGAAGTATTTATTGTAATTTTCCAATTTAAAACGTTAAAATTCGTTGGAAGATGTCGTCTGGATGAGCTTCAAAATTTCAGCAATTATAAATGTACAAAAATATCTAGGTTTAATTCCAACTCCATTTAATTAGAGGGAATGTATTTAGGTTTTCTCTAAATATTTGTTAAATTAAAATGTCTAAAAATGTTTGCACCTTGGTGTAAATAGTTATTATGTTTTTTTTTTTGATATTTTGAATGTTCAAATATATCCCCTTGAATAGTTCGATGTATTTTTTCCAACTCCATTTAGCAATTTTGGATGTTCAAATATATCCCTTGAATAGTTCGATGTATTTTTTCCATGTTTTTAAATGTTCATCAAATTGAAATGTTCAAATTGATTTCATGAATACAACTGAATGTAATTAGGGAAATTACATTTAGATTGTGTGGATATATTTTAGAGTGTTTTCATTTCTTTCTGATAGCAAATTGAAATGTATTTGTTTTTTTTTTGAGCATTTTAGTATATATTAGTGCAGTTCTCACTTTTTTAGCAAATTGAAATGCTATGTTAGTGTATTTTTATTTTGCTACAATTTTCCTATGTAATACTGTAATCAAAGGAATTATATTATGGTTGTGCACAAATGTTAATCAATTTGGGAATTAGTTTAAATTTGGAGAAATAGGTAATTTGTAAAAAAATTAGGCTTGGAGATTATTGGAGTTCAAAATTTTGTGTTTGTTTAAAAAGTGTTTAGTTTTTACAAAAAAAATTCATATTTGGAAAAAAAATTAGGTATGAATTATTTTTCGTTTTACAATTTGAACATGTTTGAAAGTTGTTTCAATTTTAAAATATTCAAATTTTAAATTCGATTGGATGACATAAATGGTATGCATTTTTTCCCTTGTGATTACTTGTGATATATGTATGTGTTCATTTTTACAAAATGATCATGTTTGAAAGCTGTTTTAATTTAAAATATTTAAATTTAATTTTTGGTTGGATGACATAAATAATATGTATTTTTTCCCTTGTGATTATTTGTGATATATATACATATACATATATATTTTTCTTCGGTGGATAGTTTTGAAATTGTTGGATATATTGTATTATTCAGTTTCTGAAATTCAAATAATGTGGGAGGGCCCACTTGTCATAGAAAATATTGTTTCCTGGAAATGTCCTGTTAAAAGAAAATACACTGACAACTGGGTCCCATGCTGACGTCCCAGTGACGTCAGCAACGGCGTAGCACTGCCGCGGCGGTGTGGAGCACGGCGGCGGCGCACCACGGCGAGACAGAACGTGCGCTTAGGGGCGTTGGACGTGCCTCGACGCGGGGTGCACGGGGGTGGCGGCGCCGCCCCTGAATGGTCGCCGGAGCATCGCTGGGAGGCTACGAACACGGCGGCGGGTGTCGACGATGGCGGAGATGATTCCGGTGAATTCGCGACGTTCCAGCAGGTGAGAGTCGGCGAGGAGGGAAAGGTGGTGACGCGGAAGCTCGCTATGGGCATCGATTTGTCCGGCGAGGAGCACAGCGGCGGCGGTGAGCGTCTGCAGCTCCAGCGTCGCGGGAGAGAAATGAGAAGAAGGGGGATCTGTTGAATTTTTTACAAAAAAGTCCTGATGTTTCCTAAAATCATGAATAGGTCCTTTGTGCGCAGAAAGCGTGGACTGCGGAACATTTCGCAGAAAGCGTGGGTTCTTTTCTGTAAGATATCCACGTGGACCGTCGGATCGACTGGATCGGACGGCGCGGAAGCGTTCTGTTACTGTAGCGGGGCACAGTAAACCGTGTTACTAAATTCAAAACGATCACGGAAATGGAATCTGTTCGTCGACGTGAAAAACATGGTTTTTTTTTTTGCAAAAAAAAGTGCTACAGTACCTCTGTTCGTCGACGCGAAAAACGCGGTGTGTGTTTTTTTCTGCAAAAGGAAAAAAAACGTGCTAAAGTACCGCGGGCACTGTAGCGGAGCAGTACCTCTGTTCGGCGACGCGAAAAAACGCGGTGTGTTTTTTTCTGCAAAAAAACCGTGCTACATTACCGCGGAGCACTGTAGCTATCTACAGTGCCGTCGCGCTGGCTCGCTGTGGGGGCTCAAATGTTCTCTATCTTAATATATATAGTAATATATTTAGTGCAGTTCTCACTTTTTTAGCAAATTGAAATGCTATGTTAGTGTATTTTTATTTTGCTACAATTTTCCTATGTAATACTGTAATCAAAGGAATGATATTATGGTTGTGCACAAATGTTAATCAATTTGGGAATTAGTTTAAATTTGGAGAAATAGGTAATTCGTAAAAAAAATAGGCTTGGAGATTATTGGAGTTCAAAATTTTGTGTTTGTTTAAAAAGTGTTTAGTTTTTACAAAAAAATTCAAATTTGGAAAAAAAATTTAGGTATGAATTATTTTTCGTTTTACAATTTGATCATGTTTGAAAGTTGTTTCAATTTAAAAATATTCAAATTTTAAATTCGATTGGATGACATAAATGGTATGCATTTTTTCCCTTGTGATTACTTGTGATATATGTATGTGTTCATTTTTACAAAATGATCATGTTTGAAAGCTGTTTTAATTTAAATTATTTAAATTTAATTTTTGGTTGGATGACATAAATAATATGCATTTTTCCCCTTGTGATTATTTGTGATATATATTGATAACCCACAAGTATAGAGGATCGCGTGTAGCCTTTTCGATAAGTAAGAGTGTCAAATCCAACGAGGAGCTAAAGGTAGGATAAGTACTCTCTCAAGTTCTATCAACCACTGATACAACTCTACGCGCACTAAACGTTTGCATTATCTAAACTACGGTAGCAATACGGGTATGAGAGATAGTTTTGCAGGATAATAAATACAAGAAAGTAAAAGTTAGTGCTGCGGCAATAAAGTACACTAAGTAACCATATACTAACAGTACCATGAGTGTGGAAAAGTGGTGGTAATTGTGGTGGATTTGTCCCGGATTAATTAGTGAAGACATTTAGTTCATTGTCTTTGATGCAGTTTTCAATGTGGGAGAGGCTAAATATACATGCACTCCACTATTTGGGATTACAAGTACTATATGATTGGATTGTTAGCAAACATCCGTAAATACTAACAATGCATTAAGGTTTCCCCAACCATAGCCTTAAGTTTAAGGTCCTCTTACTCCCATACATGCAACTAACCGGTTTGAGCCCTCAGGTTTCTGTCACTCCGGCAGGACTACCCCTTCCTTTGCACATACTACTAACCCTATGGTGTTGATCCATGCGCGCACAAGTATAATGGACACCAAAGGACAGTACCATATCAACATACAACTCTAATGAACCATAAACATTCAACAAAGCAATCAAAAGACAAATATACTACATAAACATGACATAGATCATAGGATAAATATTATAGCATCAAACACCATGTTTACATAGGACGGTACAGAGGTTTATGGGAGGATGAACCACTGAATACAAGGAGGAGATGGTGATGGAGATGGCGGTGAAGACGGTGTTGAGGGGCAGCGCGGCGGTGCAGGGCGGCGGCGGCGCCGGCGTTGCGGGGAACTCCTTTCCCCGCCGCCGGCAAGCTTGGGGAGCGCCGCCCCTTAGACTCCCTCCTTCATGGCTTCTTGGGAGCCCTCCCCCATGGAGATGGGATCCATGGGGGAGGCAAAAACGTGGCTTTTGGTGGCTGGAATTCGTGGGTGGAGGAGTCCTCCACGAGTTAGTTTCCTCCCTTTATATATCTTCTCGGATTTCCGTCACCCCCTTTTAGGGTTCCACCAAAACGGGGCTCCAGGCCGCGTCCGAACTCCGATTGGACTGATCTCGGCCTTAAAATCTTCGTATGGAAAATTGTGACAACTTTCGTAACAGCCAGGTCTCCGGATAACGTCATCTTCGAGGGTCAAACTGGCAATATTAGTAAAAAGTTCTCACACAGATTTCAGGAAAGTCCCAATTCGACTCCAACAAGGTTTCCTCTTGTATTCTTGATAATTTCTACACATCAAAGAGTAAAACAAGAACATTGTGCACTTTTGCAACTATTAGTAGGTTAGTCCAAATAAATAATAAACTTAATATAAACAAGTGCTAAAAGCATAAAAATGGCATGAAACAATTAAAAATTATAGATACGTTTTGGACGTATCATATATATATATACATTCTTCCGGTGGATAGTTTTGAAATTGTTGGATTTATTGTATTATTCAGTTTCTGAAATTCAAATAATGTGGGAGGGCCCACTTGTCATAGAAAATATTGTTTCCTGGAAATGTCCTGTTAAAAGAAAATACACTGACAACTGGGTCCCATGCTGACGTCCCAGTGACGTCAGCAACGGCGTAGCACTGCCGCGCGGCGTGGAGCACGACGGTGGCGCACCACGGCGAGACAGAACATGCGCTTAGGGGCGTTGGACACGCCTCGACGCGGGGTGCATGGGGGTGGCGGCGCCGCCCCTGAATGGTCGCCGGAGCATCGGTGGGAGGCTACGAACACGGCGGCGGGTGTCGATGACGGTGGAGATGATTCCGGTGAATTCGCGACGTTCCAGCAGGTGAGAGTCGGCGAGGAGGGAAAGGTGGTGACGCGGAAGCTCGCTATGGGCATCGATTTGTCCGGCGAGGAGCACAGCGGCGGCGGTGAGCGTCTGCAGCTCCAGCGTCGCGGGAGAGAAAAGAGAAGAAGGGGGGTCTGTTGATTTTTTTACAAAAAAGTCCTGATGTTTCCTAAAATCATGAATAGGTCCTTTGTGCGCAGAAAGCGTGGACTGCGGAACATTTCGCAGAAAGCGTGGGTTCTTTTCTCAGAACAGTGAATGAATGGACTGCGGATCGACCGGATCGGACGGCGCGGAAGCGTTCTGTTACTGTAGCGGGCACAGTAACCGTGTTACTGTTCCTCAGAACAGTGAATGAATGTGGAGACCGAATTCTTTTCAATCTTAATATGTCTGTCGAAATAAAAAGACTAAAACATGAGAGTTGTTTGGAAGGGTGATATGCGTCTGCTCGTTACTGAGCGCGACGAATTTGATAAAATTCGTTGAATGTGTTGACGATTTTGGATCACAAATTAAGAAGATAGAGTGAACAAAATTCAAAACCGATCACAGAAATGGAATCTGTTTGTCGACGCGAAAAACACGGTTTTTTTTGCAAAAAAAAAGTGCTACAGTACCTCTGTTTGTCGACGCGAAAAACGCGGTGTGTGTTTTTTTCTGCAAAAGGAAAAAAAATGTGCTACATTACACGGGCACTGTAGCAGAGTAGTACCTCCGTTCGGCGACGCGAAAAACACGGTGTGTTTTTTTCTGCAAAAAAACGTGCTACAGTACCGCGGAGCACTGTAGCGGAGCACAGCACATCGCGTGCTGTAGCTTTCTACAGTGCCATCGCGCTGGCTCGCTGTGGGGGCTCAAATCTTCTCTATCTTAATATATATAGTAATACTAGGTAATTTGGTGCGGTGCACGCCGCACCTGTTGAGTTTTAAAAAATGTTGAAATTTGCTGAAATTCGTTGTGTGGAGTATATCAAAATACTTAATGATTTGAAATGTTAAAATTATAGCGGTGGAAATACGAATTTGTTGGATTGAATTACGTAAAGGGGCAGCCCCGGTGCAGTAGCTCCCGCTTGCGCAGGGTCCGGGGAAGGGTCCGACCACTTTGGGTCTATAATACGCAGCTTTTCCCTGCATTTCTGCAAAAGGCTGTTTCCAGGACTTGAACCCGTGATCTCGTGGTCACAAGGCAGCAGCTTTACCGCTGCGCCAAGGCTCCCCTTCTTGGATTGAATTACGTAATTAGGATAAATTATTTTAGGTTGTATCCGAATAATTATTAATTTAAAATGGTGAATTTAAGTTTGTAATTAGATGGAATGTATCGTATGAGTATTTAATAAATTTAAGTTCATATAGGTGGAGGGAATGCATTTTTTTATTGACGTATTTATCAAATTAGAATATTTGAACATTTTTTCCCTTATAAATAGTTAGTATTTTGTGTCATGAATAAAGAAGTTAGTTAGTTTTTTTTAGTTGTATAGTATATTTTGTGAAGAGAATTGGTTTATTTATTTATTTTTTTGTCGTATTTTTTCAACTCCAAATGTTAAAATTTGCCGCAATATGTCTTTTGGAGTAGATTAAAAATTTAAGCAATTCTAAATATTTGAATATATATAGGTTTATGTTTGTATTTGAAAGTTTTTCGTATTTGAAAATTATGGAATTTCGAAGATTTAATTGTTCATATTTGAAATGCTTTTAAAATTTTATTTAGCTATGCAGGCACTTTTTTAAGTTTAAGCAAGTATTTTTTTTCGTATAATTTTCCTATTTTTTATGACGGATAGATTTTCTTTTGTGTATTTTTTATTTTATGGAAATTTTAATAAACTTGTTTAAATTTTGTTGAAGATGCATGAAACTGATATAAGCAGACAATTTTTTTTTAATGCACATTTTGGTATAGGTATTTTTTTTAAGTTTAAGCATTTTTATATAATTTTCTGATTTTTTTCTGACAGATAGATTTTTTTTGTGCACTTTTTATTTTATGGAAATTTGAATGAACATGTTTAAATTTTGTTGAAGATGCACGAATTTGATATAAGCAGACAATTTTTTTTATACACATTTTGGTACGTTAATTACATTTCTTTTAATTTAAATAAATTATTGATGAATTTGCAAAGTTTAAATTAAAATCTGGAATTTTGAAAAGAAATTGAAGCTGACAGGTGGGGCCCGTGATGACGTCAGCCGATGACGTCATCAATGGCGTCCCTCTTCCCCGCGCGTGATGTCGACGATGGCGGCGGTGCTTGAGGCCGATAGAGGCGGCGCGGCCTAGCTCATTGGACGCGGCGCGTCGCGGGCAGCCAAAATCTGGCGGCGCTGGGCAAGGCGAGGCGTGGTGGCGACGAATCGAAGCACGGCGGCGGCGGACGGACACGGAGAAGAAAGCCTCGCCACAGGCGCCTCCGAGGTTCCCGGCTTGCTATCTTCCGTTGAGATGGAGAAGGAAGCGAGGCCGTCCCGCGGGTGGCCTTCGATCTGGACAGGAAGCCGTGCAGCGGCGGTGCGACACGGCGGCGGCGGCTCCGGCCGCACGCGAGGAAGAAGGGAGGAGAAGTTCGAGTTCTGCGGTGTTTTTGCAAGAACGTCCTCGAGGTTTCGCAAATTTGCGGATATGTCCCTGACGCGTCTGGATCGTCCGACCGCCGATCGACGGCGCGGAAGCGGGCTGGTTACTGGAGCGGGGCACAGTACCTCAGGGTTACTGTTCCTCGCAACAGTGAATCGCGGAGAGGGTTAGTGTTCCTCGCAACAGTGAATCGCGGAGAGGGCGTGGATCCGGTGAATCTTAATATAGTTGAATCTTAATATATTTAGGATATATAGTAATTATTATTATTTAGGTAATAAAAGCAGTGTGCAAGCCGTTCCGCCGCCAAAGCCCGGGCGACCGCATATATGCACTGATACACACGCTGTGCCTCCCCGTATCAGTTAGCGAGCGCCTAGCAAGGTTAAGGACGAAACAGATAGAGCCGAAGATGCTAGACTCTGGTGAAAACAGAATCTGACCATTTGTTTAAGCAAAGTAAAGAACGATACTCCACGGAAGTTCAGAAGCAAATGTACAACACCCCAATCCATGTGCCGATGGCCATAACACGCAGCCACACAGGTACGTCTACACACAGATCAGCAAACTTGCAGCTACAGAGCGCACTAACAATATCGCAGCTCAACACAGAGCAATCAGTGGACACGATCACCATCTCAGTCCGCCTTCTTGGAGATCGTCTGTTTCGCCGCACCGTCATCATCCACGGAGGACATATCCCTCGCCCGTTTGTCCTCCGCCGTCTTGGCGTAGACCTCGTCGCGCGTGTGGAAGTACTTCTCGAACGCGCGGGGCAGGAACTTGGGGATGAGGAAGACGAAGAGGTTGATGGAGAAGTAGACCAGGTTCGCCGCGGCGAGGTACCTCCCGAACCAGCTCCAGGCCTTGTCCTGCACGGGGGCGGTGCTGGCGATGAGCTTGCTAGTCCACACGTCGTAGACCCAGTCGACGATGACGAAGACGCGGCGCACGGTGTAGAGCAGCGGCACCAGCGCCCTCAGCGGCGGCGAGAAGACCCCAAGCGAGCCGATGATGTTCTCCGTCAGGATCTGGCACGACAGCAGGAACAGGTGCGGCGTCGCCGACCGCACCGCCGCGTCGTCGCCGCGCGCGAACCCGCCCAGGACGTGCGCCAGCGGCAGGAACAGCCCAACCGTGGTGCCCATCACCACGTACACCTGAAACAGCCTACCAACACGCGTACGCACAATTAATCGTCCAGCAAAATACTGATCAAGAAATAATCTTCTCTGACGAGCGTGGGGTTAGTAGCACTTACGTGTTGCCGCAGAAGATCTCTTGGGACGCGGCGGAGTGGGCGGCGGCGGCGTCGTCGTCGAGCTTGTGGTGGAGCGAAGGGAAGGCGAGGCGGGAGAGGGCGAGCAGGTAGAGCGTGGTGACGACCGGGAAGGCGAGGTCGATGAGCGGGACGAGGCCCGACATGGAGAAGACCATGATGAAGGCGACGAGCTGGAGCTCGATGACGCGGAGCGAGCCCATGACGCCCCCGAGCATCGCCGCCGACGGCTGCCGCTCCGCCGCGTGGTCCGGGTCGGACCGCGGCGCCACCGCAAGAGAGATCCCCGACATGGCAACTTAGCTCACTTCGCGCTCTATCAGTAAAACCGCTACCGCGTGTGCACTACCGAAGTACTGACCAAGATCGCCGGAGTGCAATGAACAGGACTGTACTGCGTGATGATTAGAATTTGCGAAAGGAAAGGAGAGGAGGGCAGGAAGAACAGGGTCTGGGCGTCTGGCAAGAGGGAGTGGGAGTATTTGTTTGTTCGCTCGGGACGGCCAGACGGGGTACGTGTCCACGCATGCGGCGGGGCTCGTGTGCAGGGGAGGACACGCGGGCCGGCTGCGTGGCGCTTTTGGTGTAAGGCCGATTTTTCTATGCGACTCGATCGAGTTCGAATACGTCTGTGCATGGTGCTCGCGTCTAGATGGTTCCGTGGAAGGAAGGAAAGAAAGACGTGGCATCGAACCCTAATCGATTCAAAGAATATGATATGATTCTTAGAGGGATACCGATACTATAGGAAATTTTCCAATACAAGATTTTTGATTCATCATATGATTCTTGTAATGTAAATCCTATAGAAAAAAAAGTATGAGGTTCAACCTTATCAAAAATTCCTTTGATACAATTAAAAAGTTAAAAAAGAACCCCCCTTATTTCCATAGCATTCACTCAGACATGACATCCAATCCTATAGGTTTTCTCTTCTGCATTTTTCCTATCCTATAAATTCCCATCCTATAAATCAAAGGAGTCAGCATCTGCAGGCACTAGAAATTGTTAGTCCCCCAAGCTCACTAGAGGTTAATTTTAAAAAAATGCAAACGAAGCTCTAAGAAAATCTAAAATTTGGTATAGAAATACATATACACATACTTACGCTAGAAATTTCATTACTTTGGGCTATACAAACAAGAAATTTGGGGGGAAAGCCTACAACTTCTCTTTTGTGGTGTCCAAAATTTTGTTAACATTACGTAGCTCGAAATATGATTTTTTTCAAACTAAAATTCAAAAGAATTAAAGTTGGGATTCATGATGCAAACTTGTGAAGAAGAAGAAAAAAGAGATCTCCTTAATGCTTATAATCATAGTTATAGCAATCCCTCCCCATCTGAGCCAGAACGAATACCAGTAAAATCTTTAAATACTTTTGACATTCTTTTCCCTCGCATTTCCGTAATTCTTTTATTAATATGGGACTAATTCTTTTTTATGGGAATGAGAGAAATGAGGAGGAATCGAGTCGCAAAAATGAATGGCTTTTTGGCTAGTGGAAATAGGGTTCTTTCCTCTAAATAGGGGTTGGGCCCTATTTCACCACATAAATTGGGATAAAAAGTCATCCCAATGCTCAATTTATACTATGAGGACATTTCTATAAAGATGCTTAGGTAATACTCACACTAAAAATGAGAACAGGTCGTCGACCTGGTGGCTAGCCATGCGAGTGCGCAGGCAACCCACCCGAGTTCGAGCCTTGGGCTCAACGGGTGCTCATGGAGTCTCCTATAAAAAAATGCCATCGGGTGCTAGTGCCTGGGATGGCCTCGTTTTTTAATACTCACACTAATATCCACTTTTAGATATTTGTTAGACCATATCTTTAGATATTTTTCATGAATAAATATATCTATAATATACAATTTAAGCAATTATCTGAAATTAGTTGGCAAAGAAATCATGCTAAAAATATAGTTTAAATTTAGCACAATGCAAATGTATTTTTCAACCTTATGAGTTACAGCTATATAAAAATATGTTACAACTATAGCAATTTTTACGTCGTTAAAAATGAAAATAAAACATTATACTTGTTAAAACGGTTGCATGTTAAAGATAAGTATAAAAGTTTAATGTAAATACTATTAAAATTAATACACACTTTGGGTCGAAATTTCACTGCCCTGGTTCTGTCTCGAACCTAAACCAATCAAAAGCCGACCATATTTATTTGACCGAGTCATTAGTCAGAATCGGATTCCATCTTATGCTCGCTCTCAAACGAGCCAACAAAGTTTCGAGTTAATCTCACAATTCACTGATACTGTGTTATCATGCTGAATACAAATTCGTGAAAGGATCACTAGCGCGGTTGATCCTACGTTTTTTGGCATGATATATATGTACGTATGAGAATCTGGGGAGTCATCGCATCTTAGCTAGAGCTCTTCTCTCCGGCCGGTGGCACGCCTGCTATCGAGATTCTGATTTCTTGGTGTCAACCGATGGATTGCTGGTTCACGCACGATGGCTAATCCGTTGGTAGCAATAGTTGTTGCAGCTCGATCTTGTCCCGGCCCTGCTCCCCACTGCGCAAGAGCAAGATGATATATCTTCTAGCGACACCGAGCGGCGGTGTCACCATCCTGACGTTTCCCATGACACTCCAGATTCTGCACTAGCGTGTACTTTGTTGTATTTACTGTCAATTCTGATTGCGTCGTAATGCCTTAGTTGATTGATTTCACTGTTGCACACTAGATAAAGTTGGTAGTATGGATATGAATGATTCAATGCAAGACTTGTAATTTTTATTGAACTAGATTGACTTGTAATCTGTTGTGTTACATATTTGTGAAAAAATTACTCTTCTATTCAGAATTATAAAATGTTTTGGGTATTTCATTGTTGACTATAAACGGACCGATATGAGTGAATATACACACTAAGGAACTTACTCCGTTTTAGTGTGTATATTCACTAGAAAATTTAGTAAGTTCCTTCTAAATAGGTTGCGAAACTATAATAAGTCAAGGTATTGGTTTTTCTTGTGCTATCATTGTATTGCTTTTTTAGATAAAGAGTAAAAATATTAATATCGCGGAGATACCAATTACACCCAGCCTCTGCACCAACTCAATACGCTAATGGCATTACGGATGCACACAACCGAAAAAAGAGAAAAGGAAACTAAAAAAGAGAAAAGTCCCGCTACGGAATTACATTCCTTGCAGCAGCAACACAACCACCGCCAAGACATCACCTGATGCCCAAATTCTCCATAAGCAACATCTTCAAGAAGGTAACAGTGCACAAGCGCCGTCGTCGCCTGATCATAGATCATGGGTTTTCACCCTAGAGATAGTCCCCACTCTCAAAGCAATGTCTTCAACAAGGTCATTGCCAGACACAACCAGTTAAGGCCAGACCTTGGATTTTCACCCTGAAGTGTAGGACTTTGAACTTCCCTGTGATGTCGCCCCCGCTTACATACTGCTGCCACGATTCCTGAAATTCCAAACCAGTTCCTCAACGATGCAAAGGCTCCGAGCACCATTGTCAGTCCTCCAATCTCACCTTCCATGACATTCTCCGCCAATGACTTCACCATTGATTTGCCCATGATGGCAACAGAAGCAGAGCTTCACGCCGGTTCCTCGCAGCGCGACCAAATCCCACCCGATACAGCAATCTCAAGGCCTTAACGCCCGTGAGAGATCGCCGATGGAGCCTTCCGGAACCCGACACTCCGGCTAGATCAAAGAGGACCGGCGTCAGCAGATAATCGTCTTACGCGAGTTGGAACCCTGGACCACCGCCACTATTCTGAAGCCTCGCAATCCCCCTCGCCGCGAGTCATCTCCCAGCATGAACGGCAGCAGAAGAGAAGGCAGTCCAGTACGCAGCTTCAGGACGTCTCCGGCTTGATCAAAGCCACGACCGGATCCTCCCGCAGCAGTCCTGGCCGGCCCCCAACAGCCCAAATCGGGGCCTCAGCCCAAACCAGCGCACAGGCGACCAGATCGCACGCCATGGCTCTCACCGGCGGCGCACCACCTCCTCCTCGACACCATCCGCCGCCGGAGATCCTCAGGCCCCGGCCGAGATGGCCATGCCGCCCTATGTCCTCAGGCCACGCCGCACCTCCTCCCGTGATGCGCCGCCGAGGGACACCTCTCCTGCCCACCCACCCGTTCCCGTTCCTGACCTCCCATCCCACCCGTCCCCGACCTCTCGTTCTCTCCCATCCCCTGGCCCACCTACCACCGCCGCCTTCCACCACCGCCGCCACCGGATCTCTCCATTCCACCGCCATTCCGCCCCTACTTCGCCCCGCCCCGGCTCTGCTTCCCGTCGTCGCCGCCATCCCCTCTAGTTCTTCTGCACCAAGGCCAGCGCCGTCTCCTGGAGCTCGTCTGTACCAGGCCAGCGCCATCTCCCCGAGCTCGTCCGCATCAAGGTCGGCGCCATTTCCTTTGATGTCGACGTCTTACACTGGTGGAGCTGCTCCTTCTTCGTCTGATAGCTTCATGGCTATACTACGACAGAGCATCGCGCAAGGATAGTAGCTTGAGCAGTTCTTGTTCTTGTAATTTGAATCATTATGGCATTGCTTTTATTTTGGCATGTACTGAACTACTCATATTTACCTTTAAAACACAATGTTTTTATTTTATTTTATTTTGATTCTATTTTTTGCTCATTTATCAGACGCAACACAACAAATGAGCCGAGGTTTCACTTTATTACGTACACATATCAAATCTAGGGGCATTCTAGACATCTCACAACTAGATACAACAAATAAGCCAAATCTGTAGAAGACCAAAGGAAGTCTCCGGACAGTTTCTACGAAGTTCTACCCACCACAGTTTCTCTCCACCGAAATCCATAAGCAGACTTCTGCGTAAGCAGAAAACCAAAAGAAGTGGCCCGTAGTCATCTTCGCCCGGAGCATCGCCGTAGCACAACCCCACTTTGTACCCACGATTGACGCACCAGCTCATGCACCGTCGATGGGGTTTTGGGTGCTCGCCGCAGAGGACCTTACCGTGCATCGGGACCTGGTACACGTCGCATATCCTGCCTTCTGCTGTGCCTGTTCAATAAGAAATTAAATCTTAGTTTTAACTGGGAGACCATTACATGCGTATCATAGTTTCGATCTGGTGATGTATGAGAAATATGTACTTTCGATGCTATTTCTCGTGTCTAGTTTACTTACCAGTAAAGGTCAAGAGGAGTGGCAGTATCAAGAGGACGGAGGCCATTGTTGCTGCTGCTCTAGCCTTCCAAGCCATCTCTGGAAACTTTGAGATGCTCATTTCTTTGAGATGATATGGTCTTGCAAGGAAAATGGTATGTAATCGTGTGATGGAAAGTGATCACTAGAAATTGATGGCTTTTGATATAATTATTTTTCAATAGAACTATTTTTTAGAAGACACATGAGGTTGTTTAAGTGATACGGTTATATTAATAATCTCATTGGTTGCACAATTTTTATTCTTATATTATTGGGGTTTATGCAATCATGTGGAATATTAATACACTAGGCGTGACGTCACCACTGTTGCCACCACCATCTCTAATATTGAACATAGTACCAAAAAGATTGGCATTGTCTTGAATATCATATAAATCTTGATATCTTCTCCATGTCTATTTGTATCTATATCTCTATCTCTATATATCTACCTCTATCTATACTCTAACTATTTAATACAAAAATCACGAGTTGTATCAAATGCATAAGATCACTACCTTACAACTTCTTAAGTACAACATCCCATGGTGCCACAATGATGTAACATATCACATCTCGACTAAATTCAAAACCCCTACACTATTTGTGAAGATAATCAAAGTAAATACAATATGAGTCATTACTAGTAGGACGTTGGATAATTCCATGTTCATGTATCCTAGGCTTCATCATACTTTACACGAAATTGAGTTGCATAACACTACCCTCAAGATAGAACTTTGCAATTTCATATGTATGCCCATTATTCATGCCACTTTAGAATAACCAGATTATTTATAAAGTAAACAAAATATTGGTACATCATGCATGGGTGTGTTAACTAATTAATTATTATCAATTTTCTTTTGTTCTTGAAGAAATAGTTGAGTTTCCAATTGTGTCGGTTTCTTTTAAGTTAAACATCCATTTATAAAGTAAAGTACTTTGTGGGAGTCTTGGGGTGCCTATTACTTCCTAGTAGGTTGTACACATTGAATATAGCCTTTTGGATGCGTTCTTCCGGGTATGTTGTTTCTCAGACAACACGTCTTTTTGAAGGGCAGCTATGTTCTTTTTTGTTTTTCTCATGTTTTTTAGGATTTTGAGTTTCCTTTCAGCTGTTGTCTTTATTTTTATTTTATTTTTGCTTATTGGTCATGTACATATCAATACATTTAGACACAGTCTATAGTTTCAAATTTGAGTTTTCTGTCATAGAGCCTAAAATATAATGAACTTTGAAGGCAGATGAAGAAAAGTAAATGGTCGTCAAACAAATGACAACTATGGAGAGCATATCATGTACTTCCTACGCCTATGGTGCTTCCGTACTACCTATTAATATAAAACACACAAGAAAGGTTAGGAAATTTTGCAAATAAAACTAGCAGCCTTGATACGAGGTGCATCTACCATGTAGGATTGCTCCTTCACGTGTGACAGACGCACGACAAATGGGGCCCACCCATGAAGGACCTCTCGCCCTCGTGTCCCTACCCCCTCCTCTCTCTTTCATCTCTATGCGTCTCTTCCCGGGCCCCCTCATTCTCTCCCTCACCTTATGCGTCACCTCGCGGGAGTCGGCAATGCCGCGTCAGGCAAGGAAACCACGAGTCTAGAGAGAGGCGACACCAAGCAATGAATGTAGGGTGAGGGTGCGGTGCTTACCGGTTGCGGCGAAAAATGGGTACACGAGACCTTAGAAGCGATGGCCTAGCTAACAAAGATGGTGATTTGGACAGGGAGGGCTGGCAACGCGATGTGGGAGCGCCGCCAGACACGGTTGGTAGTGACCGATAGTTAGGATGGCGGTTGCGGCAGGGGAAATCGATCTGGTGGTGGTACGCGGTGAAGTGTCATCGAATCTTGTCTGCGGTGCTCTCCTTCCTCCTCTCTGGTCGGTATGATTAGGGCTTGGTGGCCGGTGATGCCTTTGTCACGTAGCGATCGAAATTGACCATGCGCCCTCTACCATGCATGCCACACATTTTCTAATTCCAGTTCAACTCATAGTTTTTGAGCAAAAATCTAACTGCGACAGTATTGCTATGTTGTGAATAGTACCTG
This sequence comes from Poa pratensis, assembly GCA_947311845.1. NCBI lineage: Eukaryota > Viridiplantae > Streptophyta > Magnoliopsida > Poales > Poaceae > Poa > Poa pratensis. The sequence continues at coordinate 65,708,525 of CAMZMU010000128.1, read as the reverse complement.
GTTGGTTTATTCATAGCCTTGAGCCTGGGATCAAATGTTGATTATAACATTTGAGTGTGATGTGCATATTATATCAACCGAAACAAAAAAATATCAAATCTAACGGTGAAATATTGCTATGCCTGAATAATACATGTTTGGTTTTATCATACGCTTGAGCCATGGATCGAATGTTGAATAAAATTTTGTGATATTTTGCAAATAGCATGATTTTTCTCAAAGAATCTAGATCTTTTTATGACCTTTTTCTTCGTACATACTTATTCCGTTCCTATGAAAGCTTGAGCAACTATATCTCGACTAGATGACCCGTTGCGCCACTGGCACAAGTGCCGAAGGCAGAGTCCCGTTTAATAAAATGGCTTAGATGAATTAAAAAACATCATTAAAAATGAACTGTAATCCGGTGAAAAGTCCCGTTTTATTTAGTGAAAGCTTACCTTGCCTTTTTATTTTGTTGCAAAAGAAGGTGTTTGATATTGTTAGGCGGCGTTTCTACGATTGTTCATATATATATTTTTGTATTTTGAAATGAGTTAGGATCTAGCCATATGCTGTTAATCTGGTTAATATAGACCTTATTTTTGCACGCACGTACATCTATGTATAAATATAAAAACCACAGCGAAAGTCATAGAGCACACCAGCCGTAGGATAGAAATTTAGAAGCACCCGTCATAGTAATATAGCATACGATGAGCATGTAGTAGATGAATTGAAGTACACAGGATGACATGACACATGCAAACAGTCAAAAAAATAGAAAATACAGAGTCTTGATTAAGTTCATGCTCTTAGGCGGACAGCGAGGATATGATGTTCATGTCTTATAATAAGAAACATGTCATCATAAGCATGAGCAAAACACAAAGGCACATGGACCCACTACGGGAAAGACTCAAGACGCCGACGGCCAAATGTCGGGGCCGTCAGCGTAGACCCCGACCAGGCCAGCCTAGATCTTTCCTTTTTTTTTTAGCTACGCTGATGGCATGCCGTCGGCCTAACTTTTTTTTTTGAGCTACGCCGATGGCATGCTGTCGGCCTAGCTTTTTTTTTAGCTACGCCGACGGCATGACGTCGGCCTAACTCTGTTTTTTTACTTACTCACCGTTTTGAGCATAACTTTTGCATTGGAACTCGGATTTCGATGTTCTTTAGCTCGTTTCGAAGAGGAGAAGTAGATCTACATCATCATACACATTGTTCAAACTATATTCTTCAAAAAAATTCCATGAGAAAGGATAAAAAAATCCATGTTCAAACTAGGGTTTCGCGGAAGAGGGGCTCCGGAGCGTCGGAATCCAACCAAGAGTTAGGTGGTGCCATACCAAGTGGGTACAAGTGTGTTTTGGGTTGTAGATGTCATACCATGTGTGTCAGGATCCATACCATGTGGGTATAAGCCTGGTTTTTCTCCAGCGGGGCTAGGTTTTCACCGGAGAGGGGTTCCGGAGCGTCGGGATCCCACCACAAGCTAGGGGGTGCCATACCATGTGTGTACAAGTGTGTTATGGGTTTTGGATGGCAAAGATTGCACTCCGGGGTGTGACCTGCTTCACCGGCATCCACTTCTCTCTTGGGAGTTTCATGACTTATAGCCTGAAAGTTCCAGATCGGACAAACATGAGAAAATCTTGTCAAGAGTTGGGTTATACCTTTGTCTTGTGACTTCCTAGGGCCTAGCCTAACACAACCAAGCAACTAGGTACACTTTGCTACCCCATTTTGACGCCGGTACCGGCTGTATTCGTATAAGTCTGGTTTTTCTCCAACGGGGCTAGGGTTTCACCGGAGTGGGGCTCCGGAGCGTCGGGTTCCCACCACAAGCTAGTGGGTGCCATACCATGTGTGTAAAAGTGTGTTATGGGTTTTGGATGACAAAGATTGCACTCCGGGGTGTGACCTGCTTCACCGGCATCCACTTCTCTCTAGAGAGTTTACATGCACTTATAGCGTGATAGTCTCCGATTGGACAAGCCGGAGGGAAACTTGTCAAGAGTTGGGTTATGGATGATATGGATGTCATATTTGGATTTCTCTCATTTTTCTAATCGATTTAGACATATTATTTGTCAAATTTCGATTTACGGATTTGTAGATATGAATTATTCAATATTAAATGGAAAAAGACAAATAAGTTAATTATTATTTGAATTCAAGATTATTATTAATGATTCATTTCTTTTTATTTAAATAATTATTTGGATTCATAAAATAAAGGTGTGTGACATCATAATCCATGGGTTAATAGGATTGATAGGATACTATTGTCAGTAAAGCATCTGTTGTTTCTAGGTAGCTCATAGGGAGGGAACTAAGAAGTTAAGCGTGCTGGGGCTGGAGTAGTTTGAGGATAGGTGACCTGTGGGGAAGTGTTAGTAGAAGCGAGTAATTAAGATTGAAATTAAGAATGCTTAGAGATAAATGTGTCTCTAGTGCGATTAAGTGGTTAAACAATTCAGAAAAAAAATTGGGAAACAAATTTGAATTTTTTTTGAAAAAAAAATAATTTAAACAAAATTCTGCCAATTCATAGGCCGATGGCTTTTCTACGCCGACGGCAACTAGGCTACGCCGACAGGGGTATACGCCGACGGCCACCGTCGGCCTACCCCTACGCCGACGGTTTTCAGCCTTTCCCCAACGGCAGGGGGCCGTCGGCGTCTTGGCTGTTTCCCATAGTGACCTTCTATGCCTAACAAAGACACATTTGGCCAACGGAGAGTTGGACGATGGTGTCACCAAAATAATACCAGCTGCTGGTACATTAAGATGTGTTGGCAAACACTATATACATGCAAAGTAAGTCTAGGACTGTCAGACGATTCATAAAAACTTGGTCAGATGACCGCTTGAACGTTGAAGATCAAAAGCTACTTTGTCAAAGCGCTCAAGTGCCGCATTTTTCTCTTTGTCTGCATCAGCCTGCCCAACAGAACGATACTTATCTGTGAGCTCGTAGAACCGATGAGAAACTGCTCCCATGGCTTGTAGAGCTAGATGCAAACCGTCACGCAGACTCAAGTTATGTTCTTCTGTTGTCTTTAGCTTGATTTGTAGATTTTTATTCTCCGCTTCTACATACCTCAGCTCACTAAAATTCAGGTCTTTAGCGAACCCAAATAGCTTCCTACAAGATGCCCTGATCCCAAGCGGAGAATTTTAGTGAACCCAAATAGCGAACCATCCATTTTAGTGAATTTTCACAGCATCTGAGCAAAACATCTGGCAAATGGCAAGTGGCAGAGTTGCACATGGTACCTTCAAGGGGCCGAGCGTGGTGAAGGAGATCTTTGTTGGACTCACCCATGGGATGGTTGCTGGTGGTATGTGGAAGATGCATCACTGGAACAAATTTATGTTTTCGTTTTTATTTGCCTCCCTTTAATTAGATTGATTTCCCTGTATAATTCTGATGTTAATGGCCTCTGGATAGGTACAATATCGATGTTCCCAGTAATAAAATCTAGTCAGTCCTGTGCTAATTATCCTAGCTTCGGCTTGTTCCCAGTAATAAAATTTAGTCTCACTTTCTTGAAAGAACATTCACAGGCATATACCCTGCAAGAATATTCCTTTGACTCAATAGTTTTTTGTTTGTGTAAAGAACGTTTTGATTACATCACTTGAATTCTTGGAAACCCAAACTGCTTTTTTGTCTCACTGCAAATATATTTGTCTAATTCAGAAATTACCCAAACTATGTATATGCATTTTTGTTGTCTCATCATGATTACAAAAATTATTATATTGTGGAGTGTACAAGAAATAACTGATGAGCCAATATTTTCTCTCCTTGCCACAAAAGAGTTACACTCAGGTCAATCAGGTGACACTTTCTAAACAGTAATGAGATGGACCTTTTATCTAAATAAACCGCCTCCAAATAAACCTAATGTACAGGAAACATCGTTTAGCTCTTAACTGTTTCTGGAATTTCAGAACTACATATCAAGTCTACATAAACCACCTTCAAATAAAGCTAGCTGCAATTTCTTCCTATCCTTTTATCTAAATTTAATTACTACAAGAACGCTATACGGATTCTCTTGAAACAGACATGCCCATCTCATTGTTATATGAGTTTCCTGAGACGGTAGTACAGGTCAAGCTTACACTGACTGCTCGCGTGGTTCAGCCTCGGGTGTCGATGTCGCTGCGCACAGTGCCAGGTTGAGCCGGCCTGCTAGGTGGCCGCTTTCTCTTTGGCTGTTGCACATGTTTCCTTATGTCTACACCAAATGAGAATATTTTCGGGTGGAATTTCCGTGGTCTCAATTCCACCGCGCGCTGTGATTTGCTGAGAGACACGGTCAGGGATGAGCACGCCTCCTTGATCTGCATCGTGGAGACAAAAATGGAGGCCATTGATGCTCAGTTCATCCTCCGGCTGTTTGGGTCTGGCTTCGAGCACTTCTCGATACCGGCTGTTGGCACGAGGGGCGGGATCCTCATTGTGTGGCGTACGTCCGTTTGGGAGGTGTCCGGAGTTGCGTTTCATTCCTTCGCTCTCTCGGTGCGGCTTAGGCAGCGATGTGACCCATCATCACCTTGGTGGCTGACGGTTGTCTACGGCCCCTTCGCCACCGCGGCCGTGGTCTTTGACGGGAGACTTCAACCTCATCTACTAGGCGGCCGACAAGAACACTGTGAACCTTGATAGGCGCTGGATGGCTCGGTTTCGAAGGTTCCTGGACGATCTTGAGCTGTCCGAGTTGAACCTGCATGGGCGTCGGTACACGTGGAGCAACGAGCGTCGGGTGCCTACGCTGGTTAGATTGGATCGTTGGTTCCACACGGCTGATTGGGAGGAAAGGTTCCCAAATTGTCTGCTGAGGGCTGGGGCATCTTTGGCCTCGGATCACTGCCCCATCGTCCTGCACACGGATCTCCAGACACCGCGCTGTTTCAGGTTCAGGTTCGAGCCTTTTTGGATCAAATACGACGGGTTCCTGGACGCTGTCGCTCAGGCTTGGGCTGCGCCCGAGCATCTGGACCCCCTTGCTCGCCTGAATCTGCTGTTGGGCCGTACGGCGAGAGCCCTGCAATCCTGGAGTGATCGACACATTGGCAGTGTCCGCCGGCAACTTCTCATCGCCAAGGAACTTGTCTTCCGGTTTGATGTGGCGCAGGAATTTCGGGTGCTCTCGGATGCTGAATTTGCGTTACGTGCTGAATTGAAGCTGAAAGCCCTTGGCCTGGCTTCCTTGAGCGTACCATTGCGCGGCATCGCTCCCGTGTGCTCTGGCTCACCGAGGGTGACGCCAATACGCGGTTCTTCCACATGAGGGCTAGGCAACGGCGACGTAACAACCACATCGTAGCCCTCGCTCAGGATGGAAACGTGGCTGTAAATCATGATGACAAGGAAGATATGCTGTACAATTTCTACTCAGGGCTCATTGGTTCAGACTTCGCGAGAGAGCATGACATCGACCTGGAATTCCTGGGTCTACCTTCGCTGGACCTTGCGAGCTAGACAGGCCTTTCTCGCTGGAAGAAGTTTGGGCTGCCGTCAAGGAGATGCCGGTGGACAAGGCCCCTGGGCCCGACGGTTTCGGGCCAATTCTTCCAAGCCGCGTGGCCCATCATCAAGTCCGACGTCCTCCACGCGGTGCAGCACCTTTATGCGTTGCAATCTCGCGGCATGGTAAAGCTGAACAATGCTGTGGTAGAGCTACTGCCCAAGATGGACAGCGCCTCTGAGGTCAAGGAATTCAGGCCGATTAGTCTCACGCACAGCTTCGGCAAGCTCTTCTCTAAGCTGCTTGCGAATCGCCTCGCCCCCGGCTGTCGGCGTTGGTTGCGGAGAATCAGTCGGCGTTTGTGAAGGGGCGGTCCATCCATGACAACTTCAAGATGGTACAGCTTACGACCAGGGCGCTGCACGTCGGTCGCACACCCGCCATGCTCCTCAAGGTGGACATCTCAAAGGCGTTCGACTCGGTATCCTGGCCGTTCTTGATCCGGGTGTTGCGGCATATGGGGTTTGGTCTCAAGTTCATCGGATGGGTCTGCATCATCCTCTCCTCGGCATCCTCGAGAATCTTGCTTAATGGGGTGCCGGGAAGGGTGATCCACCATCGGCGTGGGCTACGACAAGGCGACCCGCTGTCTCCGACGCTGTTCCTCTTCGTCATGGAGGTGCTCAACGCCGCGCTCCAGCGAGCTGAGGCCCTTGAGATACTATCTCCACTGCCTTGCCGTGGAGTGCGTTTTCGGGCTTCTATGTACGCAGACGACGTCGTCATCTTCGTCTCTCCAACAGCGCGTGATTTCGAGCTTGTGCGCGGTGTGCTGGACTGCTTTGGCGGCGCCTCCGGCCTTCGCACCAACATGGCCAAGTGCTCCGTCTCGCCGATCCGCTGCACGGACGACCATCTTGCTGTTGCCGCCCAGCATTTCCCATGCGCCGTTAAGGAGTTCCCGTGCACCTATTTGGGACTCCCGCTGTCCTACAAGCGGCTGTCCAAGGCAAGCCTACAACCTATCGTCGATAAGGTGTGTCGCCGGCTCACTCCTGGACAGGCATGCTTCTACACCACCGCCGGCCGTCTCGTGCTCATCAAATCAGTCATCACATCCATCCCGATATACCTGTCCATTGCTTTGTCTCTTCCGCCGTGGCTGCTTACCTTCCTAGAGAAGAGAATTCACGCCTTCTTCTGGAAGGGGACAGATACAGTGCACGGTGGACAGTGCCTCATCGCCTGGGACAAGGTGTGCCGGCCCGTGGAATTTGGTGGGCTCGGGATCTTCAACCTGAAGCTGCTTGGGTATGCGTTGCAGATCAGATGGTTATGGCTGCAAAAGCTGCAGATTGGTTGTTGGACAGGTCTGCAATTGGAGGTGGAACCTGAAGTCCAGGCCATGTTCGACGCGTCTGTCGGGGTGGAGGTCGGGGACGGCAACCTCGCGCTGTTCTGGACGGACGCTTGGCTCGACGCCCTCTCCGTCAAGCTGCGCGCGCCGGCGCTGTTCGTGGCGGTTGACCCCCAGGCCCGCCACACCCGCACGGTGCATGAGGCGCTCACGGATCGCCGGTGGATCCGCGACATCATTGGACCTCTAACCGTGCCCGTTTTGGTGCAGTTCATCCAGCTGGTGGACGCTCTCCAGGGCGTGGCGCTGCAACCTGAGACTCCTGATCGCCTGCTGTGGAAGTGGACGCCTTCGGCCTCGTACTCTGCTAGCTCGGCATACCGGGCGTTCTTCGCTGGGTTGGAGTTCTTCACATGCGGCAAAGCAATCTGGCAAGCTTGGGCGCCGGCGAAGTGCAAGGTGCACCTGTGGCTAGCGATGCAGCGCCGCATTTGGACGGCGGATCGGATGCGCCGTCGAGGCATGAACTCTCACACCAGGTGCCCGCTCTGTGACCAGTAGGACGAGACCGCAGACCACATCTCGGTCCGTTGTGTGCTTGCCCGTGAGATTTGGCACAACACGCTTAGTCGTTGCAATCTCCAGCACCTCACGCCGGATGTCGACACAACCCTAATCGGGTGGTGGCCCGAGGCGCGCTTGAGGGTTCCTAGGCTGCAGCGGAAGGGTTTTGACTCCATCGTGCTCCTCACCGTTTGGATGCTATGGAAGGAGCGTAATGCCCGGGTGTTCCAACGCACTGCCGCCACGAGCCGCGAGATCTGCAGAAGAATTGCCGAGGAGGTGGAGCTCTGGAAGCTCTCCGGCGCTGTCAGGCTGGGCTTAATCTGGACATAGGCTAGCTCGCTGTTTTGTTGTTGGGCGCTGTTTTTTGCTATGGCGTGGGGCTTCTGGTGTTAGCCCAATCATCATCCCCACCCCTTTGTAACCGCATCATTACGATGCCGGACTCGCTGTAACTCTCCCTCCTTCCTTTCTATTGCAAGTAACACGCAAAGCTTTTGCGTGTTCGCAAAAAAAAAATCGCCATGATTTTAACATGCATATACTTAGGTTGTTTTATTTCAGTAAATCTTTCTTGGGACTTGCTCATACTATAGCATGCCATGTTTGGTAAGTACTCCGTAGTAGACAAGTAGGAGTTGAGCTGATTTTGTAAAACATTTCTATTTGATCTTTAATTTGAAGAACACACCATTTATGCATTTACAGATTTCTACTGCAGACCATAGCAACCAGACCATGTATATAAACCATACCAATGGATCGACAGATTCAACTGCTCATCTGAATTAACTGCAAATCAATCATGTTGGCATATGAACACTGTAACCTGGCTATGCCAGTGCTCCGGAATATACCCTTCAAGGATAACGGTAAAGAACACAGCAGCAATCAACATAACTTTCCTGGGCAATATACTCTGCCATGCATATCAGGAACTGTCTGAAGGATTCTCTCGCTAGAACCTCCCAGCAGGCAGATGATCAGTTTACAGAACTGAGTTTCAGAGACAACATATAGCTGCACAAAATAACCCTCTAAAAGAGCACATAAAGTCTGGCCCACATTCTGGGCATAGGATCTGACTGAAGGATGTTGCAAATTATCCTTATCAGCCAGAGTCCTGGTCCGTCTAAAAGCACGCTTATGAAACAGCATGCGCTTACACAAAATAGTTCTTGCATAGATATTTACACAGCTACTAAATCAGTTCAATGCTGCAGCAGGGAAGACAAACCCAGCGGCAGCACATAGATAAGCAGCAGGGACATGATATTAGCTTGATGGCGTAGCAGAGAACCCAGAAGGAGTAGCTGCCTGCAGCAAGGTAATGACTCCGTCTAATTAGCTCGACGAGATATACTAAGGTAGGCACGCTGAGAAGCAGCGGACATTGAGGTAGCGAGTAGTGCTAAGATATCCATAAGCTCTCCAACCGGCCCCTGTGAGCTATGTCCGTAACAGGAACCATCCATGAAGATATGGCTGTACAGAAGAGGGCCTGGCAAACAAAGAAATGAAGAAAGAGCAAAGAATCATTACAACATATACTGGTATTTAACAGACAACTAACGACCATACCAGAAGTAAAAAGAGTCTCGTGGATGAAAGGCAAGATAACAAACTATATAAATTGTAGCATAGCATCTTGCAAGAACAGAATGTGTATACAAAAAATGATCAGGCAATACCTCATATATAAGGACCTCTTAAGTTGTAGCAGACCAGCACGGGCACAATTACAGAAGCAACAACCACACAGCCGCTAAACATAACTAAGTGACGCTACAAGCCGGGTATACAACAGCTGCCAATCAAACGGCACTTGCCTCACAGTTAGGTCCAGCACGGGCACAGTAGTGACGCCGTCGGGCGGCAACACACGCGAAGCCTCTCTCTCTAATCGTGCAACACAACGAACAGCGGACGCTGCGACCGTAACAGCAGAACGCACAGAATCCCTATAGGCTAACATCGCGTCGTAGTTGAAGTCTCGGATAACGAAACCATATGCTCCTTGCAAAAACCTGATGGCCTCCATTGCCGCCTGGTCATAGGCATCCAAACAGCCAGACCAAGCCACACTCCAAAAGAACTTCCTCTGCCCTACCGCGTCCACACCATCGGCAGGACGCTCAAGTTCCACCCCGGCAAGCACTGACCCATCCTCAGTCACCTCGCATAGGTAAAGTAACGCCGGCAAAGCACAACGTGCTGCAAGGGTCTCTAAAATAGGCACAACGAGAGAAACAACAGGGAACATCCTGCGGAGCATCCTAAAGAAGGAATAAGGAAAATAAACAAACAAACACAACACACGGAAATAATCCGCAACATAAGAACATGGTAAGTAAGATAAAAAATGGAGACAAGGACATAAGCCGCACATATATAAACACATGGGAAAAGAAGTAAACCTTCTTAGGAGCAGGAGAGCAACAACTGCACGGGCACGCAAGCGTGAACCGCAGCAATTCTTCAGACCTGTAAAAAAGACAAAGGACAAACGTCCACATCAGAAAGACATGATTCCAAAAGCAGCAACATGGAACATTGTCGCAGCAGTGGAACATGGGGTTCCCCTGGTGCTACCAAAGTGGGTCCTCCACTGGGGCCCACCAAGAAGATGGACAAGGCAAGGAGTCAAGTACAGCAGATGGGTTAGCCCATCTGCCTCAAGGACACCCGACAAGTTCGACAGCAAGTCTCTGCGGCTAAGGACCAGGTGACCTTCCGGGTCACCCCCTCGCCCGGAGAACCAGCGAGATACCCGCGGGTCCGTGCGCCCCGCAGGAGGCCAGGCGTGCCCCCGGGTATCCATCCGTACCATCGAGAGGATAAGATCGCCAGCTCGCCGGAAGCTGGTGGAAGACTTGGGCGCCAAGATGAAGGCCGCGCCCTGGTGACGTTGCCACGAGCGCAGTTGGTGGGGCGGACAGGCTTTGTCCGTCCCACCTTTTCCAAGGGCGGACGACCACGCCGCCCTCCTCAGAATGCTTGGAGGAGAGAGGCCACGTCTCCTCCAAGGACCGCCGAGGGGTTTTCCCGCCAAGACCCCTCATACCTCTCGCGTGCCCATGTCGGATCCCCTTAGCCTATAAAAGGAGGACCATGGCACCGAGGAAAGGACAGGACAGAAGAGAACAGAAGCAAGCTAGAGCTCAGGCAAGACTAGACTAGGGTTCGGAAGGTAGAGAGAGAGGTGATCTCCCCAGGGCAGGATCTGCTCTTCGTCTACCTCCGGCCGAAACTCTGCCGGGTTCACCCCAGAACACCCTTGTACACCACACCATGATGAACCTCTCAATCCAGACATGCAGGAGTAGGGCTTTTAGCCTCCGGGCGGCCTGAACCTGGGTAACTCTGTGTGTCCTGCTGTGTTGTTTGCTCTCTCCCTCTCGACGAAGAACTTGGCGTCCTTGCTCCCGGGTAAGGCGTCTTCCAGCCTCCTTCGCGCCCCGTGCCGAACCTAAAAAGGGGGTATCATCTACTCCCGGTGTCCGTCACCCGAGACACGACATCTGGCGCGCCAGGTAGGGGGTGCAAGCGCTGGATTCGTCTTCTTCTTCATCAACTTCAAGTTCTTCGTCAAGCATGCCGCCGAGGAAGAAGATCGACGCCGCTACCTCCAAGGCCGCGTCTCCATCGCGCACTCAGGCTTCCGCCGAGCGCCGCGCTGCGGATGCGCGTCAGCCTGCTCCTCCGCAGGCGCCACCTACGGAGAAGGTGGCGTCGGAGAGGGCCAACACCAACAAGAACGTCGACCCTGACGATCCGGCGGCTCCTGGACTGTCCACCGAGCCGCCCCCACGCTCTGGGGAGAAAAGCGTCGGGAACGGCGCGGGCAGGGTCACGACGCCAAGGAGGGGCGAGATCACGTCCGCGCCAGCGGAGGTCCCCGAAGCTCAAAAGCAAGTCCTCCGCACTTGCCCTCGGACGCACAAGCTCGCCACGACGCTCTTGTCGCTGCCAAGGCTCTCATGCAGTTCCCTCCGAGCTCTGGCGATCCCAAGGTCTACCAAGAATGGAGAGCCCGTGTGGAGGCACTCCTCGACTTCGCCGACGGCGGCCCTGAGCCCGACGTAACTCGAGCTCCCACCGTCAACGGCCCCGAGGCTGGAGGGCACAAGGCGCACGAACCACGGGTCAGCCCCATGGCGAGCGCCGAGGCGAGACGGAGCCTCCTCGTACCGCTCCACCGATGGCGAACCGGCTAAACCGCGATCGCGGCAAGGCCATCTCCGTCGGGTCATCTACCACGCGCAACCAAGATCTTCGCCACGACCTCAACAACCGTCTAACCGAGGATATGCGCACCCGCATCGAACGGCGTCGCGAGCGCATCGCCGGGAGGATCGGGACGACGACATCGCTGAAGGGTGCCTCGCCCTTGCCCCTGAGTTCCGCGGGTCACCTGGCCCAAGAAGTTCAAGATCGACGTCCTCCGCTACGACGGCACTACGAACCCCCGGGACTTCCTGCAGCTCTACTCCTTAGCTGCGGCAGTCGCCGGGGCCGACGAGATGATGATGACCAGCTGGTTCCCGCTGGCCCTGAAGGGAGATGCCCAGACATGGCTTCTCAACCTTCCCAAGTGCTCCATCGTTCCTGGAGGACCCTGAAGGAACAGTTCCTGGGGGCTTTCCAAGGCGGGTACGAGCGCCCGGGGGCTCCCAGCGACCTCCACGACTTCAAGCAACTTCCGGGTGAAACTCTTCGCAAGTTCATCCAGCGCTTCACCCAGAAGATGAACACAATCCCCTGCATCAAGCAAGAGCTGGTGATCGCTTCTTTTCACGCCAACGTCCGCAATACCCGGATGCGCGAGAAGTTGAGCAATCGCCGCGTCGAATCCACCTGCGAGCTCTGGGAGCTGGCGGATCGATGCGCCCGAGCTGAGGAGGGGGCTAAGTTCCCCGGGGAGGATGAACCCGAGGACAAAACCCCCCGCCAAGAACAAGAAGCGGGACTCTGGACCCGACAAGCGCATCTTCGTCACCGAACCCCTTCCCAAGAAGGCCAAGCCTGCGGCGGCCTCTGAGGGAGAAGACGACCCATGGTGCCACATTCATCCTGACGGCAACCACCTCTCAAGGACTGCCGCCAACTCAAGAACCTCGCCATACGAGAGCAGCGTCGGGCCGACGGGGTAAGCTGGACGGCTGCTACAACTGTGGCGTCATTGGGCACGTCGCTCGTGACTGTCCCACAGGTCGCCAAGGCGGAGGCGGCCGCGGATGGGGCCGCGGCGGTGGCCGCGGGGGACGAGGAGGACGCGGCGGCCAAGGCGGTCGTGAACAGAACAATCAGAAGGCGCCTCCAACAAGGAAGCTCCGGCTCCTCAGGGAGGCGGCGGCGGAAGGTTCCAGGAAGTCACCGGAGTTGTCGGGTGCATTCACGGGGGAGCCTCTCTGCCTCCATCCAACGGCGCGTGTAAGAGGCTGGTCCGGGAGCTTAACGCGGTTGCTTCTGCTCCGCCCAAGCCCCTGGAGTGGTCTGGGCAGGTCATCTCCTTCGACCCGGAGGACCATCCTGCCAGTGTGGCCGGGGTGGGAACGCTTCCTCTGATCGTTCGCCCATCATCCACAACTACAAGGTCACCAAGATGCTGGTCGACGGAGGCTCCAGCCTCAACCTTTGACGGCGAAGGTGCTGGCCATTCTGCAAATTCCTTTTTCTCGCCTGCAAGACACCGGCGTGTTCCAAGGCGTGAATGGAAGCGTCACTCGGCCGCTGGGGAAGATCACGCTCCCTGTCACCTTCGGTGACCAGGAGAACTTCCGCACCGAGGACATCGTCTTCGACATTGCAGACACGCCACTTCCGTACAACGGCATACTTGGCCGGCTCTAGCCAAGTTCATGGCCGTCTCGCACTTCGCCTACAACATGATGAAGATCCCCGCGGTCTGGGGAGTGATCACGATCAAGGCCGACGTCGACGACGCTATCTTTTGCGTTCAGAAGCTGAACCAGACGGTGGCGGCGACCTCGGACGTTCCGCAAGATGTACAGGAAGCTGATGTCGGTGCATTCTCGGGGACGGAGGGTACCCCGGAGGCTCGACATCAACTTCCTCAAGAAGGCGTCATTTCATGAAGATCCGCAAATGACCAAGAAAGTGGCGTTGACCAGTGACGGGAGTCGATCCATCACCATCGGCGCCCGCCTCACCGACAAATAGGAAAGCGCGCTCGTCGCCTTCCTTCGGGAAAACTCTGACGTCTTCGCATGGGAAGCGTCAGGGCTACCCGGCGTACCAAGGGAGGTGATCGAGCACAAACTGGCGGTCAGCAAAGACGCTCGCCCGATAAAACAAGTTCTACGCAGCAAAGCAAGGAAAAACTGGAGTTCATCGTGTCCGAGGTTGACAAACTGGAAGAAGCTGGCGTCATCAGGAAGGTGCCCACCCAACCTGGGTGGCCAACCCTGTGGTGGTGCCAAAGCCCATGACCTTCAAGTGGCGGCTCTGCATCGACTTCACCGACTTGAACAAGGCCTGCCCCAAGGATCCTTTCCCACTACCCCGGATTGATCTCATCGTGGATTCAACCGCCGGGTGCGAGCTCCTGTGCTTCCTGGATGCTTTCTCCGGGTACCACCAGATCATGATGGCAGTGGAGGATCAGGAGAAGACGGCCTTCATCACACCCAAGGGCTGCTACTGCTACACCCGGATGCCTTTTGGTCTCCGGAACGCCGGCGCAACCTTTCAGCGCGCCATGCAAGCATGTCTTGGGTCCCAGCTGGGCCGCAACGTGGAGGCATACATCGACGACATCGTGGTCAAGACTCGGTACAAGGACTCCCTCATTCAAGATCTGCACGAGACCTTCAACAACCTTCGTCGGGTCAACTTCAAGCTTAACCCCGACAAGTGCGTGTTTGGGGTCCCGTCCGGCAAGCTACTGGGGTTCTTAATCTCCCACCGGGGGATTGAGGCCAATCCCGACAAGATCAAGGCCATCGAGCGCATGGAGGCGCCACGGCGAGTCAAGGACGTACAACGCCTCAACGGGTGCATCACCGCACTCGGGCGCTTCATCTCAAGACTTGGAGAACGAGCCCTGCCCTTCTTCAAGTTACTCAAGAAGACGGGTCCCGTGAAATGGACCCCGGAGGCTGAAGAAGCTCTTCAGTCCCTCAAGTGCTACCTCGCCTCGCCTCCCGTCCTTGTGGCACCAACAGAAAAGGAGCCCCTACTACTGTACATCGCTGCCACCAATCAGGTGATCAGCGCGGTTCTTGTGGTAGAGCGTGACGCTCCTCCGGACAAGGTCGGCGGCAAGCGTCCCGGAAACATCCTCCCGGGGCAACCAAGCAAGAAGAGGCAGCCAGGTGGCAAAGGGCCGGAAGGCCCTGAGCCTGGCATGCCCACCGACGCCGCCATCGACGTCGCAGAAGAAGCATCACTGGGGGCTGACGCGCTCCCTCTCGAAGCAGCTGAGCCCGCAAGGACTCGGTGACCCGCAAGATACAGCACCCGGTCTACTTCATCAGTTCGGTGTGCGCGACGCCCGGGAGCGGTACCCCATGATGCAGAAGCTGTTGCTGGCGATCCTCATCGCCTCTCGCAAGATGAGGCCCTACTTCGAAAGCCACCCTATCACCGTGGTTTCCAAGTACCCCTTGAGGAGTCCGCTGGAGAATCCCCTCGCCACCGGACGAGTCTCTTGGTGGGCCATGGAGCTTCAAGGTTTCGGCCTCAAGTTCGAGCACACGAACAACATCAAGAGTCAAGCGCTGGCTGATTTCACGGCGGAGTGGACTGAGACAGCGTTCGACGACCCGGTGGAGGAATCCAGCCTTCCCGGGAAAGAAGATCCCGACGCTTGGACCATGAACTTCGACGGCTCCTACACCAAGGGCCAGGAGGCGCCGGAGTCGTTTTGATCTCCCCCACAGGAGATCGTCTGAAGTACGTCGTCCAGATGCAGTACAAGGAGAATATCTCGAACAACACGACGGAGTACGAGGGCCTGCTTGCGGGACTTCGTGCTGCCGTTGGCCTCGGTATCACCAAGCTCATCGTCAAGGGTGACTCTCAGCTAGTCATCAAACAAGTGAACAAGGAGTACGCTTGCCCGCAGATGGCACCGTACGTCGAGGAGGTGTGGAAGCTTCAGCGGCGCTTCACAGCTTCCGGGCCGTGTACGTCCCTAGGGATGACAACACGACCGCGGACGAGCTGTCACAGATGGCTTCCAAGCGAGAACCAGTACCTCCCGGGATATACATTGAGGTGCTCCGGCAACCCTCTGTGTCTCCCGAGAGGCTCAAGACAAGGTCTACATCGACACTGGGGGCTGGTGACCCGTCTACTTCGACAACCCGGGAAACCAGCCCAGAAGGCGCGCAAGACCCGGCAGGACCGAGACCAAGGGAAGCTATGCTTCTCCTTGGTCAAATGGTGTTGCCGGTGGAGAGAACCCACCCACCCTGGGCCCTGGACATCGTCAAGTACATGACGGAGCATGCTCTGCCGGAGGATGATCACGAGGCCGAGCGGGTGGCTCGTCAAGCCAAGCTCTACGTCCTGATCGACGGCGAGCTCTACCGGCGACGCGACAACGGAGTCAGGCTACCACAAGAACAAGGCCAAGTACTTCTACGAGACATCCACGAGGGCACATGTTCAAGTCATGTTGCATCAAGATCATTGGCGGGGAAGGTTTTCCGCCAGGGTTTCTACTGGCCAACAGTCCTGCACGACGCCGAGCAAATGGTCAAGACCTGCGAAGCTTGCCAATACTACGCGAAGAACATCAATCAGCCAGCTCAAGCACTGCAACCAATCCCAATATCCTGGCCGTTTGCAGTCTGGGGGCTAGACATCGTCGGCAAGTTGCCAAAGTCAGTTGGCGGACATGAATACCTCTTTGTGGCTGTCGACAAGTTCACGAAGTGGGTTGAAGTAATGCCAGTACCACGCCAGACGGCCCAGGCCGCCATCAAGTTCATCGAGGGGATTGTCTACCGCTTCGGAGTACCCAACAGAATCATCACGGATAATGGCACTCAGTTCACAAGTCGAGCCTTCCTCAGCTTCTGTGAAGAATTGGGCATCAAGGTGTGCTTTGCATCAGTGTCCTATCCAAGATGCAACGGTCAAGTGGAGCGAGCCAATGCGGAGGTCCTAAGAGGTCTGAAAACCAAAGCATTTGACAAGCTGGAGAACAAGGGGAGAAATTGGATTGATCACCTACCCAGTGTACTGTGGTCCATCAGAACAACTCCAAGCCGAGCCACCAAAGAAACACCTTTCTTCCTTGTCTATGGAGCTGAAGCTGTCCTGCCAACAGAGCTAAGGCACGGATCCCCCGGGTACTCGCATATGATGAAGATGCCCAAGCTGAGCAAAGGATCGATGACATTAACATCCTGGAGGAAATGCGCTGTCGGGCGTCATTGCGGTCTGCTCGATACCAGCAAGGGCTGCGCCGGTATCACAGCCGTCATGTTCGATCCCGGGAATTACAGCAGGGAGACCTGGTTCTCCGCAAGATGCAAAATCTCGAGGGCTTGAACAAGATGTCAAGCAAGTGGGAAGGACCCTACCGGGTTACTCATACACTGAGACCCGGAGCAGTCTATCTGGAAGACGAGAAAGGCAGGCCGGAAGGCAACGCCTGGAACATCGAGAATCTCCGCAAGTTCTACCCCTAATTACGAACATGAATCGCCAAACGTCGAATCCGCTAAGCACGCCCAAGGGGCTAGTGTTCTGTAATAGGGTGTAAGAAGTCATCGCCAAGAAATAAAAGATAAGTGTTTCAATTCCGTGAGCCTCAATTTATGTCGAGATGTGTGTTATCCGTAACAACCCCCAAGCAGGGGGCTGACATGGTGCCGGTGGCTGACGGGTCGAGCGCGAGTGGCCTATCAGTAGGCACTGCCACCCGATCGTGCCGTACTGCCGCGGAAAGGAGTGAACGGGCAGTGCTGTGTTTTAACGAACCTAAGCACAGAAATGCACATTCAACTTTGCTTGCGGGTTGCTCCGGATGAAACACTATCTCGACATGAAAAGAGGGTCCATTCTTTCCTACTGAAAGTTTGTTGTGTGCAGCGCCTTCCCGGGACAGGAGCTGACGGTGGAAAGCGGTTAAGGAGTTGGATACCCGGGAGGGACAGGATGGATCGAGGACGCGGCAGAAAAACAGCTAAGTCCTTGCATCAGCATCCTGCACTTAGGCATAACATCTCGCTCGGAGTCAATATACCATCGACCTGCGCATGCTTGACAGTTGATGAGAGCCTTTGCGGGGGTAATGCTACCACCCCAGCGAACGGTCCGTTTCCCTCTGGCCAAGTACCTGTGGACAGTGGAGTCAGACACCCGGAAGGTATAGCGCTCTTAGGGGTACACTACTGTGTGCGGAACAGTCAGGGTATCTGGCACCTAAGGGACCTCCTCTGAAACTTGACAGCGCGTTAGTGCAAAGGAAGATTTGGGACATGACCCCGGGAGTTGAGGCTAGGTTGCATTCATCTGAATTTAAATTCTGAATTACAATTCTGAATTACATTCAGTTGTGCAACTTCTTGATTACATAACAAGCCTATGCTACTAAGGCCAGTCCAGGGTCACTGGCTGTGCAGACTTGTCTTCTGTTCTGTTTTCGCCTGCCGGGTGAACTCCGGACTCCCGGGGACGCCTGGGATGAAGGAGGGCATTCGCGCAGGATCTTCAGGGGTCCCACGGGCCGGGGAACTTCCGGGCGAACCCCGGCACATGCTGGCTGCAGAGGAGGTGCACGTGGTCCACGAACTTATCCATGATGTCCTCCTCATCCTGTACGAAGGAAAGAGATCGAGTCAAGGCGCAGGCTCTTCCCAAGGATCGTATTGCCAAAACCAAGGCAACTTTACCTTGAAGACATCGTCAAGGTCGCAGAGGAGGCGGATCAATCTCGGATTGCCTGCGGCCTCCTTCCACAGTTCATCTTGATGGTGTCCTTCCGGGTCGCCAGCGCCACCGACGCTTCCATGGCGGCAGAACCGGCGATGTTCCCCACCGCTGGGAAAACCAAGGAGACCCGAGGTGGGGAACGACCTCGTCCTTTCCGGTGGTTCGGGCTTCCGCTCCCGTGGGCTCTCCACCGCGCCTCGGAAAGTGGATTCCGCCGTCGACACGTCGGACAGGGACATCTCCTCCTCTCCAGACATTGCTCTGCGATCTATGGGGGGAAGAGAAAGGAGCAAGGCGAGAAGATGTGTCAAGGGAGTTGGAGTCTGGAGGGCCTTTTATAGGCCTCCCATGCTCCACCTACCCCTTGGCGCTACGGCTGCCGCGTTAATGGGGCGCGTTTGGCGAAAAACCGCTCCCATTCACATCAAGTACGACACGAAGGCCAAGAGACAAAAAGGAGAACAAGTTCTTCTTCATTTCAAGATCTACAGCGGGGGCTAATTTTTACAAACAAAAAGATTGGCTCCCGGCGCGAGGAGCACCACCGTACAATGGAAGACGCTACTTCCAGAAGTACGTCGACGAGGCGGCCAAGAAGGAGGTCAAGGACATCTTCAGGACCGCCGACTTGAAGCTCCTCGCCTCAGGAAAGCTAGCTCTCCTCGGCCTTGACGCTAGATGAGTTTTCCTCATCTTCATCCTCGTCGAAGGAGCCGGAGCTGCTGCTGCTTCACTCTCGGCGCAGCATTCCACGCGCCCTCCTGCAGCGGGAAGATCTTCACGGCGAGTGTGGCGTCTCCGTCATACTTGCAGGCAAGGTATTGCCCCCGGGTCAGGCGGCGGGAGCGAGCGAATGACTTCCACCCCTGACCAAGGAGCATGGAGTCGTCGACGGTGTACTCCACCGAGATCCAGGAGGGGCCATTGGACAGCCTTCCACCTGCAGCCACAAGCCCGGAGGCCTGTTGTTCTCCATCGCCATCGCAAAGGAGTCCGGAAGGTCAATCCGGCTGCGGATCTTGCGGCGCAGATCCAGGATGAACTCGAAGGGCGCGAAGCTCGTGTGGATTGCAGCCCGTGGGGGGAGAAGGAGTTCTTCCGCATCTCACGGTTCCTCTACCTCCACCGCCTCGCTTCGCTCGCCCTCTTGAGGCGGCGCTTCCGCGGCCACCGGAGCTTCTCTCCGTCGGGGCCGAAGCACGAGGACGTCCCACTCCTCTCTTTCCTCTCGCCATTGGAGCTGTTGGCCTGGGAAGGGAGAGATGGGTCAAGGAAGAAGAAGATGGGGACTTGCGAGGCGTTCGTCCGCTTTTATAGCGCGCGGAGCTTCTCTCTCCAACCGTCTTCACAGCTTCCCCGCAGCGGGAATCGAGGAGGCAAACTCAGTTATTCCCCCGAGCGGAATAACTCCAAGACCATCACGACGGCTGATGGACCGAAGCAAGGCGCCGGGTACCCACTTTGGCCAACTCTTTGGCCATAGCCCCGGCAGCAACTGAAGCAAGAGCCGCCGGGACCATGCCCGGGGGCTACTGTCGCAGCAGTGGAACATGGGGTTCCCCTGATGCTGCCAAAGTGGGTCCTCCACTGGGGCCCACCAAGAAGATGGACAAGGCAAGGAGTCAAGTACAGCAGATGGGTTAGCCCATCTGCCTCAAGGACACCCGACAAGTTCGACAGCAAGTCTCTGCGGCTAAGGACCAGGTGACCTTCCGGGTCACCCCCTCGCCCGGAGAACCAGGCGAGATACCCGCGGGTCCGTGCGCCCGGCAGGAGGCCAGGCGCCCCCGGGTATCCATCCGTACCATCGAGAGGATAAGATCGCCAGCTCGCCGGAAGCTGGTGGAAGACTTGGGCCCAAGATGAAGGCCGCGCCCTGGTGACGTTGCCACGAGCGCAGTTGGTGGGGCGGATAGGCTTTGTCCGTCCCACCTTTTCCAAGGGCGGACGACCACGCCGCCCTCCTCAGAATGCTTGGAGGAGAGAAGTGCCACGTCTCTTCCAAGGACCGCCGAGGGGTTTTCCCCGCCAAGACCCCTCATACTTCTCGCGTGCCCATGTCGGATCCCCTTAGCCTATAAAAGGAGGACCATGGCACCGACGGAACATGACAACAAAGAGAATAGAAGCAAGCTAGAGCTCAGGCAAGATTAGACTAGGGTTCGGAAGGTAGAGAGAGAGGTGATCTCCCCAAGGTAGGATCTGCTCTTCGTCTACCTCCGGCCGAAATTCTGCCGGGTTCACCCCAGAACACCCTTGTACACCACACCATGATGAACCTCTCAATCCAGACATGCAGGAGTAGGGCTTTTAGCCTCCGGGCGGCCTGAACCTGGGTAACTCTGTGTGTCCTGCTGTGTTGTTTGGTCTCTCCCTCTCGACGAAGAACTTGGCGTCCTTGCTCCCGGGTAAGGCGTCTTCCAGCCTCCTTCGCGCCCGTGCCGAACCTAAAAAGGGGTACCATCTACTCCGGTGTCCGTCACCCGAGACACGACAAACATCTACATCGGAAACCAGGGACTCCATAAGGAACAATCTAAAAAGCAACAACACGGGGCCTCTCCGTATTAAACAAGCAATTCCAACAGCAGCAGCAAACTACAGCTACCTCAGAACCAAATAACTCGAGAAGGAACCAATATTGCATAGGCTCAGAAAAAACCCAAATGTGCAGGTCACAGACTAAAGTATGGCAATATCTGGAGCAGCCCAACAACACAATCCCCATGAGCTATAAGTACTGAAATAGATGGTACGTGACCCCAAACTAAAGCTAGAAAGATTAACAACTGTAATGTATTTCATCAGAGAAGCACTATGTTGCTAGTCCTGACCAGGTGCAAGGATACTTCTCTGACATGAATCCCAAAACCTTTGCTATCTGAACCAATACATAATTAACTTAAGGCACTCAACCTTCTGGATCATGCTCACAAAGATAATACGGACAAAATATGGAACCACTATATTTTTGAAACAGAAATCTAACACAGCAATCAAAATCTGAACCAACACACGGTTCATTAGGCAAGCAAACCTAGCCAACACATATCTACTTCAGCCCCTATTCCAGGAGAACATTTACAATTTTATTTGGTAAGCTCACCAAAGGAAACTACTAAACGAGTAGATTTTATTTCAAGAAAATTACAGTGTTTCTCTACAAATCCAACACTACTGTTAGAGCAAGTACCTTTTGCTATCTCATAATCAGTGAAGTTGGCTAGCTTAACCAAAGAAAGACAAATCTTTGTTTTTTTATTCTTAGAGTTAGTCAATTGAAACTATGAAAAGATTAATATTCAATAACATTTGTATTTGGCATTTGAGTAAGATTGAAGAAAAGAAGTAAACCTTCTGAGGACCAGGAGAACAGCAACCGCACGGGTAGCGCAAGCGTGAACCGCAGCAATTCTTCAGACATGCAAAAGACAAAGGACAACCGTCCACATCAGAAAGACATGATTCCAAAAGCAGCAACACGGAACATCCACATCAGAAACCAGGAATTCCAAAAGGAACAATCTAAAAAGCAACAACACGGGGCATCTCCGTATGCAACAACTGATTTCATCAGCTGCAGCCAACTACATCTACCTCGGAACAAATAACTCCAAAAAGAACCAACACCGCATCGTTTCAGCCACATACCTTCGGGAGACAGGCAGGGTGACCAGAAGAGCAGCGCTTAATCCGTAGAAAAATACCTAGAAAAAGAAAACAAACCTGAGGTTAGCAAACACACAGTAAAGCAGACGCGATGCAGAGAAAGAACGCGACCCACCAAGAGGAGCAGCAGAACAAATCGTAGCACAATGGAACCAACAACGAAGATCCACGAACACCTGGGACAGCAAAAGAAAAGAAATGAATCAATGGAGACAATGGAGACCTAATTAGCAGGACGACCCTACTCGGAAGACAATGGAGACCTAATTAGCTGCAAGATCTGAAGAGCGATCGAAGAGGAGGAAGAGATAGAACTAACCTCAGTCGGGAAAGCACACGCAGGGACCAGCCACCATGGATTCCATCGGGAAGCAGAAGGCAGGCAGAGGAGCTAGCGGGCGAAGGAGAGGCGAGAGTGAAGGCGATGGCAGATGGCAGGTACCCGGGCAGGGGAAGCGGAGAGAAAGAGAGGGCCGCCCTGGTACGTGCGCGAGGGCACAAGCGTTCGCGCGTGACCCACCAGCGAGAGGCGGCCACGCAGCGGCAAGCCCCACAGGCAGCGACCGGCGAGCCTCTCCTGACCGGACGCAACGCAAAGGCTAAAACTACCGGACGCAGCGCAGGCGGGCACCAAAGTCCACCCAGACACGACCTCCTCTGACGCACGGACAGTAAGGGCGGGTTTGGTGGACTGAGATCCCGTGCCCCCGTCAAGGCAGGGCACGCTGTGCCTGAGGCATCGTATCCATCGTCCGCTCCCCATCTGACGGCCACGACGGGTCAAACCTAAATTTGGACTTGGTCGCTCTTCTCCTTCCTCTGTTTCTCACGCGAGCGACGACACGAAACCGCGGGAAAAGAAGAGCACAACGAAGGACTCGCGCGGGAACTGCTGTGGAGCTGTGCCGCCGTCGCCGCCGCCGCCGCCGTCGCCGCCGTGGGGTAGGACGCCATGGGATCTCCGGCAGCCCGTGGCAGTCCGAGCGGGCGGCCGGACGCCGCCGGAACGTGCGGAGGCAGCCGCCAGAGGTCAGGCGGACGGAGCAGCCAGATGTGGCGGCCGTCGAGGAGCCAGAGGTGGGTGGCCGTCGAGCAGCCGGAGCAGCTCGTCTCCCTTACCCGCGGGCGACGGAGCAGCAACAGAGAGGCTCGGCGACGGGAGCATGCTCGGCGACGGCGAGGGCCGGCAGCTCGACGACGGACCAGCGAGGCTCGGCGACGGGACGGCAGCTCGCCTCGCGTCGTCGCGACAGGACCGGCAGCTCGCCTCGCGTCGTCTCTCGCGTGAGAAACAGAGGAAGGAGAAGAGCGACCAAGTACAAATTTGGGTTTGACCCGTCGTGGCCGTCGGATGGGAGCGAACGGTGGATACGATGCCTCAGGGCACAGCGTGCCCTCCCTTGACGGGGGCACGGGATCTCAGTCCGCGTTTGGTTCCGTTTCCATTTCGGCGCTGGCTCTGGGGGAGAATATCTAGTGATCCAGCCCCTTCCATGCTCCTTTTTGGAGCTTGTTGACCTTTTTGGAGCTTGTTGACACATTCCATGTGAACATTCACACTTTTTTGCAGATTTTTTGATACAACAAAAATTGACTTTTTCAAAATGGGAGCATGGGAGCATGGAAGTGTTGGACTCCTGGCTCTGGGGTAGGGTCCAGGGGCAGGGCTGAGTAAAGCCACCCCTAAAACCATGTTGTGATTGTTATTTGGTAGTCCGCAAAAAAAACGAGAGCTCTCTTTGTGTAGCACAACCAAACAACGAGCTTGTGTTTACAGATTCGGTTAGTCTCACCATTTTTTCACATAGGTGAACTTACCTCACACCACCACACTTGGAAAGCTCTATGTGTCAGACTCATGACGAGTGGCCATAGCGGCGGAGGTTGTCGGCGAAGGATGCGGTGCGCACGACGAGCCATGACGGAAGCGGAGGTCGACTATGAAAACACGACATGGCGGTGGCGAAGCTTGACGGCGTGGCGGCTGCGGAGCTCGACGGCAGCGACACGGCATGGCGACGGCAAATCTCGACGACGACGAGGTAGAGCGGAGGTCGAAGAAGAAGCATAATCCAAGAACAGTCTAAATACGCATTCTTACAGTACAAGATCTATTCATCTACAAGCACCGAAACACAAAACTTACAACATGAAAGTTGTGCGGAATGACGAGGCAAAGCTACTCCTCGAAGGAAATCGCAAACGATCAACTCTGTGCGACAAGATCTTCAAAATTCGTCCAAAAAAGCTTCAGACAAGAACACGAAACTAGGTTGCACGGTTAACGAAAGTTTGAGCTGATTGCCGGAATGGAACCGCAACATCAAAGCGCATAATTTTGGTGTACAACTTTTTTTTGAACCGAGCAGTGTATCAACAATTGAAAGAAAGAAGATGAAGTGAGGTTAAGGAGAGTAACCGGAACCACACCTCATGTACATGTTGCAGCTATGGAGCGAAACAACGGGCCTAGCTCCAGGGAAACGGCCGATTCGGCCGTTTTTATCGGGCCTGTGCGAGCGCAAGATTCCTTTTGCATGCAACCAAACGTGTGGCCTGTTTCTGCAACTCACGGGCCTGGCTGGGTTGGATGCAGCCTACCAAACGCGCCCTAAAAAGTATGGGCGCCTCTTCGAGCGGCGAACAGACGAGCATGAAATCGGTAGCTAGGTCTGCGTACGCAACTGAAAACCGGTCCCAGAGAAAAACTGGCCCACCGGTCATACTCCGTGCCCCACGGGTGAGAAGTGAAAAAAAATCACCGCATCTAACGGTCCTAGGTGAAACACGCATGCTTTTTACCCTGTTCAACTCCAATCTAACGCACAGACTTGATCAAGGGGGCAACCGGGGGCAATGGGCGGGTAGCACAAGAACATTTATAGAAGAGCAAATTATGTTGCACAAAATTGCTATCATGTTGAAAAATTGTTTATGATGATACCATTTTTCTATCAAACAATCATCATATACTTGACAAATCTTGATCAAAGTTTAATCTTGAAAGCAAGGGGTGTTTCTCGGCACATGCGGAATAGTATCTCAATACTCAAAAGTATACAAAAAGAAAAAAAAAGGAACGGATCATCAGAAATGTCACGGTATCCGCCTGACCTCCTATGCGCCACTTGTTGACTAATGCTGACTCAGACGAGCCACACCTACCACACACTTCTTCCCCTCGCCGCGCTCCAGTCCAGTCCCCTCGCCCTTCCTCCGCCTCCTCGACCCGATCCCACCGCCAGCATCCTCCGCCGCCGCGCAGAAATGGCAGGCCGCGCCCCTTACTTCGCCACGGAAGAAGGTGCCCGCGGCATCCGCCCAGGGGAGTCGCCGGCAGCGGCGCTCCGGCGGATCCTGGCGTCTCCGGGTGCTCACCAGGCGCCCTGCTGCTTCGACGCGCTCGGCGCCCGCCTCGTCGAGCGCGCGGGGTTCCCGATTTGCTTCATGGGCGGTGCGTGATCGCTTTCTCCCTCGCACGGTTATCGCGTGGTCTTTGTTTCCTGGGTTATGTTCGTGCGCAGTCGTGGCCGTAAAACCCTTGGGAGGTTTAAGTTTAGTTTAGACGATCGGTCGGTGACTAACTGAGCAGTAGTAGATCTGATTTCACTTTGAGCAGTCTAATCAACACGGCACTGTTTCAGTTCAACTGTTCCAGTCAACTCAGAGTCTGTCATTTCCTGTTCGGAAGATAGAATTATCCTTTTGATTGGTCAGAATTTAAGTGCACTAGAGGGAGGGGTAGTCCATATCTCCCCCTCGATTACCAATACGGAAAACATAGTATGAACTAAAGTTTATCTAACTAGCAAACTAGCGTTTTTTTCATCGTGACACTTGACAAACTATTCTATAACTATATGTACAATTTAAACTGGATGCAGAGCTAACTAAAAGAGTAACCTTAGAGCGACCTTTCTAGGTCAGAAATTCAGAATGCAAATGTTATTATGGGCATTTTTCTGGCTCAGTGCTGCAATAATATTTGGTGTTTTAACTAGAACTTAAAACTTATAAGCCAGTTAAATTTGTTGTGTTGAATTGGTTGATAAAAAGGAACAGTATGTAAATTACCAATTGGGAATGGTATTTTTCTTATTGAACTTTTCCAGGGTTACACACTTCCGTTAGAGAGTAACTTTTGGTGGTTGCTGAAGGTACTTCGTGCATTAGAGTCTTAATATGTTCTCTATTCAGGTTTCTGTGTTTCTGCCGCACGACTTGGATTGCCAGATGTTGGCCTAATCTCCTATGGGGAAATGGTTGATCAAGGGCGTCTAATCACTGAAGCAGTATCAGTCCCAGTGATTGGCGATGGAGACAATGGTTACGGAAATTCTATGAACATCAAGAGAACTATAAAAGGATATATTAATGCTGGGTTGGCTGAATTATGCTTGAAGATCAGTACTAATTGGTCTTTCCGTACATTTGTTGCTCCACTTGTCAAATTCACTGCTCTTATTTTTGACAGATTCCAGTTTTCTTTTTTGGATACTGTCGTGAGAAACCTTATGAATCTCTCAGAATTGGAAGTAACTGATTTGTCCCAATATTGAAATAACCTTGATCTTATATCTTGCAACTAAAAGCTGCTAGATGTTCAAAAGTATTTAGTTATCCCTCAGAGTTACAGTAATTTCTCAATTCGTTGATTATTTCTTTGTTTTGAAGAAGATATTCGATGTGGGTCTGTAGGTGTATAAACTAAACATATACATACTACTCCCAGGTGTAGTTACACCCACACGTGTTTCATACGATCTAGGTAGTATCTATCATAACGGAGATTATACACGGATTGTATGAAGTATATATGACTATTTCGGTAGTATGGATTTGTCCTTTTGTTTATTACATATTAATCGGGGCGTTCTTATTGCTGAAGGTAGTAAGTGGTTAGGATTCGAATTTCCACTACATGGTGCTGCATCTGGGGAATGTATTTGTAGAATCCATCCTTAAAATATTAAAGTGAAAACTCTAATCTAATTCATTGGATATAATTTGGATAGCGCAAGTCTTTTTTGGCACATTTGGGTCGTGCAAAGCTGAGATACGTTTCAGTATTCTATGTCATTATGGAGGGTGGAAGGGCAACAAAGTAACGTTGGAATAGTCCTGTGTCCTTTTGTAAGATAGTTCTGATTTTCTAAGAACTCTAAATGAATCATATGATCCAGTGATAAATACTTCTAGTTCCACTCCCAGTCACCTATTTCAGCTCTATTCATATCATCGTATGACAATTTCCACCAAAAGCTATCATGTTAACATAACAACCTAAGTAGGTACCTGCCATGCTCTGATGTTCAGTCTATTGAGCACTACAGAATGCAAAGTACTATGGTCTTTGTACTTTTGTGTGCTTGAAAATCAATCATACATTTTATGCAGGTTCCCATTCCATTTGAATTTAAAATTTCCTATGTTTGTTGTATTACAAGATGAACAGAAGACTTGTGTGATTGAACTTTCCGTTTGACCTTTTCATGAATATGATATATTAAATTTTGAAGGTGGCACCAAAAGCATGTGGGCACACTGAAGGAAGGAAAGTCATCTCAAGGAGGAAGCAGTCATGCACATAAAAGCTGCTATAGACGCTAGGAAAGAAAGTTCCTCTGACATTGTTATTGTGGCAAGGACAGATTCTCGTCAAGCAGTTTCTCTTGATGAAGCATTATGGAGAGTACAAGCTTTTGCTGATGCTGGAGCAGATGTTCTATTTATTGATGCCCTAGCTTCAATAGAAGAGATGAAGGCGTTCTGTGCGATCGCGCCTGGAGTACCGAAGATGGTTAGATGTTGTACCTGTGTTTTCTTCGAGATACTTGAGAATCATTAAATAGTTATCATTGTACCCACATCCATACAATTACCTAGGAAAACATTTTCCTTTTCATGCTTGTATTCCATCTTATGCTAACCTTTAAATCTATTCTGGTATGCCAATGAATTTGATTAGGATAGCAAAAAAGGAAGACTACACCCTTGGGAAGCAATTATTTATTTATTAAATTGAAGTGATGACTTGCATTGCATGAACGAAAACTGTGAATATAAGCTAGATTTCGACAAGCTAACTTGAATAAGTTTTGATGTCGTGTCTAGTGAAATGGCTTGTTCACATTTATTACTATTTTCTCATATTTACCAAGTATGTATATGCTTACAATTAAAAAGAGATGTGTGGAAGGGATATGTCATGTGTAGCTTGGCTAGATGTATGCTTCTGATTACTTTTCTCGCTAATGCACGAAAGATGGCTGCTTCCAAATGTTCCCTTGTCTATTTACATGTACAGTTGTTTATTTTGTCTACCAGTAAGATGTAGACATTACTTTTTATACCCTGTGCTTTGTTCTGCAGGCTAACATGTTAGAAGGTGGTGGTAAAACTCCCATATTGACCCCTGCTGAACTTGAGGAGATTGGTTTCAGTCTTGTAGTCTACCCGTTGTCCCTAATTGGGGTATCAATGCGCGCAATGGAGGTTTGTTGTTTATAAATGTTTAGCGTGTTAAGTGTTTTACTGTTACTGATCTTATGCATGGCTTATTGAACATGAGCACCTGGTAGTTTTGATTCCTTTTTGTACAGCATGATAAAGTTGTATAATGCTTATGACACCCAAACCCCCCACCCCTCTCCCCTCATATCCTCCTTTGTTGGTCAATACGTACTGTCGGCTAGATGCCTCCTACATTTCATCATCAACAGCCAGTTAGGAATTGTTGGGTCCAATAATTGTTCGTTTCATGGCCCTATTCTCCAATATCCTGTAGCATTCCCCAATTGTTGCCTCGTTTGTAACGTGAATCCATAAAAGCATGATAAATAATACTCTACCTCGTTATGCGTAATGTGTGCACTGTCTGCCAGGTTATCTGTTATAATTTGAACTTGGATGCGTACTTGTCCTATATCTGTATCGTGTACAATTCTTATTTCTGGTAACACCAGCCTCTGGTTCCAAGAAAAGATATGGGATCGGGTGTGAGAAGACAAATATCCGACCTCTCTTCCTCCTACTTTTAACTCAAACTTGCCAACCTGACACAATCATGCTTATTCATGGCGGGTGATGAGTTTGTTATATTAATGTTTAAGAAGGAACTGCCAACCTTCACTTGTGAGATAGGACCAAATTTTCTTTTTTAGGTTATGTGCTCTTTCTCTGTTCACAGCCTTTTCAAATGTCTCCCATTCAACTTGCACAAACCCTCCGTCAATGTTTATACACAGCATCCAATTTTTTTTGTATTTTAGCCAAATTTAAATATGATACCATGATGGTAATCCCCTCTAATTTTGCGGTGAAAATTTTCAGTGTTTTTGCAACTATTCCAGCGCTGTGAGATTTAACATGTTGTACACAGTGTTCCTTGAAAATCTGCACATCAGAGTGTAAGAATGGATTCTGTGACGTCTTTATAGAATAGCTGCATGCAGATCTTCTACAGCACAATGAGGGAAAAAACATCAGGGATGCACATAACATTATTCTCAATGCACGTGATATTCCTGTCACATTGTGCTCGAGTGCAGTAGTTGCCATATATAGCTGTTCAGTTTGGAGTGTGAAGCACCACTTTCTGTTTAATGGAGTACATGGATCTCTGATATGCAGGATGCTCTACTCGCAATAAAAGGCGGTGGCGTACCCCCACCTAGCATCCTGCCATCTTTTCAGGAGATCAAGGATACTCTAGGGTTCAACCGCTATTACGAGGAAGACAAACAGTATAGCGTCCCGCAAGCCCAGCCATCGCTGCCAAGTGGTGAGCCATGATGATATCTGCCATTACTCTGATCGATGTAGACCATGCTTAACTCGCAAATGGCGTGCACCGCATGAACATAGAAACATGCTATCTGTGACTTATGATGTTTGCTTTTCTGTCGGTATTTCACAGGTAACCAGTAAAAAGGAATGTTCCTGCTCGATTGTCATGCTGCAGATGGAAATGAGACTCAGGTCTCCATCGAACGATCAGTACCTATTTGCTTTTGAAGCATTGAGATTACTACAGCCGGGCATTGATGTAGAGCAATCACATTTTATCTTGAAGCAGACAATTTTAGCAAAGTTGTGTACGTAGCTGCGTGGTAAAATGCTCTGTAAACACACCCTGTTTTGGCTCAACAACACCGAATAACTGGTGTTAATTTCAATAAAATAAACCAACTTCGAGCTGGATTCAGCATCGGTGTTTATATTGAGATAAAATTGCATTAGAAAGTAAAAAAGTGCCTGTATTTGCTCTGGCAGCAGAATGTGAAAGACTTGTATTCAGAATTTGGGAGCATTAAACTGCCATGGATACTGATTTTGTACACGTTTAAAAAATTACAAAACTATAACATGAAACTTCAAACATACAAAAGAAGTAAACATGATCACTACCCATAATGGAAACCATTCAGCTACGTCGTAGGGCATGCACGGACTGCAGTCTGGAATGGAGAAATTACTCTTTGGGCCAAAGTGTTGCGAAAATATTTCTTTTCAGTTCACAGAAGCTCCAGCCTACAGTGGATAAACTTCATGTCACACAGGACCAAAGAACTGAAAAACAGCACTATCTTCTCAATTGACACGGTACTTGCAAGTTATAAGTACAGTATGAATAACAGGTTGGTGTTACAAGATGGAAGACATACAAGTGTTAAGGATTGTGTAATTGACTAACTGCAATTCATAAGAAGTATTTCATCCGGTTATCTCTTCTCATGGCACGGTAGACAGCCTGAACCTGAACAATAGTCAATGCCTCGTCATATATCATGTACACGCAAACAAAAATAAGTATCCAGAATTGGACATCTCAGTTGCTTAGTGGAATATATTTGATTACAAGGAAACAGGTTGCTACCTGCTCACTAGAAACCACACGAATGGGTCCGATTTTCACAGAAACATATTTCCCCCTCGAAGATATTTTCTGAGTTACTTGGCCCTGTACAACCCGAGTTGGAATCCATATAAGGAAAAATTAGCAAAAGATATATCCAATGAACTTAAGCATTGATGCAAATCAGCAATGAAGTTTCCCAGCCCCTTAAGTAGGCTATAAATATTACTCAAAGGTCTGAATCTAGGTCAGTGCATAATATTTTCACTAATCAATCTTTTTTGTGTGAATTATCATTAGTTGTACTTAACGAATTTCTTCAAGAAATGCAAACACCAACCTTGGGAATCGGCTCTTGAAGAACTGATTCAACAGCATCAACCATTGCGTGAACAAAATCTTCACCTCCAATACCAATTGCTGTAAACCCTCTGTCTGTGGGATATGAATTCACCTGTGAAATAGAACAGTAGAGTATGAAGGATGCCTAAATTAAGAATATTTTTTTTGGGTCTTTCATGGTTCCTTCGAAAAATTAGTTGAAAAACTGAGAGATCAAAGCAGTGCATTTGTATGCACCTACATGATTAGTATTGCCAACGGAGTACTCATTAAAGTGATATACACATGTAGAAAATGCCGTCTGGCATGACTATTTTCACTGTAGTAATGCAATTTCAAATGATATACTGAGTAATAACTTGATATGGCTTCCTAAATGCAAATGCATTAAACCAGGAGCAGAACTAGAGATCCAACATTGGCATACAAATTGATTTATGGGACATTTCTGGACAAAATTTGGTACACAGCGGATTTCATATACAGCTGTTCCCTGTAAAGCTATTGCAGGTCATCTTGCACTGAAACCATAACAACCAATAGGACATGCCGGGTATTAAGAGGATTACCTTCTGATCCAGATTAAGCCATTCATCACCTGAATCATCTTTGACAGTACCACCTATGACCATATTTGTGGTGAGTGCAACCCTTCCTTTAGACATTGCCACCTCTGTTCAGCAAAAAATAATTAGTAATAAACGGAAACAAGGCAATAATGGCATAATCAATGCAAAAACTTTGGGCTCATTGCAATTCACCTCTTAAGAAGCAAACAGTGGGGCAAAATGTATCTGAACGATCTTAGGATGCAATGTAGCCACACATGATAGTCTATTATGCAAACTGAGAATGTGACTACTCATAGCCTTTACCAGTAGAAGATAAACCATCTCAATCCATAAATTTCATTTTGGTAACATGCATGGCCCTACCCTTTTATAAAGATGGAAACCACAGTCAACCTCTATATCTAATTTAGTAATTATTGTATCAAACTGTCATGGAGTTTCCGTTTTGTGTACAATGAAGCTATCCTCTAGAAGATCAGGAGGTACCACGTGGGTGACAAATAATTAATCATTGCAGCCAATGATTAGAATCTGTGTTATGTGATACTCTGCCAAGGTACCGGAATCACAATACATACCCAATATGGCACCAGTATGGTATCAGCAAGTATCGGTGGATTGTAATTCCAAACAAAATAACAAAGTTCATGTACCCCATTGACACCTCCCTTAAACTTCCAGGCTGAAAACCACTCAACTCGAAAAAGGCTAACAACCCAATCCAAATCGACCTCCCCTAAAGCAAATAATCTCTCCTGGTGTGCTCTCCATTCGACTCCATCAGATGCCTCCGCATCTTTCTTGATCAAGCATGCCCACACGGCGTCCCTCTCCCATCGTCTGCCTGCTTCTCCTTTCTTGTACCACCATCTACTCCTCCCTATACCCGTATGTTGGCCGCAAGCAAATACTCCGTACCATGTAAACCACGAAAAACTGGTGCTCATATTGCCCATTACGTAAAATAAAATATTGTATTCATCCAATTCAATCAAGAACAATACTCAATCGTCGAGTATTTCCCTAAGCCCCAAGGATATAAACATCTCGAATCTGCTAACTTATTGCACTAGCAATCCACGGCATTCCAACTCCGTGCAAGCACCGAAAATTATAGCACTAGCAACGCCATTATTCCACTAACAAAGATAACAAAGATACTACTGAGGAACGAAGTGTGAGGAGAGGGTTGGGGGAGCTCCTCACTTGAGATGGCCTCTAGCACAGCTTCCTGCGGCGGCTGTCCCGGGTCCCCAGCCCCGCTCTCACTGGAGCTGGTGGAACAGCAGCGGAGTTGCGGCGGGGGCGGCGGCGACAGGGAGACCGCGCCGCCGGAGCCGACGCGGCGGCGCGTAGGCTCAGGTGGTGGAGGGGTCGGGGAGGAGCAGGGAGCGGAGCGCGAGGGCTCGGCACGCCATCGTCACCTTGGATTCCTTCCCTAGCTCCGTCGCCGCGGCCACGAGGAGCAAAAGAAGATTCGGTGGATATTTTCGGTTGGTTTGGGTTTGCGTCTTCAGCCGGAGTACTGGCCAGACGAGCCGTTAAAACTTCCTTTTTTCGTCATTTTCTTTGTCGTTCATTAGCAATTATCTGCTTTGCTGAATTAAATGGGCCAGCGAATTGGGTCTGTCGTAGTTCACAGCCCACATCAACGTGATGGCTTAGTTTTATTTAGTGGGGAAACATGTAGGGCTAGACAGGCCCAATATCTTTTTTTTTCTAACTCATGTTTTGAGAAAATTTGTGTGTCAATATAATGCTAATCAGCTTGTCTCCTCCTCTCTCATTCTGGAGATCTTTCAAAGATTTAGGTTAGGTTTACACAGTTGACCATTGATCATCGCCGAGCAGTACTGCATTGTTGCCCATCGCTCCGCCATTAACATGTCAAAAGGGGACACTTCACCCAGTTTCAGTTGCATTGGTTAGTTCACATTATCCTCTTAATTACTCATAACATGGGGCTAGCGCTTAAGATTTGCATGGCCAATTAGATTCAACAAGTGCTTGATAGTGTTGACATGTGCTGGAGAGAGATGTTGTCTTTGATTTTTGAACTTGGATTTAGTCTGTTTTGTTTCAGTATCAGTTGATAATGGAATCCAGGTAGTCAAAATACAGATGCTACTGCTAGGCTTTGGTATTCGGTTTTAACCAGAAATTTGTTCGATTTTTTGGTCTTTTCGTAATTCGAGTCATAAGAAATTGGCACCAAAATAAATCGGTTTCCTAATTAACCGATAGTTTGGTTAAGCTACAATTCGTTTAGGTATTCGGTTTTAAACCATTTTGGCCGAACGACATGGAAATAACAACGCTGAAAAGCAGTCAAGTGTATGTTGGGTCCGTACGACGCTACGAGCAAGCCACTCGCCATGTGTGGAAGCTATCTCGAGGTCCACAAGGACTAGTGACCTAACCGTGAGTGGAGATTTCTTGCTCCCGGGTTATAGTGCTCCCTTCATTTCAAAAAATAAAAAAAAATCATGCATACAAGTTTGTAAAGTTTAAAATATTTATTCTGAGCTACACAAAAATGACAAATGTTTGGATCTGAATGCACATGTTTGAATGTCTAGAATCTCTCCTATCTAAAAGAAGAATTTCGTTCCTTAGTCTGCCACCAAAAAAACATTTCGTCCACTTCGTCCAACCTTGGTAACTCCCTCCGTAGATAGTCAAACCCCCCCCCCCCCCCCCGCAACGATCAATCAGCAGTAATTAATGCTCAATCAGCGCCAGCATCAGTTTCGCTCGTCCGTTTACTCCGTCGCCTCTCTATCGAAATCTACATGATTTATTCTGTCGCCTTGAGTCTTGATTCGATTTCTTTTCCTCTATCGTGTGGAGCCACAAGTTGCTAGGGTTCCGCCCCAGTGCATGCCGCCGACTGAAAGCCGCCATTGGCACGGCCTGCGCGGCTACGTACACGGGCAAACCTGCGACGAGCTATGTTGGCGGCTCGACATGGGATTTAGAAGCCGCTGGGGCGCGGGGTCGCAGAGGCATCCGAGGAGCAGGCGCACTGGATGGAGCGCGACGGTGTGAAGCTCCGTCAACAACGCTACACATCCTCCGTGCACCACCGCCGCGGGCGAGCATTGAAATCGAGCGGCCACCCGCGTCCCCTCATTGGCGTACTTGTAGTGGTGCCAACGACGGCCCCATCGCTGGCGCCACCACCCGCCGAGCCCTCTCCTCCTCCTACAAGATTCAAAAAGACGACATGCATGAAAGGGCGAGGCAATCCGATCTGCTCTCCATGCCAGGTACATATGTTCGGAGGCGCTCCATGCCAGGTACATGTTCGGAGTTGGTATGGTATTCTCGACCTTCAAGCAGCAATGCCAGCATGCACACAGGCGTAGCAGCCGATTGCGCTGACCGCTGATCCGAAATTCTCTTTGTTGTGTAGCTTTCCATTTTATTTCATGCAATATTGCTAATATCACGTCACTATTCGGTAGGTTTGGAAGTACCGAGGCAAAACCTTAGTGGCTGATACGAATGGTTCAATCAGGTAAGTTTTAGAAATTTAAATTCTATTGCGCAAATTGCTATTGCATTTTCTGATACCATACTGTTATTGCATTTTTTGCTCAATTATACTCAAATCACTAACAAGCTATGCAATAGAATTTAAGATAAATTAGAAAATGCCAAAATACCACAATTTATGTATCGTTGTTCTTGGAGGTAGAAGAAAAC
This sequence comes from Poa pratensis, assembly GCA_947311845.1. NCBI lineage: Eukaryota > Viridiplantae > Streptophyta > Magnoliopsida > Poales > Poaceae > Poa > Poa pratensis. Next base: position 65,673,077 of record CAMZMU010000128.1, on the reverse strand, counting down.
ATGCTGCTTCATAAGTTTAAAATTCGTTGTATGCTTCATAATGAGATGTTTTATTACAAAACGAACAACTTGCTACAACATGATTCATCCATAGAAAAAAGGTGGATCCTGAAGTTTTAGGTGATAGAGCCTAAATATTGAACGGTAAATATTCATAAAATACGCTGGTGTCGAGCAAACACCCAAATGTGTGTCTTTTTTTAGAAGAAGAAGACCCCCACGAGGACACAAATGCTACTATGCAGTATGCACACAAAGCACTTTCTTTTTTGAAAATGCATGTTTAGTTCGACTTCCGATGCACAACTCCTATTCTAGCAGGTAAAAAGAGCATCTCCACTTCATTGCAGAGTGCAAAAAAGGAACGCTTTAGGTGTGCTGAATACCCTTTGGCCTATCAAACTTGGTTTCTCAGGCATACTGAAAGGCGAGTCGACAAAAAGATTGTGTATGGTGGCATGATTGAACATTTGCATGTACATACATTCATGTTGGACATGCTCCTGCTATGCTTATTTTGTTGCACTGGGCAGTGTGAAACTTTTACTTTGTGGTCTTCGGTGGCTTGGATTTTTTCCCCTCCCGTTGCAACGCCGGGTATGACCGCGGAGTTCGTTTCTGCGACACGACACAGCCGTAACAATGAGAACTTAGTTTTTGTGTTTCCATGACTCAGAATTTTTTCTCTCCCGTTGCAACGCACGGGCATGTTTGCTATAAACTTAAATACTTGATTTGATTTAGTGCATTGATATTATCCAGGTTTGTGTATCTTGTTGTCCGACCAATTTTTGTCATGTCTCTAACGATGAGAATTGTGCATCTACATCCCGACCCCTGCCCAATGATTAATCCGTATTTCCTCTACTCCTCGACCCAAGAGGGAGGCGAAAACCTTGACGGAGTGGGGTCAGGTGACGACTCTCTTGGCACACCGCACATCATGCGTTGAAGCCTGAAACTACCCTGGTTTCTGTGACACGTGCTTACTTTGCAAGCTTCTACACCGCATATTTTTCTCACCCGTTGCAATGCACGGGCATATTAGCTAGTATACAAAAAATGTTGTCATTTTTGTGTAGCTCATAATATATAGAATTTTGCATTGATATTTTACATGCTAGTAGGATCCATTTTTGACTACATCCGATTTTTTCAGGTTTGTTTGAAACTTTTAAATATACATTTTCAATTTTTTGAAATATAGAGAGCGCTGGTGATCGCGAGACAAAGTGACTTTGTGCCAAACCATGCCATACACAACGCTCCAGGAACCGTACGTGCAAGCCTGCATGTGCAATGCACCCAAGCAAATGCATGTGTAGAAAAATATCATGAATACATGATGTGCATCTTATACAAAATTACTCCCATAGTATCAAAATATAAAACTTCTAGCTAGTTTCTGCATGCATGCATCTAGACATGTTGTAGTGCAAAGTTCACATAAACCTTGACTTTGCACTACAACATGTCTAGATGCATGCATGCAGAAACTAGCTAGAAAGTTTTATATATTGATACGAAGGAGTATGTGTTGAACTTTCTGCTAAAATGCATGGTTATGTCTCTAGTGGTACGGTTGAAGGCTTTGCATCAAAATTTACATATACACTTGTCTACTTGACAGTTCACACGAACAAAAATAAATAAGTAACACTGATAAACACTAGTAGAAAAACCATCTTTGGTCCAGGGCCGCCCCAGCCATTAGCCCCGGTTCAGTGAAAAACCGGGACCAGTGCTTGGCACTGGTCCCGGTTCGAGCTGCCAGGGGATCGTGGACCATTGGTCCCGGTTCGGTTGGGGTATTGGTCCCGGTTCTTGGCACGAACCGGGACCAAAGCTCCCAAAGCTCCAGAGCCAGACACGTGGTGCGGCGGAGCTTTGGTCCCGGTTCGTGCCAAGAACCGGACCAGGCGGAGCCTTGGTCCCGGTTCGTGCCAAGAATCGGGACCAATACCCCTCACTGCCTATAAATAACCCCCACCCCCCTTCTCTCCTCTAATTTTTTTCTCTTGGATTGGTGGGAAGTGGGTGCTATTTTTTTCCTTTGCCACGCACAAGATGTGTTCGATGAAATGTCCGACCCACACTTAAGTTCACACAAAATGATATCCTCGGCCGAGGTTAGCAACTTATCATTTTCGTCTGTAATTGATACAGAAATATTGCACGTGTCGATGTACGGTGGTCATTTCACTATTCAAGATGTTATTGTAATGGTATTTGATAAACTTAATTATATATATGATGCAGATGGATGCACGGATGCGATGGATGTACGGCGAACGACGCAGTTCCGAGTTTATTGCAGGCCTGCATAAATTTCTCGATGTGGCTGAGGCAAACAAAGTGAATAATTTTATGCCTTGTCCATGTGAGAAGTGTCTGAACGTCAGGGAGTACTCTGACCCGAGAACCATTCAAGACCACGTGATTCGGAAAGGTTTCATGCCCAGCTATAATTGTTGGACCAAGCACGGAGAAAGAGGGTTAGGATGGAAGACAATGAAGAAGAGGAGGATGATGACAACTATCCTATGTTCCCTGAGGAATGCGGTGATACTGTTATGGAAGACGTTGAAGAAGAAAGAGGTGAATATCGGGCATCAGATGAGCCCGCTGATGGTCTTGGTGGGGTCATTTCTGATGCAAAGCGAGAATGCGATACAGAAAAGGAGAAGCTAAAGTTGGAGGTCATGCTTGAGGATCACAAAAATTTGCTGTACCCAAACTGCGAAGATGACAGCACAAAGCTCGGTACCACACTGGAACTGCTGAAATGGAAGGCAGAGACTGGTTGTTCTGACAAGGGATTTGAGAAGTTACTGAAAATAATGAAGCCGAAGCTTCCAAAGGATAACGAATTGCCCGAGACTACATACGAAGCAAAGAAGACTATCTGCCCTCTAGGATTAGATGTGCAGAAGATACATGCATGCATTGATGACTGCATCCTGTACCGCGGTGAGTACGAGAATATGGATAAATGCCCGGTATGCAATGCACTGCGGTACAAGATAAGACAAGATGACCCTGGTGATGTTGAGGGCGATGACGAGCCCCCCCGGAAGAGGGTTCCTACTAAGGTGATGTGGTATGCTCCTATAATACCACGGTTGAAACGTCTGTTCAGAAACAAAGAGCATGCCAGGTTGTTGCGATGGCACAAAGAAGAGCGTAAGAAAGACGGGAAGTTGAGACACCCCGCCGATGGGTCCCAGTGGAGAAAAATCGACAGAGAGTTCCCAACATTTTCAGATGACGCAAGGAACTTAAGATTTGGTCTAAGTACAGATGGCTTTAATCCTTTTGGGGAGCAGAGCTCCAGTCATAGCACTTGGCCCGTGACTCTATGTATCTACAACCTTCCTCCTTGGTTGTGCATGAAGCGGAAGTTCATTATGATGCCAGTGCTCATCCAAGGCCCGAAGCAACCCGGCAACGACATTGATGTGTACCTATGGCCATTAGTTGATGAACTTTTGCAGTTGTGGTCCGAACCAGGTGTACGTGTGTGGGATGAGCACAAACAACAGGAATTTGACCTACGAGCGTTGTTGTTCGTAACCATCAATGATTGGCCTGCTCTTAGTAACATTTCAGGACAGTCAAACAAGGGATACAATGCATGCACGCACTGTTTAGATAAGACTGAAAGTATACATTTGGGAAACAAGAATGTGTACCTGGGGCATCGTCGATTTCTTCCGAACAGTCATGCCGTAAGAAAGCCCGGCAAGCATTTTCAACGGTGAGGCAGATCGCCGGAAGAAGCCTAACCTCCCTGATGGTGATGTTATATATGACATGGTCAAGGATTTAGAAGTAATCTTTGGGAAGGGTCCTGGCAGTCTATCGTTCCGAATGACGCTGACAAGCACGTACCCATATGGAAGAAGTGCTCTATATTCTGGGAGCTACCCTATTGGAAAGTCCTAGAGGTCCGGTCTTCAATCGACGTGATGCACGTGACGAAGGATCTTTGCGTGAACCTACTAGGCTTCCTGGGCGTGTATGGGAAGACAAAAGATACACCGGAAGCACGGGCAGACCAACAACGTATGAAAGATCCATACAACAAGCAGACGGATAAAGGGCGTCAATACTTAAGCAGCTACGCTCTTACCAAAGCAGAGAAGGAAATCTTTTTTGAATGCCTGAGCAGTATCAAGGTCCCGGCTGGCTTCTAGTCAAATAAAGGGAATAATAAATATGGCAGAGAAAAATTCCAGAACCTGAAGTCTCATGATTGCCACGTGATTATGACGCAGTTGCTTCCGGTTGCATTGAGGGGGCTTCTACCGGAAAATGTTCGAGTACCCATTGTGAAGCTATGTGCATTCCTCAATGCAATATCTCAGAAGGTCATCGATCCAGTAACTCTACCAAGTTTACAGAAGGCTGTGCTCCAATGTCTTGTCTATGTGAAGGACATGTCCTCCAGACCGAAAAAAAGAAAAAACAAGCAAACGAATACATCAGACGATGAGCCAAAACGTCACGTAGTTCTTTCAGGGAAAAGAAACATCGTGGGAGTCGAGGACAAGACAGACATGTCAGCAGATTATGATAAGTTTGATGAAATTCCGCTCTTCACAGTGAGAACTGACCCAAGCATCCCGTTAAATAATGAAGATGCTCCATGGTTACGGCTGAAGCGATCATAGGCCAGGGACATACGCGAAGAAGGGTTCATGACTTTTATGTAAATCAATGTAATGTATTAAACCTTTATGTGATGTGTAGTAATGTATTAAACCTTTATGTGGTGAAAACCATAAGACACGAAATGGGAGTTTCCATCTAGAAGAAATGGGTTATATGACATGTGAGTTTTCTTTTTTGTTTTCTGTTAATTAATTGCATGACGACCGGTGAAACACTCGTGGTAGGTGGTTGTCGGCTCCCACACCTCCCGTGGGAACCTCTCAAACCTCAGTTTCGACCGTCCAAACACAGTTCCCCCTGCATACAGCCCGACGGTGGCTCGTGAGTTTGAGCACCACTTTGATCCAAGCAGCGGTAAGACGTCTCTGATGATCTACAACCGTCCGGCAAGACGTCTCTGATGATCTGCAACCGTTTGGAACGGTCGCAGGTCATCAGAGACGTCTTGCCACTGGTTGCCCAAAGATGCCTCTCCGAGTGACGCTGGAATGTTTTGTGTTTGAGCGCCACTTCGATCCAAGCAGCGGCAAGACGTCTCTGATGATCTACAACCGTCCGGCAACACATCTCTGATGATCTGCAACCGTTTGGAACGGTCGCAGGTCATCAGAGACGTCTTGCCGCTGGTTGCCCAAAGATGCCTCTCCGAGTGACGCTGGAATGTTTTGTGTGAGTGAGTAACCTGTCTGAGGAGGGCGGCTATATATAGGGTACGTGTGCTTCTTTAGTCCCGGTTGGTGTGGCTCACGAAGTGGTCGTGATACTGCTGATCCAACAGCTCACAATCCCTCAAAAGAAACACACCCCTGATCCAACGTCTCACAAGCGCTTGAAAGAAACACACGATCCGTGTGCTTCTTTAGTCCCGGTTGGTAACACCAACCGGGTCATGTGGCTCACGAAGTGGTCGTGATACTGCTGATCCAACAGCTCACAATCCCTCAAAAGAAACACACCCCGATCCAACGGCTCACAAGCGATTGAAAGAAACACACGATCTGTGTGCTTCTTTAGTCCCGGTTGGTAACACCAACCGGGACTAAAGACGGGCTTTGCGTCATGACACGTGTCCTCCCCCAGCGCTTCCCTGGGCACGTGTCCTCCCCCAGCGCTGCCTCTGGAGGTCTTTATATATTGTCGCCGACGGGGTAAACCCTAATCCACCATTCCTAGCCACGAACGCATCGTCTCCACGAGATGGATCCGCCACGCCCGCCGCAGCGCCTTCTAGACGAGGTCGAGCGTGCTCGGCAGAGCGCGCTTGGGCACAACCGCGGGAGTCTATCCCGCCGTATACCCACGAGCCCAGCGTGGAGAGGAATGCCCAGCTACCGGCCTCCTGCTCCACCAGGTGCCGCCGCACCTCCACCTGGCGCCGCTGCACCTCCACCAGGCGCCGCCGCTCCTCCCGCGGAGGAGGAGGAGGAGGACGACGACGACTTCGACTGGAGCGACGACGGGGAAGAAGGTTGTGGGTTGCAGATACAGGAGGCCATGGAAGCCTCCTTCCAGTCTGTCCGCGACTACCCTGTCCAGCGAGCCAAGACTTCCTACCAGCTCAAGGCGAAGGAGGCTTCCGATCTGGATTGGGCGCTGAAAGACTCATCCTCCATGGATCTTGCCCTCCGCCGCAAACGTGCGCGCGAGAACCGGGCGGCCGCCCACGGGGCTGGCTCCTCCCGCCGTTCCCCCTAATCCTACGGCCTTCGAGCCAGCAAGTCCGTTTATGTAGAATAATGTTGGTGATGTTGGATCAGGGGTGTGTTTCTTTCAAGCGCTTGTGAGACGTTGTATCATGTGTAATAATGTATTAAACCTTTTATGTAATGCATTAAGATAAATGAATTAATAATTTTTATCTGCTTTCTTCTGCATTTTACAACACCAAACATTCATCTTACAAATATAGGTTTACTGAATTGTTCTGCAAATGTTGGATCAGGGGTGTGTTTCTTTCAAGCGCTTGTGAGACGTTGTATCATGTGTAATAATGTATTAAACCTTTTATGTTATACAAATTCAAACACTTTTCACGTTGAAAGTTTTGTCAATTCAAAATATGCAATAAAGTTAATATATTTTTAATTGAAAATGGCAAAATGGTTAATAGTTTGTATAGTTAGAATAATTATTTCAGAAAAAGAAAATGGTTTTGGATTATTTATTCAAATTTAAACACTTTTCATGTTGAAAGTCTTTTCAGATTCAAAACCATTTGAAATTCATATTCAAACACCTAAATAAGAAAAAAAAGGCGGGAACAACATTTCAGAACTGAAAAGTTCGAAATAATTTTGAAAAAGGACTCTTTGGTCCCGGTTCCTGGAAAGAACGGGACCAAAGAGTCCATGGGCGCGCCACTGGATCTGGCATTAACTGACCCTCGCATTGGTCCCGGTTCGTGCCAGAACCGGGACCAAAGGGTCATTGGTCCCGGTTGTTGGCACGAACCGGGACCAATGACCCCCTGCTACTTAACTGCTTCCCCTTCTCCTTCCCCGATTCATTCGCAGAAAACGCCTAAGTCCCCGGAGAAGCGACGGAGCGAAATTGCGCCGTCAGGCAGCCCGACCTCGCCGTCGACGCTCCCTCGACGCCGGCACCCTCGACGCCCGCGCCGCCGCGCCCTCGACGCCCGTGCTCTCTATCTCTCTCCCGGTGAAACCCTAGCCGCACGGCCGCCGCGCCACCGCAGTTCGAGCTTGATTCCGGCCGTCTTCGACCTCGCCTCGCCTCGCCGACCATCTCTACAGCTTCCTGGTGAGCTCGCGGTCCTCGTGGACCTTCTCTCCCTCTCTATTGCGCTCTGTTTCGTCCTCGCGTCGATGTCCGCCGCCGTCCACCGCAAACCGTCGTCGCCGGTGGTGCTCCGGCGACCATTTGGTCACGGTGCCGCCCACGAACAACTCCCCATGCACGTGCGCGTGCAACACGCCCAGTCGCGCTGCCCGCTCGCCCTCCTCCGGCAGACTCGCCGGAGCAGAGCCGCCGTGGGTGCTCCTGTGTCTTTGACATGTGGGCCCCGGCTGTCAGCCTTTTATTCTTTTCCTAAAATGAGTTTGGAAATTATTAAATCTCTGACAGGTGGGACCCAGCTTAATTAATAAATGCCAGAAAATGATTTAAACTTGTAAAATCAATATCTTTTAATCTGTTTATCAGAAAAATATGAATAATATATCAAAATGCACAGAAAAATAAATGCTAGCTATTTATGTCAAAATACAAACATTTTGGAACATTTCAATTTGGTGAATATTTGGAAATAACTTCAATGCATTTCCTTTAGTTATGGAGCTAATTTAAATAAGTGTTTATATTTGAAATTTGACTTCTATTAACATCTAAAATATGTTTTAGAGCTCCATGTTAATGCATTAAATTGGTCATGCATGATTGAACAATGTTAAATTAGAAGAACTAAAATACCTTCTTATATTAAATATGGAATTTGTGGAAATGATTTTATTAGTCATTGCAATTGTGTAGAGAATTTGGTAGATCATTTTGAGTCAAATCCAATTGTGTTGCCTTCTAGATACTTCGGAACTTAGTCAGTAGCTAAAACTTGGTTATTAAGCTTCTGGACTAAAACAAGTTTTGTGCATTGTTCTTAATTTGCAGAAACTATGGAACGAGACGAAGATCAGGAAAATATCCTCCAGGATATAATCCGCGGGCCGGAAGATATTGTCGATGTCACCACGGAGTTTTTGAACAACTCCGGTGAGGGAGATGAGTCTCTCAACCGAAGAGACGGCTCCGGTGAGGTAGAACCCGACGGCCGGGGTGAGGGAGAAGTCAGCGAGGGAGAAGCCGACGAGGGAGAAGCCGAAGGCTCCGGTGGAACATTAAATGTTGCAAACTCCGGCGAGGTGCATATACATATATTAATGAAGCCGAAGATTGTATTAATTAAGCCTCTGCTGTCTATATACATATATTAACGCTCTTTCTTCTTTTAGCCCTCCGGATCGAGCAAATCTTCTGTAAGGACAAAACGAGGCCCAGCCAAAAAGTTGGGCGACCAAGAAAGGTACACGATCGAAAGAGTCGCTGAAGACGGCACACCGACTGCTCCCCCTGGTGTTAAAAATAAAATGGTAAAGCAATGCGGAGTTCTTGTTAGGGACTTCATCCCGATCACCGTTCGAGAATGGCATCGGCCAAAGGAGAAAGGACAGCTATATGTCAGCGATGAGGGCAAAGAAAGACTTTGGAGAAAGCTCATGGTTAATTTCACCCTGCCGGCGCCAGAGGTGGATTCAGATGAGGAGGATCCAGATGAGGCAGAAAAGATTGCCCGGAAAATCATGGAGCAAAAAGTCAAGGACTGGGCACTTAAGAAGATGGCCGAGCTATTCAAGAACTGGAAGAAAAGATTGAACAAACTGTTTGTCAAGAAAAATAAGACTCCAGACTTCGATAAAGGGTATGAGAAGATAAAGGACTACTGGGAAGAATTTGTGGCGTACAAGAAATCAGAGGAAGCTCTGGAAAAGTCTGCAAAAAATGCGGCAAATGCTGCTCTAAAGATGTACCACCATACTATGGGGCCTGGTGGCTACGCTGGTAGCATGCCTAAGTGGGAGAAACTTGAGGCGGACCTGCTGGCTAATGGGATCACTCCAGAGCCACTCAAGTGGATCGAACGGGCAAGAAATTGGTTTTACGGGCATGGGGGCACGTTGGACGCAGAAGGGAAGTGCATATATAACAGAAGACACAAAGATAATCCCCTACTACCCATCCAAGAAATTAGAAATGCAGTAAAGGATGTTGAAGAGGGACGGTTCATTCCCGATAGAGAGGATGACGAGCTCACACGCGCCCTTGGGAATAAGGAACACGACGGACGGTTACGAGGCGTACCTGGCTCCAAGCCCAAGACAATTGCGATTCCCGAGCACAGGAAGAAATTTCCTGATAGAAGCCATCAGAGGAGAAAGGAAAGGGAGGCAATGGAAGCACGCGCTGCTGCAGACCGGCTGCTTAATATAGAAGAAGAATTAAAGCTGCAGAAGGAACAAATTGCCGTGCTTAGCCAGCAAGGTACTAGCGGCCAATCTCAACGGCACATGGTAGAAGCTGCATGCGATGGTACCGGTGGCCCATCGAATCGGAAAAGCAGCGTGGCTTCCACGGAGCTCCAGGATGGTAATGATGATGCAGTGGCTCCACTTCGTCGCTACCCAGTGGATGATATCACGGAGAGCACACCTTGTGAGATGCATGTGAAAGTTTTTAACTTAACCGTGAAGGTGGCGGTCGGCTATGTCGTACCAATTGGACCTAATCCAACTTACCATTTCTCTCCGGTTCCAAATGGCTACGCTGTTGTCGCGGTGGATGAAGTGATGAAAGATTATGAGGAGCTGAAGCTGCAACACCCTGCAGGTGAAGATGGGGAGGTGCTTGAACTTGGAGAAGCCAAGAAAGCGACCATTCTATGGCCAAAGGAATTCATCGTGCTTCCGAACTGGCAGCCAAGGCCATCGACTCCTCACCAGTCTCCAGCGCAACAGTCCTCTTCACCGCCTCAGCATTCTCCAGCGCAACAGTCCTCTTCACCGCCTCACCAGTCTCCAGCGCAGCCGTCTCCGCCGCCGCGTCAGCCGTCTCCGCCCACCGCTCGTACTATGAGGGGTAAGCGATCACCGAAACGTAAAAGGTCGCCCCTCCCAACAGTACCTCATAAGAATCTTCCCATTAGACCTTATGACAGGACTGTAGCGGAAAACGCCGCGGAGGTGGCTGCCTACAATAAGGCTTTTTTTGCACCAAAAAAGCCCGAGCAGAAGCCGGTATACGATGAAAAATCCAAAAAGTGGAGAAAGTCCTTCCTTGAGCAGCCATCCCAGATATCGATGAATCTGCCATCTGACTATGGTCGTGAACTTACTAAGCTAGCACGTGCCCAGTCTGAGCAGAACAAGGGAAGAAGTGCAAAAAGCGGGAAACAAATTGCCCAGCTCGGACAGCAGAAAAATCAATCGGTCCCCCCGCTCATAGTGTGTTCCGATGTCGACAAGGACTTCAGAGTCGCTATGGATAAGGACCTGGAATTATTGGACCCCAGAGCCATAGCTGCTGCTAAAGAACTTGGTGTCACTGTATCTCAGGCCAAGGAACAGGCTACCGCCTTGGGTATGAGCCTTGGTCAACTTTTAGGCTATGAATATGCGCCAATGTTAGAGATGGCACGGAAATATGTCCAAGGGGAGCCTATGGTCAGTAATGAGGAGCTGACGGGTCTATCAACACATATGCGAAATCTGCATACCTGGTACCTGGTGCACACATCAAAGAAGGACGCGAAAGAGTGGTTTCCGCTGGACGTTAGAGTGGAGCATTTCTTCAAACGTTACATATACAGGTTCAACTGACTGAACTGTTCCAGTTATTCCAAAAGCGCGCCCTCGACAAATCTATCCTCTCTTGCTATTGTCTGTAAGTGATTTATTTTCGTAATTAAGTCTCTAGCTCAGCTCGTTCATTGCCTGTATTATATTATCCTGACTATATATATCCTTTTGTACGCTATTATGCAGAATGAAGATGCTGGAATGCAAAAGATCTAAAGTTTTTGAGGTTGGGTTCGTTGACCCATATATCGTGAATTCACATACGTTAGTCAATCACCCCAAAGACGTGGAGCATGACCTGACCACCTTTTTAACCATGCAACATTTCTGTACGGAAATACTATTTCCTTACAACTTCAGGTGAGTGTTTCTGTCTTGTACATATTTTTATTTGGCTTTCTCGATGTTAAGTGTAATTGATGAGCTATGCATGTCTGCTTTATGTAAACGTCCGCAGGTTCCACTGGATTCTGCTAAGCATTCAACCTGACAAGTCCACAGTTGAAGTCCACGACTCATTAAGTTGGGACCAAGCGTTGTGGTCCGACATGAAAGAAATGCTCAACAAGTAATTTCAATCATTATCGCATTATATCGCCCTCTTTCGTTCGTTCCCTGATGTCAAGTAATTAATAACTCCTTTGTTCATTTTCTTTGCCAAAGCAGGTGTTGGACAATTTTCAAACAGAAGGTAGAAGGTCCATTCAAAGATGAGCTAACTTATAAAACGGTGGAAAGTCCGCAGCAGCCACCGGGGAGTAATTTATGTGGATTCTACGTTTGCGAGTTCATTCGCGAGTTGACCACTGAGCGGAGAACAACTGCTTTCAGCAAAATGCGGGAGAAGATCGACCCAGAACTGCGCGTAGGAGCAATTCAAGAGGAATTGGCGGGATTTCTGCTTAGGGAGGTCATCGATGAAAGGGGAGAACATTATGCTTCGGACGATGAACTACATATGCCTTGATGGCTTGATCTATCTCCATGTAATTAAATAGTTGTATTCTCGCAAGAGATCGAATATTAATTATATATGCATCAACATGTACTGTGTATATAGTAGAGCGTATAATATGCGTACGGAAACGATGGAGAGCACGTCGGCGATGCGAAGAAGGGGGAGACGACGGAGGCACCGGCGAGAGGGAGAGGGGGCACCGGCGAGAGGGAGAGGAGGCACCGGCGAGAAGGAGAGGGGGCACCGGCGAGAGGGGGCACCGGCGAGAGGGAGAGGGGCACCGGCGAGAGGGAGACCCTAAACCCTAAATACCAAAAAAAAAGCACTCATTGGTCCCGGTTCGTAACAAGAACCGGGACCAATGAGTCTCCCCCCACGCCCAGCCAAAACTGGCCACGTGGCCACCCATTGGTCCCGGTTCGTGGCCCAACCGGGACTAGCATTAGTCCCGATTGGCCAGTCCCGGTTGGGCAACCGGGACTGATGGCCCAACCGAACTGGGACCATAGGCCCATTTTCTACCAGTGAAACCTCAATGAGCTGAAGTGAAAACAGCAGAAGCTGAACAACTTATATTTCTTCTTAAGACCGCCCGTAGCGAGACCAAGCAAAAACACGTCAGGACTTTAGGAGATTTAATTTGCTAGCGATGCTGCGATGGAATTGGAGACGAGACGTGCTATGCTACCTCCCCACCTAAACCAAATCGTACCATACTCTCTCTTCCTCTCCCTTCCTCTCCCGAAGTCTCTAGTTCCCCTTTCCTTTGAGAGTCCGCTGCCGGCGGCCGGGCCAATCCGATGCCTTTCCTACCGGATTAGCTGGTCGGAGATGGGCTAGGAGAGGCGCCGGAGTTAGGTGTGTACATAGTAGTTGTAGTTGTTGGGTGTTTCGGCGAGATGCTGAGTTTCGGCTTCATGCCGGTCGTCGGCTATATGCCGGGAGGCGCGGTCAGATCCGTCGAGCTGGATCTTGGCTCTGCTGGTGGCGCTGCTTCTCCTCGCGGAGGTCCGGTGGTCGGAGCCGAAGGCGGTGGAGAGGAACTCCACCGTCGCCTCCATCAATAAAGCTCCTTTTGGCAGTTTCGTTCTTCGTGGTCAAGGTGTGTGGCTCTTCTTCTGTGCTCATGGTGATGCGGAGGAGATCGAGCTACTGCTGTTGGGCTGCGGAGAGGCGGATCTTTGGTTTGGGAGTTCCGTGCCGGTGTCTGAGCGCGGCATCGGGCGGGTGCTCCAGAGTTTCTTCACTGAGCTTCCATGGAGGAAGCCGAGAGCGGAGAACCTGTGGACAAGCTCCTTCAATAAGCTCTCCTGCTCCTTCATCAACACCCTCAGGGTTCTTCAATTGTTCTTGGCCTGCCGTGGTGGCGAGGGGGGCAAGGCGAGAAGCCGGGAGGTGGCTGATGGTGGAGTTGTTGGTGAAGCTTCAATTGGCGAAAGGCATCAGCAACGGCGACGATGCGCCGCTGCTTCTTCAGGCCAATGGGGCCACTTCGCGCCTCGGAGCTGGATGCTCCGACGGATCTTCTTCCTCCAGGCCTCTGAGCCAAAGTGGAGGATCTTCTTCAACCTCAGCGCGGCGTCCATCATCGAGCGCATCCCAAGTGGTTTCGTCCCCGGTGATGTGCTCGGTGGCCGGAGTTTTGAGGTTCAACGTCGTCGGTGGAGTAGGAGGACTCGATCGCGTTTCCATTTTCTTTCTAAGGTCCTTCTTAGAAGTTGTGAGGGCTTGGTTGTAATTGTTCTTTTTCTTTTGGTTCTCACTGTAATTTGTACCCACCGCTTGGAATGAAGCTTCTGGGTCCTTTTGGACCCTCCCCTTGTTCAAAAAAAAAAAAAAAAAAAGACGAGACGTGCTTATACAGTACTACAACTAGGCATACGTGCATCGAGCTGCCAGGATTAGTAGTACGTGCAGTTATAGGCTTTGGTTTGCTGTGTTTTATCCAAGATGCCAGTTCAAACTAGGTTGATAGATACAGTAGCTAAAATCTTGAGACAATGCAAGGTCAGCGACTCTAGATCCTTTTTTGTTTGTTTTTGTTTTGCGAATGACTATAGATCCTTTTGCACGACCTAAGTAACTCAACATGAACCCTGCAAACATTGACAACACATCACCCCTGCACATGAACTTATACAGCGATTTCGCTGTGGATGTGCCCAAAGCGGTGCCTTTGAATCAGTGATTTCCATGAAAGGGGCAAAAGCAAAGGGGAGAAGTGAAAGGAAAAGGAAAGGAAGGAAACAGTCCAAGATGGAAGTGGGCAAACCCCCTTTTTGTCTTAAGAGGTTGATCATCCGTGCATGGTGTGGCCAAGGCCTCTGTTTCTCTTCTCCTAGCTAGGGTTTTTGCTGGAAGAAGATGGTTGATGACCATAATCATGCACAGATCATTGCCCAAAAGGAGAGAGTCTTTGCATACGTTGTCCCCAGCTCACACCAAATGTGCTATTCCTCGAGACATTGATGATTAGATGCAGCATTATCATTTAGATTTGGAGTGGTGTTATAGTAGTAGTCTTATGCGGTACTCAGTGGAGAGCACAAGGATCTAAAAAAGGTGACCTAGGTAGAGCTTACATGCATGCATACATGGTAGGCAGGCCTCTGCCTGTGCCCTGCCATGCTCATGTCTCCCAGCCTTTTCTCCCGCGCATAAAGCAAACCCGCACACTCCATGTAGCACTTGGATGCACTTGTTGGATCTTGTGCCATCTATCTTTCTTTTACATTTCCCTTTTTTTAACCATCACTCGGCAAAAGCTACTGCATAAAAGTCTGATTTTGCATGCTACTCTCAGTTATCCCCCATAACTTTGTCCAGCACAGGGTACCCCCTTGGTTAGTTAATTGTGTTAGGACCATTGGTGGTCATTGTAAAACGCATTTCAATTCATTCATGTAGCTGTCAGGAAGAGGTGTGCGATATGCCAAAAGTGGGTCAGCGGACTTGCATTGCATTCATCAACAAGTAAGTACTCACTCCGTTTCGAAAAGGATGGCACAAAAATAATCTATCTATATTTCATTTTTGTAACATTCTTTTCCAAACGGAGAGAGTATATTCATGCACTGCATCGTCCATTCTATCGTGCACTGCATCAAGGCCTCTGTATTTGTGCACTCTGCATCGCCCGTACGTGCAGGTGCACAGATTGAGTTGACATGCAAGGATAGTTTTTTTTTTGAACAAACATGCAAGGATAGTAATCTGGCACTTGCACTTATAGCCGGACTAAGACGTCATAAATATGGAAGTATTAGGCCCCCTTAATTGGATTCGGAATATTCTCAAGCAAATTTGAGGGGAGACCCTGAAGATCAGAGCATTTACCCTCCAATGATAATATTGCGAGGAGAATCGGTCCCTCTAACGGCAGATGTGCCTTATGTGAGGAGAGAGAAGACACGAATCATATTTTTTTATGTGTCCTCTTGCAAAGTTTATGTGGAGCACAGTTAGGGAACTGTTGCACTGCACTTGGAATCCCTCGTGTTTCGCGGATGTGTATAGACTGATTACCGCTGAGTCGGGACAACACAAGCAAGTTTTGTGGATTTGTTGTGCGGCTCTTTTGTGGTCTTTGTGGAACATGAGGAATAAATTCTCGATTGAGGGTTTTTTTCCTTCTCAACCGGCTGACGGGTTATATAAAATGGCATTGTATGTGCAGGTGTGGAAGCCAGTGGCTAGGAGGCATGACCTTGGCACTCTGGAGCAAGCGATTGGCAGGATCCGCTCGCTCCACAAATCTGTTCGTGATAGACCGGACCAGCTGCCTCTACCTTAGTTTACCTTTGCTACTCGCCTTAGCTCGTCTATTTGGGGTGTTGTCCCCCCCCCCCCCCCCCCCCCCTGACCGTAGCATTCGCGCTATCGTGTGCTCCTATATGTAACTGCCTTGGGCAGAGATTTGATGTATGTGTGGATCATTTGGCCGGATTGCTTTATTAATTTAAAGCTGGGCTCTGCTCGAGCCTTCCGTCTAAAAAAAATTTGAGGGGAGAGACGTTTTTACTCCCGTGCTTTATTTAAAATGTGTTTTAAATATTTTGAAATGTGTGGAAGCCAGTGGCTAGGAGGCATGACCTTGGCACTCTGGAGCAAGCGATTGGCAGGATCCGCTCGCTCCACAAATCTGTTCGTGATAGACCGGACCAGCTGCCTCTACCTTAGTTTACCTTTGCTACTCGCCTTAGCTCGTCTATTTGGGGTGTTGTCCCCCCCTGACCGTAGCATTCACGCTATCGTGTGCTCCTATATGTAACCGCCTTGGGCAGAGATTTGATGTATGTGTGGATCATTTGGCCGGATTGCTTTATTAATTTAAAGCTGGGCTCTGCTCGAGCCTTCCGTCTAAAAAAAAATTGAGGGGAGAGACGTTTTTACTCCCGGTGCTTTATTTAAAATGTGTTTTAAATATTTTGAAATGTCAAAAAAATACAAAGTGGGTCACAAAGTCGTTTCACGAAGTCAGTGTAAAAAATTAAATTTTGTGCTAAAGTAAGCCTTTTCACAAGACATTTTTGTCTTTTTACACATGTCACGAAATATATCAATTTTCTCAAAACAAGCTTGTGAACACATAAATATTAAGATGCATCCACGAAAGTTTATTTCGAATTTTTTTACATCCAAAATATGCTTTTTAAATACAGTGTGCATATGCACCCAGGACGCAAAGTGGGTCTCCCATTGTGGAAGAGTGTCTTTCTACCTCTAAGGCTTATCGGTGGCTTGATACTAGTTTTTTTTATAGAAACACAATACATACGTAGACGCTTACATACACGCGCATACACTCATCTTATAAACATACACACTCTACCACTTTGAGCACCTCTAAAAATTGTCCTTTATAAGACACATATGTTAAATCTGGAGTTTGATTTGTGATGGGCTGGGTAGTGCGGAGCTTGGGCCTATTTTAACTTACTATATGCCCTATTTACTAGGGATAGGTTGGCGATTTTTGCTGGGTTAGGGGCGGCGTCGTAGGTTTTGCATCTTTTTGCTAGGGTACAACCATTTTTCTAACCATCCATTCATATTGTCGGGCCAACCAAGCCGCTATCCTCGCAAACCACACAGACAGCACCCACAAGAATACATTTGTGCCGTGGCACATAATTAATCTACCAGGATTGCCCCTTTTCTGCGTTTTGAAAACCAAAAGATCTGCAAACGTTGACACGCGACGAATGAAGCCTGGCGCGTGCAATGTACGTCGCCTGCGAGCCGCATATCGCTCTGGGAGGAACACGTGCGGTGCGCGCATGGCTCCTAACATTAGGATCTCCCCAGATATGATATCCGATGACTGACAAAGGCCTGCATTTGGTGATGTCATCTCCTCCCCGAAAGCGGGCATGCAGCTTTAGGCCTTTACCCCATCCTATGCATGCAGCTGATTGCAGACAGACGCGCGGGCGAGCGATGATCTCATGCGGTGCCGCTGCAGTCCGGCCGTTAGCAGCAGCAGCTAGTGATTCTTTCGGCCGGCCAGGGTCACCTCACTCGCCTAGTAGTAGTGTAGAGTCCCCATCTTTTTTGAGCCACTATGGTATGTTTCTCTAGGAGAACGCAAGCCCAGCGAGCAGAGATCCCCAGGAAACATCAAAATCATGCGTCTTTTGTGCACTGACTCTGCTTCTCTGCCCTGCGAGCGGTCAATTTTTGCCACTTTGATCGATGCAAAGCCAGCTGACTAGCTCTGAGTGTGTGAGTGTGAGTGAGCCACTGAGTTAACAGCTTGGGGAATGTAATCTCTACCAGTTTGGGCAACCATACTACTCCACCTCAAGAGTATTTTTTGAGGTTTAAGACGGTCGTATCCGTCATCCGATTAGATAGAATAGAATGTTATGTACAGAATTTTGAGCTAGGGAAAAAATCCCTTCACAAGCAAAAAACAACAAAAACTAGTCTCCAGTATCTTGTGTGCGGGCGAAAGCCCGCACCGCCAACTCCTCCCGCACCAAAGCCGTCACCTCCAAAGGCGAGATTGCCACATTGCATAGGGTCCTTTGGCTCCTCTCCTTCCCAGTCCGCCAAAACAAGTGGATGATGGTTTCACCAGTCGCTCTCCTAGCCTCGTGTGAAGAACCCACAAGTGCTCGCCATGACAAC
This sequence comes from Poa pratensis, assembly GCA_947311845.1. Lineage (NCBI taxonomy): Eukaryota > Viridiplantae > Streptophyta > Magnoliopsida > Poales > Poaceae > Poa > Poa pratensis. Next base: position 65,654,948 of record CAMZMU010000128.1, on the reverse strand, counting down.
AGACAAGCTCGATCAGCAACGCACCGTTCTCCCTGTGCTCCACAGACACAAAAAACACCTCCTCTTAGCATTTGCAAGGAGGAGTGTCCAAGCATCAGAAACTTCATCATCTAGGCCTCCCCCGGCGGCATCTGCCGCACACCTCAAGAGTATTCATCTACCAGTTTGGGCAGCCATATTAATTCCCATGTAATCTCTACAAGTTTGAAGGAGAGAGTAGTCTGTGAGTGTGTTGTTCCTGGAGGGAGGGTTGGCGACAAGGCTGTTTTTCCTCGTAAAACATATCCGCCTTTCATAAAAATATCGTACGCGATTGAGTACCCTAAAAAAATGCTTAATTAATGAGCACCAAGGAATAATGGACAAAACTTGACTTCGAAAGTCACATATTTGAGGCTAGTAAATGCCTAACTCACATTCTCGAGCTAGCTAATATATCCATATGAAACTCGATAAACACCCAATGAAGTTAATTTGATCTTAGCAGAACTTTCTGCCTAGACATAGCTACCCATCATCATCAATTTGCACTCTCAAGCAAACTCCGTGTGTTTCAATATAATGTACATTCTACAAATTTTAATACAAATTAGTAAGTCATTTAGCAGTACTATTTAGATATGTAAACAACCAATTTAAGATACATTAAACTTAATAACATCTAATAGAGGGTAAGACTTTTTCTTTTTATGTGTTCCGGCCTGTTCATTATCGGGAACGCAATAAATATCTAAAACTTAGAACGTAAATCAAAATGGAACAATTTTAGTTTAGAATGTAGATTATTGTGAAACGGAGGGAAGTTTAACAAATAAATTATAATGCAAATTAAAGAGGGTCGCATTGCCCATTTGTTCTTCACGTTTCAATCCATATAGCTCTTATTGGCAAAGATTGCACCCAGGTCTATAGATGAGGTACACATATGACACCATTGCATTACACTTCAGAAACAAGTCATCTCTTGGTTAAAATCATGCAAATGACAATTTTGTAGATGCAGTTGTGTTGGATGCCATGTATTCTTGCCCAACTTCTCCCACCCTAGCTATCCGCCTCCCTCCCTCTCACGACCTTGCCATGTTGAGATCAACCATCTCTATGTGTGCCCCTTCATGGAAAATAGAAGATTTTGCCCCGTTATAAGCCGCCTTCGATGTAAGGTTCTGATTCACTCCAAGGATACCGATGATGCAGCTCATGTAGGGATTGGCCGAACTAGACTTTGGCAATGTATTGTGTTCGTCAATTTGCCACACCGTGACTTTTTCCTTTATTCATGTGTCAAGTTTTTCAACTTTGTAATAATAAAATATCATTGTGTGTGCATCATTGGTTAGTGTAGAGGTTGGGGCAATGTGCTTCTGTTTTCCGGAAAGACATTAGGCATGATGAGGAATGTGTAATCATGAGGAGATGGGAGTGATGCCAGAGTGATCTACCATGGTCAGAGTGAGGTGGAGATAGTAGAGGAGGTTGAGCTCTGTTGACACACGTGATTCGGTGATATAGAAAGAACAAGGCACAAGCGAAAAAATGTGAACTTGACAAATGTTAACAAAAAAAAGAATTTTACATGGAGAATTTGGTCTTTCCATGAATTATAAATCATCTTGATTACTACACAAACCGAGGAAGGACTCACAAAGTTGAATTTTACCATGGTGTTTGAGTGAACCGATTAATGTACGGTGATATGCATATATCTAAAAATTTATATAAGGTAACTTGAGTTGCACATTATACCACTTTAGACATTCATAGAGTACATACTTAGTAAAATAGTAATGAAAATGGAGCACAAGAGAGCGCCACATTATGACCATTTGTCTATTGATTAATTAAAAGTGAATAGAAACAATTATTACATGCATGTACACTCTACAAACCTTGCTATATGTGCCAAAGCTATATCCTATTACACTAACCGTCCATTATATATCTTATTTGAAGGGTACTAAAGTGGATAGGCTACATAACATAGATAACCCATCATTATGTTAAATAGTAAAAACAATAAATAGAGGAAACTAACTTTGTATTCAAGTCAATTGAAATATTGTCCTTAAATTTAATGTAAAACTGATGCATAAGTAAAATACTCTTTTTAGTTATTACTATTGAGGGGAAACCACCACAACCTTTTATTACTAATAAGAAAAGTTACACATATTAACATTATGTAAGGGGAAAATCAATGTAAAGTACTAAGCTATGATGGCAAAGAGTCAGTAACCAAAGCCTTCACCCTATGGCCTATGCTTGGTGACATTGGAAATAAAGCATGCCTTCCAACCTAAAAGAGGGTCTAATGTCCTTGAAAATCCATCCATTTCTTTGTTTCCAAATATTCTAGGAGTCCAGAATCCAAAATCTCAGTGAAACAAGGCCCAGGAAAATGAGATTTTCCTCGTTGCAAGCTCTCTTGAATAGACCTATTCCTCCAATCAAATTGGAGATAATTCCAAACTCTTGAACTGAAAGAACATTGGAAGAACAAGTGGAATCTATCTTCCAGCACATGAGCATGTCAAAGCACACAACCTAAGTTAACTTTCCATTGCCTTCTATGAATTTAATCATATGTATTAAGACTATCATGGAGCATCAACCAGGCAAACAATTTGCGTTTAGACATGCATTTCTATTTACAGATTCGAAAATAAGGAGAATTATTATGAACCAAGTGGAAAGATCTGTTGTAAATACTCTTGGGGTAAAAAAAACTCCTGTATTCCATTGGCATATTGAAAGGACAAGGATGTCGCCTAGAGGGGGGTGAATAGACGATTAAAACTTTTCCGGTTTAGGCTTGATAAATGCGGAATAAAACTAGGTGTTTTAATTTAACAAGCACACAACCTAAATAAACTAGGCTCACCTATGTGCACCAACAACTTATGCTAAGCAAGACAAGTAACAAGGTGATAGCAAAATATAAAACTTCAAGCACGAAGGCTATCACAAATGTAAAGTGCATAAGTAAAAACTCGGGTATAGAAATAACCAAGGCACGCGGAGACGATGATGTATTCCCGAGTTCCTCTTTTTTAGGGGAGTACGTCTCATTGGAGAGATGCCACAAATGGCCTCACCCTATTCTCCGATGAACCTCGCCCAAAAGCTCGGTTCACCTTCCACTATTGATTTCCTTTTGGGCGGGAATCGAGTCCCTTACAACAATCTTGAGGCACAACCCACAAAAGGATTGGGAGCTCCCAAGTGACCACAAAAGGTCTCAACTAGCCACAAAAGGTCTTGACCACAAAAGGTCTCAAGAACACCGTCTAGGGTCCAACGACCCAAGAGTAACAAGCTCACAATTTTCACTTCCACGAATTCTCGTGGAGAGAGCAAGCCGATGCAACAAAATGCAATGGCAAGAACACAAAAAGTGCTCAAGTCATTCACTCCCAAATCCCACCAAAAACAACTAATGCTTATGGGGGGAGAATAAAGGAAGAACAAAGGAGGAGAAACAGCAAGAACTCCAAGATCAAGATCTACAAGGTTCCCCTCACTTAGAGGAGAGATGGATTGGTGGAATTGTAGATCTAGATCTCCTCTCTCTTTTTCCTCAAAGATATGCAAGAATCATGGGAGGAAATGAGAGAGAGGCAAGCTTTCCAAGGTCAACAATGGTGGGAGAGAGAGAGAAAAACGTGCTTGGCAAAGCTAGGTCTCTTTGGGGAAGAAGGGGGCCTATTATAGGTCCTCACGAAAAAATAGCCGTTGCAGGAAAAATAACACTGGAGACTCCGGTCTAGGGGGGGCGGAGATGCCGGGGGGGGGGAGGAGACTCCGGTCTAGGGGGCGGAGACGCGGGGGGGGGGGGGGGGGGGGGGGGGACGAAGACTCCGGTCCTGGGAGGGCGGAGACTCCGGCCCAAAAAGTCTCCGGGGCACTTCCGGCCCCTATACCGAGAGCGCCGTCCTCTGGACCTTGCTCACCAAACCGAAAGGGCAGAGACTCCGTTGTCCTGAGTCCTGCAACCACTCAGCAAAACTACAAACCCCATAACTAATTCATTCGAACTCCAAATCAGGTGAAACCAATTTTGGTTGGAAATATTAAGAACCATAAATAAAGTTAAGTTGCCACACATGGGAAGGTGTTGAACTTTCCTCAAGGATAAACCGATAATATTTCTAACCCGAAAACGCAACAAGTTTTTCATACGAAATCCGTTTTCGGAGAACTTGGGCTTGGCATGAAGATCACAACAAGCACCAAAACCCAACAAGGAGAAAAGCTAAGTAAGAACCACGAAAGATTATATGAAAAGTATGCAAAGGTTTGAGCTCTCCACAACGATGCGAACAAGTTACTCACTTGAGAGCCCCTCTTGATAGTACGGCATCTATCCTATAACCCGGTCACCCACTAACACCATGAGACCGATAAAATAGAAACCCTATCAAGATCATACCTTTGCCTTGCGCATTCCACTTGAGCTAGATGATGACGATTTTGATCTCTTCAAGTGGACCACCTTTCTTGATTGCGCTTTGCTTGGATTGCCTCTCTTAGGCACATCTTCACTTGACCATTATCCCCAAATGGGTTGCAAGGTTCAAGCATATGATATCTTCTAGATGCCCATCTTGAACTTGCACATCTCAACCTTGATGACGATCACCACTTGACGTCATCCTCCATGAGCTATAAGAAATCTTCCTTTTGATGCAAGCCCATGGAGAGATACCTAACCCCAACAAAGGAATGCCACACACACATAATGGGTTAGTTCACAAAGCTATATGGACAATTTCTTACCATACCATTGGATCACATGATCCCACATGGTATATCATTTAGCTGTTGATCAACTTGAATCCACTCTTTGCACTTAGTCTTGATCAACCTTGTATCTTTTCTTCTTCTTGATCATATCAAATATGTCCATTATAATCAATGATCTTGATGGCATACAACCTTGAATCCAACACATGGAGTTCAAGCGATGCCTATGGACAAACCTATAAGAATATCTCAATACAAACATTAGTCCATAAGGATTGTCATTAATTACCAAAACCATACATGGGGACACCATGCACTTTCACATATCCAAGAATCAGGTTGACTAGAAAGAAGAACTTTATCAATAATCAGCAACAGAGAATTGTCTTCTTGAAAAGCTTTAGCAATCAGCTACATATAAAACCCTAAGATGCATCTATGTTTAGAAAATCTCTCACCAAGGAAAGCTTATATTTTTCGTATGAAAAGAGTCGAGGAAACTTAGCTCACACGACCTCAAAATTAAATAGCAATGCACATAGATTTTGTAGGAAACTCCCCTAAACCATCTAAATGCACAAAAACAATGCAAGATTGATGGGAATAACATCAATATCTATCACTATATGGCATACATAGACGATACACAAAGTGTATCAATGAGGCACACTATCTTAATGTTGCATTTTTTATATGGCTAATGATTAAATCAGTGCCACATTTTATTGAGTGATCCTATGGATATAACGAGCATAAGGAAGCAAGTACGCTTGCTTTTTACTCTCTATATCTCTAGGTTATTCTCACTTGAATGATCTGGCAGTTTATATGAGTCATACTTTGTTACTTGGGTTTTATGTTCCCCACTTGGCTTAGTACTACACAATTTTGCCCCATGGCTTTAATTTTACTCACTTTTGTCCCACTTCGCTCCACTCGAGGCTCACAAATGTCCAAACGGGCGTTTCCGTCGAGTCAAACTTGTTGACAGTTACTTGGCTAAGTTTTGATGAGTGGGGCCATTTAATATACTGACATGTAGGGACGGATGGGGAAGGCTATTGTCATATCTAAATCTAATCAATTGTTAAAAAAAATACATTGTGCCCACCAGCCTAGAGGAAGTCCCGCCGGCGAGAAGACTACGGGGTTGCATGTGTTGCTACCAGCTGTGATGGAGGATGAGGCGGCCAAGAAGCAAAATCGGGTTGAGCTAGAACCGCAAGAGACTTTGGCCAGTGTCGACCTTATCAGCCGCCTCCCCGACATATGTTTTACGTCATGATCTCCCTCCTCCCCTACAAATCTGGCGTGCGGATAACCGTCCTTTCTGGCAGTGGCGCCCCATCTGGCGCTCTGCCCCACTCAACCTCATCATCGACGACCTGCTTGTCAAGCTGGATAGCAAACGCAGAGCCGCAGTCAACAAGATCCTCGCCACATACCATGGGACAACCATACGCTTTGTCATCCGCAACTTCCATTCCACCTGCAAGGTCGATGCTAAGTTCAAAGAGTGGTTCCAGTCCATCGTACTAAATCACCGCCACATACCATGGGACAACCATACGCTTTGTCATCCGCAACTTCCATTCCACCTGCAAGGTCGATGCTAAGTTCAAAGAGTGGTTCCAATCCATCGTACTAAATCACCTCGAGAAGCTCATGTTCGAAGGTTGAAAACCGATGCGCGCCCGCTCCCGCGTCCGGCCATGCCCCCACCTCACACCCACGCTACGCCGCGTCGGGTTCTTTCACTACAATTTCCCCAGACTGATGACGCACCCATGCTTGTTCTCCCTCTACTGAGGCGACTCAATCTCTACAGCGTTGGGATCTCGAAGGAATCCATGGAGCGCCTCCTCGGCGGTTGTACTGCGCTCATGGGCCTTCAACTTAAGGGAATCTAGGGGTTCAGTAGCCTCCACATCGTCTCGACGACTCCCCGAACAATTCATTTGCCTTGCTGATGGAACAGGAGATCACTTGATAGCTGAGAACTTGAGGTGTTTCACGATTTGGTCATTGAGGATGTGCCTTTCCTTGAGAGATTGATTGTACTTGATCTAGAGCGTCCAACAACAATCAGGATCATTGACCGGGTGAAATTGATTGTCTTGGGCTACTCATCTACCGAATTATCCCAATTTATTATTGGATCCATAACAGGTCATGTAAAATACTCTTTTTCTTCTTCTCCTTCTTCTTCTTGAAACTCACATTTTTGCTAATAATCTTGATGTATGTTCGGCAGCCATATGATTCCCGGACACAAGCATGATCCCGTCTCTATGCATAGTGAAGGTCTTGGCACTAAAATCACTCGGCCCAAATCTGGATGAAGTTGTTGGATTCCTTCGATGCTTTTTGTGCACGAAGAAGCTATATATCAAGGTGAAGCTCTTTTCCTGTTAAATGTTAACCACACAGAGTTCTAATTGTCTTTTCCCCAAGTTTATAATGAAAAATATAGTGTTTAAAACTGCATCTAGGCACTATATTTAAATATATTCTCTAATTTTTGTTGTAGCCACTATACTTAATATATTATCTTCTTTTGCAGACAAAAATGGCTCGAAAGTGAAAATGTTCTGCAATATAATAGGAACAATCCAATTGAATACCTTCGTCTCCATCTCACAGAATTACTTTAAACGACTGCCGAGACAGCACACCCCAGATTAAATTCAGCAAGTTCTTTGTTCTGAACGAAAGTTTGCTCAAGGTAATGAGGTACGGCGCCAATTTAGTGCGCCAAGATAAATGGTGTCAGCGCAGACCTCTGAATGACAAAGATTGTACAGAAGCTTAATTTCATTTTGAAACAATATGCATCACCTTAATCAAAAGTGTTAACAGCGAGGACATACATGACTTATCGGTGGTTGATCCCTTTGTAGAAGTTTTAAACTGGAGAATGTATGTTGATTTGTAATATCAATTTGAACCTTGTAATCTTTGAATATTAACTTGTAATATTTGGACTTGAACTTTGTAATATTTGAATGTGAACCTTGTAATATTAGTGATATTTGTGATAGAACCTTGCAATGGTGCAGTGTGTCTGTGTTTTTTTATTGCGTGGTATATGTGGTATTTATGAAGCCGAATCACAATTTTGGCACACAAAAATGGAAAAAACTTTGTGAAGACTTTTTTGTATTCTGAATTTATGAATTTTTTGAAACTAGTACACTAAAAGTAAGCTCCGCACAGGTTTTTCTTTATTTATGTGATTTTTCTCAAAACATGGGCCAAAATTGTCAACCTGGCATTCATGGCCAATTTGTGATTTTCTGACTTTTTCGATGTCTATTGCGTAAAATCATGGTATTTTATATGAGTTTTCTCTAATTTTGTGGCAAAGTATAACACACTTATAGTTCAAATTTGAATTATTTTTGTACATCCCATTAAACTCGTTTAATGCATAGAAATATGGATACAAAAGCTCACAAATTTAAAATATTCAGGGATTGTGCATCCAATTTGAATTGTGTAAAAATTGCAAAAGTCCATTTTGAATCTTTTTGTGGTACCTGATTCACAAAATCACAACTTTGGCACTAAAAATTAAAAAAACTTTCAAAAAATATAGGAATCTTGCTTTGATAATCTTGTTTACAATGTTAAAACCCAGGTTTGTGACGATTTTGGTCATAGTAGCAAAAACTTAGCCATGGACATGGACATAATTTTGGTCATTTGGGTTGAAATTCATGAATCTTCATACAAGTTAGTCCATTTTGTGAAGACTTTTAAAATCAATTGTTACACTGCAAGTTTATAATTCTGCATTGAATTAAGTACACAAAGAAATCTTCACGCAATTTTTTTTAATTTTCTCGATTTATGTGTTTTTTCAAAACATGGCCAAAATCGTCACACACCATTCATTGCCAAGGGTGATCCCACCTAAACACATTTCTCCCTATAATCATGGCCCAACACCGCCACGGTGTTGGTCTGCCATGAAACGTGTCACACGGGCTCCCACTCGACGAGGCGCCTCCCTAGGGACGTGCTTCCCTTCCGACTCACCAAACATTTCTCCCGATAAGCATGTGATCCCACCTAAAGACAAGTTCAGTTCATAGTTGGTGGCTTATTTGTTTGGAATTGACACCACGCTTGTTCGTGATTTATTGATTTTCCTAAGAGAGGCAATGCATATACGATTGAAGATTATTAGCTTTGTTTGATTGCTAGGAGCCTAGGAATTGACTGCGATAATCAGTTGTTTCGAGCTCCCGGATATTTTCCCCTTTGTTGAAGAAGATGACCATGGAGTCAATAACCATGCATACCGGCATTGATTAACGATCCCAATACACAGTGCAGCAATTAGAACTGCAAAAGGGAAAAAGGAGGATTAAGCGAAAGTCCAAGGAAGAAGCCGGATCGCCTGTAGCCGAATAGTTTTTCTCTTTTTCGATCGATCCCTTTGTTCTTTTCGTTTTTACAGAGCGGACAAAGCCAGCCCTACCATAAAGCCCTCACAGGGACAGACTCAAACACCGGGTATGAAAAAAAAAAACTTGTCCGAAAACATGTGCATGCACGTCGGGAATTATTGGGGGCGTTTGCCAACCCGTAAAGCGCGAGGCATGCAGCATGTGGAACAAAAGCAGCCATGAAAGAACGTCCTGAGCTCCCTATGCCCCATCCCAGATTTGGCTGGCGCGCAGCATCCATTGATCCCTCGAGCGCAGAGAGCCTACGGTGTACATACACTAAAGACTAAACTGTATACATATACGATTGCAAAGAGAAAATATGTACGAGTGTAGATGGTTAGCCATGCATGCATGCAATTTTGCTCGGACGACACAGCTGCATCCAGGAGAGGAGATGAAGCTAGCATTTTCCTTCTGGTCCACACACACAAAACCAGCTGCTGAGGCTGAGCTGCAGGCATCCTGAAACCAAGGAGTTAGGCGTCCTCGTGGCAGAGTACAAAGGCACACTAGCTAGTGGTGCAGATAATACCGGGGGCGTTCCAGTAAAACCGCACTCTACCTAGATGCTCACTCACTCGATCGGATGTAAGCAAGCAGGCATCCATATATAGTATACTACACGCAGCGTAACACGCAGCACCTAACTAAGCTAGGCTAAGCCAAAGCACGCGAGCAAACAAGATAGATAGGGAGAGACGACGTATACCTCTCTAGATATTTGGGTTCGATCTTCCATGGACGAGCACGGGGCGGAGAGGGGGCTCCAGCTGCTGCTCCCGGCAGCCGCTGCTCGAGTCCTCGGCGATGCGCCTGCCAGCGACGCTGGAGACCACCACCAGCAGCTCGACCTGGACCTGTCGATGAGCATTGGGCCGAGGCAGCAGATGCCACGACCGGCGCCGCCGACGCCACCCGCGAACGAGAGCAGGCGAGCGGCGGTCGCGGCAGCCGTCTGCGCCGCGAGGCAGCAGCAGCAGCAACAACAACAGCAGGTGGCGGTGAACGTGCGCGGGGTGAAGCAGCAGACGGCGGAGCAGGCGCGGATGGCGTCGGCAGAGCGCGCCTACGCGGAGCGCGTCCGCGAGCTCGCGAAGCGGGAGCTAGAGCTCGCCGAGAGGGAGTTCGCGCGAGCCAGGATGATCTGGGAGTGTGCGCGGGAGGAGGTGGAGCGGGTGGAGCGGATGAAGCAGATCGCAGCGAGGCGGCTCGGCTCCGCCGCGTCGGCTGCCGCGCTCGAGATCACCTGCCACGCCTGCATGCAGCGCTTCCATCCTTAACTAGGTCGGCGGAAAACACAGACATGGACGGCGATCTGCAGGTCGCCGTTGCTAGCTGTAACTCTCTCTCTCTCTCGAACCTCCTGTCATGTGAGTGTGAGTGTCCACAGACTGCCATTGTCATGTTCAGTTTGAGACGATAATCATCTGGTTGTTGCATGCATCATGGGAACGCATATTTCTCTCTTTGGTCTTTCGGGTGTACATGCTTAATTTTGTATTATGAATGAGGACAGATGCTTAATTTGCAGTCTGTCTTAAAGGAATCTTAAGAGAATAAACAACTGATCTGTTCAGAAACCAAACTTATTTTATATACTCTAGTTGGTTAATCAAGGCGTATGTATGCAAATGCTCTTGTAAAAGTGTTTTCTCTCTTTGGTAGACAAAAGGTACGACCCCCCTACTGTTGAGTTAGTGCAGTGACTCCAGTACGTCTGACAAAATTAATATCGGTCGATGAAGTTTGATGATCTCATCTTTTCTAGCTAGCAGTGGACTAGTTTTCCAAGACGAATATATGAGGAAGATCAGGCAAGATGCCAGATTTCTTTTTTGAAAGAACTTACAACTGCGATTCAGAGCAAATTACAAAACGAAGGAACAGAAAACCGCAGTCGAGACAAACCGAAGAAACTCAGCAGAACAGCAGCAAGTGCTGAACCACCGCAAACGCCTGGAACCGATCTCCACCGCCGAGCAACGCCGGAGACGGAGACACCAGGCCGCCACGCACCCTGGGGAGGAAACACCCCACGCATGTAGAAGACCGCAGGAGCTGTCCGCCGCAAGCGACGGAGCCGAAAACGATGAACGCGCACGGCCACGGCGTCTCCATCCCGCTGCCACCCCTCTTCCAAACCACCCTGCACTGAGCTTGAGAACGGCAAGATGCCAGATTTCATCCCTACTCACCATGCTAAGTTGCTAATCAGTCACAGCAACCTTAAATTGTTCACTGCATATATGGCTACTCATAATGGAAGAACAGTTGGGAGAAGAACAGAATGATGTCGTACGCTGCACCTATCTCTGTTCACGTCAGCAAAGCTCAAGCTGATAGATGGACTGGGCTTCGATATGAATATATACATGTCTGTACATGTGTATATACAGATTTGCAGTGCAGCAGGGCGACCAGGTAGCCTGCCTAAACAGTGCCAGATAAAGGATGGGAGTTGCAGGGAGACGATGTTCAGTCATCGTCATCGATCCAAGAAATACGGTGACCACGACGGATCAGCCCATGATCTCTGACAGAAATAAAAGTGCCGTAAATTTCTGAAGGAATGCAGATGGGTGTGCAGGCAGTGGTACCAAATGATTGGGCCGAAAGAATCATATTCCTGTTGGAATCAGGAATAGATGTGCTTTGATCTTTGATCATCTTACTACCTTTTGCATTTTCAGTGGTATGCTCCCTCACCTTGGTAAATGAATCAGCTTGCAGCCTGTGATGCGATGCAACCGTCCCGATCGATGTTCCGTTGATGACTAAAAGCCAGCCAGTGACCATCTTGGCTTACAGGACAGCAGAACAGATGCATGCAGAATTGAAAGATCCTGTCAACGTTGGCATTTCTCCTTCGTGTAGAACTAGTTTGCGCTTGAGAGGAAGTTCAAAGAGGCATTGAACTAGCTAGCCGGCTACGTATGTACTTCAATCTCTCAGACTCTCAGCTAGTCAGCTGTCATCCCTGGTTCATTCTCAAGGAGTCCATCTTCTCCGGGACCAACAAGCTCTAAGGGCATCTCCAACCGAGGCCCCCAAACGGACAGACTGTGTCCGTTTTTGTCTGGACGGATAAAAGACATGCTCCAACAGGCATCCGCAAATAGACAGATTGTTAGCGGACAGTCCATTCTGGACCAAATCTGGCTCAAATTTTGTCCGGGTTTGGGGAGAGCGCGGACAAAAGATGTTGTCCGGCTGTCCGCCTCCCGTGTCCGGTCTGGCCCAGCTGCCAGCGAAACAAAACTCTCTCTTTTCTTTTTCACTTTCTTCTCCACTCCCCACCTACCACGTCTTCTCTCTCCTCTATCTCACCACCGCCGCCGTCCCTGATTCCTGGCCTCGCGTCGCTCGCTCCCACCAGACCGCCGCCGGAGGGATCCCGCGAGGCGGAGGCGCGACCGCGACGCCCTACCTGCCGCAGCTCGTCGCCGAGCAGTTCGAGGTCGCGCCGCTGCTGCCGGCGTCTGGCGGGCGCAAGAAGTAGAAGATGGCCGCGGTACGGCGCGCCGGCGACCGGGACTGGCTCTTCGTCGGCTAGGACCGGTTGTGCTGTGCTGGGACGCCATCAACGCTGTGCTCGGACGGTCACGTCCTCGGCTAGTACCGGTTGTGCTGTGCTGGGACCTCGCGTGCGACGTGAAGGCACACTCCATGGCCGTGTTATGCATGTGCGTGGCCGGCGACCTGCCGACCTGGTGTGCACGGGCTCTACCGACAAGACCATCGGCCTATGGCGCCGGCAGCCGGACGGCGGCCTCGCCAAGGTCGGCGCCATCGGAGGCGACGAGGGCCCCGTGAAGTGCATCCAGGCCTCCCTCGCCGGACGAGCTGCTCCTTGATGGATGCAGCTAGCTGATATCGATCGATGAAGTTTGTGTACTACTAGTACTCGGCCGATCGATGGATGCTAGCCAGCTAAATTCGTGTTTGTGTTTTTTTCTTCGAATTTGCTGGGGCCGTTGGGTGAACCTCCACCGCAAACCGGACAAGGACCCAAAATCTGTCCGCGGTCCGCCCCAAACGGACAAATTCGGTCCGTTTTTTGATGTCCGTATGTCGACCTCGGTTGGGCATGCCCTAAAGAGGCATTGCCACAAAAGAGAGCACCAGACAAAAGTTACCGGTGCTCATTGTATAAGCTCTCCCTACAAGCCAGGGATACAAACTTTTTTCAGAAGGTACCGCAGCGTAACGTCAAGATAACATCATGATGCTACTGTAAAATCACATCCATGTTATATTTCTCTTTTCACTTTTTCATCCCGGTCATCTTTTCTCTACAAAGATTGCTGAATCATGCCCCCAGCAAGGCCTGACAACATTATTGCCCTTATCATTGATGCAATGCAAGTTTCTCCACCAAGCTGACTACATTGGGAAACCGGACAACCTACCCTCCTTAGTGAGTCTGCCCTTGTAGAGTTTTTCATTTTTCAAGAATTGCTCTTTTTATGGGAACAAGTACCATGTGAAACCCCTTAAAGTAAACTATATCTTGCTTAGTCAAACTTTAAGACTGAACTAGGAAGTCATATTTATTGAACCCTAAAATCCTAGAAAAAAATTAATTGAACTCTAGCCTGACATAAATTGAATTTCTTATATTTCGAGCATTTCAAAAAAAAATGTGAAAAAATCACTGATAAAGAGATCATACTGAAATGACAACCTACAAGAAAATTATCAAAACTATGATGATCTTTGTTTGGTGCAAAAATGACATGAAAAAAATTCTCTTATGTGATTTTTGTATGGAAGATAAATAATATATATGCTCATGATTATTTTACTGGTTCTTACTTCATTTCCATGTGTTTTGGACCTTCAAAGATAAACTCTCGAAACGTAAATCCAGTTATATAAGGTTGTTTAGGACCTTCGAAGTTTCAAATCCTGCAGAACAAAGGAGACAAACCTGCATGACGGTATCCATAAAATTGAAAATTATATCAGGCCCAATTTTTTCGATAAAGAGAGTTTTTATTACTTAAAAGTTTTAAACATTACACCCGGCCTCTGCATAGCTAGTATGCACACAGCCACCTCAAGTCCACAAGTCTCAGAACTTAAAAGGACGAATTACATATCATAATGAGAAATTGTAAAAACGCCTAAGGTGTTGGAGGACAGATCCAAAGATTATGCTGCCATCCATGTTGGAAAAAACACACCCTCGCCGAAGCCTCCAACCGAGGAGACACCTCCGCAAATAGGTCGTGATGCTCCACCCGCTGTAGAGACGACCATGAACGTATCATAGCCGTGCACCGGTAGCCGGCCTGCATAAGAGAAGCATCTTTGTTATCAAATACCTTGTCATTTCTACATAGCCATAGCGACCAAATAACGACAATCGCTCCCACCCGAATAAAAAGCTTAAATCTAGGATCCACACCGTTGAGCCAATTGCTGAAAATATTCGCAACGCTACGTGGTGGGTATAACGTAGAGCCTATTTGGATGGCTGGCCATATATTCACACTTAGACTGGAAGAATAAATATTTTATAGTCTCGTCATGATGACAAAAGACACACTTTTTACTTCCGCGCCAATTATGTTTTGCAAGGTTATCTACCCCGCGACGAATTTAAAATGGCGATAGAATTTCACTTCCCGGGTCTCTGCACCAACTAGGGATGCACACACCCTTTTTAAGCATGAGTAACATGATTTTTATCTTGCTTAATAAACAAGCCTGATCCTCAGGATAAATTGCATGAGTATCAGGAAGGCCTGATCCTCAAGTATAAATAGGAAATCTATTTATCTCTTGTCATTATTGCACATGACACAAATGGTCATGTTTTTAGACATACTTCTGCAAGTTATAATATCCTATGATTCATAGATACATGTTTTTGTTTACATTTTTCATGACCTAAATGCAAAAGCTCCATTCAAAACTAGGCTAGGGTAGAAATAAAACGGTTTTAGAACATTCAGGGTGTTAGATGAAAGGTTCCATAGTTCAGGGCTCCAGTCAAAAGGGCATCATAGTTTCGTGGATAGCCTTTTTTTTTATCTTTTGCAAATGGGAAGCCCCTGCCTCCGCATCAATCGATGGATATGGCCCTTTTATTATATTATTAAAGTACTGTACATAGATGTTTACACCTCATGGATCACAAAGGATCGATACATGTATTGACCATCTCAATATCAATAATAAAAAGAAGCGGCTGTATCATCCTATGATTCTATTATCAAGCCGCCATGTCCAAGGAATAAAGGAAGTTGTGCTGGGTTGATGAGTAAAAATCATCTCTAGTTTCATGGTTGTACATGCTAAAATCGAGTACATTCCATTCTATTTCCCGTCCTAGTCTTTGTGACACTTACAGTTTATTTATTTTATTAGGTCTTGACTTCTTCGCTGTGATCTCCCCAGTAATTTATATGCTATTGTTGTTTCATTCCTATTCCAAGAGGATCTTGGGAATAAATAAATGAAAAATTATTTCCATTCTATATGAGGGTTGTCCTTTCCAGATCCTCAAGACAGATGTATGTACTGTATGAACAGCCAACAACCATCTTTTCCTGCTACAATTGTGAAAATGCAGCAAAAATGATAAAATAAAGGGAGAAAGACAAACGTGAATTTGAGCTCAAAGTGGATGTTGGGTTTGATGTTTGATTTTTCTAATGAAGATGTATTTTGATTAAATTAAGAACTGCATTTTTCATATGTCGATGGAAATTTTCCATTTTGATTTGTGCTTGAACCAAGATTTTTTCTTAAAGATCTGCCAAGAAAGTTTCTAGTTCTCACCAAATGGATATATTAACCCATGAATATGCCGTCATTTAGTCCATGTTGGATATTAAGATCTCACGGCAGTTTCAGCGTGATCACTATAAGCCAAATCTTAAAACACTGTATTAACTTGTAAGAAGAAAAATGCAATTGGTGATGGCCAAGATACAAGACGAAACAGTGAGATTCTATGTGTCAGGCTGATCCGCGTATAAGTCCAGAATCAGTGATCATGAACAAGAAGGTATATCTATTCACGGGAAGCATGACAACGCATGTGATCCAAAACTAGGAATTCTCCATACAGAAGCCAACAGATGATCACTCACTACCATGCAGCAGCGATCCCCCGAAAAGACAAGGGAAAGAGACAAAGAAGAAGCTGAGAGAGATTGAACTCAGATTGACATGAACAGATACATCCGCCCATGATGCATCATGCATGCATAGTGAAGCACAGAAGCAGCTAGCTCTCCCCCCACGCTCTTATACTATATTCTCTCCGTTCCAATTTAATTGACTTGCTATGCACCATATGTGGATGTATTAATGTTACATGTATAGATACATCCGCATTTGATGCATAGCAAGTTAATTAAATTGGAACGGAGGGAGTAGATCGCAGTATAAACGAGAACAAAACAAAGATGGCTCATCATTTGTGTTCTCATCCCGTACCATGGGGTGTTTCTGATCGAAAGTAGATCGTTCTTCCAGAGCGGAAAAACAATCAACGTACTGTATCAGCTGTAAGCTTTCTTGCCGAGCCTGTGATGGATCGACAGGGAGGTGATTAAGATGATCCCTATCCCAACTCCCAAACCGACGGATAGAAAAAATTGTAATGTACGCTGCTCACGAGAGCGACACGGCGTGCAATTAGTGTGGCGAGGTGCCGGGGATTCGGTTGATGATGAACAGACAGAACCCTGGACCCCCGCGCCCGGTGACCACCCACAGGCCCGCCATGGCGCCATGCATGTGCAAGGTGAGCTTTCCACCAAACAATACGCCGGCCCAGGGGGCCCATGTACGCATGTGCGATGCAGGTTAAAGCCCTTGACAAGCAAGCTCATGAGCTAGCGGATGGATGTGAGAAGTGAACCAATAGCCTCGTTTGGTTAATCAGTAACGCAATGAAGAGAATCTCGAGTTGAGCGAGTCCCATGAATGCACAGGCTTTGAGGTGATGGATGAACCACTGCTGGTGGCAAAGATGGCGACACAAAGGACGTCAGGAGCACTGTAAAGTGACGAGGTCCTTGAAGCCAGGCACAGCACCGGAAATAACATGGGCTTTGTGTCGCGCAAGCTACAGACCGCAGAATAGTGCAAGCTACAGAGATGGGCTCGAATGACCGGTCATCAACTAATTCGGCCCTTTTGGTTCGCAGAATTTTAGAAACACAGCATTTTTTTATACCTATGACTATTTCTATTGAATAAAGGGACGGCTGGTTCCCCTAAAAAAAGTAATGGGAATATTGTATGAATAGCTTGTCATGACAGTTGAAATCCTACATGAACCAAAAACGCACGAATCGGTAGCAGATGTTATAATTGTCATAGACACACAATTTTTTTTCAAGAGGTCACACCTCTTGCTAGAAATCCTATAAGATGTTAGTGTAGGAAAGCCACCATAAGAATTGTGAAGGATTCAATCCTTTTGACTAAATGGAATATATAGGAAAATTTCCTATGGGTGAAAACTGAAAATCCTACGCAATTCCTTTAAATATCATTTGAACCAAAGAGGCCCTTCATGGTTGAGTGAATCCGCTAGAAAAAAAAACGAAGGGCTCATTTGATTCATAGAATTGTCAAAATATTTGTGTAGTATTGAAATCCTATGGAAATTTTTCCCACAAAGGCGTTTGATTCATAGGATCATATCCTATAGGAAAATTTGACATAGGAATCATGCAGTACAAACTGCATAGGAAAATAACATTAGGTCTAGAAATATGACTAAGGAAAATTCCAATGGTGCGCTTCAAATTGTATCTAAAATATGATTTTCTTTTGTCCCTTTAGAGAGGGGAGATACTATCTGCGAATTGTCCACTCGCTGCACCCAACGACGTCCCCCAAACGGCTAACAACATGTCTGGTTTTGCTCCATTTTTGTTCATTTTGTCTATTTATATTTTTTACATACAATTTATTTCTAAACTTGAATGCTCACATAAATTATTAAAGAATTAAAATATTTAATCAAAGGACCCTGAAAGTTTGACCCTGTTAGCGTATAGTTCATCATCATGGTCATCTTACCTAATCATGGCGTGCATGATCACACAAGTAGTAATCACCCTCACGCTTTGTCGATGTCCCATGTTTTAGCATGGTGCCCAACAGTAGTCGAACGAATTTGAATCACACTAAATTATGCGTTAGTATCAACAATGAAGCGTCAAGTGCAAGAGGCATCATTTTTCACAGACTGAAAAACTAAACTCAACATGGGTTCTATTGAACCTTAGAACCAGTTCTACCTCATGTTTCTAACCAAAGCTTTTACTGCTCTTAGCCCTTTCTACCTCTTATTCAAAACAATTTTGCATCTTCCATAACGCTGATGCTTAAGAGATTTCTAAATCTATTCTTTTAAAGGAAAAAGGAAATTACCCACTCAACAAAGAGCCGAGTCATTGTCGTGAATAGAACTTAAAAACCGATGCTATCGGTGCCTGTTAAGACCATAGATCGCTTTGCGTAAAGGACATACAAGAGAAGAAGTCAGAAGGTGAAAGGACAAGGATGTCACCTAGGGGGAGGGGGGTGAATAGGCGATTAATACTTTTCCGGTTTAGGCTTGATAAATATGGAATAAAACTAGGTGTTTTAATTTAACAAGCATACAACCTAAATATACTAGGCTCACCTATGTGCACCAACAACTTATGCTAAGCAAGACAAGCAACAAGGTGATAGCAAGATAAAGGCCTTCAAGCACCAAGGCTATCACAATGTAAAGTGCATAAGTAAAGAGCTCGGGTATAGAAATAACTGAGGCACGCGGAGACGATGATGTGTTTCCGAGTTCCTCCTTTTTAGGGGAGTACGTCTCGTTGGAGGGGTGTGAGTTTCAAACTCAAACGCCACAAATGGTCTCACCCTATTCTCCGATGAACCTTGCCCAAAAGCTCGGTTCACCTTCCACTATCGGAATCCTTCAAGGCGGAATCCAGAGCCTTTACAACAATCTTGAGGCACAACCCATAAAAGGATTGGGAGCTCTCAAGTCACCAACAACCGTCTAGGGTCCAACGACCTAAGAGTAACAAGCTCACAATTTTCACTTCCACGAATCCTCGCAGAGAGCACAAGCCGTTGCACAAAAGCAAAGGCAAGAACACAAGAAGTGCTCAAGTCCTTCACTCCCAAATCCCACCAAAGCAACTAATTCTTATGGGGGGAGAAGAGAGGAAGAACAAAGAAGAACTCAACAAATGGAACTCCAAGATCTAGATCCAAATGGTTCCCCTCAATTAGAGGAGAGATGGATTGGTGAAAATGTGGATCTAGATCTCCTCTCTCTTTTCCCTCTAATTTGAGGCAAGAATCATGGAGGAATCGAGGGAAATCAAAGGTTCAAGAGGTCAACAATGGGGGGCAATTTCGTGCTAGGAAGCTTTGGTCTCTTTGGGGAAGAAGGGGTCCTTTTATAGGCTCCACAAAATCTTCCCGTTGAAAAACTGTTTCAGACCGGAGACTTTGGCCGGAGACTTTGGTCCGACCAGAGACTTTCAAAGTTTCCGGTGTGAGACCAGTAGGTGTCACCACGCAGCTCAAAATACACAGACCGGAGACTTTGGTCCGGAAACTTCTGGTTCGGACCGGAGACTCCGGCCTACAGAAAACAGCAGAAATACCAACACGAAAACGAAGATATCTTGAGCATACGAACTCCGTTTTCGATGTTTTTGGGCTCGTTGGAATCACCGCAACAAGCACTACAAGATCATGCAGAGAAACATCATAGTCCAAGAAAGGAGGATAAAACCAAATGGGGAAAGGTTAAACCTCTCTCTAAAAGAATAACCGGCAAACCTCCTAAAACTGAAAACGCAACAAGTTTTCCATACGAAATCCGTTTTCGGTGACCTTGGGCTTGTCATGAAGATCACCACAAGCACCAAAACCCAACAAGGAGAAAAACCAAGTAAGAAGCAATAAAGATGATATGCCAAGTATGCAAAGGTTTGAGCTCTCCACAAAGATGCGATCAAGTTACTCACTTGAGAGCCCCTCTTGATAGTACGGCATCTATCCTATAATCTGATCTCCCACTAACACCATGAGACCGGTAAAATAGAAACCCTATCAAGATCATACATTTGCCTTGCGCATTCCACTTGAGCTAGATGATGACGATCTTGATCTCTTCAAGTGGACCACCTTTCTTGATTGCGCTTTGCTTGGTGAAGACTCACATATCGCTCCCCCATACACCAATATGGGAGCGCCTCCCTTAGGCACATCTTCACTTGACCATTATCTCCAAATGGGTTGCAAGCTTCAAGCATATGATATCTTCTAGATGCCCATCTTGAACTTGCACAACACAATCTTGATGGCGATCACCACTTGACGGTATCCTCCATGAGTTATAAAAAATCTTCCTTTTGATGCAAGCCCATGGAGAGATACCTAACCCAACAAAAGAATGCCACACACACATAATGAGTTAGTTCACAAAGCTATATGGATAATTTCTTACCATATCATTGGATCACATGATCCCACATGGTACATCATTTAGCTTTGTGTGTTGATCAACTTGAATACAATCTTTGCACTTAGTCTTGATCAACCTTGTATCTTTTCTTCTTCTTGATCTTATCAAATATGTCCATTATAATCAATGATCTTGATGGCATACAACCTTGAATCCAACACATGGAATTCAAGCGATGCCTATGGACAAACCTATAAGAATATCTCAATACAAACATTAGTCCATAAAGATTGTCATTAATTACTAAAACCACACATGGGGGCACCATGCACTTTCAGAAGGGCAGGTTCTCTGATTCATGTTTTAGATTATGAGTCTAACCATAACAGTCAATTAAGATTCACTTCCATCTAAGAGATCTAATACCTCTTTTAATAGTATGGTTTTTCCAACGACTCAAAAGTATAAATTGAAGCACCTACTCTAGGTCTTCACATTTTGGACACACATCTCTTTGCTCGGCTTATTGAGTCTATTTCAAGACTTGATGATTAATCTGCCATGAATCCGCAAATTGTTCTGTGCGAACTATGTTCACTCCACTTCTGGAGGGGTCAACTCCTTCGCAAATTGTGGATTCATGTATCCTTAATTTTTTGCTTCACACTATTCGTCATCCTTGTGTCCCTCATCTTTAACGAGTCCTCAATTTTTTTGGTTCCACGCCTTTTTCATCCTTGAGGCCCTCATCTTTCACGAGTTCTCAACTTCTTCGCTCTACGCCTTATTCATATCAACGTGATGGGTCAAATCTTAATGTGGTAAAACCAATCACTCCTAGACTTTTAGTGTGCATACTCGCAAACACATTAACCCCTTAACTATTTATCATCTATCATCCAAAACCCAGACACGGGGAACTAAATGCACTTTCGGGTGCGACATGAGTGGTGGCGGTGAATTGTGCGGCGTTGACTCGAATTGTGCGACGGCGGCCCGAATCGGGATCAAATCAAAGGGTGCAGGAGGTCGGCGGGGCTATGGAGTGTCAGCGAGTGTGCGGGGGTGGCCACCGGTGGCAAGGAAGGTGATGTCGACATAGAGGTGGCTGAGCAAGGGAGAGAAGCGGCCGCGAGGGGGGGTGGGAATCTTTTTCTTTTTGCTAGGAGTTGGGTTCGGCTGCTCAAATTTGAGCGACGGCCGACCGTTCACCTCAAAGTTTTGATGAGTTAAAACTTTTGAAGGTTGGGTTAGACTAGGTTTGACTCTCAAAAGATAATCTTTGGACGAGTTAAGCCCTTTTAGAAGTTTGGCTAGAGCGTTGGATGCTATAGACATGTGAGCATGCGGTTGCAGGTCGGTTTCAGCAGTGCAACAGTTCAAGGACGTGTCATCTTACTTATTATGATTGCACCTAATTCACTGGCTAATTCAAGCTAGTTTGGGTGTGTGATGCTGTGTATTGGTTGTCCAATAAACACATGTATGCAATGATCATTTGATAGGATCACGATTACATAATTACGATCCGGTTATTATCATACGATCCTGATACTATCAACCCTGTAACAATAATAATGCCAATGATGCTGATGATCAGGTCAAGATTTCTGTCAGAAAACTGGAACCGTAGAGCCTACTACTGAAAGCTAATAAGATCTTCAGTCCATAATACAACGAAAGAGATTGCAGTAAAATACCACCCAGAAGGCGTAGAACTATGGAGCAAATTCAAGCATTTGAAACGACAAAACGGCGGAAGGAGAAATTCTTGTGGAACCACTGTTATTCCATCTTACTCTTTATCCTCTAAGTTTTAGCACCATCACCACTCTGCAAAACTGAACATGTTTCAGAATAGAGGCTTCGACTAGGTTGGCTAGATCGATGTATCTCTTATTAGTAAGTATCCTTTCAGCTCTGTGGCATGTCAGATTCAGAACGAATCTGGCACCGCCAAAGCCAGACGAGATATACAGGTGCAGAGATAGATCGCGCCGATGATCGATTCAAGGTTCATCAGCAGCGAGGGACGGGCAGAAAATTACCACTATAATTAACTTGATGCTAGTATATTCAATCAATTCCCTACTCTGTTCTACGTACTATATTACAAATCTTCCTGTCCGAAGCACCAAAATCGAGCCGCCCGACGGCCGCGGGTCGCTCAGAGAGCTGATCACCGCCTGCTCGACCGTGGCTGGAGAGGCGTGGTGGAGGAGGCGGTGCCAATCCGCACGGCCGCCCGGCGGCCGGTCCCGGACCCGCCGCAGCTCCGGCACGGCATCCTCTTCGTGCCCGCGCAGGTTCGGCACCCGTCGCCGTCCCCGTCTGTCCACCGCGAGCAGAGGCACTCTACCCTCCCCGTGCCGCTGCACGTCGCGCACCGCGGCTGCGGCCACCGCACCGCCGCTGCGGTCCGCCCCTCCTGCAAGGACCTGTTGGCCATCGCCACGCCGGCCAACATCCCCAGCCCCGCCGACGCCACCGCGATAGGGGCCACCATCTTCCGCGCCCGTGTGCAAGAAAATCTCGAGGGATAGGTTGATTGGTGAACGAAGCAAGCCGAGTGAGCGTGCAAGAGGAAGACAAGGACTTTATAACCGGGCCGCCTCTCCCAATTGCGCGCGCGCGGTCATGGCGTGTGTCATCATCATGGCATGGTGGGTGGGTTCTTGCAGGGTAAGCAAGAAAATCAATCAGTGGCGAGAGTGATTAATAAGCAGACAGCGATTATTGTGGCGGGGGAGGCCAAGTCGGCCGTGTCGGCTTCCGTCCTTTTTAGTATTACCGTGGCTAGCCAGTAGCCACCCCTGCTGGTCTGCAATGGCTGGGCTCTGATCCGGAAATTTCCGAACAATCACGTCACTTATTCTAGATAGATGATGTACTTGGCCACTTGGGTCGATCGTGGAGGAATAGTTTTTTTCAAAGGTGATGGCGACGTTAATGAACACTTTGTAGCTGTACTAAATAAAAATGTCAGCTTCTTTGATTGTTTGCGCAAAGTGTACAAAGGTGGCTTGGGCCCGTGAGATGTAAGATAAAAAACAGTGTCTAAGAGAAATAGTGGCGGCCTACTCAAGATGCTACGTGCTATATTTCAAATGGCGTTTAGAAGAATACCTAATATAAAGGATTTCAATAAGAATAGAGTATATAGTCTACAAATGTCAAAACAACAAAATCATATAAAAAATTATTTTCCAATTGTTTAGAAGCCTAACATCAACATCCATGGGAGAACAACATAGTACTCCTCTATCTCGAATTAGTTGACGCATATTTGTCTAGATACGAATGTATCTATTCAATAAAACACATATATAATATAGATACATATGTATTTAGAAAAATATGCGTCAATTAAAAGGACGAAGTGAGTATTAATTACTTATTCAAAATAATCAGCATTAGCGATATCATCTTCCAATTCAGAAGAGGAACCGACATATTGCAGTTCATCACCACGACAAACATGAATCAGCTTCTTTCTCGTCCTAAGGTAAAAAACTTGAAACCTTTGAGCCGCTAGACTGGAAAATAGCGCGCTAATGTTATGATAATTTACCACGATAGAGCGTGTTGTTTCGCGAATAGCACCATAGTGAATTAAATATTTAAATTCTATGTTGAGTCTCCAGATTTTATATATGGCAGTATTAGTGCCGAAATTACGTGTTATTTTTCCCATGGAGATATGTTGAACCAGGAACCTTTTTTTCCTCTTTTTGCAAGGGTAGCAAAAATGTACATGGATGTGTCACACAAAATTGTGACACTCGAGCGCCAGTGTGCTCGGGTGCAAAAGGTTGAAATTTTTAAATTTGATTCAAATAAAATTGAAATATTTTTACAAATTTTTGGTGTAAAAAAAATCTATTCTGAGATACAGAAACAATAAAAAAATTGTGGACACAACAAAAAGAGAAAATAGTAGGGTTTCTTAACAAAAAAATCTCTTTTTTTGTGTAGCCAAAATATTAAAAAAAACATTCAGGAAAATTTTAGCGTACATAGATAATGTGTATATGTACTTGCATGCCATTTTTTTAAAATGAGACTTATAAATATGGTTTTCAGTTTTTTTCAAAAAAAGGTGCCAGTGAGCTCAACTTTCGGATGGAACTGCCGATATATTTGTGTCTTGCTGGTATCACCCGTTCTCTTCCTCGACGGAAATATAGTTCCTAGCCGTTAAGCATAAGTTTTCTAGTTATGTATAGGGTCTTTTGAAGATGTCTGCCAACTAAGTAGAAAACGATAGCAAAGGAAAATCACCCAAGCTTTTTTTTTTTTTGTTTACAGAAGGTGTCCTGAAAAGGTGATCCAACAGTCACAGTCTTACATACCACAATGCACTCTTTCTGACCTCCATGACAGAAAAAACTCCAAAGAAGACATACAGTTTATCTCACGAGTAGAGATTTCTTTTCCGAGTTCCAGTGATCACTTATTTAAAAAATTGAAAATTCATATTTACAAGTTTTGAAAGATCTGGAAAAGAATCCCGCATGTTGTCAGTGATGTATTTCACAAACGTGCACAATTAATTTGAAATACTATATATTATGAACTAAAAATATGAGAAATATGTGGAATCTGAGTATACACACATTCAAATCTTCAAAATATATTTCACATTGTGATTTTGCATGCTTGTAGAATGCATCGTTGACCACATCTAGATTTTTCTAAAACTTGTAAATATATTTTTTGATTTTTCAAAAATAAAGAGATCATTAGAACTCGGAAACCAAAGTGATTATTCGTTCGCCTACAAACTATATACTTAGCTCAAACTTTCCCGTGCAACTGAAATTCGTCGTAATAGATGAGCCATGCTTCGGTCCTCCCCCTAGACACATACCCCTTCAGGCTAAACGTATAATATGG
This sequence comes from Poa pratensis, assembly GCA_947311845.1. NCBI lineage: Eukaryota > Viridiplantae > Streptophyta > Magnoliopsida > Poales > Poaceae > Poa > Poa pratensis. The sequence continues at coordinate 65,629,394 of CAMZMU010000128.1, read as the reverse complement.
TTAAGTATAACCATATGAGCCGACTGGAGCCGTTTTTTCGTAAGTCACCGGCTCGCGAGCCAAGACAACTCGGCTCCAGCAGAGACGCGAACAGATTGAGCTGACCCGGGCTCACGAGCCAGGGAAAAATGAAGAAAAATTAATAGACGTGGCGGGGAGTCGAAACTGGGTCTCCCAGACCATTCGCAGGGTACAAATACACTGTGCTAGCTTTGTCTCTCTAACGCAGTCTGCATCTTATCAGATAATAAGTGTGTGTGGATCTGAGCGCACTTGCAGCCTGTTTGGTAGTTTTTGGGAAAGGGAATGGAAGTTTAGACGTGGGAGTTTATAGGGCGGTTAGGCTTGGAGTTTGATTATTATTCCCAATTTCGTGGGTTTTAACTGACCCCTCGATTTCCGACTAAAACAAACGACTCAGTACGCGGCGGAGTACTTTCCGGCGAGTATGACGCGAAGAGCAGGCAGCGGGCGGAAGGATCCTCCCTGTACAGAGCTAGCTTCTGACGAGATTCCTATGTCGCCAAGAAAGCAAGATAGCTAGTCATTCGGTTGCATGGTGTACTAGCACAGACACGAGAACAACACAACACGGAGAAAGGCTGGCAGCCACAAGCAGAAAGAATAATGGGGCTTAACCTGCCATCAGTGATCAACTTCTGCTTTACGAGCGACGTCTGAATTTGTTTTGGAGCACAGATACATTGTTTGTTTCTTCGTCGATAAGAGGTGGGCGATAAGACGGAAGTAGTTTCTCTCATCTCACCCAGTTACCAGGCCCCCCCCCGGGATGAAATCGGAGGGAGTTGGCACCTTAAACTCCCAATCCACTTCCCACTGAAATTCTCATACCCTCTAAGGGCATGTACAAAGGTTTAGACGGGTGGTGTCTGCAAGGCCCTGCCATGTCACTTCTAGACGGCGGTGCATGCATCCTGTACAGTGGAGTTGTCTTCTGAGGCGTCTAAGCAACGTAATAGCAGGTTGCCTTTTATCTAGCACGATCTGCTCAGGAGATAAGAACGTGGGTGGTCCAACTGGTGTGTTAGCGACACCCTTCGTACAATGGGAATTTGGCCGTCTGTAAGCAGCGATTTACAAGGTAACAGACCGACTGTATTTTTATCGACGGCCTGGTTCATTTTCAACCTTCTCTCTCTTCCACCTCATGAAAACGATTACGTGGAGCCTCTTATAGATAAGCTGATTAGACACCACTGTACATGCCCTAATCAAACAACAGACTTGCAGTCCCGTATCCCCTCAACTCCCATTCCCCCAAACTAATTCCCCTCAACCAAACATGTGGTTAGGACATTTCTCGTCGGTTGAAGATCGATAAGCAGCTTTGCATACTAGAATTATTTGGAAGAAGGGCGGGGAGTTGGCGAAAACTGTAAATGACTCCCGAGATACATGGAGCTCGTTTTTTGAAAAAATCAAAATCGAAACTTTTGAGTATTCAAAAATCGTGAAAAAATTGCCAGATGAAGATGGTGTCAAAATCTACAAACGTGAAAATTTTAGCTCAAAATTCTTTATATTTTGGGCTGCATAAAAAAGATAAATCGGGAATAGTTTCAAGTTTTTGAAATTGTGTATTATTCACCACCCATTTGTCATTTTTTCCCAGCCCACAATACAACGTATTTCGATTTAAATAGATCTCGATATTGTTTACATCTGAGAATTTTGTCCCAATATTTGGAAACTCAAAAGTGGCGATTTCGAACTTTTCAAAAAAACGAGCTACACGTAGCTCGGGGGCCATTAGTCCACTCTCATTGGAGGAGCAATCAAATTGGCTGCATATGGGTCCACATATCTCAAAGATGGTAGATACATACCTATATGATCTACTGGACATCTGAACCCACATGCACCAGCCTTAGAGAGCTTAACCTGGAACTATCATGTGAGTCCAGCAACATGCAACATAAAACATAATTATGAGTGTTGCATGTGGGTCCACATGTTTTAAAGTTGATAGATATACAACTATATGGCTATGAGTGTTGCATATGGTCCACATGTCACATATATGTTATGCCAACATGGCTAGAGGTATTGCATGTGGGTTCACATGTCCCAAATGGGGTATATACATATCTATATGACCTAGATATATGGACCAACACACCCTAGCCCTAAACAACTTGACTTAAAACTATCATGTGGTCCCACAACATGTAACATAGTTAGAAGTGTTACATGTGGGTCCACATGTTTCAAAGGTTGTAGATATACAACTAGATAGCTATGAGTGTTGCATGTGGGTCCACATGCCCTAAATGTGTTATATCAAGATGGTTGCGAGTGTTTCATGTGGGTCCACTTGTCTCAAAGGTGATAGATACATACCCATATGACCAACTAGACATGTAGACCCACATGCACCAGCTCAAAACAGATTGATCTAGAACTATCATGTGGATCAAAGAACATGTAAACATTACTAAGAGTGTTGTATGTGGATTCACATGTCCCAAACGTGGTAAGTATACAACTAGATGTGGGTACGAGTGTTGCATGTGGGTCCACGTGTCACATATGTGCTAGGTTAACAATCTAGTTGTATATCTACCACATTTATAACATGTGAACCAACATGCAACACTCCTCAATAGTACATAACGACACATCGGAAACCCCTCTATGGAAACGGCACGAGTACGAGCAACAAAAAAATCTCAGTGCAAGCAAGTGGACCAGGATCTCTCTAACTGATGATGTCGACCATACAACAACGAAATTAAATGGATAACGTTGCCAAAACCTGTCCTGATCAGTGATGGTTCTCACCTCCGTTACTGATATGGACCTTCACGTCGGCAGCGGGGGCGGGGACACGAACGATTTCTCCGTTTTCAATGAAGGTTTTGACCCGTTTCTGATGTGTCATTCTGTACTAGTGCCTAGCTATGTTGCATGTTGTGAGACCCAGATGATTGTTGTAGCTCAAGTTGTTTAGGGCTGGTGCGCATGTGGATCTAGATGTGTCTAGTAGGTTATAATATATAGTAGGTATGTATCTACCACTTTTCTGACATGTGAACCCACATGCAACAACCCTAACCATCTTAATCTAGCACATATGTGACATGTGAACCCACACACAACACTCGTAGCCATCTAGTTCTATACTTACCACCTTTGGCACATGTGGACCCACATGCAACCTTTGATCCACATGATATTTCTAAGTAAGGTTGTCTAGGTCGGGTGCATGTGGGTCTACATGTCTAGTAGGTCATATAGATATGTATCTACCACCTTTGAGACAAGTGGACCCACATGAAACACTCGTAGCCATCTTGATATACCACATTTAGTACATGTGGACCCACATACACTACTCATAACCATCTAGTTGTATATCTACCACCTTTGCACATGTGAACCGACATGTAACACTTCTAACTATGTTGCGTGTTGTAGGACCCACATGATAGTTTTAGGTCAAGTTGGTTACGGCTGGGGCATGTTGGTCTACATATCTAGTAGGTCGTATAGATATGTATATGTCGTGTCCGAGGTCACGAACACCGGAGGTCAGGAGACCCCCTTTTAGAGATTCGGTAAGGGGCGCTAGGAGGATCTTGACGAGCGAGTGAAGAAAGCAGAAAATAGAACACCCATATTGCATGTGGATCCACATGTCCCAGATGTGTTAGGTAAAGATGGCTCTAGGTGGTACATGTGGGGCCACATGTGCCAAACGTGGTAGGTACATACCTATATGACCTACTTGACATCTGAACCCACATGCACCAGCCTTAGAGAGCTTGACCTAGAACTATCATGTGTGTCCAACAACATGCAACATAATTCGGAGTGTTGCATATAGGTCCACATGTCCCAGAGGTGATAGCTATACAACTAGATGGCTATGAGTGTTGCATGTAGTCCACATGTCACATATGTATTAGGCCAACATGGCTAGGGGTATTGCATGTGGGTCCAGATGTCTCAAATATGGTATATATACTAATATACATATCTATATGACATACTAGATATATATGGACCAACATGACCTATCCCTAAACAATTTGACCTAAAACTATCATGTGGTCCTACAACATGCTACAAAGTTAGAAGTGTTACAGGTGGGTGCACATGTCACAAGGTTCTAGATACATATCTATATGACGTACTAGACATCTGAACCCACATGCACCAGCTTTAAATAGGTTGACCTAGAACTATCATGAGTCCAACAACATGCAACATAATTAGGAGTGTTGCATATGAATCCACATGTCCGAGAGGTGATAGATATACAACTAGATGGCTACGAGTGTTGCGTGTGGTCCACATGCCACATATGTGTTAGGCCAACATGGTTAGGGGTGTTGCATTGGGTCCACATGACCCAAGTGTGGTATACACTAATATACATATCTATATGACCTACTAGATATGTATGGACCAACATGCCCTAGCCCTAAACAAGTTGACCTAAAACTATCATGTGGTCCCACAACATGGTACATAGTTAGAAGTGTTACATGTGGGTCCAAATGTTTCAAAGTTGGTAGATACACAACTAGATGGCTATGAGTGTTATATGTGGGTCCACATGTACCAAATGTGTTATATCAAGATGGCTACGAGTGTTTCATGTGGGTCCACTTGTCTCAAAGATGATAAGTATACAACTAGATGGCTACGAGTTGCATATGGGTCCACATGTCACAGATGTGCTAGGTCGAGCTGTATAGGGCTTGTGCATATCGGCCCAGATGTCTAATAGATCATATAGGTATGTATCTATCAACTTTCGGACATGTGGACCCACATGGAAGACCCCTAGCCATCTTGACCTAGCACATATGACACATGTGGACCCAATGCAGCACTCGTAGCAATCTAATTGTATATCTACCACCTTTGTAACATCTGGACTCACATGCAACGTCTTCAAATAGTACGGAATGACATATCGAAAATCCTCTATGAAAATGGCACGAGTGAAGCGGCGGAAAATCTCAGTACAAACAAGTAGACCAAGATCTCTATAATTAATGATTTCTCTGTTGTGCGTCGTCTACCCCTTGGACCGGCATTGAAATAGCTAGACCAATTGGATTTGCTCATTGACTGTGTAAGGTTAGGCATTTGTTGAGAAAAAATATGTTCGACTTGTCAAAAAAACAAATTTCTTATCAAGGATGCTTGTTTGGTTATACTACACTAGGGAATAAATAATGGGTCATTTCGAGCAAGTCAAACAAATCATTTGCTTGCAAATGGACCCGTTCTAGCTATGTTTGGCACCCATTTCTAAGACAATGTTTTTTTTCCGAATTTCGCGAGATGTCCCCATTTTTTTTCTCTGGGCTAGCAAGAAAAAATTAGGGATGAATGTAATGTTATGTTGCATTTTGGCAACATTTTTATATTTTTTATTTTTTCAATGCAAAAATGCTATGAATAATGTCTAACTGGTAATTCTGAGAATTTGTAGATTGGATAGTGTCTCCTCAACTTCACTCCACACCTATGTAGGAATATTATGATCAAGTCTATCTTTTTTTGAATGGTCCTGACGCATACTATCACAGATTCTTGACGAAACCTGATGATCTGTCTATCGTGCGGCATCTACGCTTGAACCGGTGATGTAGCCGATTGCCTGACCTTTCTCCACAAGAACTACAGGATAACTATCCTTCAATCACGGGATCAATCCACGTAACCTGAAGAATCTAGAGAACGAATCCTACGACAAGCAACGAGGTTACGAACACCACGCCTCACGCCAAGCTCGACAACCCTTTTAAAATTCAAGAACCTTCTCGCAAACGCACTATAATTCTTGACAAACTCAAGACGCTTCCTGACTCGGTTTATTGGATAACTAGACGAATGTTCGAGATGTCGTCATACACGTCGATTCCCTAAGGACGGTGACAACCTTGAACATAATGTTCTACATAGTTTTCAACTCCCCCTAATATTGCGTTTTCCTTTTATTTATTTATTATTTATTTGTCCACGCACCAATATTGTTGCGATCCGCAAATAACAGTTGTCACGTACATGGATGACCAATTAATCTACCCTTGCCTTTTTTTCTGCGAAACACAATACAACGCAAACGATCACATACACGCGGATACACTCACCCTATGAACGCAGCTCACGTATAACCAAATGTGTACATAACAAATCCTGCCTAACCTTTCCTCACGTATAAGCAAATGTCTCTCGATAGAAAAGGAATAACTTTTCGGTGCGATCCGATACAATCTCCAATACATGTACGTTGTATTGTGGGCTGAAAAAAAAAACAAATGTGTGTTGAATAGTACACAGTTTTAAAGTTTTAAAATTGTTCCTGATTTTTTTATATTGTGCAGCCAAAATATAATGAATTTTGAGCTGAAATTTTGCATGTTTGTAGATTTCAACGCTATCTTCATCTGGGAAATTTTTCACAATTTTTGAAACTGAAATTTTTTTATTTCGATTTTTCAAAAAAACGAGCCCCATGTAACTCGGGAGTTATTTACAGTTTCCGCCAACTGGCCGCCCTTCTTCCAAATAATTCTACCATAGAATCCTTTAGATCGATTTTCAACTCGACGAGAAATGTCCTAACTGCGCTTAGATCCATACAAAATTCATATATTAGTACCTAAGATGCATAATAAATAATGGAGATAAGCCTAGCACAGTGGACTTGCACCGTGTGCAGCACCTGGGAGACCCAGGTTCGAGTCTTCTCCCACGTCCATTAATTTCCTTCATTTTTCCCGGCTCGCTCGCGTCTCGGCTCCACCCGAGTTTGCTTAGAAAAACCGGCTCGGCTCAAGCTAAAAACTACTCGAGTTGGCTCATATAGATCGCCGCACCTGTAACTTAAATCAGCATTTTGTAGGAATTTATCGTTTAGGGTATTTCGAAATACTTGTATTTTGATATGAATGTGTAATTTAACTTCATGAATTGAAATGATCAAATATGTTTGTGGAAAAACGCTTCGCGCTATTATCTTTAAATGTTAAACAATTTGGAAAGATATAATAAGTCTGTATTTTGCGTTAAAATTTTAATTTAACTCCATAATCAGATGAAATATATTGTATGAGCATTTTTTTTAAATCAATCTATTAATTTTTTCAAAATATTTACCGAATTAAAATCTTCAAATATGTTTGCATTATGCCATAAGTAGTTAGCATTCTAGAGTCGACCAAACTCGAAACCGATTACGGGAATGGAACCTACTCGTCGACGCGCAAATTTTTCGTGTACATTTTTTCTGGCGGTTTTGCAAACACAAAAAAAAATGCTACTGTGGCGAAAACGCTTCGAGGACCGAGGAAGTGGTAATAGAGAACATCAGAGCAAAATCAGAGACTGGAAAGATGGAAACATGCGCCTCACGGTGCTACTTTGAATTCAACCAGCGGATGCAGCTAGCTTCACTTGATCGTTAGCAGCGTATGACTGCGTTCGTTTCCAAACTCGCTCGCGGCTCGGCTCCACCCAAGATTGCTTAGAAAAACCGGCTCGGCTCAAGCTAAAAACGAGTTGGCTCATATAGATTATACTTAATCATATTATACGTTTAGTGCGAAGAGGTATCTTGTAATCTCAACCGTTGATTTGTCTACGGGAGGACCGAAGCGGAAGTGGTAATTAGAGAACATCAGAGCAAAATCAGATACTGGAAAGATGGAAGCATGCGCCTCACGGTGCTACTTTGAATTCAACCAGCGGCTGCAGCTACCTTCACTTGATCGCTAGCAGCGTATGACTGCGTTTGTTTCCGAACTTGATCTGATTGGTCGATCTCTTCTTGTTTTCTTTTCAGTTCCTTGGTCACTGCTAGCTGATTCATCATTAATTCCGTCTCTGTCAATGGACTACAAGACCGTCGACAGTGATGCGTGAAGATCGAGTATAATAGTACGTATAATAGTACTAGCAGAATCTTACCTTTTCAAAAAGAGAAAAATGTCTCACACTAGCTTTACTTCATGATTTTTATGGATTACGCCTAACATATTAGATTGGGATAGCTTAGCCGTGTTGCCTGCGTAGCTTGAAGCGAAGTTGCGTACGGGCTCCACGCTCGCGGGAACAAGGAGCAAACAAGAGGGCAACTGCGGCCTGCCGGTGATTTGCGCTTTGTCCTAGTCGACCGGGCCGCACTGCGCTGCTTGCTGGCAACTCCAACCCTACTACCCAAACGATTCGAAATATGTCCGGGTTTTGCCGTTTGAATGTCAGACGGATAGATGTTCGGCCTCTGTTCGGTCTTTGCTAGCCACTGCATCCAATAGGGTGACACATTTGGCCCACCTTTTTTCAACCCAACAAATTGAGCAAATTTATAAACTTGAAGTTCAATATTGCTTAAAATAGGGTAGGCATTTGATCATATAGATAGATTTTACACATAATAAATTTATAGGCCAACTACATTATGAAACCCAGGTAAAAGCTTTGCCTTTTATATTAATAAAGTAGAAGCAAACATAAAGGACAAGGCCTAAAAAGAAAAAAAGTTACAACTCGATCCACACCGGCCCCGAGGCCGCGCCACACGGGTCGACGACCAAATTGCCCACACAACCAAGGCCAACACCAAAACCCCCCAACGCAACGCGGTGGAGGTGAGAGTCCGGAGCCGCCGCTCCGACATCCACACCAGCCCCAAGGCCACGCCCAAAAAACGAGTCGACGACCATGTTGCCTTAGCTACCATAGCCGACACCCAACACGGCGGAGACGATCTCAACGCAAGACGAAATCCGGAGCCGCCGCTCCGACATCTACACCGGACCGATTGCCGCGCACCCCCTAGCCGAAGACGAAGGCTCGCCGCCGCCAACCACCATTTGAATCCACTGGTCCCCCTGGCCGGTGGAACATCCAAGGCGAGGCCCCAAAAGGCAAGCGACGCAGGAGCGCCGTCCTCGCCCGATCCCACGTGGGATCAAGGGTTTCCCCCGGAGAACCCGGCATGGGGAAGCGAGAGCACCACCTCAACGACGGCTTCAAGAAGGAAGCGGCGCCCGAGGGCGTCGCCGTCGTCGGCCCCGGCCGACAACCGGGGCAGGGCTTTCGCCCGGCGATGTGTCACAAACCCGCATCCGCTCGACGGAGACCGGCCAGACCACCGACACCCATATGCCGCAGCCACCGTGGCACCTCACGCCACGGCAGGAAGCATGACGCCACCCGCCGGGGCCGCCGCCCCGGCATCCTCTCGACCAGCTAGAGAACGAGCTCGCAGCAGGAGGTGCAGCACGGCCACCTTATGCCGGCCACCCGGTCGGGGCAACCCCGACCGCACCGATGCGCCAAAGCCTCGACCTCGCGTGGCGCCATCGATCCGGGGCCGCCGCCCCAGCTTCCTCCCCACGCCGCACCCGACCACCACCTGACCAGCAGAGAAGAAGGCCCAGAACCATCGATCTTGCCCCAGAGCTCTGCACCGCGTTGAGGCACCGGGACGAAGACGGACAGCACCTCCGAGCACCATGCCGGCAGGAGTACTGAAGCCTCCACCTCCGGCCGCCGCACCGCCCCAAAGCAGCCGCGCCGGCCGCCTTCAACCACCACGGGCCTCCGCCAAAGCGGCACCACCTCCACCCGGGGCCGCCGCCCTGGCACACCGCTGCCAGCAGCCGAAGCTCCTCCATGTCCAGCAGCCGCCAACCGCTGCCCCGACCGACGCGACGCCGCTGCGGATCCGAGCAAGGAGGACCCAAGATCCGCGCCCCACTGGGCCTCCGCGCTCGCCTGGCCCCGCACCGGCACCATGCTGTCGTCCACCGCCCGCTGAAGCCCTCCGCGCCGCCGCGCCACCACGCCCACAGAACCGCCGCCGCCGCGCGAGGTCCCGCCACTAGCTCGCCGCGACCTCCCGACCGCCACCTTTTGGAGCGGAGGGGCCCGCCGCCACCGCGGCAAGGGCCGGCGGCGGCGGCAGCGGCGGCGGAGAGAGGGTGACGTGGGGAGGTGCCGGCCGGCGGCTAGGGTTTGCTCCCCCGGGTCGCCGCACGCGGGCGACACTCGTGAGCAATACTAGAGGTGCTGATGGATGCCCATAGGCCAACTACATTTGATCATATAGATCGATTACACGCATTATATTTAACGAACTACTCGTCGTCGTCCTTCTCCGATGGTGGTAGTGGAGTTGCCGGCTCGTCGCCCTCCTCCGGTGTGGGCGGTGTAGATCTCCGGTGCCTCGACCGGAGTTGTCTGTTGGCGTGGGAACCAGGCTGGATCCGCGACGGCCATGTGGACTAAGTCTCCCACGGGGACCAAGCCGCTTGCGCTGTCTGCGGCGTACTTGCTGGCTCCTCTAGCACGGCTTGGGCCTCCTCCTCCTCCTCCTTCGCCAACGACATTTACGGCGCATACTGTGAAGTGGTCGGTGCACAGGCAAATTATAGCTGGTGGGCTGATGCGGTTTCAGAGGGAGGCTTACCGGCAGAGGGCCGGACCTGGCGATCCATCTCCCCATTAATTAAGTGTGAATATGTAGTGGAGATGGCATTTATAACAAAATTGGCCGCACGTAGGCGGTGCTGCCGGCAGTAATAGGGCTTAATTCATTGTGAGCTGCTCGCCCCGGCTGCTGCCGCGACCTCGGGTGCACGCTTGCGTTGGCGCAAGCGCTCCGCGGTCCACGATTCACGGGCCGCGTGCGCAAGCTCGGCAGCTCCCTTTGCCTTGACGTCGCGGGTGGGCGTGGCGCGCTGGACATTGTCCTCGTCGAGCGTCTCGCATGAGGGCTACGTGGTCTTCTGCAGCTGTGGGTCACCGGCATCCTCCCCTTGCCCGATGTCCTCCTCGCTGGACCATTCGAAGTACTCCTCCCTAGAGTTCTCCGGGTCGCGAGTAGGTGCGGCGGAGAGAAGGCAACTGTGACCCTCGCGGCGTCCGCCTCCTGCTTGGGGTACGGGACGTCGGATGTCGGGGGGCTACCCCCGGGTAGGGTAAAGTGGTGGTATGAAGAGCTCTAAAGACTGGACGGGTCAAGGTCAAACCGGGTCAACCAAGTTCCGGAGGGACCGAGGCATGGTGTCACCGCAAACCGGCTCATGGCAACCGGGTCACGTAGGCCGGGTTGTGTTTGCAGAGTCATCTTAACTGACATATACCAACCGAGTTATGCTGACCGACATATGTATGTCGGTAACTTGTGTATTTTCTTATGTGCAGGGAAGATCATTCGGGAGGGGGAATCCGGCATACCCTTGCCGGGTTATCCTTATGTCGGACAGAGGTCAGCGCTCCTGTCACATCCCGTCTGGTACGGGAGCGCCTGACACGGAAGCGCCTGACACGGGAGCGTGCAGGAACCGAGAAGGCAGGCCATCATTCCACCGCTGACTCCGGTTTATCCGGGAACAGACTGCGAGGCAGAGGCATGGGCAGGCCATGTCTTGTCTCTGCCAGAGGGTTCCTTCTAGCTGCACCGTAGAGCTGCAGGAGATGGGCTTGTCGCGTCCTGTCTCTGACAAGAGTAACATCATGACATATCCTCGGCGTGGCTACAGTGCTCCGGGAGGGGCACTTCGGTAACTCGGTTTAGCCTACATATATGGCCTCACCCCCTCCTGCGTGAGGGACGGCGACGAAGGCAACGAGAGATAGCCAGAGACAAGGCACTGAGATATACTTCCCCCCGTAGTCCCATCTTCTACCTTGTGTTCTTCCCCATTGTTGAGATATACAGCTCAAGGAGCAGCTTGTACATTTGGTACCGAGATATACAGAGAGAGACAGGCAGGAGTAGGGGTTTTACCTCCTCACGAGGGCCCCGAACCTGGGTAGATCGTGGTGTGTTCTGGTACTTGTGTGTTCTTTGTGTGTGCTTCTTAGCGCGCTAGACCTCCCCCGGATCCACCAGCGTCCATCGGCCCCACACTTTAGCCATCCTATGGCATCTGCCATGTTACCACCACGATAGTTGGCGCCCACCGTGGGGCTGACAGCGGCGCTGGCTGGTGTGTTCATCCGGACGGGTTCCATCATCGCCTCGGGCGAGCGCGTGGTCAGTGGCCTTGTCCGCAGACTCGGCTCACTGAACTTCATGGACGACAATGCTGGCTGCTTCGGTAGCAGGCCGATGCCGAGGAACGGCTGCCTCAACCTCTTCGGGACGTTCGAGGTCTACGTCGCCACCGAAGTTGTCTGCAAGTACCCAGGGCAGGTGCTTGTGGCTGAGGATCCACCTGCTGTCTGTGCGACTCGAGGCCGGCGTATCACTCCCCCCGAGAGCTGCGCAGAGGTCATGATGACCGGCATCGCGGGTGATGCCGGTAGAGGAGAACCCGACGAAGGAGATGCCGGCAATCCTGGCGCCAGGGCCACCAGATCGGCGAAGGTGCCGCTGGAGAGGAGGGAGAACCTCCGCGACCAGGCCGGAACATCCAATGTGCCGGTCAGAACTGCTCCTCTCGATGATGTGATTGAGAAGCTTGCTATGCCGGTAGCTACCGGTACAGATGTTGCCTTGACAGAGGCCGAGTTAGAGCTGCATCGTCAGAATCTGTTTCAGGAGGCCCTCGCGGTGGCCGAGATACGGAGAGAATTCGGGATAACCCTCCGCGAGTACAACCAGGCACATGGTTTAACTCCGGTAGCTGCTCGCCCTAGCCGCGTAGAAGAGGTACGTAGAAGGGGCAAAGGCCTCAATGCTGAGATTGCTAGAGATGGTAGATCTAGTTCCAGTAAGACTCCTAGTCACTTGTCAGTTGAGAAGCCAAAGTATAGTTCCCCTGCTAAAACTCTTAGAGCTGCCGAGGCAGCAAGAGCCGAGTTGTCTGGCTTATCTGGAGAAGCTCTCCGTAGGCAGCAGGACCGAGTTAATGAGTTGGTAGCTGTGGCTACCCAGCAGAATGAGGCCTTTCGTAAGGCTAACACAGCTGTAGGTGGGTCCTAGGTTGTTCACTCGGCTGGAGCAGCCGGTGAAAAGTCTAGGGGGCAAGCTTCCTCGCCGCATGTCGGTGGAGATCGGGACCGGAGTGTAAACTCCGGTAAGAACAAGCAGATACAGACGTATGATCCGGCTTATGCCGGAAAACAGTTAGTTGGTCTAGGCAGTGCTGGCCGGGTAAGAGCAATCCCGGTCCGGGTAATCCGAATGTCGGAAATGTCGGAAATGTTAACTCGGCTGGTCGAGGTTGCCCACCTCGGTATCCGCCACGAAATCCCACCCGGGAGCAGGAGAATATCGAGTATGTTCAGCAGGCGCAAGATGCTGATCAGGTGGCCAAACGTTATGATGATGGTTACTCGGCTATGGAGAAAGCCGGATATCCGAGATATGACAATGCACTGGGATCCCGGTTGGGACCTCGCCAGTTGTCACCAAATGATGCACGCTACAAGCTGGACCGGATCTATATGTCGGAAATGCTGGAAGAGCAGGTCCACCTGGCCCTGCATGTTTTGGACCTCAGATCATGAGGGAGCCACCGGTGCGGCACTTTTAGTTGAACCGAGGTGCAAAAACATATGACGGCAGCACTAAGCCGGAGGATTGGCTGACAGATTATGTGTCGGTAGTGCATATCGCGGGAGGTAACCGCCGATGGGCGGTGAGATATATCCCGCAGATGTTGGAAGGGCCAGCCCGATCTGGCTGAACAACCTGCGAGAGGGCAGTGTTGATTGCTGGCTGGACTTTGAAGAAGCATTTGTTAGCAACTTCTCCAGCACATACAAGAGACCGAATCGTCCTCAGCAGCTTGCCATGTGCAAGCAGAGGAATGATGAAACTGACCGGGATTACTTGACCCGGTGGAGTACAATTCGCAATTCCTGTGAAGGAGTTGTGGAGGCGCAGGCTATATCTTGGTTTGCCCAGGGGTGCCGACACGGCACCATGCTTTGGCAGAAGTTGCAGAGGGAAATGCCGGCCACCCTGGCCGAGACAATCCGGATTGCGGATAGCTATGCACTGGGTGATCCGATGCAACCCTTGCTGAACCCGGTGGAACCGAGTAGAAGGTACCCGGTGAACAATAGACCCGGGCCAGCCAGGCAGAACGATCGCCAGGACTTTGGCAACAAGAGGAGAGAGCCGGATTACCGGTATGGCTCAAATCAAGTTGCAGCAGTAGAGCAAAGCCAGCCAGATGCCGGCGCTAGCCAGCGTCAGAGGACCAGTGGCCCTGCTTGGGGCCAAAACCAGGATGTGAAGAAACCGTGGAGTGACCCGAGGAAGCCGTTAACTTATGAGGCAATGTTGGATGGGCCATGCAGCTATCACACGCATGATCCTCGAAGGCCGGCCAATCATTCAACTCGGCAGTGCAGCTGGTATCAGCGCACCTTGAAGGAAGGTGGAGGTTCCGGAGGAAATCAGATGGGGCACCTCAGAGGCCTCCAATGACATCCTCAACCGAGGCAAGCATTACCCTCACGGAGCAAACACAATTCCGTGAATGCACCGGCACAGAGGCCTCCAACTCCGAAACCTGTCAATCAAGTGAGTGTCAGAGGCAACAATGGCAATGCTGGTCCCAGTAGGCAAGGAGAGTATCCTCAGGGAGATTACAGAGAAGCTCATCAGAGTTATGTGGTCTTTGTGACCGAGCCAACAGACAAGCGGAGCCTGCATCGGCGTGCACTGGAGGTGAACGCAGTTATGCCGCAGTGCCGAAGTATATGCACTGGTCCGAGCAAGAAATCAGTTGGAGCAGAGGGATCATCCCCGAGTTATGCCAACTCCGGGAGGATATGCACTGTTGGTGGATCCAACATTCTTTGGGCCCACCCTCAATGTCCGGTTCACCCGGGTTCTCGTTGACAATGGGAGTGCTATCAATATCATGTACCGAGACACCATGGTGAAGATGGGTATCTCGGTGAACATGCTGCAACCGAGTAGCACAACCTTCCATGGCATAGTGCCGGGTGTCTCATGTGCACCTATGGGCAAGATCTGGGTTGATGTGTTGTTCGGCACCAAGGACAACTGCCGAACTGAGAGCATCCAGTTTGAGGTAGTGGACCTCGAAAGTCCATACCATGCTTTACTCGGCAGGCCTGCGCTGTCCAAGTTCATGATATCAACCCATGTGGGTTACCTCAAGATGAAAATGCCAGGTCCTAATGGCATCATCACCATCTCGGGTGATTACAAGCGTGCACTGGAGTGTGCCTCGGCTGGATCGTGCTTGGCCGAGTCATTGATCATTGCTGCAGAGAAGAAAAAGATCCATGAAGTGGTGGCACTGGCGCAGTCCGCACAACTCGGTATGCCGGGTATGAGTAACCCGGAGCAGAATGCAACTTTCGAGGTGCCAAAGGAGACCAAGAAGATCAGTGTTGACCCGGCGTTCCCGGATCATAACGTCATCATTGGTACCGGGTTAACGGAGAAATAGGAAGGCGAGCTCAGTCACTTCCTCCGTGAGAACCGGGATATCTTTGCATGGTCCAATCAGGACCTGCCAGGTGTTCCGAGGGAGTTGGCTGAGCACTCTTTGTTCGTCAGACCGGATATGAAACCGGTGAAGCAACCGACACGACGTCTCTCGGATGAGAGGAGAAAAGTGGTGGATGAGCTGGCCAAGTTGCTTGCGGCTGGTTTCATCATGGAAGTACTGCACCCGGACTGGTTGTCTAACCCGGTCCTGGTGGAAAAGAAAAAAGATGAACCTTTGGTAGCCAAGGTGTGGCGCATGTGTATTGATTTCACGAACTTAAACAAGGCATGTCCTAAGGATCCATTCCCGCTGCCTCGGATTGATCAAGTGATCGATTCTACAGCCGGGTGTGAGCTGTTATCCTTTGTAGATGCGTATTCTGGTTTTCACCAGATACCTTTGAACCCTGCTGATCAATTGAAAACTGCTTTTATTACCCCTTATGGGGCTTATTGCTATCGTGTCATGACATTTGGCTTGAGAAATGCCGGTGCCACTTATCAGAGGTGTATGCAGAAGTGTTTGCATGAGCAAATAGTGTGCAGGTGTATGTCGACGATGTCGTCATAAAAACTAAAGATAAAGTTACTCTGATTGATGATCTCGGAGAGACATTCATAAACTTGAGAAAATACCGGATGAAACTTAACCCGGATAAATGTACATTCGGTGTGCCGGCAGGCAAACTACTCGGTTTCCTTGTGTCAAGCCGAGGTATCGAGGTAAACCCGACAAAAATCCGTGCTATTGAAAGCATGAGGTTACCGACATGTCTCAAGGACGTGCAGAAATTCACCGGATGCTTTGGCATCATTGAGTAGGTTTGTTAGCAGGTTGGGAGAAAAGGCATTGCCTTTGTATCAGCTCATGAAGAAAACCACCCACTTCGTGTGGACCCCGCAAGCAGATGCGGCGTTCACCGAGTTAAAAAAGATGCTGGCAACTGCGCCGATACTGGCCTCCCCATTACCCAAAGAGCCGATGTTGCTCTATATTGCAGCCACAAACCGAGTTGTGAGTGTTGTAGTGGTGGTGGAGCGAGAAGAAGAGGGTAAAACTGTGCAGAGGCCGGTATATTATTTGAGCGAGGTAATCTCGTTATCCAAGCAGAACTATCCTCACTACCAGAAGATGACATATGGTGTCTATCTGGCTGCTAAGAAGTTGAAACATTACTTCCAAGAGCATTCAATCACTGTGGTATGTGAGGCTCCTATCTCGGAGATCATTGGATGTAAAGATGCAACTGGCCGGATAGCCAAGTGGGCCATCGAGGTGTCCCCTTACACTCCTCACTATGAAAGAAGAGATGCCATTAAGTCTCAGGCATTGCCGGATTTCTTGGTAGATTGGGCCGAGATGCAATATGAGCCACCACTGCCTGACTCCAATTACTGGAGGATGCACTTTGATGGTTCCAAGACCAAGATTGGTTTGGGGGCCGGAGTAGTTCTTACCTCGCCAAAGCGAGATCAGCTGAGATATGTACTGCAGATTCATTATGCAGCATCTAACAATGTGGCCGAGTATGAAGCACTGGTCCATGGGCTCAATGTGGCCAAGGAAATAGGAATTCGCCGAATTGAATGTTTCGGGGATTCGAATTTGGTAGTGCAGCAAGTCTCGGGAAATTGGGACGCTTTGGACGCCAATATGGCGTATTCCGGTTTCATGTCCAGAAGATCTCGGGATTCTTTGAAGGGTGCGAGTTCAAGCATATACCTCGGGAGGAAAATGAAGCTGCCGACATATTGTCCAAGCTGGGCTCGTCCGGGATCCAATTCCACCCGGGATATCCTTGGAGCATTTGAGGAAGCCATCAATCAAACCATCTCCCGAGTCCGAGTCAATCTTTATCCCGGCAAAACCGGAATCTGATGCTGTGCCCATGGACATGGATGTCGGTGCATTTGGGAGAACCCGGGGACTGATTGGCAGAACTCGGGGACTGACCAGCATATGTCGGACGAAGCAATGTCGGTTGATGCCATGGAGGTGGATGATCCGGTTTTTCCTGTGCGTCCTGTGCCGGAGTGGGCACAACCAATAATGGCGTATATGATGGACGGGAGTTTGCCAAGTAATGAAGTTGAGGCCAGGCAAGTGCAAAGAAGATCCATGGCATACACCATCATCAACCTGGAGTTGTACAAAAGAAGTGTGACCGAGGTATTGCAGCGCTGTGTCGAGCCGCAGGAAGGTCAAGAGATGCTCCTGGAGATTCATCAGGGAGAATGTGGTCATCATGCTTCATCAAGAGCCTTGGTGGCTAAAGTATTCCGGCATGGATTTTATTGGCCCAGTGCTTTGAGTCAGGCAGAAGATATTGTGAGGAAGTGTCAAGGGTGTCAGAGATTTGCTCACAAAATCCACATGCCAGCCTCGGCACTCAAGACTATTCCCATCACTTGGCCCTTTGCTGTCTGGTGTTTGGATATGGTGGGAGAATTCAGACCAGCCCGAGGTAACATGACTCATATGCTGGTAATGGTGGACAAGTTCACCAAGTGGATCGAGGTGAAACCAATCAGAAAGTGTGATGGTCACACAGCTGTGTCCTTTTTGAAGGACATCATTTTGAGATATGGCTACCCCCATAGCATTATCTCGGATAATGGCACAAACTTTGCTGTGGGAGAGTTTGCTCGGTTCTGTGCGGAAAAAGAATTCGGTTGGACATAGCCTCGGTGGCACACCCAGAGGCAAATGGGCAAGTGGAAAGAGCAAATGCATTGGTGTTGGCCGGTATCAAAGCCCGGTTGATTGAACCACTGTTGCGAACTCCGGGATGCTGGATAGAGGAGATACCAGCAGTACTGTGGGGTCTTAGGACCACACCTAATCGATCAACCGGCTATACGCCGTTTTTTCTGGTCTATGGAGCAGAAGCGGTCTTGCCGACCGACATGGAGTATGACTCGCCGAGAGTGGCGCTGTACACTGAAACCGAGGCAAAAGAAGCTCGGGAGAATGGTGTTGATTTGCTCGAAGAAGCACGAGAACTGACCTTATCTCGGTCAGCTGTATATCAGCAAAATCTCCGACGCTATCATAGCCGGAAGATCAGTCCTCGGGTATTCCGAGAGGGAGATTTGGTGCTGAGACTGGTGCAACGCAGTAAAGGCCGACACAAGTTGTCACCTCCATGGGAGGGACCATTCATTGTGAGCAAGG
The DNA here is from genome assembly GCA_947311845.1 of Poa pratensis. Lineage (NCBI taxonomy): Eukaryota > Viridiplantae > Streptophyta > Magnoliopsida > Poales > Poaceae > Poa > Poa pratensis. The sequence continues at coordinate 65,610,807 of CAMZMU010000128.1, read as the reverse complement.
CTCTGCACAATGATTCATACTATCTTATAGATGCGCAGGCACCGAGGAAAAATGTATGACAAATCTGGAGAGGAGACCAAAAGACCCTGGAATGTAGCCCTACTTCGACCCTTTTACTCATAAGGGCGCAATGTATGTATCTCGGTTTTCCTTTGAATAAAATGCCGGCACTCCGAAAAGAAACTCGGGGACTGCCTTGTCCGTATGCATGTGTTTTGTCTCGGTTTTTTCTGTGTTGTTCATATGTCGGATGATTTTGAGACCTCGTTTCAAAGTTCAAGTAATGTATGCTATTTTGTTGTGATCTTGTGACTCGACTGACGAACGCCGAAATGGCAGTCAAGAGCAGAGGTTATGGTATATGGTAAACATGAAAGTGAACTCGGGGACTCGGTCCTAGAAAGATCCGACATATGTCGTTTACTAACCCGGTTTTTTCTTTTCCTTGTGTCGGATGACTCTAAACCTTACCTCAAAATTTACAAGTATTGTATGCTATAATTTCTATCTTGTGACTCGACTGTCGAACGCCTGTATGGTAGACAAGAGCAAAGATCGACAAGTATAGTGAACAAGAAAATAAACTCGGGGACTCGGTTTAAATTGATCCGACATAAACCTCGTCTTGTTCGAGTTAAGCAAAATAAAGTAGTCTCGGAGGAACTTAAAATGTATATTACATCTGCACCCGGCATTCCGGGGATTTAACGGTTTAAATTCATCAAAGTTAAGCAGCAGCTTCGGAGGAAGGAGCAGCTCCGGTTGCAGGGACAGACCCGGATGACGGAGGAACCTCGGTTGAAGGAGGAACCTCGGTTGCAGGAGTAGCTTTGGTCAGCAGAGTAGCAGACTCGGGGGCAGTCGGAGTGATCTTGCTGCTTGCTGAAGCGTCGGTAGCACTTTGCTTAGCCGAGTCAGGCGCTGGTTCAGTGGAGATCTCGGCGGCAGACTGTTTCGCAGTCTTAGCCGAGGCATCAGGAATTGACTCGGAGTTAGTAGACTCGGAATCAGACGCAACATACTCTTGCTCGGAGCCATCATCAACATTGACCTCTTCTTCTTCGTCTTCATCATCAGAGTAAACCACACCAGGTTCAACAGACCGAGTGTTGGCAAACCTGGCCATGAAGGTAGCAGCTTCCCCGCGCCTCGCAATCAATGCCGGGTCAGTAGCCCATGGGGAGCCATCGCGTAGAGTACGCAGGCCATCGAGGTTGATATCCTCATACCAGGACATCAGAAAGAGCAAGGCTGCGTCGGCCCCGGCACGAGCAGAAGAAGACCTCCATTCCCTTAGCCGAGTCTCGGTTTGCTGCAAGCATGTGGATAACTCGGCAATAGTCTTGACACTGGGAGAGTCGGGCCACAAGACGTGGTAGGCTCGGATACCGGCATTAAGAAGCTCGACGCCGATGCTCCTCAAGGGGGAAATACGAGCTTGGAGTGCAATCAAGTGGTCGTCGATGTCCCAAGCTTCGGATAGCGGAGCCCCGGATGCCTCGGCTTTCGCAGCTCGGGCCTTCTTCACAGTGTTGGCTGCAGCAGCTTGGCAGTGCTCAAAGTGTTCTGAGAGCAAGTAGGCTGACGCCGAATCAAATGAGATACCGACACAAAATTCCGTGTCAGGAAGATATAAAGAAAAAAGATATGATTCAGGAAACTTACTGTCCATTTCGGCATTAAGTTTGGTGAGCTCAGCCAGCCACTTGGCAGCATTTGCCTTGAGGGCATCCAATTCTTCTTCAGCTTTGGTAGCTTTAGCCTCGCATGCAGAAATGTGCGCTTGGATCTTCTGGTCACCTGCAGCACGCTTCTCCAGAGCTGCCTTCAGTGTGTTCCTCTCCTTCTTCAGCTCGGTCTTCTCTTTTTCGACCCGGTCAAGATCTCGCTTGAGCCGAGTCACCTCGGACTGTTCTTCTTTAAGAGCACGCTTGTGCTCAGTTTCCTTCTTCTTCATTTCCTCCTGCTGGTTCTGGAAGGAGAGCTTGAGCGCCCGGTGCTCCAGGGCTAGATTCTTGAAGATCCGGCTGCGAGTGTTGGTGCAATCCTGCCAGAAGGAAAGAGTTAGTGAGGGTAAAAAGAATCTCGGGGACTGGAGCCCGAGATTGACGGAAAGTACTGACAGAGTTAAGTCAAAAAGAGTCTCGGGGACTGTGAGCCCGAGATTAATGAAAGATCATACCGAGTCAGCTAGACATGAAACTCGGGGACTGGTTGTCCGAGTTTAATGTAAGCTCATGCCGGATAAACTCGACATGAGACTCGGGGACTGGGCATCCAGTGTTTTTAACAAGTTAAATTTAATGATCAAGTTGTTGAAGATTCGCGCCGAGTTACCTATTACTCGGACGAGTATCAGTTACTCAACCCGAATCTCGGGGACTGTGGATAGTGTGACTTTTGATCATTGAAAAGTAAGTGCTAAGTTCTAAGAAAGTTACCTCGACAACCCTGCTAGCCTGAAGGGCCGAGACCTGCAAAGAGTGCAGGGATTGCGCAACAAGGCCAGGGCCAACCGGGTGTGGATTTGCCGGAGTAGAGGAAACTTCGCTGGGATCCGCGGCGTTCCAGTCCATCACGCACTGTCCAACCGAGCCGAGGCTGTTGTCACTCGGGGTGCGAAGACTCGGAAGAACATGGCTGTTGACCCGGGGGCGGGAAATCATCTCGGAGAGATTTTGGTACGCCCGGTTTGCTGTTGGAGTCACGGTAATTTGCTTGCTCTGGTCGGTTGAAGGTTGGCCAGAGGCTTGCTGAGTTGGCACAGTTGGAGGCGGTGGAGCCGGAGTATGGACTGGTACTGGGGGCTCCTGTGCTGCCTCTGTTGTTTCTCTGTTGCTGCTGCTGCTTCTCCTGCTTCTGCTGTTGCTGCTGCTGCTTCTGTTGTTGCTGCTGTTGCTTCAACTGTTGCTGTTGCTTGTTGTGCTTGTGCTGGGCACGAGGTGAGAGGCGGGGATCCGGCTTAGACGAGGTCTTAGTCGGAGTTTTGACCCGCTCCGTCTCCGAGTCTTTAAGAGGCGGGAGGGGAGATTGGTCTTGACCCGGAGCCGAGGTTTGCTCGAGGCCTTGGTCTCCTCCCAGGTCCGAATCAAGATTCGGCGGCGGAATGTCGGCTGAGGTAGCGCGCACCGGGGAAGGGATTGCCCCTCCGGGGCTGCTAATCCCGGTGTTGGCCGCCAGGGGTGGCGATGAAGGGATAGGAGACAAAATGGAACTGTGGGTCTGTTTTGCGGCGATGGGATCGCTGCATAAACCGAGGTAAAGTGTTAACTCGGGTGAGGATAACTTCGGTGAAAGTAAAGAAGGAAAGAATGAGAGCAAGAAAAGTTATGCGAAGTTTATCTTACCCCTTGCTGGTTGGTAGGGCCTTAGCCTTACGCTTGGAAACGACCTTCTTGGCTTTCTTAGCCGGAGGAGCCGCTGACCCGGACGCACGGAGCGTTTCCGGGATGTGCCTTGGGCACCCGGATTGGCTGTAGCACGAGGTGCATACCATGAAATAGGAATAGCGTCAATGGGATCTAGGATTTGACAATCGTCATCTTCGTCGTCTGACAAGTCTTGAACGAAGACACGGGCGGATGGCTTACCCGAGGTAGAAGCCTTGGCACGAGGAACCGGCATATAATCCTCGTTGTCCGGATCTTCAGTCTCCTCGGGTCGCGCATGGCGATCTTTTGTCCATTTCGGGTCTTCAGGTCCCCATCTTCGGTGGCTTGTCGAGTAAACAGCTGCATGAGGAGCAAAGTAGATTCGGATTAGTCAGATGGTGCTTCACCGAGATAAAAGTAACCTCGGAAGGCAGAGCTATGTCAGTTCAAAGGTGACAAACTAACCGGAGGCGGAAGCCGGGATCGCTCAAACGGCTCTACGCCCCATTGCCAGTCATCCTCCATCTCGGTCTGAGCGATGGCCTTGACACGTCTCCTAACTTGGGGATGAGTAAGATCATGGGTGCTGACCCGGGTAGGGTCCAGCAGGCCACTCATGTGGCAAATCTTGTGCACACGATACTGGAGGGGGTTGACTCGGCGCATGACGAAAGTCCTCAAGAGGTCGTCTGCACCGAACTTCTTTGCCAGCAGACCCTCAAGGGTTTGGTGGATCAGTTGGACCTCAGGAATGGTGTCCTGCGGGTCATAGTTCCAGTTTAACTCGGCTGTGGGGGAGCAATGTTGAACTCCGGCAGGTTGAGAACATCCCGCCCTTCTGGGCTCTTCACATAGAAAAAGGACCTTTGCCACTTCCGGCAAGATTCTAAGCCGGTAATCCGAGGAAAGGGGGAGTGTTTCCTCGGAGTAATGCTAGCTGCTCCGCATGCGGTCATATCCTTCACGACCTCCTCCTTATTCGAATGGTTTGCTTCCGGAGGCGGAAGTACTTGGCCCAGGCGGCAACAGTGGGCCAGAGGCCGAGATACCCCTCCATGAAGGAGGTAAAAGCTGAGAGAGATGTAATGGCATTGGCAGGGAGATGGTGAGGTTGTAGGCTGAAGAAGTCAAGAAATTCTCGGTAGAAGTGCGCAAGGAAGACCACCCATTCCCCGATTCTAGAACCGGTTCGAGTTCTGATCCAGGACGCCGGCATATAACCTCGGTCGTGATGCGCCGGGTCTTGAGCAACCAGTCGAGGTCATCTTGTTCTATGTCGGACCCCTCCCATCCGCCTCGGTTGCTGGGTGCCGCCGATGACTCGGTCGGGTCAGGGGTGCTACGACCTGACATCTCAGGATCAAAACCTGCAAAGAGTACAAACACAACCGAGATAAGTAACCCGGAGTTATGAATCTAGAATCGGAAAAAGTGACCCGGAAGAGCCGTGCAACTGACTCAAGAATAGAGCGCGGAAACCGAGTTAAGTGACTCAGAAACCGAAATAAGTATCTCGGTTTAGGTTGTCTATTTATCTCGGAAAGATGATTCGGGTAAAAGTTATAAACTTGACTTTGCCTGAATCTGTGAGCAAGCAAGATCTACCGAGCAAGTAAAAAAGAAAGTAAAACATGAGCATAAGGCAGAGAAAGTTGAAACTATCAGGAGCAATTTCAGGATATCAGTGCGAGAAAGATCTAGAGGGGATCTAAGCAATTAGGTTCGAGAGCATCTATGCAGTTGGGTGTGATGGCTTCTGCGGAGACGAGAAGGAAGTTCATCGGGGAGGATGAACAGATTCATCGGAGAAGAGGAACCTGTTCATCGAAGAGGATGAACACGTTCCGTAGCGAAATCAAGGGTGAGTAACTCACCGGAGATTATGACAGCGATGCGAGGCGAAGAAGCGCGGGGCGTGCCGGAGTTGCGCGTGTCCGGTGGCGGCGCGATGTGCTCCGGTGAACGGTGGCTCACGAGTTCTGGCATCGTGCGGTGGCGGAGCTCACTGCGCGGCGGAGGCGGTGTCGCAGGAAAGAGAGAAAGAAGAGGATGGATGCGAAGAAGACGAGGAGAGGTGCTCGCTCCCCTATTTATGGGCACGGGGCGTGTGCAGTTAGCGATTTCCCCGCGCACGTTTCCCGTAACGCCTGCGCGGATTGTCCGCGCACGATCTACGCGGTTGCAACGTTTGCGGCCGCACGATCAGCCGCATCGTGGGCCGCAAGGTGGTAACTGACAGCGGCGTGATTGCGTGCGGTTACTGGCGCGGGAGTCAAGGAGGCGCGCCACGGTCAAACGCACTCGAGTGCCGTTGAGACGTGACAGCTCGTGACGTATGCGGCGTGTGTGCAGAGACATGTTTGTCCGCGCACAGGAACCGAGGCAGCGCACAACGTCTCTCTGCCGCGTGCTGTGGAGAGATCGTTGAGAGATTGTGGGAATCTTTTTGTGTCGGTTAGATCAATCTGAGGAGGAAAGTCGGACAACGTTACTAGTTTAACTCGGAGAAACTCGGCCAGACCGAGACATGTTTGATTCGGAAAGGCAGTTGGTTTGGTTTGTTTTGTTTACCTGGTGTGGCCCTTCATCCGAGGCTGTCAGACCGCACCAGCTTCGGGGACTAATGTCGGGGGCTACCCCCGGGTAGGGTAAAGTTGTGGTATGAAGAGCTCTAAAGACTGGACCAGGTCAAGGTCAAACCGGGTCAACCAAGTTCCGGAGGGACCGAGGCATGGTGTCACCGCAAACCGGCTGATGGCAACCGGGTCACGTAGGCCGGGTTGTGTTTGCAGAGTCATCTTAACCGACAAATACCAACCGAGTTATGCTGACCGACATATGTATGTCGGTAACTTGTGTATTTTCTTATGTGCAGGGAAGATCATTCGGGAGGGGGAATCCGGCATACCCTTGCCGGGTTATCCTTATGTCGGACAGAGGCCAGCGCTCCTGTCACATCTCGTCTGGTACGGGAGCGCCTGACACGGAAGCGCCTGACACGGGAGCGTGCAGGAACCGAGAAGGCAGGCCATCATTCCACCGCTGACTCCGGTTTATCCGGAAACAGACTGCGAGGCAGAGGTATGGGCAGGCCATGTCTTGTCTCTGCCAGAGGGTACCTTCTAGCTGCACCGTAAAGCTGCAAGAGATGGGCTTGTCGCGTCCTGTCTCTGACAAGAGTAACATCATGACATATCCTCGGCGTGGCTACAGTGCTCCGGGAGGGGCACTTCGGTAACTCGGTTTAGCCTACGTATATGGCCTCACCCCCTCCTGCGTGAGGGACGGCGACGAAGGCAACGAGAGATAGCCAGAGACAAGGCACTGAGATATACTTCCCCCCGTAGTCCCCATCTTCTACCTTATGTTCTTCCCCATTGTTGAGATATACAGCTCAAGGAGCAGCTTGTACATTTGGTACCGAGATATACAGAAAGAGACAGACAGGAGTAGGGGTTTTACCTCCTCACAAGGACCCCGAACCTGGGTAGATCGTGGTGTGTTCTGGTGCTTATGTGTTCTTTGTGTGTGCTTCTTAGCGCGCTAGCCCTCCCCCGGATCCACCAGCGTCCATCGGCCCCACACTTTAGCCATCCTATGGCATCTGCCGTGTTACCACCACGACATCGGAGTATGCTGCCTCCATAGCCCTTCTCGCCTGCTCTGGCAGCACGCGCGGAGCCGGTGGAGGCGGTAGAATGTCGAATCCAGACGGCCTTGCGCCGGCGAGATTAAGCATCCGCGATAGCGCCCAAGCGTGCTCCGGCGACGCACGCTCAACCTGGTCGAGAAGATGCTGATGGGGTGGCGGTGGTTGTGGATCCATTCTGGAGCTTGGAGAAGGGGTGGTTGGAGCTAGGAGATGCGTCAGCCATAGCCGGGAGAGGATGGAGCCGGTGCTAGGGCTTGAGATAGGGTTTGGCTCGCCGACGGCCCTTAAAGATTCGACCGTTGCATTAAAAGCAGTAATTGGTCGTTGGAAGAGGCTGGAGGAGCGGATGCGAACGCTCTCCGTTGATTAGACCAAATACTAGTAGCTAAAAGAAGTTTGCCTCCCGGATATCCGTATGTGCTGCCTTGTTGGGTGCTGGTTTTAACCCAATAGGACAAGCGTAGAAACAACACGAACAAAATCGGACAAAATGCGCGGATCGTTGGAGTTGCTCCGAGAGGAACTGGTTAAGCAAAACAAAGTGGGACTTGTGCATCGGTACGGCGGGCGGCTGGCTGCGTGTTGCTTTCTCTCAAGAGAAGCTACCCAGTACCCACCGATCGAATCGGCCGGTGAGGAACCGTACCCCGGTCCCGGGAAACAGACAAAAGGACTCGTGCGCCAGTCTGGTACCGTGGCCAACAGGGATAGTAGTATACTACGTATAGAAGGTCTGGCAGCTGGTATCAGAATGACCAGTCAAGGCCATCTGGAACCGGTCTTATCGCATGGCTGAAATTGCTGTTGTCTTCTGGGTACTTTATTAGTAGCAAATACTTGAAGGATAGTGCAGGTGGGGATGCTGAACCAGGACACGCAGTGATCTGCATTTGGAGTTTGGCACGAGAAAGCTAAGCAGAAAGGAGAAAACCAACAAGCGGGACCCTGTGTTTTGTCCTGCGGGCGTCAATTTCATGTATGGGGATGCAACGCTCACCGAGCAGCATGATCAACTTGATACACTGGATGGGCAAGTGGAGTGACCATCTCCACTAATCGGGTTTTGGCGAGCGTACAATGCAAACGCCGGAATCTTGCACAAACCCGGTTATGTTTCTTTTTGATACAAGGCAAAAGATTTGTCTTTTATATTGATATAGGAGAAATAAAACATGATACGGCCGAAACCAAAAAAAAAAAGAGCCATACATGCAGTGGCGTATCTAGTGGGGTGCCATGGCACCCCCTCCAATAATATAAAACTTCTTTTAGATACTAGTATTTGGTCTAATCTTGTCTAAATGTTAAGCCCAATAGGGGAAATTTTAAGCTTGGCACCCCCACCGATGTCATCCTAGATCTGCCACTGCATACAGGTCAAGGCCTACTAAACGAGAGAAAAGTATCGCAACTCCAGCCAAGTCCAACTCCATGGAAGTTAAAAGACGTGATGCTTGATGGAGGTGATCCTCTGCTTCGGCCCCTGCCATCCCCAACACATGCCACTACAGGATTCAACGCCAAGGTCTGAAAACACTAGGCAAAAGGTTTGCCCGGTGCCACACCCAATAGAAGGTTTGCAAAGTTTCACGCTCTGCACCTAGGTGTTTATCGACTGTTCGTCGTGTGGCGATTTTTCGCCGAGTGTTTTTTTTGGGGGCACTCGGCAAATAAACCACTAGGTAGAATCAAGTTAAAGTTCGGCCGGAAGAGAGCAAAAGCAGGTTTTAAGGTGAACTATTTCAATATAAGAATAAAAAACTAATTTTGGGCAGTTTTTATCAATCAAATTACACATGAAACAATTATAAATACACATGAGTAAGCAACCATATATTATAAACTCATACTATACTGTTATAAGATATTCTGGGAGAGAAACTAGACAAAAGTTCACGGATTGTCCTTTTTTTTATACATTTTGCATTTTGCGACATCAAATTTCATGCCTAATAGAAGGTTGGAGTCGTTGAGGATCATTGTGATGTAAGTCTTCTGGAGTGTCCAATAAAGTTTTGTATATTTCCTAGAGAAATTTGTACAGGTTTGGTGACCACCTGCAAGTGGCTCATAGTGGATCAAGTCTCTTCTCTTTGAGGGAAGGTCGAGAAAATAAGGTGAACCTTTGTGGCATCTCTGAGTGGTTTGCACTCCGTCATTGGTGCGCGAGCATTTTGAGGTGAAGCATTTGTATCCCTTGGTGTGCTTTGTGCAAGAACACTTCTAGGTGAGATCATTGTTGTGCTCGGAGAGCATACCACGCCGCAGCTCTACAACGGAGGCGCTCCTTGCTCGCGGAGCGGAGATTAGATTCCTTTCGGAACTGAATTTTGGGATACATCGTCTTCATTTTCTCGTACCTCGTTTATCTTTTATCCGAGTTTTACTACTTATGCATTTACATTGTAATAGCCATCAAGTTTGAAGTTATCTATGTTCTAATATATTGCTATCACATATATGTTTACATCTTATCTAACTTAAATTGTTGATGAACGAGTCTAGCATACACTACAAGAAATATGCTAACCTATGACCTTTTGATAGTGACCCTGAAAATATTGGTCATAGATCTGTTGTCACGCCCCGGCTAGCGGAGAAATAATCGCGACAGCCCGCCGTATACTTATGAAATAAAAATACCTCATAAGCATACAAGGCGTAAGTAGTATTTCTCTAAAATTAAAAGCACAAGACAACACCAGGTTCCATTTATTCATGAGTACATCATATCTTACAAAGGAAAATAGCTAAACTAGAAGGAACCCTATTTCATCGTACTAGACATGCAACAAAGGCATCCTTCATTTATTCATGCATAAAGTAAAACCGTAACCCAACACCATGGACTAGGTATCTATTTATTTTCTATAACTTCCATTGCTTCCCCATCGGACCCATGTTCCTTAAACACTGCACATACCAGAGAAAAGAAATTGGCCGTGAGTATGTTGAGACATACTCAGCAAGGATCAGAGAATAATTAATTACATGGCAGTTAACAATTTCTAAGAAACATGTTAGAGAAAAATGATGCACATGAATATTCCTGCAAATGATTAATCAATAGCAACACAAATGAAAGTATGCATCACAAGTCAAGCAAATGACCGTCGTGATCTCCACCAATGGTCGTACCTATCTCCGAGAATCACGACGCCGAGTCCCCTACTTGTGTGAGGCAATTCCATCCCACACTAGTACCGGTATTTAACCGCGTACCGTTATTTCAGGTATCGACCGTCTCGGGCTTGATACACCATACATACCATGATCACGACGATTCACAAACAATTCATGCTTAGCATTCAACATCACACAATATCCTTCACAACACAAACATTCACGGACCATTATATTTATATCACATGCAACATATATGGACATTTTATGTTGTTCAAAAGATTATATGTCTTAGACATTATTTGTAGAAGCAACTGGTATGTACAGCCTTGCCTTTGATTATTTTCTCCGATCGTCTTGACTTCAACCTGGTTGGTTTGCATAGATTTCATTAGTTGTATTTTATCAACAGCAGTCCAATGAATCATTATTTCATGCATGCTACTAGCAGCAGGGTGAGGCACATGATTGATATGACATGAGCAACTAGCTGCCTCGCTAGCTCCGGTAAGAATCAATCCACCATCCATCGATCACACATGCATGCAAGCTAGCTAGCATTTCACACGATGCATGTACAGCACCAAATAGTACTAGTACTCCTCTCGGTATTATTTCATAATAGTTTGCACCATGGATCATGCATGCGCACACAAATATTAGCTGTATTTAGCTACTAGATTAGATTTAGTACTAGGTAATGGTACAGATTTAATCGAAACAAGTTTGATTCATTTAGTAAGTACAATAGTATTGCGTTAAACTCTGGATCTAACCATATTTAGAACATCTTTCTTTAGTGCGTAAATTGCACAGAGTTTTAAGATCCACTCTAGCTGATGCAAGAACTAGCAGATCTATGGAGAGAGAAGGAATGGAGCTAGAATAGATAACTACAGTACACTTGATACTAGACTAGAAGTAGGCTCATGCGGCTGGTCATACCTTTCACTGTCTTTCCTTTTCAGATCGAACCAGAAGGTTAGCAAGCAAGGAAGGGATTTGGGAGATTTGCACCGTGTGCTGTGCGATGGGATAGGCGGCCGGCAGGGGCTATTTATAGGTCAGGAACATAGCTGAGAGAGTGACATCTGTGCAGCTCAAGGCAGAGAATTAATGAGGTGGATGAGAACGACGGTCGTGTTACCACCGGTCCGCTCACACCTGAGTTTATCCACAGGTTTATAGTCCTAGATATTTTCAGGTTACGTGGGTGCTACTCTTCCTTTTTCTTTAAAGCTAGACTTATGTGTAAACTGATTATACTGCTACATAAATGCACAAATATTCAGTGTCATGATTCAATAATTATTATATTTATTAATAATTATATATTATATTTTTGGACATTACATCCTTCCCTCCTTAGAAAAATTTCGACCTCGAAATTTTACGTACCATTATTTTTCGAATAGGTAAGGGTAGCTTTTCCTTAAGTCATCTTCCTTTTCCCAAGTGGCTTCATCTTCAGTGTGATTACTTAACTGTACTTTGACAAACCGAATATTTTGTCATCTGGTCGTGCGGTCTTTAAAATCCAATATGCGAGTAGGATATTCCTGATATGTTAAATCTTTTTGTAGTTCGGGTAGATCTAGCTCCACACTTTGATGCGGCGGTTTCAAACATTTACGGAGTAGGGAAACATGAAACACATTATGCACGCCTGCAAGAGAATCTGGCAGCTCTAGCTGATACGCAACATCTCCGATTTGTTTGATGATTGGAAAAAGACCAATATATCTTGGGCTCAATTTCTTGCCAAGTCCAAATCGTTTGATCCCTTTCGTAGGAGACACCTTTAAATACACAAGTTCTCCTTCCTTAAAATGAAGGTCCCTCCTTTTGCCATCTGCATAACTTTTCTGTCTACTTTGCGCGGCTCGGAGTCGCTCACGTATAAGTCTCACCTTTTCTTCGGTTTCTTCAATTAAGTCAGGTCCTAGAATTTTTCTCTCCCCAACCTCGTCCCAACAAATGGGTGCTCGACACCTTCTTCCATATAAAGCTTCATAGGGAGCCATTTTTATACTCGACTGATAGCTGTTATTATATGCAAACTCAGCTAAAGGCATATAGTTGTCCCAAGCTCCTTTAAACTCCAAGACACATGATTTAAGCATGTCTTCTAAAATTTGATTAATCCGCTCAGTTTGCCCATCGCTTTGGGGTTGATATGCTGTACTGAAATCTAGTTTGGTCCCTAACGCTCTGTGCAAGCTTTTCCAAAAAATTGAGACAAAGCGAGGGTCTCTATCTGATGCAATACGCAAAGGAACGCCATGAAGGGATACTATTTCCTTGATATATAACTTGGACAGCTTTTCTAAAGAGAAAGTAATCTTTACTGGTATGAAATGTGCGGACTTTGTTAATCGATCTACTATCACCCATATACTATCATTTTCAGAGGGTGTCTTCGGTAGCCCGACAATAAAGTCCATACTAATTTCTTCCCATTTTCAAAGTGGTATCGACAAGGGTTTTAGAAGTCCAGCTGGTCTTTGATGTTCCGCTTTTATGCGTTGGCATACATCACACTCCATAACAAAATTTGGCTATTTCTCTTTTCATGTTATTCCACCAAAATATCTTTTTAATATCCTGATACATTTTTATGGGGTGCATAGTTTATAGGGAGGAGTGTGCTTCCTCCAAAATATACCTTTTTAGATCAGAGTCGTTAGGCACACAGATTCTATCTCTAAAGCATAGAGCCCCACTAGAATCAATATTAAATTTGGATGGTCCTCCTTCACTTATACTTTTCTTTAACTTTTCAAGATCCTGATCAACCATCTGTTTTGCTATGATCATCAGCCATCTATTACAAGCTTAAATAAATTAGCTAAGTTAGCCAAGGCAGAGAGTAGTCACGTCAAGAAAAAGAAAAATTTTGCAATCAGAAACTCCACACACTGTTAATTTGTTCGATTATGTAAGCAACTAGTACAGGTCTAGTCCAATAGTGAGTCTAGAAAAAAAAAGGCAGTGTAGACCACAGTCTAGATATCAATGGAACATGCATGTATGCACGCAAGACTGACTTTAATTCTCACCGGTGCCTTGCAACTCGCATGCATGCCTCTCAACTTGCAAGCATGATGTACTACTAGGTGAGAGAGATGGGGTTATTACATATTCTTCACCTTGTCACGTTCCAGGTTTCACAGCTTGTCTTAGCAATCAAGGAAAATTTCAACCAAAGAGATGCACATGTACATTTTAAAGAGTGTCGTACAAATATGGCACTAAATATTTTTGGGTCATGTGTCGAGCATGAAGTGTTCACAGGAGATTTCAATAACACTATAAAGAACAGTACCAAGTAGAACAAACGATAGTGAAACAAACATCCATCTTCCACTTCGTGCAGATTAAAGACTAGATTCTGAAAAGGAAAATGCACAAATAACATGGCTAGTAGTTCCATAACATCGACCATCAGACTATAGGTTATTTCACAGCATGGTACTTTTCCTTCCCAGACCCGAGACGCATGACTAGGGACATCCCCACCACTCTTCCACCGTGTCTGGCAGGCCCAAACTACTGCACCACCCACACTCTACTCCTGCAAGACTTTATTCTATAGGATGCTAGGTACGACATAGGTACTGCTCAAACTGCTGCTGCCCTGAGCTTAGGAGCTACCACCAGAGCTTCCATCTCCATGCTGCCGAGATGCGACAGTGTTCTTCAGGCTACGAATGCGACGGTAGAACCTGTGGGACATATGCTCCAGAAAGGCTATCTCCCTTTCACTAGAACAGACAATGTCCATCAGCTCGATACACAGGTGTTGAGTCTCGGTCAGCTTCTGGCGTAGTTCCTGATTCTGCTTCTGCTGGTACTCCAACACATGGAAATTGATATCTCTAATCTGGACCCGACGCTCAGTGGCTAGAGCATAGGTGACCACAAAGACGCCGTCTGTACGGCGCCTCCGGCATTGTTGCACCTACAGCCTCATAGCGCAGAAAGGAACACTATCACCTGGACTAAGGTTAACCTGAACCCCTACGACAACGATCTCCTCCGGGCCAGGCCTCCAGCTAACAACTGGTGCCCCCAGACCAAGAGCTACGGTAAACTCACCAAAAATTCCTTAGCTGGAATCTCCACATACGCCATGCCTGATTTGACAACACACAACCTGCATGTTAGTAAAACAAACAAAGCATCCCTGGCTACACCTTTTACCTGCAAGCTGCTACCTAGTCCTACCATGCAAACAAAATGCTAATGCACAAGCAACGACAAAAACTTTAAACAAACCAGTACACATCCTATGCTATTAGCGCAACATGGTCACCAGCCTACCCCAGATGTTCCTACCTTGTTATTGACCTTCCAAGGTTCCTATTTCTTTTCTAACCCTAAAGATTATTTAGTTAAGTTTATATTTTAGTAGATCATGTGGAACCTGTGCTCTGATACCACAAAAACTGTCACGCCCCGGCTAGCGGAGAAATAATCGCGACAGCCCGCCGTATACTTATGAAATAAAAATACCTCATAAGCATACAAGGCGTAAGTAGTATTTCTCTAAAATTAAAAGCACAAGACAACACCAGGTTCCATTTATTCATGAGTACATCATATCTTACAAAGGAAAATAGCTAAACTAGAAGGAACCCTATTTCATCGTACTAGACATGCAACAAAGGCATCCTTCATTTATTCATGCATAAAGTAAAACCGTAACCCAACACCATGGACTAGGTATCTATTTATTTTCTATAACTTCCATTGCTTCCCCATCGGACCCATGTTCCTTAAACACTGCACATACCAGAGAAAAGAAATTGGCCGTGAGTATGTTGAGACATACTCAGCAAGGATCAGAGAATAATTAATTACATGGCAGTTAACAATTTCTAAGAAACATGTTAGAGAAAAATGATGCACATGAATATTCCTGCAAATGATTAATCAATAGCAACACAAATGAAAGTATGCATCACAAGTCAAGCAAATGACCGTCGTGATCTCCACCAATGGTCGTACCTATCTCCGAGAATCACGACGCCGAGTCCCCTACTTGTGTGAGGCAATTCCATCCCACACTAGTACCGGTATTTAACCGCGTACCGTTATTTCAGGTATCGACCGTCTCGGGCTTGATACACCATACATACCATGATCACGACGATTCACAAACAATTCATGCTTAGCATTCAACATCACACAATATCCTTCACAACACAAACATTCACGGACCATTATATTTATATCACATGCAACATATATGGACATTTTATGTTGTTCAAAAGATTATATGTCTTAGACATTATTTGTAGAAGCAACTGGTATGTACAGCCTTGCCTTTGATTATTTTCTCCGATCGTCTTGACTTCAACCTGGTTGGTTTGCATAGATTTCATTAGTTGTATTTTATCAACAGCAGTCCAATGAATCATTATTTCATGCATGCTACTAGCAGCAGGGTGAGGCACATGATTGATATGACATGAGCAACTAGCTGCCTCGCTAGCTCTGGTAAGAATCAATCCACCATCCATCGATCACACATGCATGCAAGCTAGCTAGCATTTCACACGATGCATGTACAGCACCAAATAGTACTAGTACTCCTCTCGGTATTATTTCATAATAGTTTGCACCATGGATCATGCATGCGCACACAAATATTAGCTGTATTTAGCTACTAGATTAGATTTAGTACTAGGTAATGGTACAGATTTAATCGAAACAAGTTTGATTCATTTAGTAAGTACAGTAGTATTGCGTTAAACTCTGGATCTAACCATATTTAGAACATCTTTCTTTAGTGCGTAAATTGCACAGAGTTTTAAGATCCACTCTAGCTGATGCAAGAACTAGCAGATCTATGGAGAGAGAAGGAATGGAGCTAGAATAGATAACTACAGTACACTTGATACTAGACTAGAAGTAGGCTCATGCGGCTGGTCATACCTTTCACTGTCTTTCCTTTTCAGATCGAACCAGAAGGTTAGCAAGCAAGGAAGGGATTTGGGAGATTTGCACCGTGTGCTGTGCGATGGGATAGGCGGCCGGCAGGGGCTATTTATAGGTCAGGAACATAGCTGAGAGAGTGACATCTGTGCAGCTCAAGGCAGAGAATTAATGAGGTGGATGAGAACGACGGTCGTGTTACCACCGGTCCGCTCACACCTGAGTTTATCCACAGGTTTATAGTCCTAGATATTTTCAGGTTACGTGGGTGCTACTCTTCCTTTTTCTTTAAAGCTAGACTTATGTGTAAACTGATTATACTGCTACATAAATGCACAAATATTCAGTGTCATGATTCAATAATTATTATATTTATTAATAATTATATATTATATTTTTGGACATTACATCTGTGACCATTTTGTATCATTTGGTCACTCGCTGTCTTGAAGTGTCTAAACCCGAAAATATAACGACCAAATCTGTCTGAAAGGTCATAATCTTCTTACATGAATTGGTCATAATGCAAATAACATTAATTTAATATATTTTTTCTACCCGATTACGACCAATTTAAACGGTCATTCGCATTAGTTGACAGTCAACTCAGCAGTCTCGCCTACGTGTCACTGTTTAGGTGTCATTTTTTGCTTACATGTCACTCTGACTGGACAGCCAACTCAGCCGTCTCGCCTATGTGTCAATGTCATTTTCGCTGACGTGTCACTCTGACAGGTAGGACCCATTGTCAGCGCTAGCACACGCATTGACTTGACTTGTTGACTAACCTGACATGTGGGTCCCCGCCCCGCCCTGACATGTGGGACCCGCACCTACCCTACCTGACATGTGAGACCCGCCCTACCTGACATGTGGGACCCGCGCCCACCCTACCTGACATATGGGACCCGCACCCACCCTACCTGACATGTGGGACCCGGACACACCCTGACATGTGGGTCCCGCTCCATATTTTTGGGACCCACCGCAACCCTACCTGACATGTGGGTCCCGCGCGCCCGCTACTGACATGTGGGTCCCGCCGCAACCCTACCTGACATGTGGGTCCCGCGCGCCCGCTACTGACATTTGGGTCCCACCGCTGACATGCAACCAAACTTGACATTTGGATCCCGCACGCACCCGCCTGTCCGTGTGAAATAATCGGCAAAAACGCGAGCAAGGGGACTCGAACCCAAGACCTACCACTCGATAGGTAGGTGCTCTACCGCTGGGCTATCTACTTTATGTTGATCCACTAGGGAACATAAGCTATCTATTGTGTGGTATCGGGCTTCACAACCAGGCCTGGGCTGGTGCGGTTAGGTAATGGCCTAATGGGCTTGCTCGGTTGGGTTTTTTTTTGGGTCACTTTTTATTATTTTTTATATTTTCTTTTATTACATTTGATTTTGAACTCCAATTTCAACCAAATAAATTTTGAAAAATTGTAGAGATGTACTCTGTAATTCTAGACTATTATGGACCGATATTACACAAATTAAAATTTAACAAAATACCACAAACCTTATATATTGCTTTACATAGGGTTTTAAGGAATTTGAATTTTTTTGGATTATTCTTCTAAATTCAAATGGAAGATAAAACAAATGCAAGGTTTTGAAATTATGCCGCAATGAAATGCAAGCATCCAAATATAAATTTTGGGTATTAAAATTATGCCAAGATTTGTTTTGAATTTTGTATACCGATTTCAAAATATGGTCAAAATGGCGGACATGACGTTCATAGCTAGGGGTTGAATCTGGTGAAACTATTGTTGTATCTCTGATGAAATGGATACTTGTGAACCTAAAAATGAAATTTAGGAAAAATAACGAGCAAGCTATGTGGCAGCTGCAGTTCAAAATCTAGCCGTTTCCAGCTGAATCGGCAGGAAGCCGTTTAAATGGCCGGAAATAGGCACTCGGAAATGTAAGCCTTTTGGTGATTGTACATAAAATGATGTCTACTTTGTGTACAATATGTATCGGTGCCATTTTGGACGAGTTTCTCGGTAGCCGCTTCACAAAAAACGCTATTTTAAGCACTTGAAAAATGAAAAGTAGGTTTTTTGTGAAACATGTCAAAATCTTTGTTCGGCAACATTGCTTGCCATCCCACAATGAACACATGTACCAAATTTGGGCACATTTTGACAAACTATATCATGAATGTGGTCAAAACATTACTCGTTTGTCTTGAAAGATATGAATGTTCGTTCGTGATAGCATGTTTCTGTGAACACTTTTGTAGTAAAACTTCCGCAAAGTAAGTTTATATTTTTTTCTGGTGAGTAGGTCACATATCATGACGCTACGTGAAGGTTTTCCATTTGTTTGATTTATTTTGAATTTCTTATGCTCATTTGAAAATCTAGTCGAAGTCGCCGCCGTGACCGTTCATGTCTAGTGTTTGAATCATGTGGATATTTTGATGTAACTCTGATGAAATGGATACTTGTGAACCTAAAAATGAAATTTAGGTAAAATAACGGGCAAGCTATGTGGCAGCTGCAGTTCAAAATCTAGCCGTTTCCAGCTGAATCGGCAGGAAGCCATTTAAATTGCCGGAAATAGGCAGAGAGGTCGAAAATGCATGCCTTTTGGTGATTGTGCATAAAATGATGTCTACTTTGTGTAGAATATGTATCGGTGCCATTTTGGACGAGTTTCTCGGTAGCCGCTTCACAAAAAATGCTATTTTAAGCAATTGAAAAATGAAAAGTGGTTTTTTTTGTGAAACATGTCAAAATCTTTGTTCGGCAACATTGCTTGCCATCCCACAATGAACACATGTACCAAATTTGGACACATTTTGACAAACTATGTCATGAATGTGGTCAAAACATTGCTCGTTTCTTGAAAGTTATGAATGTTCGTTCGTGATAGCAAGTTTCTGGGAACACTTTTGCAGTAAAACTTCCGCAAAGCAAGTTTATAATTTTTTTCTGGTGAGTAGGTCACATATCATGACGCTACATGAAAGTTTTCCTTTTTTTTGATTTTTTCGAATTTCGTATGCTCATTTGAAAATCTAGTCGAAGTCGCCGCCGTGACCGTTCATGTCTAGTGTTTGAATCATGTGGATATTTTGATGTAACTCGATGAAATGGATACTTGTGAACTTAAAAATGAAATTTAGGAAAAATAACGAGCAAGCTATGTGGCAGCTGCAGTTCAAAATCTAGTCGTTTCCAGCTGAATCGGCAGGAAACCGTTTAATTGACCGGAAAATGGTAAAAAGCTCATAAATGAATACTTTTTGATGATTGTATATAGAATGATATCTACTATATGAAAAATTTGTATCGGTTCCATTTTGGACAACACTCTCGGTAGCCGCTTCACAAAAAGTCGGGCTACTAGCAATTAAAAAATGAAAAGTGGATTTTTTTGTGAAACATGTCGGAATCGCTGGTCGGTAACATTGTTTGTCATGCCACAATGCACACGTGTGTCAAATTCGAGCACATTTCGACAAACTATGTCATGAATGTGGCCAAAACACTACTTGTTAGTCTTGAAAGCTATGAATGTCTATTCATGATAGCAAGTTTCTGGGAACACGTTTTAATAAAACTTCTGAATTGCAAGTTTATATTTTTTATGATAACTAGGTCACATGTCATGACGCTACGCGAAGGTTTTCCATTATTTTGATTTTTTTGAATTTTGTATGCTTGTTTGAAAATCTAGTCGCAGTCTTGGTCATGACCGTTCGTGTGTAGTGATTGAATCATGCAAATATTTTTGTGTATCTATGATGAAATGACTAGTTGTGGACCTAGAACTGAAATTCCTGAAAAATAACGGGTAACATATATAGCCCTTGTAGTTCAAATTTTTGCCATTTCCAGCTGAATCGGCAGGAAACCGTTTAATTGACCGAAAAATGGTAAAAAGCTCAGAAATGAATACTTTTTGGTGATTGTACATAGAATGATATCTACTATGTGAACAATTTGTATCGGTTCCATTTTGGAAGACACTCTCGGTAGCCGCTTCACAAAAAGTCGGGCTACTAGCAATTAAAAAAATGAAAAGTGGATTTTTTCGTGAAACATGTCGAAATCGCTGGTCGGCAACATTATTTGTCATGCCACAATGCACACGTGTGCCAAATTCGGGCACATTTTGACAAACTATGAGGCACATGTAGTTCAAATTTAACTAAATTATTGAAGATTTAAGTCCAAATTTTAGAGATTTAAGCATGAGAAAGGTGGCCAATGAGCGGCGAGGAACAGCTTCCACACAGATCACGCCGTTGGATGCGATCTGAGCCTTCCATCACCACGCATCGAACGGTGGAACTCCTCCTCAGAAAGCGCTGCAACACGCCAACACCCGCGCGCCAGCCGGCCTGCTACCACCCAACCCTAATACCCACCCGAGCAAGCCCTCTCTTTCTCCCTCGAGCGCCGCCTCCCTGTCTCTTCGCCGATCCAGATTCAACCTGGCCGGCTCGATCCCGCCGCTGGTGAGCTCTACCGCGGCGCGGCACACCTCGCCGTCTCACCCTTCGCCACCACGACCGAGAGTACCACCCGTCTTCCCACGTCCTCGCGGCGGGCGGATCCGTCCTCCCATGGTCAGATCCACCCACGATGACTTCGACGCTGGCGTGAAGCATAGCCAGCCGCTCCGCCAGATCCGCTCGCCGGCGCCAGTCTCCCGGTCCACTCCCTCGCCGAACGACGCATCCCCATCCGCAAAACCCTAGCGGCCGTAGACGCAGGCCGCCTCATGTCTATCACCGCCGCCGCCGCCACTCAGGCGCACATCTCCAGGTATCACCACCTGCTGCCCCCAACCCCCAATCTTCCTCCTCTTCATCTCACGTCAAAATCGATTCTTCTCTTCTTTTCTTTTCCAGACAACCGCACAGATCCATGGTCCTGCTGCCCCGACAAGGATGGCCGGCGCCACCTCCTACACGTCTTCGCCAAGGGCTACACGGACGCCGCCGCCATCGAGCTGGTATGTTGTGCTAAGTGCTAACACTAGATTTATTTGTGTCTTGTTTCTGTTAGGTTTCGCGACTTGTGCTGCCCCGAAATCTCAATCCTCTTCCTCTTCTCGGATCTCACTTCAAAATCCATTCTTTTCCTCTTTTCCAGACGACCACAAGGACCGGAGGTCCTGACGAAGAAAGGAGCTGAAGATGGAGGACCATGCGCCAACGGCCTTGAGGTCAACCACGCCAGCGACCTGGTATTTTATGTTGAGTGATACATTCTTTGTTTCTGGTTATAGCTACAATTGTAATGCCAATGCTACCCCTCAAATTTTGCTTTGATGTTCATGTAAACTGCGACAAGAAACTCCAGCAGACTATGGTGGAGATGTTATGTCATGTGTATTACTTTCGTAGGTTGATTTGCTGGTTCTTTTTTCCATTACTATGATTTTGTAGCTGTCCCTAATACCCTCTATTGTGTATGTGGATTGATGTAGGGTAAATATAAATCAGAAGTACTCCCTCTTGGAATTGAAGGCTGCTGCTGGGACACCAGATCAGAAGAATCCTGGAGACGTGCACGGCAGTTTTAGAAGATAATGTTTTCTGCTTGTCTATCTATTCTTGAATGTTTGTACACTTGTTGGAGCTAAACTATAATTCGACCTGTATCTGCTGTTGTGAATATATGATTCGACTCATTTATGCGAGAGAATTATTTATTGGTTGCAGTTGAAATATGTGAAATTTAAACCCGTGAATTTAAAAGGCCAAACGTTCTAATGGCCCATGTAATATTTGGGCTTTACAAAGGCTACGGCCCAAACAACAGTAAAACTGGAAGTGTATTTAAAAAACAAAATAAAAAACCTGATCGAAATTGAGAACAAAAAGCCACAGCCCAAATATTAAAAGGCCAAATAGTTGGGCTCGGCCCATATTGCTGCCATATGTTCGGCGAAAAATATATATTTAATGGGTCGTATTATTGAGCCAGGCCATATAGAGGGCTGAACTGGGCTGATTCTGATTTACGACCATTTCATTTGGTCACAATTTTGCCATGTCAGCTCTGCCACGTTGGATCTGACGTGGACTGGCCAGATTGGTAGTGACCAAAACAATTGGTCATAGAATTTGTGACTTTTGTTTTTGGTCACAATGGTTTATGACCAAACACCAAAAAAGGTCGCAAACTATCATTAGTGACGCTCATCTTTTGACCAATCGTTTTTTGTCACAAAAGGTCGCAAATGCCAGTTTATGACCATTTCTGTGACCAATATCGAGGGTCACAAGTTAGCATATTTCTTGTAGTGATATTTTAGTTTTGTAATTGATAAAATAAGCGCTAGTTTATTTCGGCATGTACTCACGTCACTGCAATTGTTTTAAAGTTCATGTTAACGCCTCATCTCTAAGCGGCATAGAGGTTCTTTAAAGGTTTTTTTTTTTTTTGCGGGAAGGAGCTGATTTATATTGAAACAAGGTTCCTTACAGAAAGGTCCAGAATGAAAAGCAAAATTACAAACGAGTCCAGCTGAACCCCAACGAGGAAGACGTTGACCAGAACGTCACGCCGGCGCCGCCGCACCACCTCCCCTACGCCTTGGATCGGGAAGCTCCCCTGCACGGACGGGAAGTCGACGCCACTCGGTCCCGAAGAACCTCCGCCCTGCAACGCCATCGTCGTCGCCAAGCTTCAACGAAACAGCACCTTCAAACTCATCGAACGCCGGAGCCACCACCCCACGGACTCCGGTTGGGGAAGACCAAGCTCGACTGCTCCGTGGAGTAGCAAGCTCGGAAAGGACGGCAGATCCGCGGCGGAGCTCCACCGGAGCCGCACCGACAGAAGAGAAGCCCGCCGCCAACAAAGGCCACTCCGGCCACGCCTTCTTCTCCACTGCGCCGCCGGCTGGCCACACACGCACCCCTAAACTATATACACGACGAGATCCGTGGATTCCCCGTCCTCCCGCCGCCGGAGCGGCCGCCGGAGGGCGGGGAATCTGGCGAATCGCCGCCGGCGAGCTGAGATGCGCGCGGTCGCCCAAGAATTCTCCTTTCTACTGTAGGTGGGGAAAGGTACCGGTTGTTGACTTGAATACTAAACACCTTATTTCTTCGACTACTAAACATCTAGGTCTATGCTTGGCCCAATGGGTCGATGGTGGAGAAGAAAAAAATCCCAAGGGCGGTGACAACGTTAGGAACACTCTGTACCTACTACTCCCTCCGTTCACTTTTATAAGGCACACTAGCTAGTCATGTCATTTTGGTCACATACACACCAAAAAAGTGAATCTAAACTTATTTGATACATAGGTTCACTCACTTAATCTAAACTTATTTGATACATAGGTTCACTCACTTTGATATGTATGTGGCCAAAATGGAATGACTAGCTAGTGTGTCTTATAAAAGTGAATGGAGGGAGTAGTAAAGAAATCGCAGCTTATTCATTGCTTTGCACAAATTGTACAAAGGTGGCTTGGGTCTGTGAGAAATGTGGAATATGATTTACTTACTTTTTGTAAACAATTGCAGCGTATATGTACGTGGATCTGCAGATATATTTATGCCCCGACGATAGATTTACCCGCTCTCTTCCTCGACGGGAAAAATACTTTCTAACCGTTATCATCCTTCTTCTTGCTGTTTGTATAGGGTCTTTTTGAGCTTATCTGTCCAACTAAAACAGAAAGGGATAGCAAAGGAAAATCAGTCAATCTATTTTTCTCTTATAGAAGGCGTCCTGAAAAAATTGATCCAGCAGTCAAAGTCTTTTTATCTAAAAACAGTCACAGTCTTACATACCACAATGCACTTTTTTTTAAACGGGCAATGCGCTTTCTAATCGCCGTGACGAAACAGCTTCAAAGCAAACATAAAAACGGTTTATATGTGCTTGGAGAAGATACAAGCCTTTCGCTAAAAAAATATTTACTTACCTGAAACTTCCCCGCCGAAAAATAAATTCCTCGCAAGACCGGAGCAGAATCAAAGACCGGAAAGATGGGGACAACGCCTCACGGTGCTACTCTGAATTCAACCACCAGCTGCAGCTTCACTTGATAGCTAACTCCGTTTATAAATATAAGATGTTTTAGCTTATGTCTACATTCACATGTGTCAACATGTATGTAGATATGTTTTAATGTATATGTACACTTATTTCAATGGACACCTAGCCAACGTGTGAGCTAACTAAAATATCTTATATTAAAAAACGGAGGGAGTAGCAGTGTATGAGGTATGACTGCCTTCGTTTCCGGACTCTGTTTCGTCGATCTCTTCTTATTTTCCTTTTCGTTCCTTGGTCGCTGCTGATTCTCATCATTAATTCCGTCCCAATCAGAGTGACGACAATGATCCATGAAGTTCGAGTATAATACTACTAGCAGAATCTGACCTTTTCAAAAGAGAAAAATATCCGATACTAGCTTTACTTCATGGATTACGCTTACTACGCGGTTACGCCTAACATTATTAGTTTGAGATAAGAAGACTAGCTAGCTCAGCCGTGCTGCTGCCTAGCTAGAAGCGAACTTACATACGGGCTCCACGCTCGCGGGAACAAAGGAGCAAAGAAGTCGGCTACACCGGTGATCAACTCTTAATCCTGGTCGATCGGGCCGTACTGCGCTGCCGTGAGTAGAACTGGTTAAGCAAAACAAAGTGGGACTTGTGCATGGGCGGAGGAAACGGTCAAAGGACTCGTGCGCCAGTCTGATACCGTGGCCAGCAGGCCGGGGATCGTATAGTATACTACATATACTAGTATAGAAGGTTTGGCAGCTGGTATCAGAATGACCTGGTCAAGGAAATCTCAAACTGGTCTGATCACATGGTTGAAATTGCTGTTGTCCCGGGTGTACTTTATTAGCGAATTGTGACGGCCAAAATAGCGCAAGTGGGGTGCTGAACCAGGACGAGAGAACGGGACCAGGACATGCAATGATCTGCATTTCGAGTTGCCATGAGAAAGCTAAACGAATAAAAAGGAGAAAACCCACCGACACACCCATGCGGAGCCCTGTGTTTTTGTCCTTTGCACGTCGATCTCATCTATAGGAACGCACGCTCTTTTTTTTTCGAAACACAGTACAAACGCAGACGCTCACATATACGTGCACACCCTCACCCCTATGAACACACGTACGCACATCCAACCCTTATGAGCACCTCCGAAATACTGAGTCAGCGGATCGAGTCTTGAGATTAACGAAGTCACCACATGCGCCTCGCGGTCGACGGGAACGTCGCCTCCCACTAAAGAATATTCCGCCTAAATGAGAAACACCAGTGTCAAACATGTGGTTTGAACTCTGGTGAGCTGGGAGTACAACCACCCTCCTACTCATCTTACTACAGGCAAGTTCTCATGGGAACGCACGCTCATCAAGCGGCATGATCAACTTGATACACTCGAGGCCAACTGGAGCAACCATGGCAACTAATCAGGATTTGGTAAGTGTACGATGAAAGAACTTTGGAATTAGGGTGTGATTTGTAGGCCGTATTATGCTAGATCAGCCTAGGCGTTAATCGCAAAGCAGTTCCAAGTCACACCCGATAGGAATGAACTGCTGCTTGCAATGCAATCAAAGTCGAGAATTCAGCGGTTTCCATGGAGCCAGACCTGAGCTGCATTGCTATGGAGAAGCGCGTGAGATGCCCCGCATCGGTCATAACTGTTTCGTCCCATTTCACTCTATTGTCACATCTACTCTCTCTCATTATCATATCCGTCGTAACCTTCGATCGATTCTTCGCATCATCCGCCATCGTCACCGCTGATTTCCTGCCCCAAACTCTCTGCTGAAAATTTATTGGTCACAATAGAGTTAGAGACAACTAGCTCAAATATGGTGACCAAATATGTCTTATTTCCATCGACCGGGAAACACAACGAGACAACATAATAAAATAAATATCGGAAGAATGGCTATTGTAATCTATTGGAAAGCACAGCGTACACGAGAGTCAAATTAAAGAACGTATTTGCCGTAATCAGCCTCGTAGGGCTTCTCCTCTCTTTATATTGACATACAATACAAACATACATGACAAGGTAACATCGGATCACAACCGATCCGGTACAATCTCGTATAAACGGAAAGAGTCCTATTCTATCTCTAGCCCCCCCCCCCCCCCCCCCCCCCCCCCCCCTCAATATAAACCGTCGTGAACAAGGTTAAGATTGGAACGAAAACGACGGAGTGTGAGCTGGGTTGCAGGTTTAGTGAACACATCCTGATCCTCGGAAGCGATGAACCGAACGGTGAGAGCTCCCAAGGTCACCTTCTCGCGGACGAAATGAAAGTCGATCTCTATGTGTTTGGTGCGAGCATGGAACACAGGATTGGCGGACAAGTATGTAGCACCAAGATTATCGCACCACAAGACTGGCGGTCGGGACTGATGAACACCAAGTTCCTTGAGAACGGACTGAATCCAGATAGCTTCAGCCGTACCATTCGCCAGCGCCTTATATTCAGCCTCGGTACTGGAACGAGACATCGTAGGCTATTTGCGAGAGCTCCAGGAGATCAAGTTGCCACCGAGAAAAACAGCAAACCCGCCCGTAGAGCGGCGGTCATCGGGACAGCCTGCCCAATCCGCATCAGTGTAGATATCTAACACAGTGGAGGATGAAGACCGAATATGTAAGCCAGTGGAGACAGTACCCTTGATATAGCGCAAAATCCTCTTGACAGCCTCATAATGAACAGTCGTAGGCTGAGACAAGAACTGACAGACTTTGTTCACAACAAATGACAAGTCCGGTCTTGTGAGAGTGAGGTACTGCAGACCGCCGACAAGACTCTTGTAGCGAAAAGCATCATCTGAACTGAGCGGCACACCAACTTCATGAGAGAGCTTGTCCGTGGAGGACATAGGGGTCTGAACAGCTTTACATTGGTCCATATTTGCGCGGTGTAACAAATCCAGCGCATACTTGTGTTGGGTGAGAACCATCCCCTTAGGGCTATAACTAGCCTCATTGCCGAGAAAATACTCCAAGCGCCCCAAATCCTTGATAGGAAACGTGGCCGACAGAGTGTGAACCACACGATCGATAGCAGAAACAGACGACCCAGCAAGAATAATATCATCAACGTACACAAGCATGTAGACCTGAACCCCATGCTGATCAAAGATGAAAAGTGACGTGTCGGCCTTGCTGGCAACAAATCCAAGCTGAAGAAGACGATCACTGAGACAAGCGTACCAAGCACGGGGTGACTGTTTAAGACCATAAAGAGCCCGTTGGAGTTTGCACACATGATGTGGATAACGAGAATCCTCAAAACCAGGAGGCTGCTGCATGTAAACATCTTCCTCAAGGAATCCATGGAGAAAGGCATTGTTGACATAAATCTGACGAAGGCACCAGCCACGAGAAACAGCAAGTGAGAGCACAAGGCGAATAGTGACAGGTTTAACCACAGGACTGAAAGTGTCATGATAGTCAATACCCTGCTGTTGAGTCAAACCACGAGCAACCAAGCGAGCCTTGTGTTTGTCCACCGAACCATCAGGGCGAAACTTAGTTTTGAAGATCCACTTGCTGCCAACAATATTTGTTCCGGGAGGCCTAGGTACCAATTTCCAGGTCTGAGTGCTGATGAGGGCATCATATTCTGCTTCCATAGCTGTCCTCCACGCAGGTTCCGAAAGCGCAGTGCAATAAGTTGTCGGTTCTGCAAGAAACGCACCACGTCGATAGGGATTGTAGCGAACCGTACCATCCTTGAAGTCCCTTGGACGAGAAATCCCGTGGCGACTACGAGTGCCGATGGTATGCAGCGGAGGCGGAGCAGGAGGTCGTACGGGTAACCGACGAGAAGCTGCAGAAGGCGCAGGCGATGATGGCACGGAGGACTCGGAGGGTCCGCTAGCAGGCCCATCTGGCGACCCAGCAGGCGGCCCATCTGGCGATCCAGCAGGCGGCCCATCTGGCAGAGCAGCATGCTTGGGAGCGGTAGCACGCTCAGGAGCGGCAGCACGCTCGGGAGAGGCAGATGGGGGAGGCCCAGGAGACGGCGGCCCAGCTGTGGTGAACGGGCCCGAGCGAGAGGGGCTGTGCTGGCTGGCGCGCCCAGCGTCGTCTCCTGGCACAGACGATGAAGCATGCACATGCACGTCGATCTTAGTAGCGTTTGGAGCCTGTACGTTGATCGGATCCTGCACAAACAGAGCAGAGGAAATACCAGGGGGATCAACTGGCAACAGGGAAATGTCATAATTGTGCATGTTAGTATTATGAATAACTGGTTCGTGCAAAGGAAAAGTGACAGGATGTAGCTGGGAAACATCAACGGTGACACCGGGCGTAGAAAAAGGGAAAACGTTCTCGTCGAAAATCACATCACGAGAAATATATACGTGACCGGTGCTGCGATCAAGGCACTTATACCCTTTGTGCATGGGGCTATACCCTAGAAATACACACATTTTGGATCGAAACTCTAACTTGCGTGAGTTATACTTACGCAGACTTGGCCAACAAGCGCAACCAAACGTACGAAGGAAGGAATAATTGGGAGGCATCTGGAGGAGGCGAGACAAAGGTGTGGTGTTGTCAAGCACGGGTCAGGGCATCCTATTGATGAGGTATCAAGCGGTAAGAAAAGCCTCGTCCCAATAACGAAGTGGGAGAGAAGAATGAGCGAGCAGGGCTAACCCTATTTCGACAAGATGTCGACGCTTGCGTTCGGCAATACCATTTTGTTGAGACGTGTGTGGGCAAGAAACACGATGAGAAATTCCTGTGTGCTGAAAATGAATATGAAGTCGATGATATTCACAACCCCAATCGGACTGGACATCACGGATTTTTGTGTTTAAGAGACGCTCAACGTGATTCTGAAAAATAGAAAAGATACCCTCAACATCTGATTTGTGTTTAATTAAATATATCCAGCAATGATGACTATAATCATCAACAAAACTAACATAATACTTAAAACCCCCAGAAGAAGGTAAAGCAGGCCCCCAGACATCTGTGTGAATAAGCTCAAGAGGAAAATGAGAAACACGAGATGAATGATTATAAGGTAATTGATGACTTTTGGCACGTTGACACGCGTCACACACAGACGACTCAAAATTCGAAGAACAAGGTAAATTGTTGGCCCTAACAATGTTTTGAACTACTTTATTGGACGGATGACCTAGATGCTGG
This sequence comes from Poa pratensis, assembly GCA_947311845.1. Lineage (NCBI taxonomy): Eukaryota > Viridiplantae > Streptophyta > Magnoliopsida > Poales > Poaceae > Poa > Poa pratensis. Next base: position 65,581,565 of record CAMZMU010000128.1, on the reverse strand, counting down.
TGCCACTGAGACGACGTAATCTTGACACCAGCATGAGAGGATGCTCGATCAAACGGAAGGGGGTAAAGACCACCCTGACTTCTACCTTGTAGGATGATGTTCCTCGTGACCTTGTCCTTGACAAAGAAAAAATGCTTATGAAACTCGATGAATATATCATTGTCAGAAACAAGACGATAGACTGAAAGCAAATTTTTGCTAATATCGGGAACGTGTAGGATATTTCTTAAGGCAAGGGATTTGGAAGAACCAGCAATATTAGAATGACCAACATGGGCAATAGACAAACCTGTGCCGTTGGCAACCTGGACTTGATCCTTGTCGTGGTAGCGCTTGTAAACGTTCATGCGTTCCATGTCCTTGGTGTAGTGGTCGGTGGCCCCGGAGTCCATGATCCACGGACGCTCATCGTGGAAGGAGGTGGAAGCCGAGTTGCCCGAGCGCTGATCTTCCGCTTGATATGCGTGATTGAAGCGATTGCGGCAGCTGAGGGCGTCGTGCCCCCAATTCTTGCAAACTTGGCACAGGGGATGAAAGCGACCACGCCCTCCGTTCCGGCCTCCCCTGTTGCCGTTGCCGCCGCCATAACCGTTGGCGCCGCCGCCATTGCGGTCGCCACGGTTGCATTGGAGACCTCCACCACCATAGGTGTTGCCACCGCCACCGATGTGGTAGTTTCCGGCACCACCGTAGTGGTTGCCGCCACCACCCGATGGTTGCTGTGCTGTCCTCCACGGCCACCGAAGCGACCGTTGTTAGGGGCGCTGTCGAACGAGCGCCCGCCACCAGTGCCCTGATCACCGTGCCGCAACACGGAGTTGGCCGAAGAGACAAAATCATCGGCCTGAGAATTCTGCTCGCGGATAGCCTCGCATGAGAGCAGCATGGAGTAGAAGTCGGAGATGGAAACCGACTGGCCGGTGCTGTTGAGGACAGTGAGCGAAGATTGCAGACCCTCGAACTGAGAGCCGAGACCGACCACCATGTAGTCGATTAGTTCATCATCGGAGACGGGATTGCCAACCATGGACAGGGCATCGGCGAACCCTTTCATCTGGTTGAAGTAGTCGGTTGCTGACAAGTCTCTCTTCTTCGTCATTGTAAGCTGGCGACGGAGGTTGCGGATGCCGGCCCGATTCTGGGCGGAAAACATGGAGGTCACGGAGCTCCAGACGGTGGCGGAGGTGTGTCGGCCGACCATCTGTCCGAGAACCTCTGGGGTCATTGATCCAACCAGGATACTCAGGACCCGCTGGTTGGTATACCACCATATGGCATAGGCGGGGTTGGGCTGTGTGACAGCAGCGCTTCCCTCGCCGGTGGTGATCGTCATCGGCGGAGCCATGCAGGTGCCGTCGAGGAAGCCGAGCCATCCTTGGCCGGCTATGTTGGGGACAACTTGGGTCCTCCATAACAAGTAGTTGGAGTGATCGAGGGTCACGGTGATCGTGTTAGAGTAGGTGGTGGGCGCGGTAGTGGGAAGAACGGAGGTGAACGCGCCGGCGGACAAGGAGTCGGAGAGAGAGGAGGTGGCGGAGGCGCCGGCGGCGGTGGAGAGTTGCATCGCGGATGAAGTCATCGCGGAGCGCGGGTCCTAGATCGGGAACGCTGCTCTGATACCAAATTAAAGAACGTATTTGCCGTAATCAGCCTCGTAGGGCTTCTCCTCTCTTTATATTGACATACAATACAAACGTACATGACAAGGCAACATCGGATCACAACCGATCCGGTACAATCTCATATAGACGGAAAGAGTCCTATTCTATCTCTAACAAGTCATGGTGCCTGCAAAGTAACTGGGAGGTCATCCAACTAGACCTGAGGTCCGAAACACACAACCCCTACCCGGTGTGCCAACTGTCGTGATATATTCTCGGCGGTAAATTTATATTCGGAGGGGTCACCCTTGGAAATTGGGATGGTAGCAGACGGGAGGCAAACATTTTATACAGGTTTAGGCCCCGTGAACAATGTCCGGTAAAGACCCTACTACCTGTGTATGGTTGTTTGGATTATTTGTCTGTGCTTTGGCAATCTCGTGGTATGGTTCAATCTCGCTTATGGTGGGCGGATGAATGATGATGGTGTAAGTTGTGTCCCGTTGGGATGACCCGTATTCCCCTTATATTTGTCGGGAATAAAGGTTACAGAGTGAATACAACTTGGACCTACGCTAACTTTAAGATAATCTGAATTGATCTGGATTGGCTTACATTGAGTATCCTGTATAAGTGGTCTTTTTGTGGCTTTTAGTCCATTATGATGCGTTCGGAACCTCACATGGGGTCCAAACCCTTCTGGTGTGCCGAGTGGGCCATATTTTGTCTTCATGGGTCTAACCGGGACACATGACCTCGTCACGAACAACATAATTTGTATTGAAACCCATTTCAATACATAGGCCGATTTGGTATTGGACTCCAATTCAATTCGAGAATCCCTATATCAACATCTTAGTGTTTTTTCCTGCCATCACAGTAGCTACGCATGCTTATTGCCTAGAATATACAGCTTGATGTGGCGTAGATTTTTCTTGTGACTCATAAACCGCCGGGACAAACAGTTTACCATTAGACGGGCATGATGCATGAGGGTCCAACACACCGGTGCTTAATGCAATAGCTGAACCTGGGTCACGGGCCTTGCTAATGAGCCATGACGCCCTCTGCAACTTTGAGTGTTTTTTTATGGCACCATATCTATTATGTGTTCTTGTTATGGTGACCCTGTGTTTTCTTGTTGGCACGTCAGTTTCTTTTCTGGTATGATGAATAACCAATAGTATAGTTTAAAAAATTAAGCAATGTTGTGAAAACCTAAGCAGACATGGCGGAGCTCGGCGTCCTGGCTAGGAACGACAACCCAGCATCCAGGATGAATGGTCAAACTGAGAGTGGTAACTGAATGGGCAACTGGAGCGATCACAAGAGATGCTAGGGATTTTTCGTCAACAGAAACACATTTGGAATTCTTGCCATCCGCCCCTTTATTTCAGCTAGCTCTGATGCCAGAACGAATTTGGCACCCCAAAGGCCCAAAGTCACAAGATCTTCAGGCGATCGAATCAATAAGTGGCAACTGGCAAGAGACCGGCACAACTTGTACTGATTAACTAGCTACAGTATATTCAACCAGTTAACTAATCTGATATATACGGAGTACAATCACAAATTCACAATTCTTCTTCCTATCCCCAGCACCAAATCGAGCTTGACCGACGGGCCGGATCGCCAGCTGAGCTGATCAGCGCCTGCTGGAGCTGGACCGTGGCTTGGCGGAGGCGGTGGCGATCCGCACGGGCGCCCGGCGGCCGGTCCCGGAGCCGCCGCAGCTCCGGCACGGCATCCTGCTCGTGCCCGCGCAGCTCCGGCACCCGTGGCCGTCCCCGTCGGACCAGCGCGAGCAGAGGCACTCCACCCTCCCCGTCCCGAGGCACGTCGCGCACCGCGGCTGCGGCCACCGCACCGCCGCGGGGGGCCTCGATCCCTCCTGGATGGACCTGTTGGCCATCGCCACCCCCGCCAGCATCCCCAGCCCCGCCGACGCCACCGCGATCGGCGCAACCATCTCCGTGCGCGCGTGTGAGATCCTCCTGAAAATCTCCCGGAGAGAGGTTGCCGATAGGTGAGAGCAAGTGCTGCGAGCGAGGGACCGAGAGGGGCGAAGGGAGAAGATTTATAGAGAAGATGTGTGGTGTGTCCGACCACCTCGTCAATGCGCGGGGTCAATGGTGTGTGTGTGTGCATGGTGGGTGGGTTCTTCCAGGGAAGCAGTTAACTAATTAGTGATGATAGTGCTTAATTATCATTATTTTGAGAACTTGAGAGTGATTAATTAGAGAAGGAATATTGCAGTGTGGGTGGAGAAGTCGACCGCGTCGCTTTCCATCCAGTTTATCACCTAGCAGCCCCTGCTGGTATGCAAAGACTGGGATCTGATCCGGAAATTTCCGAACAATCACATCATTTATTCCAAACGATATAGTTTGTTGGCCACTTGGATCGATCTTGGAGGAATATTACGTAAAGCAGTAAAGGTGATGGCTATGTTACGAACATTTTTGTAGGTACGAAAGAAATTCTGAAGTTCCTCGACTATTTGTTGTAAACAGATCGGTGGAGCGGGCCGCCATCATAGCGGCAAGAGTTGATATGCACACACGTAAATTATTAAAAACCATTAAACAGGAAAAAAAAAAGATCTAACCCACACATCAAGCACACGTATCGGGAAAAGGTTTTTCGGAAGCAACACCTTTAAAAAGGGTACCGACACACAAGTGTTTGATGTGTCAGATCTAGCCGATGTCCGGGTGATATGTTTTCACGCTGGAGAGTAGGATCGAGCAAATCCTTGTGATGCCTTCACCAAGATAACTATCAAAGCACTGTCATTATCAGGTATAATTGGCAAAGGCCACGGTCCTTATACTCAAGAAGCGCCACCAAAACTCAATCATGATGTGTAGTAGTTAAAATGAACATAGAATATGTATATAGATTTATGCCCCAACGCATTGTGTCTACCTTTGTATCATTATGTCACATCGTGTGGCTAACAACGGTCAAAACCTCGCGGAAGAGGGTGGGTTGCGATGTCGGAGGCACGAGGATAATTGGAAGAAGACATGCCATGGTAAGAGAATATGGTATTACAGACATTGTGCGCGAGGGTGTACTCAAGGGAGTCTATGATGCTAAGGCTAGGATGCATAGATGGAAGATTGTTGGATCCCTCTAACGACCAAAAAACTAGTTATTGTTTTTGAAAGAAAAGTCACTCAATCCACATTTTCCCCCTTATAAACGGTATCTTGAAAGAAGTGGTCCAACTTATCGACGATTAAAGAACGATCCGGCATGACCATAATTTTGATCCTACAATTAGAAAGTTTTTTGACGGGCCATGGTTATCCAAGAGTCATAATCTCACACACCTCAGTGCACTCTGCCTAGTCGCCGTGACGAAAAGGCTTCAAACCAAGCGTAGAAGCTTGGGGAAGATAGAAGCCTTTCACCGGTAAATATTAACGCAGCTCAGACTTTCGTAGATAGAAGGGAGACCGGAGCAGAATCAGAGACTGGAGAGATGGGGACAGCGGCTCCGGCTCACGTGCTACTTTGAATTCAGCCGGGGAGCTGCAGCTTCACTTGATCACCAAGAGCCTAATGATTCGTCGGTCTCTTCTTCTTTCCTTTCCGTTAGTCCTTGGTCTCAACGATTCGGCGTTAATTCAGTCACAGTCGATTGAATGCAAGACCACTTGTTCAAAAGAAAAAAATTGACTACAAGACCCAGGACAGTGACGCGGGAAGATCGAGTCCGATATTGCTAGCACAATCTTATCTTAAACAAATTCTAATACCATAAGCAGGTACTAGTTGCTTAGTCTTCTGATTGTTTAGAAGCAAACTTCCATACGGGCAAAGAGAGGTAGCGTACTCCCTCCCTTCCATAATTTTTGCGATTTAACTAAAATCACGACAAGAATTGTGAAACTGAGCTAGGCGGGAGCACGGAGCTGGGCTCCCCTCCGGTCCGCTGACTTGCGGCGAAGCACGCAGCAGAGCTTCCGGCGACCGACGGTACCCCGGCCGGAACGGCAAATGGGCTCGTGATGAACTGGGGCCGACTGGACTAGCAATGCTACCACCAGAACGTCTGCGTCATTGCTTGGAAGGTTGGTTAGGTCAAGATCGACGGGCCATGTCGGGCTGGTCTTCCTCACATGGCTGCAATTCCCATCTTTTATTGATGTCCCCTACCTCGTTGTACATTGTTTGACGGATAGTCCAACTCCAAGTGGGACTGCTGACCGCTGAAGCACCAGCAAGCAGGAGAGGCGCTGATCTGCGCCAACCTTGGAATTCGGCAAAACCGAAGTAAACGAAAAGGAGGAAATAAACCACCGCCGCGAGTCAAGTTGCGATGGTTGCCTCATCTTAGAACTATTTCCAGCGTTTTTCTTATGGATTGCCAGAGTGATACTTCCGACGGTGGCGCTTGCTGTTTTGAGCCATGAGACGATCTGAGTCTTCGTCATAGCCGGCTCAAGATGAGCTGTGGAAGGAACGTCGAGAAAGCAACGACGACGCGGTGACGCACTTGACTAACTTATCAAGCCACTTTATTGACTGCACAGGTCTCTACTCTCATGGTGTTCCCACACTTCAAGAAACAAGTCAGTTCCTTTTGGTGGCGTGACAGTATCAGATTATCAGCTTCATATCGAAGCATCACTCATTGCTTTTTTCCATGAGATTGTCAAAATCACTAACGGACCTTAACATGAAGTGCGCTTCCACAAGCCTACTAACGGACTTTAAGGCATATACAATGGTAGATAAGGCAAGCATTCACTTAGCCATCCACCTCATCTAGAGAAAGACGAACGATAAAACTTGTACAATGGATTATCTCTTATTGCCATCCCTAATAATTAATGAGAATTAATTACATTTTAATAGAAAATTGTGGTTCTACAAGAAGACATATGACACAATGGAGAAAATAGCCTCCTCTTATTTATTGGGAAATCATCTCTTAGCTAAGAGAACACAACCTTCTTTTTCTTCATTCTCTCTTCCAACTAAACGAAAATTCCACGTAGCAACTATAAGAGAAGGCCAATGTCGCCCCATCCCATTGTACATGTCCTTAACATCTTCAAAATCGCCTTCCCTACCCGTTGTCGCGGACATACCCCCCTCCCACGCTGGTGGTGGAGAGGTGGAATCCATACGAGTGCGAAAGATCCCTTGGCCCGACAAGTGGAACAATCGCGAGAGAAGGCGGTGGTGCAGCAGGGAAGACATCTACGAGGTCCTCATGGGCCACCACGTGATGTCGTGGGTTGCATCTTCGGGCTCATCGTAGCGCTATTCCTCCATGACGGCTTCTTCCTACGTGCGAGCGTGCAGTTGTGGTGGTCCTTCTCACGCGCTCCGGCGACCCATTTGTCCCCAAGCTGGAGTAGCAGCCCTGCTCTTCCGTGCGCACTTTGGCGACCTCTCCCCCAAGCTTGAGCAACAGTTGTGGGCAGCTTCGTCCTCACGTGGCACCCTTGGTCCCCATGTGGGAGTTGTGGATGGCTCAGCCGCGAGTCAGCATCGTCAGAGCAACCCACGCCACCACAAAGCCGACTGTAACTCAACGAGGAAAAGGTGAAGAAGGAGCAGGTCACGCCGTCTCTGAATCTGCTGAAGCTTGGAGGTGCCAAACGACGACGATTGGGAACTTAAACAAGACCTCGAGGAGTGGATGAAGATGGTGCCGCCGACCGGTCACGCCGTCTATGAATGAATCTACCGAAGCTGGAGGTGCCAAACTGCCAAACGACGACGATTGGGAGCTTAAACAAGACCTCGAGGTATGAATGAAGATGGTGCCGCCGACCGATCTCAGATCATGTGCCAAAGGTTGGCACCAGAGTAGGCATTATGACGGTCAACGACCATGGCAATGGCTATGAAGGCGAGAACGAGGGCGCAGGTTGCAATAGGAACAAGCTCGGCTACTCGGTTTTCGAACCCTACTAACCCTGCTAGATCTAGGGATTAGTCCATATTTCATTCAAATTTGTTACATCTTTCTAAGTACTAAGCTCCCTAGAATTGAAGCCTTCTCCTTCGCTCACATGTCAACATCATAGTAGGTCCCACTTAGCTCATATTATTTATTTATAGTTCATAGTTTTTTAACATGTCAACTTCATGATAAACCCCACTTAGCTCACATTATTTATTTATAGTTCAAAGTTTAAATTCAATTTGAAAAAAATTCTATTGGATATATACGTATGTTTGTACTTATCTGCTAAATTTTTGGAGAAATGAAAAAAGATTCTCGTCTATAAAAAAACAAAATTGTGGCTATCAAAAAAGAAAAATAGCTCCATTTCTCCTCAAAATTATTCTTTTTGGGTAGACCAAAATACAAAAAAATATTCTAGAGTGCATACAATATGTAAACGTAGTTGTATATTTCTCCTCAAAATTACTCTTTTTGGGTAGACCAAAATACAAAAAAATATTCTAGAGTGCATACAATATGTAAACGTAGTTGTATGTTTTATTTCAAAAAATTGAAATCTAAACATGTCGTTTCGATTTTTTTACAAGGAAATGCAGTGAGTTTGGAGCTATTGGCGTTACCCAACAACTCTCTCTCTTATCTCCGCCGTCAGCGTCCACCATAGCATCGCGCGACCTATGTCGTGAGACACCATTTCTCTCCCTCCGCCTCCGTCGAGCAGTATTCGAACAAAAACAATCATCCCTATGCAAAGTTTGCCCGTCTCTCCGCACACATCTCTGGCTCCGTGAAGCAGCTCCCTAGAATTGAAGCCTTCTCCTTCACTCACATGTCAACATCATAGTAGGTCTCACTTAGCTCATATTATTTATTTATAGTTCATAGTGTAAACGTAGTTGTATGTTTTATTTCAAAAAATTGAAAACTAAACATGTCGTTTCGATTTTTTACAAGAAAAATGTAGTGAGTTTGGAGCTACTGGTGTTACCCAACAACTCTCTCTCTCTCTTATCTCCGCCGCCAGCGTCCACCATTGCATCGCCGGCCTGTGTCACGCGACACCATTTCTCTCCCTCCGCCTCCGTCGAGCAGTATTCTAACAAAAACAGTCGTCCCTATGCAATGTTTGTCCGTCTCTCCACACACATCTCTGGCTCCGTGAAGCAGCTCCCTAGAATTGAAGCCTTCTCCTTCACTCACATGTCAACATCATAGTAGGTTCCACTTAGCTCATATTATTTATTTATAGTTCATAGTTTTTTTAACAGGTCAACTTCATGGTAAACCCCACTTAGTTAACATTATTTATTTATAGTTCAAAGTTTAAATTCAATTTGAAAAAAATTCTATTGGATATATATGTATGTTTGTACTTATCTGCTAAATTTTTGGAGAAATAAAAAAGAATTCTCATCTATAAAAACACAAAATTGTGGCTGTAAAAAAGGAAAAATAGCTCCATTTCTCCTCCAAATTACTCTTTTTGGGTAAACCAAAATACAAAAAAATCTTCTAGAGTGCATACAATATGTAAACGTAGTTGTATGTTTTATTTCAAAAAAATTGAAATCTAAACATATCGTTTCGATTTTTTTACTAGGAAATGCAGTGAGTTTGGAGCTACTAGCGTTACCCAAAAACTCTCTCTCTTATCTCCGCCGCCAGCGTCCACCATAGCATCGCGCGGCCTGTGTCACGCGACACCATTTCTCTCCCTCAGCCTCCATCGAGCAGTATTCTAACAAAAACAGTCGTCCCTATGCAAAGTTTGCCCGTCTCTCCGCACACATCTCTGGCTCCGTGAAGCACCTGGGACTATAGGGCACCTCCATCCTCGATGTCGTGACTCAAGTCCATTGTTAACTTGCATGCCACGTGTGCTCCCCTCTGGTGGCCATCCAACGCCGGTGAGCTGAAAGACTTTCTACAACCCCCGCAGTAGTTGCACGTGAACACTCATGTCGCCTCTCACATCAGCCGCCGTTGTTACTGTTATTGTTAGTAGTGCTCGACTCGGTAGTGGTGGCAGCTGCGGTTGAAACCGTGAATGACAAATCGATGGTGAATGGGGGTGGAAGGATGAGTTATACGCCTCTTTGTTGGACGCCACCTATTACTGATGCAAGATGATGTGGGTATTTATCCGTGAACTTTTTCCTACGGTATATTTGCTTATATCTCATTTGTATTCAGAGAACGAGTCATATTATGTTTGAAAATGCATGTGTGTATTTCGTATATGGTTGATTGCATACACTAAAAAGGATCTATGTTTGCCTAGACTCAGATGCAATCATTAGAGTGTACAAAAGTCATGACCAAGAGGGTATATAATAAAATAGCATGTGGTGTTGAACCGTGTGGCAAACATGACAAACTATATGTTAAGGGAAGGGCATGCTTTAATTAGATATATAATTTTGGTGGTATTGATGCCAGTTTATTTTTGTTTATATTTTATTTTATACAATCTAGATCCAATGCACATATTAATATGGCATGTAAACGGTTTATATTCTCTATATTGTTGTGAATTATTTAGTATTTTTTGGTGGAATGTTCCTCTGTTTTTATATAGTATCGATCATATTCGATGCAATTTATTTAACTATGTAAAATACTTACGCCAACTATTATAATTATTAATTTTGGGATAATTATGTCTGAAAAGTCTACTTGATTTCATTATATTAAAATCAATAACCTTCATTGTAGGATCTCGATGGCTAATCAAATCTTGGCTAATCTATCTCTCCGAGTTTGTAATTTTCATCATATCGTACAGTGTATACAGATTGTTGGAACTTTGATCATTTTTTTTTGTTCAAATCATTATAGAACCATGTACACAATTTAACTTTCATAACATTTCATAATTGTCGTTCTATCCTAATCGTCTAATCGAGTGTAAACTTTTTAAGGGGTTATGCTCTTTCTGTTGAGTGGTGTACTCCTAACCTTACTATAACTAAATAACGGTGTCCCTTCTCTACTCCTCTATGTTTATGCGAGGATGTCTGAGTAATCTTGTTTTCAAATAGTGAGTCAGTGATACTGTTTTATCTATCTTTGATACTAACTTTTATTTATGTCTCGCTAAATTTATTTTTGTTCATCTATCATTGTTCGTATTAGAACAGACGTGGCAACACGCGTCTTTTCCTTCTAGTTAGGTAGAAAGATATCTTGTAGCTTGGGCCGTGAGCCAGGACGTTCGGAGATGGAAGTGGTCAGCTAATGGCCAGCATTCGGCGCGGTCTGCCTACCACCTGCACTTTGCTGGACGAGTTAACAGTGGCTGGAACAAATTGGTGTGGCAACCACAAGCTCCGCTAAATTCAAGATCTTCAGGTGGTTCGCAAAGAAGAGACTTGGTTACCTGTTTTACAATGGTAGGCAGCTTAGAGCATCTCCAAGCGGAGCCCCCAAATCCGGCTCCCAAACTGCATCCGGACGTTTCCGGACGCGTCCGCGGACAGTGACCGGACAGCCCCCAAAAGTGGCATCCTCCAACCATGTACCCCAAAATCTCCCCAAATTGTGGGGTCACTTGCACGTGATTGGTGGAGAAGGAGAGAGAAGGATCAATGAAGGACAAAAGAAAAGAAAACAAAGGAAAAGTTGTCCGCCCGGACGCGTCCGGTCGCGTCCGGTCGCCCCCAAACCCTCCCCACATATGGGGTGGGTTTGGGGGTTGCCGGACAGCCCGGACCTATGGGGAGTGTTTGAAGACCATGGTTGGGTGCATGTTTTTACCTCGCCCGGACATTTGGGGGCGGTTTGGCAACTCCGCTTGGAGATGCTCTTACACCCCAGCATATGGCTCGAAAGGAACAGACGCGTCTTTAGAAACAAGGCGAACACGGATGCGGAGCTGTGCGAGTCCATCAAAAGGCAGCTCAAGGATTGGAAAACGGTGGGTCTCGGTAGGTTAGAGCGAGTAATCCCATAGTGTGTGCGTTCGTGGTGGACAGCCCTGGCGTGTCACCCCGCTGCCTGTGATGTAAAATCCCTTATAAATGACTCTGTTTGCTCTGTCTTAATCTCTACAACATACAATCCCACAAGAATTCCCGGCTTGTGATGACTCTACCTTTTCATGCATTTTGGGTCTTGAATGGACCCACATGCATGTGATTACTTTATGCCTTTGGGTTTTTGATGGGCCCATATGCATGTAATTACTTTATGCCATCTTTTAATATATGTTAGTACAACACAGGCGAACCAAGTTTTGAAAAACCACATAATCAACTCTATCTAATTCCATCCATATGCACAGCCGTATTTTGATTTGAGAAAAGATATAAACGAAATATATGCATGTCGATGAGTAGTTTTTATTTCCGTGCTCAGTTTCAAATTTCTTCAATTGTAACTTATTAATTTTGGACCGAAGTTCGTATCTTTTTAGACAAATTTTATCAAATCTGTCGCACTCGTTTAACAGTTTGAAATTTCCTTCGACAACTAGATCCATCTCGCCTTTCTCCATAGCTTTCTTATTTCAACAGGCATATTCATATAAATATTATACTATATGTACGTGTATGACCATTGCCGCAAGAAACTTTATTTGTGCCCGAGCAGCTCCGACAGCTGCACTATCGTCGCGCACCGCGCCATTATACCGTTCACCGCTCCTCACGTGACTATCAGCTAAACAAATTTGTTCATATATGGTGGTGTGACCTAAATTCAAGTCTTAACCAAGTGGTGAGAGTACGCGAAACGCAGTACAAAACCACACAATCCACCTTTATGTTTCTCCAGATGCAGAAAAAATTAATACAACAATGGAGTTTCACAAAAAAATCTCCTACACATGGATTGACGAGATTGGTTATAATTAAACATAGTAGCTGAAACTGCATAATATATTTGCTTTCTACTGTGGAGATTAGTTTTTTTTAGAAATACATGACATTTCAGTTAAATTGTTAATCCTTCAAATAATAGTAGGGGTAGTTTTCTCATTAGTGTCAGGAAAATAAATGATATGACTTATGAGTTTGAAATATTTTTTTTGTCATAAACTTTGTGCCGAGTATCCACATGGCACTCACAAAATTGTTATAATGAAGAGAAATAACATATTTTGTTTATCTGTCAAACTAAACATGGAAAAAAAAAGATAAAACGCCTTATTCAAAACCACAACAAGAGAAAAATAAATAAAGAAACAAATACAATAAACGAAAACAATTAAATCGGGCGCGGCAAAGCGCGCCCTTACCTTCTAGTTTATTCTAAATTTGAATGGAATTCTCCAATTTCACTTAAATTTAGTGTTAATTTTTCTATAATGAGGGCAACGTTGGGGCAGGGGCGGTCGATCACATGTCAACATTGGCACACTCCCAATAGCGTCCCTCCGATACCGTTGCCACATCGTCTACTCGAAGTACCATAAAGATGCTCTTAGAGGACTCCCGGCCTTTTTTTACAAAGTAGATACTCCTGACTTTACTCTTCCATAATATAGTTTTTACTGTTTTAGCATAATATAGAAATAATTATTTCTTGCGTAACATTGACTCTCCCAATGCTACTGAGTTGGGTCCGAGTCCTCACATCGTTCCATACTGACCACAGGGGAAGCGTTCCCATACAGCGGTAAAAGATTGGGAGCATCGTACTTTTCCATGCCTCAGAACGATGTGCAGCAGGTTCTTAAGAAGTGCGCTACAATAGTCGAAAGCTCATGTTTGCACTTTCCACTTGTAGTGCTTGTCCAATATAAGAGATCAAGCATGTACTTAGAAGAACTGAATAATGAACATCTAAATTAAGCTACGAGACGGTGGTTATGGCCAATTAATCTGGAACTTTCCTAAAACTAGACTGCAACAAACCAATACATACCTACGAACCAGCATTATGTTTTGTTTTAATAAAACTACTTCATCAATATCAACTAAACCAAACTTGGTTACACAAAGAAATGACAAAGCAAGTATCGCTAGTTCAGACATCATTGTCTAACTGGAGGAGGTAAATTTATAAAGCAAAATTACCAAACATCAAATTGAAAAATATATTGCTCATGCCAATAAAATTAAGTTGTATCTGCTTTTGCATTTTAACACGTGGAAGTAATATTCAGTAGTAAACCATCCTAAAATTAGTTTGATGACAATGAAATAGCACGGACAATAATAAAAAGAAAGGGAAGGTAACAAACTAGGAGAAGAATGTTTCATGGATTCTTCTAGCATATATATGTTGTCTGCCTCTACAGTTTAATCAAAACAAAACATTTTTAGAAACGGAAAGTATAGAAATAGGAGACGGAACCTACAAATCTATGCTTGCAAAGCAAGACAGTTCTATAGCTGCCAACACATAATGATGGTAACTAATTAGAGCTAGCATGCTTCTTCCGCTAGCTAATTTATCTCCTATCTCCTATACCTCCCTGACAGTGCACCTAAAACCTACTACCGAGCTCAGCTAATTGGTTTCCAAACCTCCAAACGCGCTCAAAACATAAAATCGTGTCAACTATGCATCTTGGGCATAACCTCCATTAGGGACTTCATCTGCAGCCAGCATGTCCTACTTAAGTGGCAAAGAAATATTCATTAATGTTAGTTAGGATGAACATTAGCAAAATAAAAAATTATTAGTTCTGCATCTTGACTTTCCAGCAGGCAACACATTAAGCTATACATGACTACCAAAAGGGAGAAAGTTGTCACTATTTGTTAGAAGAAAAGAAAATCGAAGAGCAAAACATATCGAAAATTAGTACATCACACAGTGGACCAATTCACACCAGCCCAACGATACCTGTTAATCAAGTGCTAACTCGCCTGTGCCAAGCTGTCACGAGCTCTGCCAAACAACTTGGACAAAGGCGTAAGTTGAACTTGACAGAATCATCAGAAGCTAAACATACATTTCACACGTTATTATACCAACCACAAGTGGGGGCAGGGAAAGAGGGAGCCAGTATCCAAATGCAGAGGACCACCAGCGCTTACCAAATTGAGGGGAGACGAAAACATCAATAATACAGGTGAGAACAATAAAATTAATATCACAGCCAACAGAGCATTAAAGTGACATCAAATAGCAAATATCAATGACAATAACAACGAAACAAGAGTATTAGTAAAGGGTTCCTTGAAATAGTTCTGAGAAATGGAGATAAAGCAGATATTATGTAGCCCAACAAGCCGGTAATGCTTAACGTCCTCATCATCCAACCTCTGCAATGGTCATAACAGCACAGCAAGGTTAAAGATATGAGTCCCAAACTTCCAACAACAAATAAATCAGGTTCGCATTAGCTCCAAGAAACCTTAAGCCTGCCAAAAGAGTTGAAACAAAATCAAACATGTTAGTCAATTCATCCATTTCCACATTATGACAAGAAAATGCAAAAATGATATCTTGAAACAAGTTCTGCATAAAATATAGTCAAGTTAACTACTGGATGAGATGAGTCATAAGTCTACATCAGAGGAAAAAATATCTAAGCTGCGCCTTTTTCCCATGAAGATCTAACAGACATGAAAACATAATTTCCTATACTAAGTGAATATCAAGTAAAGCTATAAGTGTTCAGCGAACTGGGAAATAAATTTAACTAATGAAATGACAATTAAAAACTGGCACTAGGTATTAAATATTTTCATATATGAAAACATCTTAAACCAAACCATTAATCATCATTATTACCCTACAAAAGGGAAAAAAGGATGGAACTTCGCTAGAACTTGACTGCAAAAACTGCATGAAACTGGTTAGTATCATGCATAGACTCAAAAAATTGTCGATGTAAATCTTATCCATGTCAAATAACATGGGAATTGGATTGAAAAAAGGTTCAATTTTCTAAATTAGCAAACGAAGTTGAGTGGGCTTAAAGTTGAACAGGTTTCTGAAGAAACGGCTAACCAGAGCTGTAGCACAGACATTAAACAAAAGACATACAAGCAGTGAGTGCTTCCCAAAGGCATGAGCAAGCACACTTTGCTTGCAAGCATCTGCGGTCAAGTTTACAGAATAGTAGGGTAATATGAGGGGAAATGACCAAAACATGAGCTCCATAGTTATATATATTTGATTTATTCCACGATATTATCTTCCTTAGACCATTAGTGATTAATGAGGACAACGACAAAAAGATAAATGCAAAGTTACCTTTCACAGTGTTGAAAGAATTGCATCAGCTTCACTCATATCACTTCATCTCTGACATAAACTTATCATACTCAGCATCAGCACCATAGGGAGGAGCGGGCTGGTCGTTGGAAGATGACAGGGGTGGTGGTGGCGGCGGTACATTGTGATTGGCCCAAGGTGCACTTGAATTGCTCTGTGAGGAATCAACATTACCCAGTGGCGGTGGTGGAGGTGGTGCATTGTGGGTGGCCCAAGGTGCTGTCGCAATGCTTTGTGACGGATCAACACTAGCTGGTGGTGGAGGAGGCGGGGGCTGAACTGGTGGATAATATGGGGCATAATTATAGGGTGGAGGAGGGTACATATGAGGCATGTTTTGTGCACCAGAGGTTCCATATACTGGAGCTGGGACAGGCTGAGTAGGTGCACCAGAACTCGGCGGTGTTACACCCGGAGGGTAGTTCTGCGCTACATCAGTTGATGTAGTAGTCCCTGGTGGAGGTACGGGAGCAGGTGGTGGTGGGTACTGCATACCGTATGGAGGTGGAGCAGTCTGGCCTGGTGCAGGGTTGTACATGCCTGGTGGTGGCGGCGGAGGGTATGAAGCATAAGGTGGTGGTTGCCCCCAAGGTACTGGAGCATAGCTACCTTGAGGAGGTGGTGGTGGATGTCCTCCCATGTAGGGCTGCGAGTTGTAGCCACCAGAAGGATCTGCAGAATGGTACATCGGTGGCCCTGGCGGGCCAGGAGGAGGAGGAGCCTGCTGTGGTGGCTTGCCTGCTACTCTAACTGCGATAGTTCTACCCTCAAGATGGTAACCACTCATAGCAGCAATTGCCGCATTAGCCTGTGAGACATCTGCATATTTCACAAATCCATAACCTTTGCTCTGTCCACTGTTGCGATCCTTGATAACCTTTGCCATGACAATCTCTCCAAATTGCGAAAATAGACTGATCAGCCCTGAATCGTCAAACATAGGTGGCAAGTACCCGATATAAAGATTGGTCTCGTCATAATCCTTCTTGATCCCATTTGCTCCTGTTGTTGCTGCACCACCACCACCTGCAGACCACGGCGAGTTACTACCGCTACCAGTACCACCACCACCCCCTGTATAGCCAGCATCGGACCACCAGACTTGTTCATCGACTCAGGTGCGCTACCACCAAGCTCAGCAAGGAAGTTCTGGTACTCGTCATCCATCTTTTTCCCAGACGTGCCCTTGACTGGACAATCAATTGTCGGGTGTCCACCATCACCACAGATCTTACACTGCACCTCGCTCTTAAACGTTGATGTCCTATTAGGGCAGGCATACTGCCGGTGACCCGGCTCCCCGCAAGTTCTGCAAAACTCATCATCCCTAATTGTGCCATTGAGCGCCGCAAGCTCCCGCAGCTGCTGCCGCTTGTGCTCATTCAGCACTTCATCCACGGGGGTAAGCAGCTTCTCCACCATGCCTGCAGCTGCCTCCAACGCCTCGGGAGTATCAGCCTCAACAAGCACATGAAGATCCTCATTCTCACTAGGATCTGGCTTGAGGTCCCTCTTCTGCAACAGTTTACCTTCCTTGACGCTGCCCTTCCCTCGGATTACAATCTTGGCCCCCGTCTCTTTCTCCATCCGCTTCTGTGTGTTACCACGGGGACCGATGATGAGCCCGATAAAGTTGTACCCAGGGTACTCCTTCATGGGGATGTAGAGCTTCTTATGGAGCTTGGGTGGGCGGTAATCTGCCGGGGGCTTGAAGGCGGGGTTGCGGCGGATGAGCTGAGAGATGATCTCCTGACGCTCGCGGTTAAGGCGCTCCCTAGCACGGTACTCGCGGGTGTTGATGCGGATGCCAAGGTTGTCATATATGGGCTCAGGGGACGGCGAGCGCGCGCCCTCGGGGCGGTCGTCGAGGGGCAGGCCCGACTGCAGCAGGCGCGAGATCTCCAGAAGGCGCGAATTGAGATTGTGCACCTCGGGATCCATCTCGGCGGCGAAGTCCTTCATGAAATCCGGGAGGGCTATGGTGGGACGGGGCTCCTCCTCGGCCCACCGCGACTTGCGCTTCCGTCCGCCCTCGCCGCCGGAGTTGGCGCCGGAATCGTCGTTGGACTGCTCCCATCGGCTGCGGCGGCGGCGGCGCGAGGACGAGTCGCCCTCGGGGGCGCCGCTGGCAGAGCCGTTGTGGTGGGGCTCGGAGGAGGCGTCGCGCGCGGCATCGCGTGGCGGGTCGGAGGAGGGCTCCCGAGATGGGGAGCGGGCTAGGGTTTCGGCGAAATCCATGGCTGCGGCGTCTGGTCAAGGTGGAAGGCTGTGGGGAATTTGCTTCTCGCGATCTAGGTTTTAGGACTCGTGGGAAGTTTATCTGCGGATATACGATTTCGGGGAAAGGCGGTTGTGTTCTGGGCCTAAACTGTCAAAAGCGGTTGGGCCAAATGTATAGTGGGCCGGTTATTTAAGCCCTAAATGGTGTAGTCTGATTCCCTTAATAATTTGTGCACTCCGTTTCTTCCATGCCAGTATGACAATATCTGAAAAGCAGGGATCAGTAAGACAGTTCTTAGCTTATTTGAGGGAGTCGCTCAATGTGAAGGTGACTCTTAATTAACTCCTAGGCTGAAATTACATTAAAAAAACGAATGCTTCCAATCCTACATGTCTCCATCGATTTTTATTGTTAAGAATGGACGAGTACCTCACCAACTCTTCTACTAGATATCTTAGGAGGTTGCGAAGGATCATGTTTTAACCAGACTACATCAATAGTTCTTAGTTTATAGCTAGTCAGATAGAGAACTTAAACTCTGTTCTTATATATTATACTATGTCTGGGTATGATTAAATATTCGTGAGGAGTAGTAGTGTTTGAAAATTTCCTCTGCAGTTTTGAATCCGCTTGGATAATGAAGTTCAGCTGAGCATGTCTTGGATGCTTGGTTTTAGCCAACTGTTAGTCTATATGTATCAGTCAGCTGCATTGTTTTTTCTTTCAAATACGTTGTGTTATATCAACTTTTGTATTGTAGGCCAAAATTGTGGGCCATGCATGGGGGCCTCTTGTTGCGTTGTTATTCGGCCTGGGCTAGTGGACTTGGTGGCGACGTGGACTGTGCACATGAAGTCATGCCGCTCAAAACAAAACAAAACAAATGAAGTCATACTGGAATTAACCACATCAATTCACTCAGGTTGCTCTCTTTTTTCTTCCTAGTCATATCCTCCCTCTTTGCAATATCGCCTCTGGACCTCAGGATGTTGTTTCCTGCTGTTATACTTGTCTGCAGGAAATTGACTCAGTGGATCACATCCTGGTGGTGTGTGTATGCGCGCGGCAAGTTTGGTTTGGAACCTTCGTGAGTTTGGGTATCAACATCCCAATCCCGGAATTAGGAGATACGTGGAAATCCTGGTGGCTGCGCAATAGAAGGAGCCTGAATCGCAGAAGCAAAAGGGAGTTCGACAGCTCGGTCATCCTGGTGGGCTGGAGCCTCTGGAAGCAGAGAAATGCCAGAGCTTTTGCCAACATGAATCGACATAGATCGGTGGAAGGTCTAATCACGCAGATCACACAGGAGTGGCAGCTTTGGAAATGTGCTAGGCCAGGTGGGAGTAACAATGTTTTGCGTGCCCGGCTAGATCGGTTCCTTGTAAATCCTGACTGGAGCTTGGTCCTTCCAGACAGTACTCTCACGTCCTCTGCTCGTCCTACCTCGGATCACGTCCCCCTCAACCTTGATGCGTCCTTTAAAGCTCCCTGCAGTACCATTTTCCGTTTGGAGAACACCTGGCTCGACAACAGCACCTTCACCTCTCTCGCTTCCTCTGCTTGGTCTAGTGCTTCTTGCTCTCGACGCATTCTCTCTCCTGTTGGCCTCCTCTGCTCCCGACTCAAAACAATCCGATCGGAGGCAAAAATTTGGGCTCGGTCCCGCCGCTTGCCCTCCGTCTACCTTGTCAACTGCGCCGCGGTTGTTACCCTCGTCGATCACCTTGAGGAGCGGCGCCACCTTTCTCCTATGGAATTCTCCCTTCGCAGCTCTGCAAAAAAAATCCATCAGCCGCCTTAACGCGACCAAAGCTATCTATTGGAGGCAACGTGCAAAAATTAAAAATTGTGTCTTGGGTAATGAAAACACCCATTACTTCCACCTTTGCGCCTCGGGGCGACTCCGGAAAAATCAGATCAAAGTTCTCGATGACAATAATGAAGATCAGGTCTCATCCAACTCCGGAAAGGCTCAAATCTTACACAGCTTCTTCCGCGCTCTCCTTGGTTCACCTTGCTCCTCCTCCTTCGCTTTTGCCCTCCCCCCTGTCTCATCCACTTCACTCACCCCCTCACAAGCCGCTTCTCTTGTGCTTCCTTTCACCTTAAAGGAGCTGCGTGTGGCGCTCTACTCTATGAAAGACACTTCTAGCCCTGGACCGGACGGGTTCAGGCCAGCTTTCTTCAAGCGCAACTGAGACCTTGTGAAAAATGACCTTTTGGATGTTCTCCATGCTTTCCACTCGGTTGCTGACCTTCGGCCTATTAATAAGTCCTTTATCGTTCTCCTCCCAAAAAAGGTTGGGGCTAACAAGCCGGACAACTTTAGGCCCATTTCTCTTCAAAACTGCTGTCTCAAGCTCACCACAAAGTGTCTTACCTTCCGCCTTAAACCTCTTATGCCTTACTTGGTCCACCCAGACCAAACCGGTTTCATATCTGAGCGTGCCATTGCTGAAAACTTTGTTTATGCTGCCGATATCGTCCAAGCCTATCATAGTCGCTCGGCTCCGCCCATAGTCTTTAAAGTCGACTTTCGTAAAGCTTTCGACTCTATCAGCTGGGAGGCGCTTGATCGCATTCTGGAGGCGAAAGGCTTCCCCCTTCTCTGGCGAGAATGGATTAAAAATCTCAACCTGTCGAGCCAAACCGCTGTCCTTCTCAACGGGGTCCCTGGGCGGTGGATCCAATGCCGACGTGGCTTGCGATAGGGGGAACCGCTCTCCCCATTCCTCTTCAATACTGTTGTTGATGTTCTGCAACAGCTCCTTCTTCAAGCTTCGCGCGACGGCCTTTTCCTCCACCCTATCGTCGATGACCTGCCATGCCCTATCTTGCAGTATGCAGATGACACGCTGATCATTATTCGCGCCATTCCCGGTCCATGTGGCCAACCTTAAGGACCTTCTCCACTCTTTCTCTCTCGCCACCGGCCTTGACATTAATTACCATAAAAGCTCCTTTGTCCCTATCAAGGTGGACTCTGATGATGCCGCCTCCATGGCTCTGACCTTTGGGTGCGAGGTGGCCTCCTTCCCCCAGACCTATCTCGGTCTACCACTTTCTACTCATAAAACTAGGGCCTCTGATTTTGCCCCCATCATTTGCAAGAGCGATAAGCACCTCTCTGGGTGGCGTGGGCGCTCCCTTCCCATTGGCGGGCGCTTGATACTCGTCAACTCGGTCCTCTCCTCTCTCCTCGGTCACGCTATGAGTGTTGGGGTCCTTCCGACGGGTGTTATCGAGGCCATTGATAAGCGCCGCCGTGCGTTCCTCTGGACCGGCGAGGACCGTTGCACCAGTGGGCAATTTAAGGTGGCCTAGACTGATGTGTGTAGACCTAAAGCCAATGGTGGGTTAGGCGTTATCTCTCTCCCCTCCCAAAATTCTGCCCTCCTCTCTAAGTTCCACTCCAAACTCTACTCCGACTCTGCTGCCCCTTGGGCATGCTGGTTTCGCCGCTTCTACGGGTGGTCCGACACTAGGGACCTCGGAGACTCTCACCGCCTCGACACTCCTATCTGGAAAGGCATTGTCGCCGCTCTCCCTGCCTTTCGAGATGTCTCCTGTGTGTCAATCAAAAGCGGGGCGACCACCTCGTTTTGGTTCGATCGCTGGCATGGCTCGGATACCCTCGCCAACTCCTTTCCGGCTCTTTTTTCCCATTCCATTCGGCCGAATTGCGACGTCCAGTCTGTTCTCCGCCATGGCCTCCCCTCACTGCTCATGCCGCGTATCACCTCTGTGGCAGCTCAGGAACTTGACACCCTCGTTCAGTCTCTCCCCTCTGCCGACGCTCATGACCCCGAAAATGATACGTGCCTTTGCCGATACACTAACAGAAAGCTCGCTAACCGTTGTTTCTATGCCAATTTCCTTAAGCTGCTGCAGATGGGTGATCCAGTGAGGGCGCAGGCCCCTGTTATTTGGCAGAATGCGGCGCCTAAGACGTGCCAGATCTTTAACTGGCTCACTCTTCGGAGGCGCCTCTCCACGAATGAACATCGCTTCTGCCATCACCTATGTTCCTCTCCCGGATGCCCCTCTTACCTGATGGATGAAGACGCCGACCATCTGCTCCTGCGCTGCGGCCATGCTACCGAGATCTGGGATGCTCTTTCTCTGAATGACATCCCAACATCGGTGGCGGATGTGAAGGAAGTTTGGAGGGATCACGCCACCTCCTATGCGCGGGCAACCATCATCACGTCTGTTCTTTGGAACATCTGGAAACGCCGAAACTCACTTGCTATCAACCAGGATGATGAACCGCTCCCTATAGTGACTCGCCGTTACATTGATGATGTACGCCTTTGGTCAAA
Source organism: Poa pratensis (assembly GCA_947311845.1). Lineage (NCBI taxonomy): Eukaryota > Viridiplantae > Streptophyta > Magnoliopsida > Poales > Poaceae > Poa > Poa pratensis. The sequence goes on along the minus strand of CAMZMU010000128.1, from coordinate 65,559,314 downwards.
TCGATGTCATTCTGCGGTCGTTAAAAATTCGCTCGTTGCGTGGTGTGCCCCCTTCGACCCCCCGTGAAAAACTGATGTATCTTGTTGTAATCTTGTCCTTATGCCCCCCTTCTCCTTGTAAAACAGCTCCATGTGTGATTTGATATAGAAAAAGTTCAGTCTGGCTTAGGCCCGCCGGTGTTACAGTAAAAAAAAAGTTTTGCGAGAGTAGGCTTTACTTTTTTTGGGTGTGTGTGAGGGGTTATTGACAGACGCTTTGTAGCGTTATCTGTCAATTTGTATCTGTCTTGCTTCACCTTCTATAAAAATAAGGTACGCAGTCGCGTACTCTCTAAAAAATATCCTCCCTCTTTGATTATGGTTTGTGTTTAAGGGTCTGTTTGGTCACCATAACATCATACAATTTTTTTTGAATATTTACGGTATAGTTTGTTTCGTTTTAAAACCACGGGAACTTTTCATAATCTACTATGCGTACAATTCCATCAATTTTTTTTCCCTTTGGGCCATATATCATGAAAAAAAAACTGTATCTATACAATGTCTCTAATTCTTAAGAAAAATCATGTTTGATGCAATCAACTATTTCTATTGCACAGTTGTAGAAATTGTTCCACTTCTCGGGTGGGCATAAATTTTTCCAAGCCAACTAAGTGGAAGATGAACGGGTACGTTGGTCTCTTTTTTTAGATACAAGGCACAAAGTGCCCAGGTTTAAATTAATAAAGCCAGTTACGGCAAGTACAATACATGTTGCGGGAACAGCTTACAGGCAACGAATCAACAAGCAAACAAAGAATACAAAGAAAAGCATAGCTTGATCATTAAGGCCACCGTCCGCTGACAAGATCAGCACCAAGGAGACATTGTGAAGCCAAGAGCGCCGCAGGAGAATCCCGCCTTCGTCACGTCCGCTGCTTGTCATCGTCGAATGCCATTCACCTCCACCTTCGAAGAAGACCCCTGTTTTCTCGTCCTGGCTCGAAGGACGCCGCACCGTCAGAAGGCAGAGCAGCTCACCCGAGAGCACGAAGAACAGACACACCGATTTGCAGAGGGACAGAGTCCAGCACGGACGCCACAGCCCGCGCACAACCCACATACGTCGCCGCCGGCACCGACAGCTCGATAAGACGCAGGCTATCGGACGCGGGCACACACAGAAGACACGGCACAAAGGAAGCAAGGGCCGCCAAGAAGGGGTAGAGCTCAACCAGATCTTTGTGTCCCAACCAAAACACCAGGCTGTTGTCGCCGCAGAGGGGAACCCATTCCCCTCTCGCCCAGGCTCGAGGGCGCCGACCCGCGGACGGACAGGACACCTGCGTAGGTTAGCAGCAAAGGAAGGAGTTTTGACCGGACCAGTCTACACCTTGCCACAGGAACACGCCGCCGCAAACAGCTCGCAGATCCACCCCCTCCCCGCAGCCCAAGATGAGGTCTCCAAGGAGAACGCGATGCCGGAGCGCCGTCGCCGCCCGCTCAGCAGGAACTAGGGTTTTCACCCGGGCGCAGGGGAGGAGAGCGGGCAAGGGGCCATACCTCATTGTCGCCTCCAAGGAGGAGAGCGTCGTCGGAGATGACGCCGACGACGCGGCCACCACAGCTGGCCGAGGATTTCTCCCGGCAGGGCACCCGACCCAGCCAACCCGGCAAGGCGAGATGGGATCTGCGTGAGTCGCAATCGCTGTCTTCAGATCTGGCGCCGGAGGCCGACGGGGCGCCTCCCACACCGTGACCACGAACCACCGCTCCCCTCACCGCCCGCGCGGCCGAGAGAGACGGCCACACAGCACCGGCAAACGCCCCCCGCCGCCAGGGCTAGCGCCGCCCTCACCTCGAGCCCGCCGCCCCAGCCGCCAAAACTCTCTGCGAGAGACGCGAAACAGCGAGATCCCCGCCGCCACCGTCCTTGGCAACCGCCCGGTGGGTGCCTCTGGCGGCGGCGAGGGAAGGAGTGGGAGGAGGAGGCGCTAGGAGGCTAGGGTTTGTGTTGCCGCCCGAGTCGCCCTAGAGCGGAGCGACACGGGGGCCGAGATAGGATCGTGCGTTGGGCTCTTTATCTATGGAGATACGATTTCGAGGAAAGGCAGTTGTATTCGGATCGGATCGAGCCTCGGCTACGTTCTGGACCTAAACTGGGTTGGGCTCTCTATTGGGCCAAATGTGTACTAGGCACATGGCACAACCTAGCAGCCTGGCACCACCCGGTAACTTGCTTGTCTCAGAAAAAAAAACACCTGGTAGCTTGCCAGTGCCAGCATATGACGAGGGCCAGGCCGTCGGCATTCCTGGAGATATATGCCGAGGACTTTGCCGTCAGCATGCTTGACTAGAATAAAAATATGGCTAATAAAAGGCTAGCAGTTTACAAATACAATTACGTGCATGATTCAATCACAGGTTCAGACAAAGAAACCAGCTACTACATGCACGTTCAGTCAGATCCATGAATCCGTCCATGAAAATTACATGCTAAAACATTTAGAAATGCTACACCTAATATGACAACCAAATATATAGGTCGAAGAAGATGAAGTCCATAGTCTTGTTAAACTTTAATATTCTAATATGTAGTTGTCGAGCTTGTATAGATCCGTCTTGAAACCTATTTTCCTGGACATAATCTGTTAAACATTATAATATACCACTAAGTAACTAGTGATCATCCAAAGCATCACTTTTTTGTGAGATGGGGGGCATTAATCTATGAGAAGCAAGTGGAAAAGGAGAGAGAATTGTTAGAGCTTGGAATTACGAATAAAAAGCCTCATGTGGCATCATAGATTAGGCCGAGGTTACCGCTTTGTTGGGCCATACTCAAGATCCATTGTACGGTACATATACTTGATTGGGTTTCCATTAGGGTTAACTCGATATATATCATTGTCAAACTTAGCTAGCATATTCAAAAAATACCACAACAAATAACAATTTATGAAAAGTTCCACTTCAAAAAATGTTAATTAAAAATATACAACGCCATAGTTTTTTTTTTTTTGAAAGGAAGGCTATACTCCATGCCTCCACATCCTTGGAGGCACACGACCATGATACTTTGAAAGTTGATGCAAAGCAACATGGCCAAAACATCCACCAGAAATGTACATGGAATAGACAACAATTGGAAAACAATGTCACCTTGTTTAGTAGCAACACTTTCAAGAAGGAGATGCACGCGCACCAACATCGCCATGCCCACGGCCAAATTAAGATTTTCATCCTGAATGCTTTGTCCAACCAATCAAGACTAAAACGCCGGAAACAATGCCTTCAACAAGGCAACGCCAGTGAGAAATACACTAACTCATGTCGTGGATCCAACCTCTACGACCGAGTCTTGAGTCAACCATGCCTAGGGCTAACCCCTCTCACGCCGCAACCACACGACGGGCTTTGTATGACAGGCAATGGCTACTTCGCACGGCGTAATCGAAGAAATAAAACATGGAGCCGCCCCATGTCGTCAACTTACATGGCAACGACTCGGCCAGCCATCCCAGCCGCCGTGCGAAGTAGCCATTGCCTGTCATACAAAGCCCGTCGTGTGGTTGCGGCGTGAGAGGGGAGGTGGGCTTCGGCTCTGCCGGGTTGTATTGTTATGTATCAAAGCGTCTGCAATGATATTTGTAGTGGCATTTTTCGAATACCCGAAGTGTGCAATAACATATATCGAATCGACCCTCGAGTTTAATGAGCCAAGTGGTCACAGCCTTGTCAGCGAATGTTGGGACGAACCCGCATTGTTTTTTCGCCCATGCATGTATACTTGAGGTATTGAGGATGCGGCGGCGCGCCATGCATGCTTCGCGCGCACGACACGAGCTTAGAACAAGGGGAATCCGCGAGATCATGTGCGAGGGGACAGCGGTTATAGCGTCAAGCAACAAACTGCTAATCCCCTGCCTCTCTTTCCGTTTGGCTCTACGCTAATCCCCAGTAGAAACTTCAGTATAGTAATTTCTACTCCAGTTCGTACGTCAATTTGAGTAGAGAAGACACCAGAGGAATAACGAATGTGGGGGGCACCGAGGAGCAGATATGCTTACGCGCATGTGCGGGGAGTAGTTAATTAGCTGAAAGAATTTCTGCTAGTTTCGTGGTTACCTCTAGTAAATTGATCCCGAGGGAATTAGGGATTTGACCCCTATTATAACTGAAGAATGTACCCGGCCTTGTAGATAGCTTTCCTTCACTGGCACTCAATTTTCTGCATTTCAAGAAGGAGGATTAGTAACTATGTAGTGTATTTGTGCACTGAATGCCAAGGGTGTTCAGTGTTCTCTCTCTTGCCCTTGAAATTCATGTGCTACTTGTCATCACCTGCAGGTTGCTGGTGACATCATATAAGTCTTTGTGCATGTGCCCTAAACATCAGCACCCAGAGCCGAAGTTGTTGTCACTAAACTTTTGAATCGAACTGAGTATTCCGAAATCAAACTTGTAGCATACACCAAAAGAGATTCATCACTCCAATAGAGTAACGACCAAATGATTTCCCGCGCTTCTCAACGTCACCGGAGAGATCGCCGCTGACAAGTTGAACTTAGAGACCGAAAAATCTTATTCCGCACAATGTCGTCATAGGCACCATAACACCGTTGCCAGTTGACCAAACTATTTTGGAATGTAACTACGGCACCACCGAGCCCAGTTCCGATGTCCCCATCCCCTCCGGCCGCCGGAGCGGCAAAAATAGAGGAGGCGGGGACTCATCGAAACTCAAAGACGGTGGAGACATGCGGACGTCGGCGGCGGCTAACTTTGAACCCTAGATCGCTTTTCCTAAGCCTCTAGGTTGCAGAGCTCACATATCCAAACACGCTTTTGGTTTTCTGCATGTATGCTTGTTAACGGACCAGTGTAGCAGAAACTCGGGCTGGGCTTTGTCTCCTTTCTTGCGTCTAGCCATGTTTTCTGACGAGTAATCAGATTTTTGTGACGATTCATGTAAAAAAAAAGATTTTTGTGACGATTAATTAGATTTGTATATGCAGATTGACGTGGCCCGAGTACCACAGCGGGCGGCCGCGCAAATCTCACTCTCGTTCTAAAACTCAGACGAACTGCAATTTGACCACTCTGCTCTTTGCCACCAATCTTTTATGCCAAGCAGCAGAAGATCAGCATCATGAACGATATCGATGACGTACACCTGCATGTCCAACTGGTAACTCGACGTGACCAGTCGACGTACGATGGATGTATTGTGAGCATCATTCAACGCATGTGTTTGGCTAGCTTAGAAGAAATTTTCTTTAAGGATATTTGTGTTGTCAATTTCTTCCCTTCTTCCTTGCCTTGCTGGTTTCATTTGGCTTCGTTCTGCATGGGACCCTGAGGACTAAGATGCCAATGTACGGCGCCGGCAGGTTGCTTGCGGCACTAGCGTACTCACTACTCAGTCACGTGCGTTCGTGGAATCGTGGTCTACAAGCCTGGCCGACCGTGTTTTTGCGCTTGGCCTTTCCATGTTTTTTGTACGCGCGCACGTTCTAGCTGTATGATTAATTATTGATTAGGCAAGATTCAATGTACGGGAAGATTGTTACGAGTACTCTAGATGGATGGAACATGATCTTGGCAAGATTGTTACTCTAATGGAGAACATGATAATTATTTCCATTCGACACAAGATGTATGCATGCCATTTGACTCAACTAACTACCAATGAAGCTAAGCTACATGCCTATACATGCATGCCTGCTAAATGCTAACAATGTACTCCCTCCGTTCCACAATGTAAGATGTTCTACCTAGTTCACATACTGGTTAGGTGCAAACACAAATGAGTGTACATACACATTAAAATATGTCCACATACATTTAGATACATGTGAATGTGGATAAAAACTAAAACATCTTATATTTAGAAACGGAGGGAGTACTCCACTAGGGAACTTTAATAAAAGAAGATGCTTGCATGGGTTAGCTTTCCAGCTAGGGGATTGATGAGAACATATATACTTGAACACATACTGTGACGTGGGTGTACCCTTCGGGTGCTCCACCATGAGGATACCTGGTGCACGTACAAGGTAAGGCCCACGGAGAAGCCCGTCAGAAGTCCACGATCAAGGCCCGTGAAGGGAGCCCATGAAGATGGCGTACGCTCCAAGGCTAGTAAACCTTAAGTCGGTAGAAAGCTACCTTACCTGTAAACCTAGTCGGTTGCGAATCCCCGAGACCCAGCCTCCTATATAAAGGCTGGGAGGGCCGCCGATCTGGGGCACGCAATACTCATACCACCAAACCCTAGCGAGATTGCCATCTCGCCGGGACACCATTGTACACCTCATTTATCAATAATCAGACAAGTAGGAAGTAGGGTGTTACCCTCCGAGGGCCTGAACCTGGGTAACCTTGCTTGTCAGCCGACGATACTACCAATGCTACCACGTCTCTCCCCCTCAATCTCAACCCTAGGTACCGAACCATGGGATTTGATGTGTTAACACCACGTCAATTGGCGCCGTCTGTGGGAAAGACTAGCGTTGGATCCGCGGTGTCAGCGGATCCTTCAGCAAACGACAACTCGCCGACTTCATTGACTTCACCAGCAAACGGCAGCTCGCTGACTTCATCGACTGCTCCAGGAAACGGCAAATCGCCGACTCCATCAATCATCGCGCTGATGTACTTCGGCTCCTTCGGGTTTGACCCGCACTCGCCGATCGCTCGCCCGGCGTTCGCGGACCTCCACTCAGGTGCAGATCTGACTTTTGGCAACTTCAATTTCCATTTTAGTCGTTGGGGAACACATAACTTGACAGACCCGCGTCGACTCGCGGCGATCGCGCCCGCATCTCCATCAACCGCATCTGCACCGACTGTGGCGTCGGCCGCACCTTCATCGACTGCGCCTTCATCGCCTGCATCATCTACGAAATTCACTCCTTTTCACTCGCGGGAGGCGCCTCTTCCTCGACTGCTTCACCAAATTCTGCATCGGCATCGTTCGACTCACCAGGCGAAGCCGAGGAAGAGGTCGAGTCCATCTTCCAGTACGATAGCGATGAACCGCGCGTACAACTCGACGATTACATCAACTCTGACAACTCCATCGACAACGGGAGCGATGGCGACCGAGGCAAAATCTCGCATAACATCCCCTTCCATGTTTGCATGGCTATTGGGGGACACTGGGACAGATCCCTAAACATCTGAGGCTGCCGCTTGCCGCGAAGCACAAACATACCCCTGGACAGTAACCATGCCGGACGGAAGAACAATGCTCGTCATCACGGAGGAAATGGCGGCCAAAGCAAACAAGGCAATCGAGGAGTGCCTCATAATGCCTGACGACTCGACTCGCAAAGAGTTCGCGACTTTCCAGTACCTCATGTGGCAAGAAAACCTTCGGCTAAAGAGCTACCGTGCAACACTCGACGAAAGAAGAAGGCAGGCCAGCGTGTCGAGCGCGCGGCGAGCGGGACTGTCTATGCACTCCACAAGACAGACAGACCCGAGGCATCGGTCCAGGACACGGTGAATCTCCGAAAGAGACAGAGCGGACCTAACCGCAAACTTGGACCTCTCGTTCATGACGCACGACGAAGAAGGGATCCCTATGCCTAAGACAGCCACGGGAGCTCTGCTCTCGGTGGCCACATATCTCAGAACTACACAACCACCCGCAGATGATCCAAACACGGCTCTGCATCGGCAGCAAATCAAATCGCTCAGTCTGGCCGCCGCAGCCATGACACCAGGAGCTGAGACTGCGGGAGGAAACACGCCACATGGAGGAAGCAGAACCCGCCGCGCGGGAAGTCCACGACGAGACTTGCGGACTCGAGACGATCGCGATCGAGCCGTCACCATCCATGAGGATAGGGACCGCAGGCATCATGACGATGACCGGCGGAGCTGAGGACAACTCGATACTCGCCACCGCCAGGAGGGCGCAGATTTGCGCGATGTCATAACTCAGCGTCGAGTCAACAAAGGTCGATCCAGAAGATCTTCTCACTCCTCCAGCAGTGAGTCGTACTCTGATGACGAGTTCGAGCCTTGCGGATCTTTATGCTTCAGTCGACGCATCCGCGAGTCTATGATGCCCAAAGGGTTCAGGCTAACATCTGAAACACCCAAATTCGACGGCCGCCAAGAACCGTCATCTTGGCTAGAGGATTACAAGATCGCAGTCTCCTGTCAACGAGGCACAACAACAACGGCAATGCAATACATCCAGTTGATGCTTGTGGGTTCAGCCCGCGACTGGCTCAAAAGCTTGCCCGGTAGCAAATACGACTCATGGGATAGCTTCACGGAGGACTTCGTCAAAAACTTCGCCGCAACATGCGACCATCCTGTGACATTCGAAGAACTGCGAGCATGCAGGCAGCGATCGGACGAGTAGCTACGATCATACATCCGGCGTTGGACCACCATACGCAACTCCGTGGGTACGGTGTCGGAGGACAGAGCGATAGACGCTTTTACACAAGGCCTCGCCAGACGAGATTTTCGCGAGGCACTCGGAAGGGAGAAGCCGAGCTCCATCGCCCAGCTCGTGAAGGTCACCAATGAGTGGGCAGACGGAGAAGATTCGGTGCGAGACAAGAACCGCGAGTCACCACACCGTGACAACAATAGCTGGAATCGTAGAGATAGCCGCGACAAGGGCATACTATAGATGGATCAAATCTGAAGCCCCTACTCCCACCATGGAAATCTGAAAATAATTTGGTGATTTTAGCAAGAGGGGGAGAGGGACAAGACTCTGTACCTTCATCCGGATGAGCACACGGCTGGCTTCTTGCCCCCCCCAGACATCGCCGGCCAATTGCGCCTCCCCACGGACCTTGCCAGATGCGGGCGTGTCCCCATGGACCTCGCCGGACGGGGTAGAGGCGGACGGAGTAGAAGAACGGATGGGGGAGCGGGGGAACAGAGCGGTGACGGGGGAGTCGTTCCTCTGGGCATGGCTGCCGCCGCCATCTCCATGGAGTAGCTAGGTCGCGGCGCAGCGGCGGTAGCGGGCAGGCCGCTTCTATCCAGAATAATTTCGTTCCAAGCCGTGGCTTTCCACTAACAAAACTAAATGGGGCGGACTTGGCGGTGCCGTGGCTGCCCACTACCACTTACAGGCCTAGTCGTACGGATCGGCCCGCCGCTAGATGCGTGGAGTGCAGATGGGGGTTTCCGTTCCGACCTAGATTGCTTTACATGCTCTTGACATACCTTCCAAGTATGTACTCATTCGTACGCACCAAGTGCTGGCATAAGCGACAAACGTAGCAACGAACAACACATGACGTGTATAAATTTTCCAAACAAGAAGCATTTTGGTGATTAATTGATCGAAAGGCTTGCTCATGTTTTCAACATGTACTCCTTATATACAACCAAAAGAAAATGAACATACGACTTCCGAGCAGGACCGCTCCTTTTTCCCTTTCCCTCTCTCTCCTCCCTGCCTTGAGACTCTCGTGAGCTCCTGCACCCGCCCCTCTGCTCCACCGGCGGCGAGGACGTCCGGCGTGGGCATGGGTGGCTGGTGCGGCCTGTACAGAGTAGCCCTAGGTGTAGATTTTGGGCTGTATGCCCCTTTGCTTGTGGGTTCCCAGATTTTGGCGGCCAGATCTACGATGTTCTAGGGTTCATCTTCTGCGTGTTCTTTCTCCTCTGGTCGGAGCTGGGCGGGCTGGAGACAACCACCACTCTCTCTAATAAATCTGCTGCTTGCCGCCATCGTCTGGTCCTGTCGAGCTGTTGTGTGGCAACGGGCCGTGGCGGCGAGGGGAGGGAGTTGAGTTGCGTGCCGGTTTCTGCATCGACTTGGCGTGGTGGTGGGCTTGACGCGTTTCAAGGTGATGGGCTTCTACTTCCGGCCGGCAATGGATCGAGTCAGCAGTAAACGACAATGGATCGAGTAGCCCGCAACGATGCGCGCGTGGCCCATCCATACCAAGTCGCCCTCCAAGTTGTGCGTAGAGGTACTCGAGAAAGTACGCGATCGACGTGCAGTGTGCGTCCGTGGGCGCCACCCGCGGCTATCCCCAGCTAGCATCCATGCTTTGTTGTGGGTGCCACACACCATAGCTTTGCTGCCCAAGCAAAATCTTGATTCGATGCGTGCATTGATGCATATGCCGATGGATGCGATGCATAGCGTATACCTGCACAGACATAACAACAGTGCGACTAATCATACGCTGCAGTAGTGTGTATACAGACGAGATCATCAGAGGCGGAGACAAGAAACTTTTCCACTGCTGCTGTGTGGACTGGAAGAAAATAATGGCGAGCTGCTTAATTCGCCCCAACGCAAAGGCGCGGTGTCGAGGCTGGCCCATACAACTGTGGTTCGTGGACCCGGCCGATCGACCGGCTTCGCATCCGCAGCGCGGTACAGAGTACCGGCGGCGGGGCACGACGACACGAGCATTGCACGTCACTGAAGCTAGCTAGCGGCGGGCAGTTCGGTGCATGAACCGGCCGGCCGATCGCACTAACTTATTAATTGCCGCGGCGACGCTTGCACGGCTCCTCCTCCCGTCCGTCCCCGCAATCATCATTTTTTTTATTTTCTTTTGAGGAACGGCGCATGACATAGCACAGATCAAAGAACAAGATTACATGTCACGCACGCACACACGCGAAGGCACCAGAAGCGACCTGCCCTGGAAAAAAACCAGCCACACCTCAGATCTCCGCCGTCGCCGGAACGAGCCGCCGAAGAAATATCCGAAGCTTGGAGGAACGCCGATGAAGATTTGAAGAGCCTCATGGGATGCCACCACAACGATGGCGCAAAGATCGCTGAACGAACATAGGCCGGGGAGAAACCCCACACTCCTCCAAGCCCAGCTCCGTCGCCGGAGCTGCACGCCGAGCTCCCACAGCACCAGAACCAGGCCAAGCCACAGCCAGACGCCAACCCGAGCATCCTCCTGTACAAGCGGCGATGACGGCCAGCGCAGCGCACCAGCAGCCCATCGCACCACCCCCAGAATCCCCGGAATATGGCCAGGAGAAGCCATACCTCGACGAAGACGGGAACGGGGTACAAAAGCTCACGCCAACGACCTCCACCTTCGCCATGAAGACCGCCGCTGGAGCACCAAACCCCATCAGATCTACCGATCCAGGGGGACATCCGGCCGGAAGCTCGTCGATTTCGCCCCAAAAGACGACACCGAGGTGGGGATCGAGCTCCGACAACTTTATTCCACCACGCCACCGCCGCCACCACCTCGCCGGTGACCCACTGGAAACTACTCCTACTATCTACACGCCGGAGGCGCGGAACCAGGGTTCCCCCACTCTCCCGCCGCCGGAGCGGCTGGCGGAGAGGGAGGGAACCACCGGCCCCGCCGGCGGCGGAGCGAGGAACTCCTGGTCGCCTTCTTATCGCCTAACTACAGTAGGGAGAGGATAAGAGACCCCGCAATCATCATTCAGGACACGAGCTTGCCATGCACGTCGGACAAGTTAGTCATGGTGGGAGTTTCTTCTGGGTAGATTAATTGTAGCTAGGTTTGGTTCGGGCCGTTCACGCGCGCATCGCATCGCATGCATGGGTTGCTGTCTGTCGCTGCCTCCACGCCACCGATGCGGGACACGGGTGCACTGCTCCCTTCCGTTGCCTGCACAATTCGCGACATTTGCTCATGGATTTGTGGCGCGCGAGCACAAACCAAATTAAGGTTCAGACAGCTGCGGCCGGCTTCGACAGCGACCTCCGACTGCGTGCTTCGCTGCCTACATCGCTAACTTTCTTTTCTGGGGAACCTATGACGAAGCGAGCCTTTTTACTTGAGCGGGGAGATGTGGCCATGCAGGCAGGGCTTGGTTAACTCACGGTTTTTTAATCCGCAGTCCACGTCGTAGGATTTAACCCAAGTGTTACGAGCTTTCGAGTTTATTTAGACTGATACAACCAGGTATATTTTAAAGTTCACCCAGTAAACCGAGAAGATGTCATTTGGAGGCCAGGCAAAAAAAAAACTCGGAGGCTGACTACGATACGAAGACATGCATCAATTTGGAGAATAAGTCAAACACTGTTCACACATAAAATGGATTGAGTCTTTTCATAGAGTAAAACTTTCTATAGAGTTTTCATCGAGTGTGTCAGTGTATTTTCATTAAGTAAAACACGAAAACCATTTGAAAAGTTCTCTTCTTCACAAATGAGATTGGCGAGTTATATAAGGAAACTGACCAAAAATCCGATACTTGAGCGAGCGGGGCACACACGCAACACGATGGACTTTGCAAGCCTAACGACACCCTACAACACAATAAAAACTCCATTTTAAACATTTCACTATTTTTTTCTTAATGTATTACTTCTTGAATCATGATTTTATAGTTTTTAAATACTTGTGATATAAGTAAATTAGAATAAATATTTTTTATGATATCCTTAATTTTACCCGAAAAGCTTAAATGTCATAATATTTTCTTGTGTAATTTAGATTATTATAATTTTATAGAATTTTGGAACTACCCTCTGTTATGATGATACATGCAAATGAGCAGAGATTTTTCGAATGTACTTGTTTCATTCGTCACAAGTTGTCTAGAAAAATCAACTAATCCCCTCCGTTCACTTTTATAAGGCACATTTTTCTCCCGTTGCAACGCATGGGAATTTTGCACAAAGATATACCCCTTCGTTTCAAGGGGATTGTTTGGTACTATGAGTGGATTTTGCAAAAAAAAAAAAAACGAGGTGCTAAAATGCAACATTACGATGAGGTTTATTCGGGACATATCATTACAATCCAACATCTCAGTGGGGGAACTATATTTGCCCTTTAGTAGGACGACCTACGCCCAGTGCGCGCCTTATCAAAATAATGCTTAGCTGCCTACAAGGTTAACTTTCTTTTTTCGGTAACCTATGGTGAAGCGAGCCTTTTACTTAAGCGACGAGAAGTGGCCAGGGCTTGGTTAACAGAGGGTTTAAAAGTCCTAAGTCCAGTATCTCGGTACTCCTCCGTTCAAAATTAGATGACTTCCATTTGCTAATATGTAGATGTATCTAAACATGTTATAAGTATAGATACATCCACATTTGGCTAAATGGAAGTCATCTATTTTAGAATGGAGGGAGTAGCTTATTTGCAAATACTCAAAAAAATACAGAATGTACTATATTTGTATGGTTGAAAAGCTAGTTTAAAAGGAAACCAACTACTATTGGCTATTTTGGCTCGTGGCAATCATTTATTTTTAATTGAGCCAAATTCTGATCTATACTAGTGATACCTTCGTCACCCGTTATATAAGAAGATCAACTATGATCTGGCTGGCGTGCGTGAATATATGTGTGTATATCTGCGCGACCATGCTTCTGTTTACGGTGACATCAAGAGAGAGATACGTACGTGCACACGCTTTAGACGGTACGGCGAGTCACGAGGACGTCACATGCAACACCCATATCATATACGCCGCCGATCCAAACAAACAATCAAGACACAAAATCAGGAGAGCCTCAAACAAAATAATTACAGTTGGGATCAACCCATGCCGAAGACCAGATCAAATCGCCTAGCTGAAATGATAAGACAAAATAAAACTGAAAGGAAAAAAAAAGCGCCTCGCTCGAATGCTCTGGACCTCGATGGATTGCTTGAGGAGCATGAAAAGGCAAGCAGGTGCTCCATACGGGAAGCAGGGCTTGGGCGGGGATCCTCGATCGTCTGCCGTCATTATTACATGCATGCCGGACGCGAGGGCTGGGCTCCATGCCGGGTCGTTCCAGAAAAATGGGGCTTTTAGTCTCGGTTGCCGAATCGGGACTGGTCAATCGGGACCAATGCTGGTCCCGGTTGGTCCACGAACCGGGACCAATGCTGGTCTACGTGGTCAGTTCTGTTTGGGCGTGGGGGGAGACTCATTGGTCCCGGTATGACTGTTTTTTTTGTATTTAGGGTTTAGGGTCTATTTGGGCCAGCTCTCCCTCTCGCCGGTGCCCCCTCTCCCTCTCGCCGGTGCCTCCGTCGTCTCCCCCTTCTTCGCATCGCCGACGTGCTCTCCATCTCTCGCCGGCATATCGAGGCCAAACTTCGATATTTCTGTGCAGGTACTACTCGTAAAGTAGTATCGTAAACTCGTAAAGGTCGGAACTAGTATCGTAAACTCGTAAACTAGTATCGTAAACTCGTATCGGACCACATGAACTAGTATCGTAAACTCGTAAACTCGTATAGGTCGGAACTAGTATCGTAAACTCGTAAACTCGTAAATTAGTAGCGTAAACTCGTAAACTCGTATCGGACCACATGAACTAGTATCGTAAACTCGTAAAATCGTAAACCCGTAAACTAGTATCGTAAACTCGTATCGGACCACAAATTAATGCCAGATGTACACACGAGTTTCATGCATATATACATCTCTTTTACACTCCCATTTTAACCGGCCCATAGTATTCTCCGTTTGGATCTAGGACCTCTGCATCTAAGAATCCCGCAATTTCCTCTTGAATTGTGCGTACGCGATCTTGTGGTAGAAGACCGTCCCGCAACCGTTCGATCTAATTTAAAGAAGTGTCGTGGTGGTGTCACGGCAGATGCCATAGGATGGCTTAAGTTGGGGGCTCGCTAGGACGTTGGGGGATCCGGGGAGGGTGTGCGCGCTCAGGAAGCACGCATGAAGGACAACCAAGAACTCAGAAGAACAAGCAAGAACAAACCAAACCAAGAACAACCAAAGCACACCAAGCACACCACGATCTACCCTGTTTCGGGGCCCTCTTGTGTAGGTAACACCCCTACTGCAGCACTAGCCTACTCTCTTTATATCTCAATGGTGACAAGTACAGAGTGCTCCTCGAGCTGTATGAAGCAACAATGGTGAGAGCTCTAGGAGGAAGATGGAATAAAGGGGGAAAATGAGGCCTCTCCTTCGTCGTCTCTGTCGTCGTCCTTCGCACTGGAGGATGTAATGTTTCAACTTCTTGGCCGCCAGGTATACACCATATGTCATTTTTTGGTAGTGAGGATAATTTTGCTTTGAGGTTGAGATCACCTCGCTTAAATAGTACACCGGTCTTTGCACGGATCTACCCTCCTCATCTCGCTCTACCACTATAACCACACTTACGACTCGGTTAGTGGCCGCAATGTAAAGTAGCATTGGCTCATTCGGCAAAGGTGATGCCAGAATTGGTGCAGTGGACAACATCTTTTTTAATTCATTGAAAGCCGAGTCTGCTTGCGGGGTCCACGTGAACCCGGTGCTCTTTTTCATCAATTGATACAGGGGTAAGGCTTTCTCTCCAGCCGACTCACAAACCGACTCAGCGAGGCTAGACACCCGGTAAATTTTTGTACATCTTTTAGACATTTAGGCAATTTCATGTTTTCTATGGCTCGGATCTTAGCCGGATTCACTTCAATACCTCGGCTCGATACAAGGAAACCGAGCAACTTTCCAGCTGGGACCCCAAAGGTGCACTTATCCGGATTCAATTTCAACCGGTACTTTCTCAAGTTTACAAATGTTTCCTCGAGATCCTCGAGGAGAGTACGTTTTTCTTTAGTTTTGATGACAATATCATCGACATACACCTGCACATTTTTGCCCATTTGAGATTGTAAGCACTTCTGCATACATCTCTGATAAGTTGCACCGGCATTTCTCAAACCGAAACACATGACACGATAGCAATACGCCCCATACGGGGTAATAAAAGCAGTCTTTATTTGATCTTTGGGGTTCAGTGGTATCTGGTGAAAACCAGAGTACGCATCAATAAAAGACAACAACTCACACCCAGCAGTAGAATCGATCACTTGATCAATCCGAGGTAAAGGAAATGGATCCTTCGGGCACGCCTTGTTCAGGTTGGTGAAGTCGATGCACATACGCCACACCTTGACCACCGCTGGTTCATCCTTCTTCTTCTCTACCAGAACCGGATTGGATATCCAGTCTGGATGCAACACCTCCATAATGAATCCGGCTGCAAGTAGCTTAGCCAGCTCATCAAGCACCACTTTTCTTCGATCGTCAGAAAGACGACGAGTCGGTTGCCTCACCGGCTTCACATCCGGCCGGACAAATAAAGAGTGCTCTGCCAACTCCCTCGGAACACCAGGCAGGTCCTTAGCCGACCATGCAAAGATATCCCGATTCTCACGGAGGAAGTGACAGAGCGCGCTTTCCTATTTCTCGCCCAATCCGGCACCAATGATGGCCATGCGCTCCGGATTCTCCGGGTCAATGGGGATCTTCTTTGTCTCCTTGGGCACCTCAAATGTTGCACCTGCATCCGGATTGGTCATGGCCAGCATGCCGAGCTGAGCTGACTTTGCCATCGCCACTACTTCATGCATCTTGCTCTTCTCCGCCTGGATCACCAACGATTCGGCTAAGGTGGAACCAACCGTGGCACACTGTATGGCCTTCTTGTAATCTCCCACAACGGTGATGATACCATTTGGGCCAGGCATCTTCATCTTGAGGTAGGCAACATGAGTGGATATCATGAACTTGGCTAATGCCGGCCTGCCGAGCAGAGCATGGTATGGGCTCTCCAAGTCTACCACCTCGAATTCGAGACTCTCCAGTCTGTGATTGTCCTTGGTACCAAACAGCACATCCACCCAGATCTTTCCCATTGGGGAACAAGACACCCCGGGTACTATACCATGGAAGGTGCAACTGCTCTGCTGCAGCTGATTCGGCGAATAACCCAACTTGACCATTGTGTCCCGATACATGATGTTTATAGCACTGCCATTGTCAACCAAGACTCGAGTGAATTTCACATTAATCTTTGGTCCAACCAAAGTCGGATCCACCACCAGTGCGTAGTTTCCTGGGCTGGGCATAACCCTGGGATTATCAGCCCTGCTCCAAGTGATCTCCTGCTCGGACCAGTTCAGGTATTTTGGGACTGCTGGTGTGACTGCATTCACCTCCTTCGCCCTTCGCAGCTGACTTTTCTTGTCAGTTGGCTCGGTCACAAAAACCACATAACTTTGATGAGCTTCCTTGTAATCATTTCCGGGGTATCCACCTTGCCGACTCGGACCAGCATTGTTGTTGCCTCCCATATTTACCAGGTTAACCGGCTTTGTGCAGCTGGCCTTGGAGCTCCTTCGTTCACCGGGGTTGCATTGGCTCCGGATAAAGGCGTATTTGGCCTGAAATTCGGTCTAGGAGCACCTCTCTGAGGTGGCCCTCTCTGACCTTCCGCCTGGATGCGATGATGCCAGCTACAATTCCGAGTTGAATGATTGGCCGGCTTGCGTGGGTCTGTTGTGTGATAACGGCAAGGCCCATCTATCATTGCCTCAAAAGTTAGAGGTGGACTCGGTCCATCCCACACTTTCTTTGGCCAAGCACCTTGATTCGGCCTCCAAGCTGGGCCCTCATTTTTTGGTCTCTGGCTATCAGGATGATCCATATTTACTGCAGCAACCTGGTCTGAGCCGTATCTGTAATCCGGATCTCTCCTTTTGTAACCGAATTCATGTCGGTCACTGGGCCTCAATGGTCCAGTTCGGTTATTAACCGGTTGCCTCCTGCTTGTTCCCACCGCATCCAACGCTGGCTGCGTCGGATCGCCAAGAGCATATGTATCTGCTATCCGGATCATTTCCGCCAGTGTCTTTGGCATATCTCTCTGGAGCTTCTGCCAAAGCGGGGTGCCATGTCGGCAACCCTGCGCAAACCAAGAAATGGCCTGCTCCTCCACAACACCTTCACAAGAATTGCGAATGTTGCTCCACCGAGTCAAAAATTCTCGGTCTGTCTCCCGCTCTTCCTGCCTGCAGGCAGACAAGAGCTGAGGTCGGTTTGG
This sequence comes from Poa pratensis, assembly GCA_947311845.1. NCBI lineage: Eukaryota > Viridiplantae > Streptophyta > Magnoliopsida > Poales > Poaceae > Poa > Poa pratensis. The sequence goes on along the minus strand of CAMZMU010000128.1, from coordinate 65,541,541 downwards.
CCTCTTGTACGTGCTGGAGAAGTTGCTGTAAAATGCCTGTTCCAAATCCATCCAAGAGTTGATACTACCCTCTGGTAAGTTATTTAGCCAAATCCGGGCTGGCCCTTCCAACATATGCGGGAGATACCGGACCGCCCATCGGCGATTGCCCCCCGCAATGTGCACCGAGGATACATAGTCTATCAGCCAATCCTGCGGCTTAGTGCTGCCATTATACGGCTTTGTGATTCGGCCAAGCTGAAACAATGGCACATTTGGCTCGTTCATTATCCGAGGTCCAAAGCACGGAGGACCTGGTGGGCCTTGCTCTTCCAGCCTCTCGGACTGGTAAATCCTATCCAACCTGAGACGCTGATCATCCGGAGCCAACGTCCGAGGTCCCAGTCTGGATGCAAGTGCATTGTCATACGTTTGGTATCCGGCTCGCGCCATAGCCGAATTACCATCATCATAGCGGTAGCCCGCCTGGCCACCACCTTGCTGCTGCTGCGCTTGCACCATTACTTGCTGCTCCTGCCGGGGTTGATTCTGCCCGGAGGGCGAGGTGGTTGACCTCGGCCAGCCGAATTACCCCTTCCGGCCCCCGGATTGCCTTGACCGCCATTGTTTCTGCTCTGGCCACCTCTTCCTTGAGCAGCTAGCTGCTTGCCGGCATACTCAGCATCATAAGCCTGCAGCTGTTTGCTTTTGCCCGAATTCACACTTTGGGCCCGGTCAGCTCCGACATGCGGGGATGACGCTTGCCCCTTGGACCTCTGGCTAACCGCCTTAGCCGACACCACTACCCGAGAACCTCCAGCATCCGGATTAGCCTTCCGATAAGCCTCATTCTGCCGGTTACATACATCAACCAGCTCATTGACCCTTTCTGCCTGCTTGCGCCAAGCATCCCCGGTTAGTGTGGTCAACTCGGCTCGCGCTGCCGCTGCAGCCCTAAGATTTTTGGCCGGGGAGCTATACACCGGCTTGCCTGTACCCGATCTCTGACTGGTAGCCTTACCCGAGCTCGATCTTGCGGCTCTAGCTAATTCGTCATTGAGGTCCTTACCCCTGTTACGCAAATCTGCCCTCTTGCGCGGGTGAGGCGCTACCGGAGTGAAACCATCGGTGATACCATTGGCAGCATTGTACTCTCTCATGTCTCTATCAAATGCTTGCCTAGACTCTACCACCAACCGGGCTTCTCTTTGCAATCTCAGGCGCTCTGCCTCTAACTGAGCTATAGTAAGCTCTACATTTGCCCCGGGCGCCACTGGCCGAGCCAACTTTTCGAGGACATCCTCTAAGGGAGCCTCCATACTTGACATGCCAGCGGACCAACCGGATCTGGTTTCTCCTTTGGGAATTTCGCCGTCCGAGTCGGCTTGTCAACCGGATCGGTTGGTGTGACCAGCTCCTCGGGCATGCTAGTGCCGGCATCTCCTTTGCCTGCACCAGCACTTGCTCCGGTCATCATCACTTCCACGCTACTCCCGGGGCGAGCGCTACGCCGTCCGAGAGCTGCGCGGAAAGACGGAGGATCCTCGGCCACGAGCACCTGCGCCGGGTACTCGCGGACAAGCTCGGTGGTGACGTAGGTGAGGAAGCTGCCGAACTGGATGAAGTGTCCATCCACAGGGAGTGGTCCTCCCGCGAAGCAGCCGGCGTTGTCGCTGATGAAGGTGAACCCGCCGTAGTTGCAGACGAGCCCTGACCGCACTCGCACGCCGGAGCTGGTGACGGAACCCGTCCGGATGGAAACCCCAACCAACGCCACTGCTAGCCCCACGGTGGGCGCCAACTGTCGTGGTGGTGTCACGGCAGATGCCATAGGATGGCTTAAGTTGGGGGCTCGCTAGGACGTTGGGGGATCCGGGGAGGGTGTGCGCGCTCAAGAAGCACGCATGAAGAACAACCAAGAACTCACAAGAACAAGCAAGAACAAACCAAACCAAGAACAACCAAAGCACACCAAGCACACCACGATGTACCCTGCTTCGGGGCCCTCTTGTGGAGGTAACACCCCTACTGCAGCACTAGCCTACTCTCTTATATCTCAATGGGACAAGTACAGAGTGCTCCTCGAGCTGTATGAAGCAACAATGGTGAGAGCTCTAGGAGGAAGATGGAAAAGGGGGGAAATGAGGCCTCTCCTTCGTCGTCTCGTCGTCGTCTCGCACTGGAGGATGTAGTGGTCTACTTATACACTAACCGGTTTACCTTTTTACCCCTGGCCGGAGACGATAATGGCATTGCCAAGAGGAAAAGGACAAGCCTCTGCCTCCTGTCAATCCAACGGCCGGACTGTCAGGCCTATCTTGCCCCTTCGGGCAATGGCAGCTGTAGCCCACCGGGTCTAGGTCACATCCTCTTTCCCGAATTGGCCGAGTCAGCTCCTAGGTTGCTGCGCTCCCAGGAATCCCGTGGCTTGACCTGGCTGTCAAGTCCTAGCAGGCCTATCTTGCCTCTTCAGGCAATGGCAGGCGTAGCCCGCCGGGTCTAGGCCACAGCCTCTTTCCCGAATTGGCCGAGTCAGCTCCTAGGTTGCTGCGCTCCCAGGAATCCCGTGTCTTCTGAGCCTCGGCAGGAGGCCTGCAGGACCCGTGAACTTTACTGACATTACTCGGCCCCTGTGCATTATCCGACATTACTGGTAAGCCGGGTTCTTCCAGGCAACCCGGCTAGCTGAGCCGGATCTCTTACAGGCAACCCGGCTAGCTGAGCCGGATCTCTTCCAGGCAACCCGGCTAGTCGAGCCGGGTCTCTTCCTCTGATCCGGCTAGACTTTGCCTGATGCCTCTTGGTCTCTTCCTGTCTTTAAATATGGTCCGGTCCGAGTGATCCGGTTTGTGAGACCCGGATTGACTTTCCATTCCACCTCTTTGCCCTACCCGGGGGCAACTCCCCGACAGTAGTCCCCGAAGCTGGTGCGGTCCTACAGCCTCGGATGAAGGGCCGTAGCAGGTTAAAAACCAACGCCTTTAACCGAATTCCATATCACCCAATCTTGTCTCAGGATTTCCTGGGACACTTGGCAGGGAATCTCTGCACAAAGCCTCATAATCCGGGTCTCTGATTTGACATGTCACTGACAACATATTATCCGGATCCATCAGGTACTTGAGTGTTTTTGACTAAATGACCCCGCCTCCTCGGTTTCTGTGCTGACCGGCACACTTGATCCGCAGCACCGCTTCCAATTCTATGATCCACCGTGTGCTTGAAATACACGGCCACAGCTACGACCGCAAAGTTTTGGTTCACACCTGATCCAGCCACACCCCGGAAATCGTGCGGTAGTGCGCCCGTTACCATCTAGGGGCTATAAATAGGGGTGCGGGGTTCCTCTTCTTCTTCCCCGCACCTCCCACTTCGAGAACTCCAACCGCGCCGTCGACGCCGCCGCGATCTCGCCCTTGCGACCTTGCCGCGCCGGAGACCTCGACAACATCGGAGAAAACTCGCCTGAGCCGCGCACCGCGCCCTGCGCCGCCGCTTCTTCGCCGGGCCTCTTCCTCGCCGTACAGCAATCGTGAGTTCTTCAACTTCCGGCCATGGCGACCTCGAGCGAGTTCTTTCGCCGTGAACTTGCACTTCCCTCCCTAGATTCACTAGCAAAGGAGTCCATTGCCGCGCCTTAGTACAATGCCTAGATCTTATTTCTAGGTTTTGCGCCAGATCAGCTTGCCACTTTCATGAACAGTTCCACCTTATTTTTACTCGAGATTTCATCTCAATTTTACTGCTGCGGTAGATCTTTCGTAACCCTAGATCCTTACAAAAAGGTGTTTTTAGTTACCAGCCGAATCACTTCTCCGCAGTAATCGGGCAACTCTATCCGGGATATCCTTTACCGAATCCCTTAACAGCTGATTCGGCTAGATCATTATCCGACTTGCTCTGGATTTGAGATTCCACATCTTCTAACTCGGCTATTTCCGATTTCTTGCAGGAGTGATTCGGATATGCCGAAGCTTCCCCCCAGCAGCTGGGAGGGCTCTGATGTCACCAACGATGACTTGGAATGGCTGCGGAGCACCCGGCGTATAACATCTAACGTTATATGCCGAAAACCGGGGAAGGAACTCCAACCGGTCATCCAACCGGGTGAACGCGTTGTATTTCTGGCGCACTTCGAGCGCGGATTCGGACTCCCAGCGAGTGACTTCTTCCGGAGATTCCTAGATTTCTTCGGCCTGCAGCCTCATCACCTTCCGGCTAACTCCTTTGTCTCCCTATCTGCTTTTACCTCCTTTATGGAGGGATATCTCGGTCTCTGGCCGACTATCGAAACCTGGGCGAAGTATTTCCACCTCCGGAAACATACTATCCCGGGTAGTGACCCGAAGGTGATGACCGCCTGTGGTGCGTCAAGCATTACCCCGAGGACGGGCTCCATCTTTCCCCGGATCACTGGCCTGGATACTTGCAAGAAATGGCAAAAGTCCTTCCTCTACGTGAAGAGCGCTGAAGGCCATGATGCCCTCAATCTGCCCGAGTTCAAGATCGAGCCCCCGACAGCCGAACTGAATTTCAAATATGATCCGGCTGACGCTCTCGCGGAGCTTCAAATCGTACACCAAACTCTAGAGGATTTTCTGGAGAAGGGCCTGCTCTCGGATGATCTCCTCCGAGCCTTCGTCTCTCGCCGTGTCAGTCCTTTACAACAACGTCAGCACAAGATTTGCCATATGAGCGGTCTGCTAGATCCTACCCGGATCAGCAAACATGACCTCACCAGAGCTTCCGTCAGGAGACGGGTAAACGCTATTGCCTTCACCGAGATGTCGGATAAGTGGAAATGGGGCGTGGAGCCGTTCCACCGAGACGCACTTCCACCTCAGGTTAGTTCATCATTCCCGGATTAACCCATACTCCACCAAAATGCCATTGGACTAATCCGGATTTGCCTTGATTCTACTGCAGCTGTTCGACCGCCAGATCGCCGAAGATGGAGATCTTTCCACCAAGGTGTGGGCACGGGACCGCAGCCCGCTGCGCGAAGGCGAAGAGGATGCGGATACGGACGATTATTTGCCGATTCCGCGCGCCAAGCCTATCCGCAAGGGTAAGCAACCGCTATTTACAACCTTTCCGAGGATGAAGATGATGATTGCTGGATCCTGGATCCTATTGATCCCATTCCGATTTCATGGTCACACCTTGTGTTCCAGCCAAACCGGATGCTCAAGGGACATCTCGGAAACACCCTGACGCGTCCGGATCAGATGCCCCTCCAGCCAAGAGAATAAAAAACTGTCTCCAAACCGAATCGGCTGAAGGCCATGCCTACTACCAAGGGGTAATGCCAATTTTATTTGCTTTCTTCTTTTATTACCCGAGTCATCTTTATCCGAGTTAACTGTTTTATTTTACTCTATGCAGTGACGTCCTTGTCACCGAACAAACCCATTCATCCATCCTTTCTCCCATTCCTCCACTGGATACGGCCATGGAGCACCAGTCTCCTAAAAAGGCTGCCACCTCTCCCGTGCGTGCCACAACTGCCAAAACTCCCCCGCCGGATCTCGTCCCAGAGTCGGTTATTGACCTGGAGAGTGAGGAAATCTCGGGTTCGACCCGAGATTCAACTTGGCCACGTCCTCTGAAGGAGTTGGAGAAGGAGAAAGCCAAGACTTCGGCTAAGACATTGACTAAGCCGGATCCTCTCCCTACCGCCAAGGCTCTGAATCAAGAGCAGCAGAAGAAGAAGAAACTGCAGCAGCAACCTCTCGAGAAGCAGCAGAAACAGAAACAGGAAGCATCTAAACCACCCCAGCAAGCGTCACAGAACCAACCTAAGCAGTCAGACCCTGCCAAGACCTCGAGCGCATCACCTCTGCCTAAGCCGACTCCGGTTTCTTTTGGCACAACTCCAACAACCTCGGATAAGCAGATGGTCGCTAGTAAACCGGCTTCCGCCGCTCCATCAGTGACTCGGGTGCATGATCAGCTCTCTGAGGCGATTACTCGTGCCCGACTTAGCGGCCAGGTCTTGCCGAATCTCCGCACTCCGGGCGGCGACAAACTCGGCTCCGCAGAGGAATTTGTTAAGGCTTGGAACGCTGCGGACCTTGCCGAAGGCTCTTCTACAACAGCATCGCCACATCCGGCTGGGCCTAGCCGGATGTTTCAATCTCTACACTCTGTGCAGGCCTCGGTTACTGAAGCTAACCGGGTCTTCGAGGTAACAAAGCCGAATCTGCTTTAATTCACCATGATCACTCTATACTATCCCCAGTCCCCGAGATTCGGGTCGAATGACTGATACTCCTCGGAGTAAGAAAGTCATCCGGCTTGAATCTCTAACATTTGATCATAGACTTTGTGCTAGCCAAACAAAAAATCGTGGGACTTCCAGTCCCCGAGTCTCTTTTCAAATTGATTCGGTCAACTTTCTTTTTTATTAATCTCGGGCCTCCAGTCCCCGAGATTCGTTTTGGCTTCACGCTGTTAGTCTCGGGTGCCAGTCCCCGAGACTCTTTTTACGCCATTAACTCCTCTTCTTTCAGGAAACCACAACTGCTCGCAGCCGGATCTTTAAACAGCTAGTCCTGCAGCACCAGGCCCTCCAAGCTTCCTTTGATGCGCAAAGTGAGGAGATGAAAAAGAAAGATCAGGAGCACAAGCGCGCTTTATCGGAGGAAAAGTCAGAAGTGACCCGGCTCCTGCGGGAGCTTGACCGAGTTGAAAAGTGAAGGACAAGCTCAAGAAAGACCGGGACACGCTGCAGAGGGAGAAAGACTCGATCCAGAAGGAGCGAGACACTTTCAAAGCCGGGATTGAGAAGCGGGCTGAATTGGACAAGAAAATCCAAACGCACGTTGCAGCACTGAGGCCGAAGCTCAAGCGGCGAAAGATGATCTGGCTGCTCACAGGCGATCAGCGCGAAATGGCTTGCTGATCTCTATCCTCAATGAAGACATGGATCGTAAGCTTGCCGAATCTCTTCTTTCCCTTCTGCTCTTATCCGACTCGTCTAACTCAGTGTTAGCTCATCTATATGTAGGAGAGTTTACCAGCATCCGGTTTCAAGCCGCCAAAGCTGTGAGAGATGCCCGAGCTGAGAGGGCTAAGATTGCTGGGGCCCCTCTGCCAGAGACGTGGGATATTGAAGACCACATTACTGCACTGAAAGCTCGGATTGCTCCTTTAAAGGAGTCCCACACTGCTCTGTTCAATGCTAGTCTCAAAGCCCACCAAGTTCTGTTTCCTGAAGTTCGGCAAGCCCAGTCAGCGGACGAGCTAATCAAAGACCTGGATCGGCAGAGACCCGGCTAAGGCAGTGGAGATCTTCGTCCGCCCGCGCTGGTGCTGACGCAGGTTTGCTATTCATCATGTCTTGGTATGAGCTCATTGATCTTGCCACAGTACGCTCCCTTCGCCAGGGTTCTTCATGGGCTTCAGATCCAGACCGGATCAAGATCCGTGAGGAAGCTGCTAACTTTATGGCCGAATTCGCCAACACCAAGCATCTTGATCTGCAAGCTCCGATCTACTCGGATGGGGAAGATCTGAAGAGGAGGAATCAGATGATGCCTCACTTGACGACTACGCCGAGTCTGAGGCCGACTCTGGTGATTCGGCTGACTTCGCCGAACAACCTGCAGCTTGCGACTCGGCCAAGACCTCCAAGATGCCAGCCAGTGATTCGGCTGACACTGCCGAACAAGCTGTAATCCAAACTTCCAAGACGTCATCCACTGATTCGGCTAAGGCCACAGAGCAAATCACCGCCAAGACGTCAGTTGATCCGGATGTTTCCGAATCTGCCAAGCCCTCAAGCTCTCCGTCCAAAGTCATTCCTGCAAGTGAGGACCCTATCTCAACCGAGGTTCCTCCATCATCCGAGTCCATCCCTGCAACCGAGACGCCTGCAGCCTAGGCTTCGTCCTGATTTATCTTAATGAAAAAACGTTAAATCCCCGGTATGCCGGGAGCAGATGTAATATACAATTTTAAGTTCCTTCGAGACTATTTCTATTTTGCTTAACGTGATCCGGACCAGGTTTATGTTGGATCATTTTAAACCGAGTCCCCGAGTGTGTTTTCTTGTTTACTATTTTTACCGGATCTTTGCTCTTGTCTACCTTTTAGGTGTTTGACAGTCGAGTCACAAGATAGGAAACATAGCATACAATACTTGAACATTCGAGTTTTGGTTTAGAATCATCTAACATAAACAAGAAAGAAATAACAGGGGTTAGTAAACGACATGTGCCGAATCGGTTTCGGACCGAGTCCCCGAGTCCATTTTCATGTTTCCCATATTCTCCACCTCTGCTCTTGACTACCATTTTGGTGTTTGTCAGTCGAGTCACGAGATCAACAACACAGCATACATTACTTGAATTTTTGGGACGAAGTTCAAAACAATTCGACACATGAACGGTATGGACAAAACAGTAGTAAAAAACACATGCATAAGAACAAGGCAGTCCCCGAGTCCAGACTCGGATTGCCGAAATTTCATTTATAATAAACTGAGATACATACATTGCGCCCTTAAGAGTAAAAGGGTCGAAGCAGAGCTACATTCCAGGGTCGCTTGGTTTCCTCTCCGGGTCTGTCCAGGCCATCCTTCCTTTGTTCCTGTGCATCTACAAGGTAGTACGAGTCATTGTGCATAGCCTTGCTCACAATGAATGGTCCCTCCCATGGAGGTGATAACTTATGTCGGCCCTTGCTGCGCTGCACCAGCCTTAGTACTAGATCTCCTTCATGAAACACTCGAGGGCTGATCTTCCGACTATGATAACGTCGGAGACCCTGCTGATATACTGCTGTCCGAGACAGGGCCAATTCCCTTGCTTCCTCTAGCAGATCCACTGCATCTTCCCGAGCCTCTTTTGCCTCGGTTTCCGTATACATTGTCACCCTTGGTGCATCATATTCTATGTCAGTGGGTAGCACTGCTTCTGCCCCATATACCAGAAAAAATGGCGTATAGCCAGTTGACCGATTCGGCGTGGTCCTTAGACCCCATAGTACTGATGGTATTTCATCTATCCAGCACCCCGGAGTCTTTACCAGGGTTCTATTAACCGGGCTTTTATCCCAGCTAATACCAAAGCATTTGATCTTTCCACCTGTCCATTGGACTCTGGGTGTGCCACTGAGGCTATATCTAACCGGATCCCCTTATTCATGCAGAATCGGGCAAACTCTCCCACAGCAAAGTTCGTGCCATTATCCGAGATGATGCTATGGGGGTAACCGTATCTCAAAATGATTTCTTTCAGGAAAGTTACGCCGAATGACCATCCACTTTCCGGATTGGTTTTACCTCTATCCACTTGGTGAACTTATCCACCATCACCAGCATATGTGTCATGTTGCCTCTAGCCGGCTTGAATTCTCCCACCATATCCAAACACCACACAGCAAACGGCCAAGTGATAGGTATTGTTTTGAGCGCCGATGCGGGTAGGTGTGTCTGCTTGGCAAACCTTTGGCATCCTTCACATTTCCGGACTATGTCCTCTGCATCTGCATGAGCAGTGGGCCAGTAAAACCCATGCCGGAAGACTTTAGCCACCAGGGCTCTTGTACTGCAATGATGCCCACATTCTCCTTGATGTATCTCCAGGAGCATCTCCTTGCCCTCGGCTGGCTCCACACAACGTTGTAGCACCTCGGTTGCACTCCTTTTGTATAACTCCTTATTTATGATGGTGTAACCCTTGGATCTCCTCTGCACTCGCCTAGCTTCGGTTTCATCATTTGGTAAACTCCCCTCCGACATGAACTTCATGATTTCTTCAGCCCATTCCGGTACTGGATGTAAAGGGAATAAGTGCATCTATTTCCACTGGTTCGGCCGCCATTATCTCTTCTATCAGCCTTTGTCCATTCCCTAAGATTCGGTTAGCACCATCTTCTTCTCTTCCCCTTTTTCCTAAGATTAGAGTAGCATTATCCGAGTCTCGGTTCGCAGTCCCCGAGTCTCGCCATGCAGTCCCCGGGTCCTCCCAAATGTACCCGACATCAACATTCATAGGAACAGCTTCAGATTCTTGCTTCGGGATAAAAATCGACTCGGAATCAGGTGAAGGTTTGATTGAAGGGATCCTTAGGTGATTCAAGGATATCCCGGGTGGGATTGCATCCCTAGACGACCCGAGTTTTGACAAGATATCCGCAGCTTCGTTCTCCAGCCGAGGTATGTGCTTGTACTCGCAACCTTCAAAAACCCTGAAATTTTCTGGACATGAAATCGATATAGTGCCATATTGGCATCCAGGGCATCCCAATTTCCAGAAGACTGCTGCACCACTAAATCTGAATCACCAAAACATTCTATCCGGCGGATGCCGATGTCCTTAGCCACATTAAGCCCATGGATCAGTGCCTCATATTCGGCCACATTGTTTGATGCTGAAAAATGAATCTGCAATACATATCGCAACTGATCTTGCTTCGGTGATGTGAGTACTATCCCAGCACCCAGTCCGATTTTGGTTTTGGAGCCATCAAAGTGCAACTTCCAGTAATTGTAATCCGGCTTGGGTGGTTCATATTGCATCTCTGCCCAGTCACAAAGGAAATCCGGTAAAGCTTGAGACTTGATAGCATCTCTTCTCTCATAATGCGGGGTGTAAGGAGACACTTCTATTGCCCATTTGGCAACTCGGCCAGTCGCATCTTTGCACCCAATGATCTCCGAGATTGGAGCTTCGCATACAACGGTGATCGGATGCTCCTGGAAGTAATGTTTCAACTTCTTGGCCGCCAGGTATACACCATATGTCATTTTTTGGTAGTGAGGATAATTTTGCTTTGAGGTTGAGATCACCTCGCTTAAATAGTACACCGGTCTTTGCACGGATCTACCCTCCTCATCTCGCTCTACCACTATAACCACACTTACGACTCGGTTAGTGGCCGCAATGTAAAGTAGCATTGGTTCATTCGGCAAAGGTGATGCCAGAATTGGTGCAGTGGACAACATCTTTTTTAATTCATTGAAAGCCGAATCTGCTTGCGGGGTCCACGTGAACCCGGTGCTCTTTTTCATCAATTGATACAGGGGCAAGGCTTTTTCTCCTAGCCGACTCACAAACGACTCAGCGAGGCTAGACACCCGGTAAATTTTTGTACATCTTTTAGACATTTAGGCAATTTCATGTTTTCTATGGCCCGGATCTTAGCCGGATTCACTTCAATCCCTCGGCTCGATACAAGGAAACCGAGCAACTTTCCAGCTGGGACCCCAAAGGTGCACTTATCCGGATTCAATTTCAACCGGTACTTTCTCAAGTTTACAAATGTTTCCTCGAGATCCTCGAGGAGAGTACGTTTTTCTTTAGTTTTGATGACAATATCATCGACATACACCTGCACATTTTTGCCCATTTGAGATTGTAAGCACTTCTGCATACATCTCTGATAAGTTGCACCGGCATTTCTCAAACCGAAACACATGACACGATAGCAATACGCCCCATACGGGGTAATAAAAGCAGTCTTTATTTGATCTTTGGGGTTCAGTGGTATCTGGTGAAAACCAGAGTACGCATCAATAAAAGACAACAACTCACACCCAGCAGTAGAATCGATCACTTGATCAATCCGAGGTAAAGGAAAGGGATCCTTCGGGCACGCCTTGTTCAGGTCAACGTTGTGCCCTCTGCGACGGGTCAACGTTGTGCCTTCCCACGTGCGCATTTACGACGGCGCTAGCGCTAGTCAGTCCCACGTTCCGGTGTATAAAAGCCGCCCTCGCCGGCGTAGCTTTTCTCCACCGCCCAACCACCATGTCGCACAACGTCAAGGCCGACAGTTGGAGGGAGGCCATAGCCTCACCTAGGAGCAGGCGGCCACATCCACCACTAAGGGTTGCTTGTTTCCCTCGACTTCCGCCTGCCCAACAGGTAGGTGGTTAGCATGGGCTGCCTCGTCGGGCCACCCATACATGCCACCCTCGAGGCGTTCAACTTCGCCGTCCTCACGCGAGGGAAGGAGATGACGGAGGCGCAGCGGCTCCTTCCGAGAACGCTGTCGACAACTGGCCCGCCTAGAGCGAGCGCAACGCTCAGCTGGCAAGGTACGACGGCGCGATGAGGCCAGCGCGGTACAACGTCGTCGGCTGACACTTCTAGTGGGACGCTACACAACACATGGTGGCCAGCGCCATTGTGGCAGCTTGGGCGCATGCCGCAACCTTGAGCGCTATCCCATTCCGGTTGCTACCACTGTGCAGCATTCCCAGGGAGCGTGCAGACGCCTGCCATCGGATCAGGGAGGAGCGCCACTCTCCACCACGCAGAGGAGGTGGATGCGGCATCCTCATCTATGACGTGCAGGATCACCACGCGCCACGAGGTAGCCGGTGATCCGCGACTTCAGTCCACCGATGCGCGGTGCTCGGCTAGGCCCCCACCCCACGGCTGCTTGTACGTACGCTGACCAGAGCCACTCCCGGTGGAGGTGGTACCCGCGGGCTACCACGTGACGTCGCCATTGTGCGACGAAACGCACGACGTTGACTGCCCTGGCTTAAGCTCCTCATTGGTTGCATCGACGACCGAGCTCGATGGGGACTCGCCGGGCTTTATGAAGACCATTGAGTTGACGGTGCAGTAGGCCTCCTCCGGCAGCGGCAGCTGCGGGGCTTCCACTTCACGCACCGGACCTCGGGATGTCGCCTCCACCTCTCGTGCAGCCTCCTCCTCCATCCTTGTCCACGTCGACGATTAACTGTGATAGGCTTGGCTTGGAGTAGGGTTAGGGTAGGCCGGTTTTATATTAAATTTCATTCAAATCTTATATCGAAGGTTGAATGAAATTTAACTTTTTAATACGCATGTTTTTATATGGTTGCCGTTTGGGGTGCCCATTGGGGAAACGACCTGGAAATGACAGGACAAGTGTCCTGTGCTACCCAAATCGTGTACGTTTTGAGTGATGCCGAACCAAATATAGGGGCCACACGTGAAAATGGTCTTACGTCAGCTACCATCAGAGAATGCTCGGGCATACGTCAGCTCACTGGCGTACTCGATCGACACTGTGAGAGAGAAAGAAAGCCCGCTGCGGCGGGGACAGAATGCAGCGGCGGGCCGGGTGGTCGTGCGGCAGACAACATCGAAGACTCGCGAAAGCAAAGAAAGGTTCACGAGGGAGCTGTGCTGGGACTGGGAGACGGTGCAAGCAACGACGGGAGGTATCGATGAGAAAGAGTTTTGGGGCCTACGTCTACATCTGCGTGCATGGGGAGTAGCAAAAGGCGCACCACCATCCCACCCGGCGAGGCGTACCGGCCCGTACGCCACGTACTCCACGTGCAGCAGCGTTTCATTTCTTCTTCTTCTTCCTCTAGTGTACTCGCACTTACCGCCCTTGCACCTTATACGACAACACCATGTACACACTTTGCTTTTGCATGCATGCTCGCCAGCCAACTAGCTTGCGCACACTGACACATCAGTAGCAGGCGGCGGCTGTAGATAGGGACAGAGCCGCCGCTAGCTACGTACGTAGAGTGGAGTGCAGATGGAGTTTCCGTTCCGACCGGCGCAAGAACCACCATCTATGTACGCGTTCGTACGCACCAAGTTACTAGCACAACACAAGCGACAAACATCAACAGGAATAGCTGCGACAAAGATCAACATGAATAGCCAGAACGTGATAGCCTTACGTGTGATAGCCTTACCTGTGATAGGGCTGGTTAGAAGGTGGTTGTATCCAGGTTAGCAGAGTTTAAACCACATGTTTGACGCTGGTGTTTCATATTTAGGTGAAATATTCTTCAGTGGGAAGCGATTTTTCTGTCGACAACGAGACGCTCGTTGTAACTTCGTCAATCTCAAGACGTGATCCGCCGGCTCAGTCTTTCGAATGTGCTCATAGGGTATACGTGCGTGCGTTCATAAAAGTGAGTGTATGCACGTGTATGCATGTGAGCGTTTGCGTTTTACCGTGTTTAAAAAAAATAGCCAAAACATGACGTATTTAAATTTTCCAAACGAGAAACGAACTGGCGATTAATTTATGGAAAGGTTTAGGTCATGTGTTCCGGAAAGTGTTTCTACTCCTGAGCTTGGTGCTCGCTCCGTTTAAAAATTCGAAACTCATATTTATGAGTGTCAAAAAATTCTGGAAAAAAACCCTCCGGATATAGCTTAATGATGTATGTAACAAACATGTTAAATGATAATTTGAAATAATATATATTATGGGGTATATAAAAATAACAAAATCTAATAAACTTAGAGAATTAAAAATATGCATACTTAGATCCACACTTTTGTTTGTAGTTCAGAGTACAAAGTATTTGAAGTTGATATTTTACATGTTCATGTTTAAAATGGCGAGAGCATTGTACCTCCAGACCCGAAAATTAACATACGTAAATCTGATCAGCAGCTTCTCTGACAAGTACGTTTACATTTGGACTTCTGTGGCAGAGTCAGCCAGCAGTAGACGACAATGGATCGAGTTGCCCGCCACGCTGCATGCGCGCGCGGTCCAAGTCGCAAGAGCCGGTACTCGAGAAAGTATACACGCGACGCGATGTGCACTGTGCGTACGTGGGCGCCACCCGCGGTTCGAGCTACCATGCTTTGTTTTGTTGTAAAAGCCACTGCAAGTCACTGCACGTCACTGCAAGTGCAACTGAAGGCTAGCTAGCGGCAGGGAGGAGTCCGGTGCATGAACCGGCCGGTTGCACTAATTTAAATTTATTGCCGCGGCGACGCTCGCACGGCTCCTCCGGCATCATCATTGAGGACACGAGCGACGGAGCACGTCGGATCGACCGTGAGTCATGGTGCCGGGTTTGTTCTGGATAGATTATGGATTGTGCATGGGCCGGGGTGGTTTGGTCACGCGGGCATCGCATCGCATGGGTCGCCGTCGCTGACTCAACGCCACCATACGTCGCATCGGTTCCCTTCCCTTGGCTCACGACGGAAACCAGAGTTGGCTGCCGAGTGTGAGGTGTCTCCCGTGGCCGCGCGCACAAAATTGTTCTTGGACTAAGGTTCAGCCGACCGCGACCTGCAAGTAACTTTTAAAGAGTATTGAAAACATAGATCATACTGTGATCGGTTGTGATTTTCGTTGAATTTATTGGTGATTTTTGTTGCAAAGCAATCTACGAAAATAAATTTGTTTTTTCACCACTTCTTTCCTAGCATTAATTGCTTTCAATAAATGTTGCACTGATTTCTTATAATATTATATTCTTTTTATACATGGGTGAGAAATTTGGTTTCAGTAATCAGAATTTGTTGTAATATTAGGGGTAAATCAATACAGTGGCATATTAGGGTAAACCAATACATCGATTTTAACTTTCAACCAGATTCACCGCCTACGTATGTACCCTTTATGCCCAGTCATTTTGAAGAAAAGTGGCCCCCACCCTCCCCGCCTTACCGCGACTGCTGGCACGGAGTTAGGCGGGGTTCTTCCTCGACTCCTTACATTTTCCTGTAAATATATATAAAAATGTCAGGGTCAAAAAGATATACCCCTTTGTTTTAAGTCGATATCGGTACTGTGAATGGATCTCACACAAACCGAGGGGCTAAAATGAACACATTGCGTTACGGTTTAGATATTGGCTTACCATCCGATGTGTTTAGAGGAAAACTATATTGTCCTTTTGTAGATCAACATTCGCCTAGCCAGCACCTTATCAAAATAATGCTTATTTGTAGGATAGATCTACTTTCATAACTATCTATGAAGATACACGTGAGAGGATAGATCTACTTTCATACCAACACCCAATAGCGGAAGTATATGTCGGTGTAGCCTTACGAAGATCCTCACGGTTAAGCCTATCGGTGAGTCGATTGTCCGATTCCAGTCTCCGTGCCCAGCCAAGATAGGGTACTTGCCGGCGTTCATGTTTCTACACGTTCGTATGTGTTTTTCTCTGAATCCATTATTCAGAAACCATAACTGTTATAGCATAAAATATAAATTGACTAATGAACAAATATTAATAACTATTATTATTATTGCCTCTTGGCATATCCCCAACGTTAACTGCCTACAAGACTAACTTTTTTTTTTGGAACCTATGGTGAAGCGAGCCTATTACTTAAGGGAGGAGAAGTGGCCAGGGCTTGGTTAACCAAGGGTTTAACAATCCTAATTCGAGTATCTTAAAGTTTGCTCAATCAAAAGAGACTTAATTAAGAAGAATCTATGATAGGTAATCATTATCATGCATTAGATTATTTACAAATACTCGAAAAATTCTATAATGCATTATATTTGTATCGTTGAAAAAACTTGTTAAAAACGAAAGCTACTTCTATTGGCTACTTCAGCAATCATGCATGTTTTACCCTCCTACCTTAATTTGGCCAATTTCTGATCTGTACAAGTGATATCTTCGTCAGCCATTCTCTAGAAAATCAAAGTATGGTCTGTCGTGCGTCGATATACGTATATCATGCGCGACCATCACTAGTAGAAAAACCACCATCGGTTCGGCCCTTTTGTCCCGACCAAATTATGAACCGAGACAAATGGGTTAGTGCAGGGACGTTAGGAACCTTTGGTCCTGGTTCGTGTTACGAACCGGGACGAAAGGGTCGCGGCATGCGCAGAGGCGGGCCCAGCGCCAGCGCGAGCACCCTTTCGTCCCGGTTCGTAACACGAACGGGACCAAAGGTTCCCCTATATCATCTTCTTCCACCCCAGCTCCTCTCCATTTTTCATTGCTCGAAACTTCACCATTTTTCTCCTCCATTTCCCTCTCCCTCACTCAAGTTAATCCCCATTTTTTTTCACCATTTGTGAAGATTGAAGGCACCCCATCTATTCAAGGGTTAGCAACTTCATCATTTCTTCCGACGTTGCTACTTTAGCTCATTCCATTGCTAGTTTAGCTCATTTCAATTTTGTAGTGCTAGCTAGGTGTTTGATGAAATTCCTAAGTTAGTGAGTTCATTTTTGTATATGCATTTTGAGCTCAAATTAATTTATGATTTGTGAGTTTTAGTGTCGTTCCGTCCCGTCCACACCGTCGTCGATAGCCCGCGCCGTCCCGTCACCGGCACCACCTCGGTGAGCCTCTTTGTTTTATCTTTTATTTTAAAGAAAAAAATACTTGTATGATTTAAATGCATAGTTATTTATTGTATAATTTTCTTATGTTTATTTATATGTATAGTGTCATGGTTTTGATATGCGCCCCCGTCGGCCCTCGTCCGGTCTATGATTCGGATGTGGTATATTTTTATAACTATTTGTTTCATTTCGTGTTTATAACAATTATACCTACCAACTTGACATAGACGCTTTTATCTAGGAGGTAGTTGAACCGGAAATTCCAACCGATCCTATTGTCGAGTTTTTTGTAAAAGAAAACAATGATTTGAAAGAAAAATTGAAAAGAAGTGAAGATCTTCGTCTCCAATGCCTAGAAGAGAATATGAAATTGGAGTTGAAGCTTGCCGACATCGTCGATGAACACGAGTTCAAGCTTGCCGACGTCGTCGATGCTCACGAGATCAAGATGGATGCAATGCGCTTGAAGATTAAAAAGATTAGAAAATATGCCATTAGTCAAGAGGCTTGGTATCATTATGCTATTGGTTCAATAATTACCTTAGTTGCGATTTTGATCACATTTGTTGTTGGATTTAAATTCTTTAGATAGTTGTATGTTAGTTTCAATTAATGTATCTTTTATGAGAACTATGTATTACATTTGGGCACTACTCTACTTTGGTTTTAATGTGACGAACTTGTATTAATTAATTTGGTCACTATTACATATACATGATGTAGTGTAATGGTTTTTGATATATTTATATAATGAAGATGAGCCGGCAATGGATGTACAGTGACCGACGCTGTCCCGACTATATTAATGGCATGCATAGTTTTCTCCGTGTGGCTGAGAAAAACAAGCAGTTGAATGGTTTTATTTTTTGTCCATGTAATGTCTGCAAGAATACGCAGGATTACTCTACCTCAAAAACCATTCACGTCCACCTGTTGCAGTCCGGTTTCATATCCGGTTATAATTGTTGGACCAACCACGGAGAAAGAGGGTTATAATGGAAGAAAATGAAGAAAAAGAGGATAATGACAACTATCCTACGTTCACTGAAGACGGTGATACTACAATGAGGGAAGACGAAGCTGAAGAAGAGCCATTGTTGATGAGCCCGATGATGATTTTGGTCGGGCCATTCTTGATGCACAGATAAATAGCGGAAGTGAAAACGAGAGGTTGAAGTTGGAGAGCATGTTAGAGGATCACAAAAAATTGTTGTACCCAACTTGCGAAGATGGCCAGAAAAAGCTGGGTACCACACTGGAATTGCTGCAATGGAAGGCAGAGAATGGTACATCTGACAGGGGAATTGATAATTTGCTGAAAATAATAAATTAGATGCTTCCAAGGGATAACGTATTACCCCCAGTACGTACGAAGCAAAGAAGGTTGTCTGCCCTCTAGGATTAGAGGTGCAAAAGATACATGCATGCATCAATGACTGCATCCTCTACCGTGGTGAGAAGTACGAGAATTTGAATGCATGCCCGGTATGCGGTGCATTGCGGTATAAGATAAGGCGAGATGACCCTGGTGATGTTGAGGGCGAGCCGTGCCCCAGGAAGATGATTCTGCCAAGGTGATGTGGTATGCTCCTATAATACCACGGTTGAAACGTTTGTTCCAAAACAAAGAGCATGCAAAATTGTTACGATGGCACAAAGAAGACCGTAAGAAAGACATGATGCTGAGACACCCTGCTGATGGGTCGAAGTGGAGAAAAATCGACAGCGAGTTCCCGACATTTGCAGCTGACGCAAGGAACTTAAGATTTGGTCTAACTACAGATGGCTTTAATCCTTTCGGGGAGCAGATCTCCAGTCATAGCACCTGGCCTGTGACTCTATGTATCTATAACCTTCCTCCTTGGTTGTGCATGAAGCGGAAGTTCATTATGATGCCAGTGCTCATCCAAGGTCCGAAGCAACCCGGCAACGACATTGATGTGTACCTAAGGCCATTGGTTGAAGAACTTTTTTAGTTGTGGCGTAACGAAGGTGTACCTATGTGGGATGAGCACGAACAAAAGGAATTTGACCTACGAGCGTTGTTGTTTGTAACCTTCAATGATTGGCCTGCTCTTAGTAACATTTCAGGACAGTCAAACAAGGAATACAATGCATGCATGCACTATTTAGATAAGACTGAAAGTATATATTTAGCTAACAAGAATGTGTACCCGGGTCATTGTCGATTTCTTCCAAATCAGCATCCCGTAAGAAAGAAAGGCAAGCATTTCAAAGGTAAGGCAGATCACCGGACGAAGCCTACCTGCCCTCATGGTGATGTTATATATGACATGGTAAGGATTTATAAGTAATCTTTGGAAAGGGTCCTGGCAATCTATCTGTTCCGAATGACGCTGACAACCACATACCCATGTGGAAGAAGTGCTCTATATTTTGGGAGCTACCCTATTGGAAAATCCTAAAGGTTCGCTCTGCAATCGACGTGATGCACGTGACGAAAAATCTTTGCGTGAACCTGCTAAGCTTCTTGGGCGTGTTTGGGAAGACGAAAGATACACCGGATGCACGGCTGAACCATCAACATATGCACGAACGAGACGACCACCTTAATCCAGAGAAGTATCAAGGTCCTGCCAGCTACGCTCTTACCAGAGAAGAGAAGATCTTTTTTGAAGTCCTGAGCAGTATCAAGATTCCGTCTGGCTTCTCGTCGAATGTAAAGGGAATAATAAACATGGCAGAGAAAAAGTTCCAAAACCTGAAGTCTCATGACTGCCACGTGATTATGACACAATTACTTTCGGTTGCATTGAGAGGGCTTCTACCGGAAAATGTTCGAGTACCCATTGTGAAGCTATGTGCATTTCTCAATGCAATTTCTCAGAAGGTGATCAATCCATTAACTCTACCAAGTTTACAGAAGGATGTGGTCCAATGTCTTGTCAGCTTCGAGTTGGTGTTCCACCATCCTTCTTCAATATTATGACTGATGACTCCCAAGTGCAGGAGATCAATTGTAGTACCTTTCAATTAGAAAAGGTTGTCGAACCCACGAGGAGTGAAGGTATTGGTTAGTAAGATTGATAAATAAAACAATAAAAGATGCAAGTGTTTTTGGTATTTTTGGTTGTATAGTTGCAATGCAGAAAATAAACAGTAGCAAGTCAAAGCTCTCAGAGAGAAAGCCCAATCCTCTTATGTGCAAGAGGACAAGCTCAAGTGATGTGTAACTTATATGTGGAAAACGTTCCCGAGGGCGGCATGGATATTGCTAGGCATAGAGATTTATTAAACAACACGTTGAATATCTTGTCAAGTTTTAATCTTCTTTGGACGGAGCCATTATTAGGTATAGCTAAATAAATAAACTACAACCCCTTATGATGGATCATGTGGCCAAGTAAATGACTGCACAAGAATTATTAAGACATAAAGTCCCACCATAGCATTACACTCTAAGGTCCCCGATACTAATACCCTCATAATATAACTTCATGATTCGGTCCCAGGTTTACATGTCCTCCCAAGTCTCCCTCAATTCATTATACTACGGTGTTCTCCTATGAGCCCATATAGGTGAAGTGTTGTGCAGTCGACGTTCGCACAACACCATCATAGAATCACATAAAAGATAAACTCTTGACAAAATACCAACACATGTTATATATAAATCATTGCCAATTCATCCTATGCCCTCAGGAACATATGGGAACTACTCACAACGTGCAAACATGATAATATTCAGTGGCATAAGTGGTACAACACAATCTGAAAATATAACTTCACCACCAAATAATGACAAGTACTCAATCACAAACATGAATAGTAGCACAAGACAAGTATCTAGGGTATAGCAACTCTCAAACTACGAGGGGAACGGAGTGGATCACGGAGATGATGATGGAGATGGTGCTGGTCTTGGTGATGGTGATGATGTAGAGGCCTCCTCCCACGCCAAGGAGGAGAGGTGATGACGATGACGATGATTTCCCCCTTCTCCGGAGCTCCGGAGCAGCAGGATCTGATCCCCCTCGGAGGGAATCAGGAGTTTCGCCGCCGCCGCGGCCTCGGATGGTTTCGGGAAAATTAGGGCGTGACTTTTCGGGAGGACGAAGGCGTCGATAAAAAGCCCCAGGCGAGGAGGTGCCCGAGGCGCCATTTAGTGGGTCCCACGCGGCCAAGATTCTGGCCGCGTGGG
Organism: Poa pratensis; assembly: GCA_947311845.1. NCBI lineage: Eukaryota > Viridiplantae > Streptophyta > Magnoliopsida > Poales > Poaceae > Poa > Poa pratensis. The sequence continues at coordinate 65,520,366 of CAMZMU010000128.1, read as the reverse complement.
CCCACCCTTTTGGGCCTCGTGGCTCTCCTCTCTTCGGTCTTCTTCCCTCTGCCTTTCTCTCGACGAAAAACCAGCTGTGTAATTTTCCTTTTATTATTTGGGTCCCTGTAGCTCCTGAAACATTAAAAACAAGAAAAAGGAGGTTTTCTGCCTCCCAGAAATTAAATACCAAAAATAGGGACTTTGTATGAAAGTCCCATAAATCATCTAAAACATGTAAAAATAATGATATAACAATGCAAATAACATTCTAATATGATACTAAAAGTTGTATAAATGATGATATAAAATGCACGTATCAACTCCCCCAAGCTTAAACCTTTACTCGTCCTCGAGTAAGTAAGGACATAGATCATTACATGCATCAATGGACTTATGGTTGATAAATAAATACGAGCATTGTATCATCATCATATTCAGTTGCAATGTAAGATTAATGAACTAAAACTCATACACATGAGGGCAACATAAGTAGAAGCTCTAGCAATCACCCCTTACTTTTGAAAGCAAATAACCATTGTATGTTGGACAATTGAATCATACTATTTTTCACATGCTTTTGCTCTTTGGCAAGCATCATAATATTTTATACTTTGCTGAAATTTAAAGACAAGATAAACTCTCATTAGATAACAAGTTCAAAGAAGACAAATGAAAAGACAGATATAAAATTGTTTGCACCTTGCTTCACTAGTAACTAGTGCAAACTTTAGTCATGGATATCTCAATCAAGTTCCTATGCTCTAACAACCTTTATCTCACACTTTCCATGGCTAACTGAATTTTCAGGTGCCTTCCTTTTCATTCACTTTCCAAGAGCATAAGTATTGAAATATCCATGATCATTAATTTGCTCAAAAGATACTAGATTCTAACAAGAGTGTTTCATATCCTTTTCATTAACTCTTCCTAACTTTTTATCCTACAAGACTATATCTCAACCTTAAACTATTAATTTTCAAGTCATATTGACTCATTCTCTTTACTCATTTTATAATGGGGTGATTCTACAATTGTCCAACACACTCAAGTTAATTAAGTTCAAGGCAAGATGTGACTGAAACTTCTAAATATGCCACGCTCATTTGCATGAGTGTTACCCATAAATCTCCAAACAAGAGAATCATGGATGACACCATACTTTAATATTCATTGATAAACCACAAGATAGAGATACATGATAATGCTCCATGAGCTCACACACGCCTAAGAGATATTGATAACTAAACGATAAAAGCAAAACACACCATGACTAGATAGATATGATAAACTAGTAGAGATAAAGACTAGGTGGAACTCCCCCAAGCTTGACGTTCTGCTAGAGCCTCCTTTGCTGCGGCCTCCTCCTTCTCATATTCTTCCTCCCATTCAGCCATCTTCCATGGGAAAGGCCTTCCATCACGGAAAGATGTAGGTGGATCATTGTACCTGAGGGTGGCAGCTGCTGCAATTTCTTGAAGCGTTCTTCATACTCGCAGTTCTGGTTCTCTACATCCCACATAAAGCATTGGATCTTCTCCATCTTCTCGATGACGTCCTTGTATCTTTCCTCTAGTTCTTCGAGCCTCCCTTGTACTCTTCAACCTTCTTCTCCAGCTCCAGGTTCATGAAGTGATGAGCATCAAGGCTGCGGTAAACCACAGTGCCATACCTGAAGGTCTTGTCTTCCAGATCATCCAGCCTTTCCTCCACCGTACCGGTGGCCTTGGGAGCCTTCACCTCCTCCACGAGCAGCACACCCTCCTTGAAGGTCACGGCCTTCGGTGGAGCCATCACGGAGTTGAGGTAGCGGTTCACAACACCTCCCTTGGGGAGCTCTCCCCTCATGGTTGGATCCGGAGCAAGACATGGCTAAACCTGACAGACAGAAACAGCAAAAGCAAAGATCGCTCGAGAACGCTCGGTGCGAGATTAGATCGAAGGGGTATATATTGACGGTTTTTAGGTCAAGACGAAGCGTCGGAACGAAAACGAGACGAAAAGGGACTCCGAGGAGGGAAAGGAGTGGTCCCACGCGGCCCAAGATTCTGGCCGCGTGGGACCCCTTGTTTCCTTCCTCGGGTCTCCGCTTCGTCCAGTTTTCTTGTCCCACACGTTAATTTCCATAAAAAATGACTTCCGTAAAATATTACGCAATTCCGAGAAACTTTCCAACACAAAGTTACCTTTATTGATTTTGGGTTTCTGAAACTGCAATCTCTCAATTACCTCCTCCGGTGTTTGTAAATTCAACTTCCACCTTCCGATGAAGCTCTTTCCTGCAATATAATGTTTAAGGCGTTGTCCATTGACTACATGAGGTTTACCTTTCATATCACCGTGAAGACGGATAGCTCCTGAACGGTACACCTCCTGTATCACTAATGGTCCCTGCCACTTTGAAGCTAACTTCCTGCAGAAAACTTGAAACGAGAGTTGTACAATAAAACTTGATCACCTACTTTGAATTCTTTTCTCTTAATTTTCTTGTCATGCCAAATTTAACTTTCTCTTTAAACATTCTGCACTTTCATAAGCTTCATTTCTCCATTCATCAAGTAGGTTTAAATCAAGAATTCTCTTCTCTCCGCAGTTTAAAATCAAAGTTCAATTGTTTAATAGCCCATCTAGCTTTATGTTCTAATTCAACAGGTAAATGACAAGCTTTTCCATAAACCATTTATAAGGAGACATTCCCATAGGATTTTTAAAAGCAGTTCTATAAGCCCATAATGCATCATTAATTTTAGTTGGCCAATCAGATCTAGACTTATTCACTGTCTTTTCCAAAATGAGTTTAATTTCCCTATTACTTAATTCAACTTGTCCACTTGTTTGAGGGTGATAGGAGATGCAATTCTATGGTTAACATCATATTTTGCCAATGTTTTTCTAAGAATACCATGCAAGAAATGAGAACCACCATCAGTAATTAAAAACCTAGGAACACCAAACCTGGGGAAAATGATGTCCTTGAGCATCGTCATTGCTGTGGCATGATCTGCACTTTGGTTGGAATTGCTTCCACCCACTTTGTAACATAATCCACTGCAACCAAAATATGAGTATGCTTTGTCTTTGACTGGGAAAGGCCCATAAAGTCAAAACCCCAACATCAAATGGCTCAAGTGGCAAAGAATAATTCATAGGCATTTCATTTCTCCTACCAATATTTCCTACTCTTTGACATTTATCACAAGATTTAACATATTCAGCACAATCCTTAAATAAAGTAGGCCAATAGAAACCAGATTGTAATACCTTTGCACCTGTACGATCTCCTGCATGATGCCCTCCATAGGACTGTCATGACAATCTCTTATAATAGCCTGTTGTTCATGCTCAGGTACACAACGTCTAATAATACCATCCACACTTTTCTTATAAAGGAAAGGATCATCCCAAAAATAATGTCTAAGATCATAAAAGAATTTCTTTCTTTGTTGAAAGTGAAGTGTGGAGGTAAACTTTACCAACAATAAAATTTGCATAGTTGGCAAACCATGGAGATGCAACTTTAGCACTAGAAACATTAACAATTGCAAGTTGTTCATTAACAAAGCTATCATTAATAGGAATAGGATCATCAGGTATATTTTCCATTCTAGAAAGATGATCAGCTACTTGATTATCTTCCCCTTTCCTATCAACAATGTGTAAATCAAATTCTTGCAATAGAAGTACCCATCTTATTAATCTAGGCTTAGCATCTTTCTTATGCATTAAGTATTTAATAGCAGAATGATCAGTATGCAATGTGACTTTGAATCAGTAATATAAGGTCTAAACTTGTCACAAGCAAATAGCACTGCTAAAAATTCTTTTTCAGTTGTGCATAATTCCTTTGAGCAGCATCAAGTGTTCTACTAGCATAATAAATACATTCAGTTTCTTATCAACACGTTGGCCCAAAACAGCCCCAACTGCATAATCACTAGCATCACACATAATTTCAAAAGGCAATTTCCAATCAGGAGGTTGAATAATAGGAGCACTTATTAAAGCATTCTTCAAAATATTAAAGGACTCAATGCAATCATCATTAAAAGAGAAAGGAACATCCTTTTGCAAAAGATTGGTTAGGGTTTTGATATTTTGGAGAAATCTTTAATAAACCTACGGTAAAAACCTGCATGCCCAAGAAAACTTCTTATACCTTTGATGTCCCTTGGGTATGGCAGCTTTTCAATAGCTTCTATCTTTGCTGGGTCAACTTCTATTCCTTTCCAGAAATCTTATGCCCAAGAACAATACCTTCAGTAACCATGAAGTGACACTTCTCCCAATTAAAACTAAGTGTTGGTCTTCACAACGCTGCAAAACTTTGTTAAGGTTGAACAAGCAATTATCGAAGGAAGTACCATACACAGAAAAATCATCCATAAAACTTCCATTATCTTTTCAATATAATCAGCAAATATAGCATTCATGCATCTTTGAAAAGTAGCAGGAGCATTACATAACCGAATGGCATTCTCCTATAAGCAAATGTACCATATGGGCAAGTAAAAGTGGTCTTTTCTTGATCATCCTTATGGACAGGAATTTGTGAGAAACCTGAATAACCATCTAAATAGCAAAAGTGAGAGTGTTTAGATAACCTTTCTAACATTTGATCAATAAATGGCAATGGGTAATGATCTTTACGAGTTGCTTTATTTAACTTCCTGAAATCAATACACATCCTATAACCAACAACAGTACGTTGAGCCACAAGTTCATCCTCATCATTTGGAACAACAGTCATTCCACCCTTTTTAGGAACACAATGAACAGGACTAACCCACTTACTATCAGCTATGGATAAATGATACCAGCTTCAATAAGTCTTATTACCTCTTTCCTTACCACTTCTTTCATTTTTGGATGGAGACGGCGTTGATAATCAACAACAGGTTTTGCATCCTCTTCCAAATTAATTTTATGCATACATAGAGCTGGGCTTATACCTTTAAGATCATCAAGAGAGTATCCAATGGCTGGTCGGTGAGCTTTAAGCACATCAAGTAATTTCTCTTCTTCTTCAGCTGAAAGGTTAGCACTAATAATGACAGGATATATGCTCTTCTCATCCAAATATGCATATTTCAGATTTGTAGGCAAAGGTTTAATTCAAAACTAGGATCCCCTTTAGGTGGTGGTAGCACTCCTAAATTATCAGGTGGGATATGCAATTGTAATTGTGGTGGTTGTTGCCATAATATTTGTTCTAAAGCATCTTTTCCTCATCATTAAATGGTTCATCTTGATTAAGCATATAACGTTCTACAACATCTGTTGAAGCTACAGCTATATGAGCAAGAGTTTCAATTATATCTTCAGAAATTGGCTCTTTCACAACATGTTTATCAGCAAATTTGGAAAAGTTGAATTCAAGTTTTTCCAGCACATTTAATAAACACTTTCTCTTTAGGCAAATTAATTTCAGCACCAACAGTGTTTAAGAAAGGTCTACCAAAAATGATAGGACAAAATGAATCTTGAGGACAACCAAGCACAATAAAATCAGCAGGATATTTTATTTTGCCAACCAATACTTCAACATCTCTAACAATTCCAAATGGACTAATATAATCTTTATTAGCAAGTTGAATTGTCATACCTGTCTCTTCCATAATGATAGGATCAATATCAGGCTTGATTTCAAGATAAAGAGAATATGGAATGACACTAATACTTGCTCCAATATCACATAGACCATGATAACTTGAAGTCCCAATAGAGCATGATATAACAGGTTTACCAACTTTGGCCGAATTACCTTTGATGACTTAGTAGCATCTTCACATAAATAAACATCAACAGGGTCTTCTTCATTTAATTGTTTGATAATAAAATTTGTTGACTTCCACCTGTTCATAAGGCTGAGAACATCTTCTTTTACTCTTGTTAGTAACAGCAATAAGTAAATTCTCCTTAACTTGGTTTGGATATGGAGGTGGTTCAACATACTCCTCAATTGTCACAGATGACACTGGTTCTGCCTGTTTAATAACTTTAGGAACAACAATAGATTGTTTAACAGGTTCAACATAAACTTCAAACCACTTTGAGGAACACAGATATGATCAGCAAAACCTTTAGCTATCTCAATTATAACATAAGGATCAAGATTAAAAGTATCACTCAGATTTTTAAACAAATAGAAGTAGAGAAGTTCTCTACACATGAATATCCATAATCAAAATAGGGCTCATTACCTTTATCAAGATCCCAATGACTAGTATTTTCAGAAATAGTCTCCAATAAATTCCATGCTTCTTCTTCAGTATTATTAGTAAAACTTCCACCAGATGAATTATCCAGAATTCCTTGTGCTTCACGGTAGCCTCACATAAAAGTTTATCAATATAAGTTTCCTTGTAAGATCATGACAAGGATTCTTGCGAAGGAGTTCCTTTAACCTCCCCCAAGCTTGAGTAATACTCTCTCCCAGATGTGGCCAGAAATTAAATATATAGCAGCGGTTCTCATAAGCTTCTTTAGGAGTAAAATATTTAAGAAAGAAAACCTTCCTCAAGATATTCCATTCAATAGCACCTCTTCATCAAGAGACCTGTACCAATCACGAGCATTACCAGATAAAGACAAATATAATAACTTCCTTTTTACCTGATCTTCAGAAATACCAGGAAGTCTAAATAAACCACATATGTCTTCAATTAACTCCATGTGTTCACGTGCAGACTTAGTTCCATCACCTGTAAATGGATTTTTCATAACTCTTTTAACATGACCAATGGGAATTTTAAATCCCACTTTAGGTATCTCAGACACAGTAGTTTCAACCACTTTAGGAGTAGTGGCATAAGCACTTTCATATAGAGCAAGATGCAGCGAGGAACGATTCATAAATGCCATAGTAACAATGAGATAAAACAGCTTTCAAGTTTCCTTACCAAACTTCTTACCAATAGCGCTACGCTCCCCGGCAACGGCGCCAGAAAAGTATCTTGATGACTCCCAAGTGCAGGAGATCAATTGTAGTACCTTTCAATTAGAAAAGGTTGTCGAACCCACGAGGAGCTGAAGGTATTGGTTAGTAAGATTGATAAATAAAACAATAAAAGATGCAAGTGTTTTTGGTATTTTTGGTTGTATAGTTGCAATGCAGAAAATAAACAGTAGCAAGTCAAAGCTCTCAAAGAGAGAAAGCCCAATCCTCTTATGTGCAAGAGGACAAGCTCAAGTGATGTGTAACTTATATGTGGAAAACGTTCCCGAGGGCGGCATGGATATTGCTAGGCATAGAGATTTATTAAACAACACGTTGAATATCTTGTCAAGTTTTAATCTTCTTTGGACGGAGCCATTATTAGGTATAGCTAAATAAATAAACTACAACCCCTTATGATGGATCATGTGGCCAAGTAAATGACTGCACAAGAATTATTAAGACATAAAGTCCCACCATAGCATTACACTCTAAGGTCCCCGATACTAATACCCTCATAATATAACTTCATGATTCGGTCCAGGTTTACATGTCCTCCCAAGTCTCCCTCAATTCATTATACTACGGTGTTCTCCTATGAGCCCATATAGGTGAAGTGTTGTGCAGTCGACGTTCGCACAACACCATCATAGAATCACATAAAAGATAAACTCTTGACAAAATACCAACACATGTTATATATAAATCATTGCCAATTCATCCTATGCCCTCAGGAACATATGGGAACTACTCACAACGTGCAAACATGATAATATTCAGTGGCATAAGTGGTACAACACAATCTGAAAATATAACTTCACCACCAAATAATGACAAGTACTCAATCACAAACATGAATAGTAGCACAAGACAAGTATCTAGGGTATAGCAACTCTCAAACTACGAGGGGAACGGAGTGGATCACGGAGATGATGATGGAGATGGTGCTGGTCTTGGTGATGGTGATGATGTAGAGGCCTCCTCCCACGCCAAGGAGGAGAGGTGATGACGATGACGATGATTTCCCCCTTCTCCGGAGCTCCGGAGCAGCAGGATCTGATCCCCCTCGGAGGGAATCAGGAGTTTCGCCGCCGCCGCGGCCTCGGATGGTTTCGGGAAAATTAGGGCGTGACTTTTCGGGGAGGACGAAGGCGTCGATAAAAAGCCCCAGGCGAGGAGGTGCCCGAGGCGCCATTTAGTGGGTCCCATGCGGCCCAAGATTCTGGCCGCGTGGGTGATGGCGTGTAGCTGACGGGAAAAATATTCTGCAGGAAGCTTCATATCTTCCCCGGCAACGGCGCGAGAAAGCACTCTTGATGGCCCTTCATGTAGTTACCTGCGTGAAAAGTAAATGGGTTAGGTTGAGACTCCAAGTGCAGAGTGTGTAGTAAGTGGAAGACGTGTTTCCCCACGAGGGGTGACTCGAGGGTTTAATATTGAACTCTCGGGGAATCAGTAGTGAAGATTTATCTTTCCTATCCTTCTTTTGGTTACCTACAAAACAAAGTAAATGTTTTGGTCCTCAACCTCACCTAGTGGTTGTCAAGCACAAGGTGTGAGAATGATATCAAGATAATATGCAATGCAAAAAAGAAATAAATATGCAATGGTGGTAAATAAATATGCAAGGATGGTGGTAGCAATGATAAATGATATTTTTGGGTTTTATATGATGAATGCAAGATGTAAAAGTGTTTTTGTATTTTTGGATTTTTAATTGGCAGAAAATGAAAAAGTGGTAAAAGTGGTTGGAAAGGTGTTTCTTATGATTAAAAATGGACCGGGGTTCATGGTTTCACAAATGCACTCTCTCTTTAATAAAGTGGTAGACAATGGAACACTAGAGTTGACATATGAGATTGCAACACAACAGTTTAATGACAAGTTATAATTATATGGGCATCACGTCCTAACATAGAGACCATGTGGTTATTAGTCTCTTTTATACACCACCAAGATGTGAACTAAATCATAACACCTCAGTGATTAAGATGACTCAGAGTATAGCAATAAGTATCATGACATGAAGTTAAAATAAGAACATGCTAGATCTAGTCATGGAGTAGTGGCAATGGTCACACCCACATCTCCGGTAGCATGGTATTTCTTTTTATCCCTAGTGAGGCAACAAAGTAAGGTAGAGATACCCAAGTGGATCGCAGAACTTTCTCTCACGTTCACTGCACTAGCCACCCCCCGTTACTCCAACTAATGCACACGTTCCCCCTCACACGCTCTCATAAACATGCTTGATCATGACAAGTAAATAAGAACGGGGTACATAATATGCATCTACTTTCGTAACTGAAACAAAACCATTGCAATCTCAAACATATATTAACTCATAAAAAGATCCACCACAAAGGTATTACATAGATGACCATAATCATGTTCAGCAGCTCATACGGTACTAATTAGTGAAGCTCGAGAGAGAGATACATAAGTTACTTCCACAAACCCATAGTCCAGAGGTGGACTACTCCCTCTTCATCATGGAGACGGTGGAGAAGTCATTGGAGAAGATGGAGACCACGCCGGCAGCGCCCCGCCGGAGTTTCCCCCTCCAATCTGCAACTCCAGGTCTCTGTTTTGGTGTTTCTGTGTTTCTGCGGCGCTCCTTCCAGAGAACGTCGGGGGACTATTTTATAGGTGGTTTTAGGTCAAAACGGAGTCGGTGGAGGAAAGATCGACGGCAACGGAGCTCCGAGGGCCAATAGGGGGGTCCCACGTGGCCAGGTACTTGGGTCGCATGGGCCCACTCATCTGGACCCTCGGGCCTCCGCTTGTTTGCTTCCTTCGCTCCCATGCTTTGTTCCTTCAAAAAACTGATGCTCGTAAATTTCCAGGTCATTTGGACGTCGTTTGGGTCCCTGAAACATTAAAATGTAGAAATAGGGGTTTCTGCCTGGGCAGGGTTAATTCCATAAAAAATAGGAAACATGTCAAATATTCCCAAAATCATTATAAAACAGTGATATAACCCTTATATGATGCAAATATGACTGGAATATAAGTAAAATAATGCAAAGTTCATGTATGCATTTTACATGCATCATTGGGCTCACCCCTTTTGGGCCTCGTGGCTCTCCTCTCTTCGGTCTTCTTCCCTCTGCCTTTCTCTCGACGAAAAACCAGCTGTGTAAATTTTGTTTTATAATTTGGGTCCCTGTAGCTCCTAAAACATTAAAAACAAGAAAAAGGAGGTTTTCTGCCTCCCAGAAATTAAATACCAAAAATAGGGACTTTGTAAGAAAGTCCCATAAATCATCTAAAACATATAAAAATAATGATATAACAATGCAAATAACATTCTAATAGGATACTAAAAGTTATATAAATGATGATACAAAATGCACGTATCAATGACGCACCTCATAGTTCACCTAGTCGAAGAGATTAACGTTCTGGGTCCTGTATTTCTACACAACATGTTCCGCTTTGAGAGGTTCATGGCAGTCTTAAAGAAATACGTTCATAACCGTGCTTGGCCAGAAGAAAGCATCTCCAAGGGCTATGGAACAGAGGAGGTCATTGAGTTTTGTGTTGACTTTATTCCTGACCTTAAGCCGATCGGTGTTCCTCAATCGCGCCATGAGGGGAGACTGCGTGGAAAAGGCACGCTAGGAAGGAAAGCAATAATATGTAAGGACTGGGATTCTTTCAATCAAGCACACTACACAGTTCTACATAATTTCAGCTTGGTGGCTCCGTATATCAAGGAACACATGAATAGTTTATGTTCTAAATGCCCGGTGCAGCCTGAAGAATGTATTGAAAGAGAACACATGAAGACTTTCAGCGGGTGGTTGCAAACACGTCTCATTAATGACAGCACTATTGAAGAACAGCTATACTTGTTGGCCAAAGCACCATCTTCGACTATATTGACTTTTCAATGGTACGAGATAAATGGGAATACATTTTACACGGCCGACCAAGATAAAAAGAGCACCAACCAAAACAGTGGTGTCTGCTTTGATGCAACAAACAACAATGGGAAAAATGATGCATATTATGGTTACATAGAGCAGATATGGGAACTTGACTATGGACCTTCTTTCAAGGTATCTTTGTTCTGGTGCAAATGGTTTAACCTGGAAGGCGGGGTAAATGTAGACCCGAAGTACGGAATGACTACAGTGGATCTCAAGAATCTTGGGTACGACACCGAACCATTCGTCCTAGCCAATGACGTGGCTCAGGTTTTCTATGTGAAGGACATGTCTTCCAGACCGAAAAAAAGAAAAGATAAGTAAGCGAATACATCATACGATGAGCCAAAGAGCCACATTGTTCTTTCAGGAAAAAGAAACATCGTGGGAGTGGAGGACAAGACAGACATGTCAAAAGATTACAATAAGTTTGATGAAATTCGGCCCTTCGCAGTGAAAACTGACCCAAGCATCGTGTTAAATGATGAAGATTGTCCATGGCTACGGCGCAATCAGAAGAAAGTGACACGCTGAAAGAAGAACAAGATTGTTGGTGAAAACTAACCCAAGCATCGTGTTAAATGATGAAGATTGTCCATGGCTACGGTGGTGATGTGTAACAATGTATTAAACCTTTTATGTAACTGTGTTCTAAAAAAGTTGGAACAAAACACATGGTTTCTCCTACATACAGCCCGACGGTGGCTCCTGAGTGCCCGCATATCAAATGCACCGTCGGACGTATGCAGGGAATCCGAATGCTTTGTATATGAAATGAATTACATTGAGTGTCGAACATGTTCGAGAGGAGGGCTATATATAGGGTCATGTGGCCGATCCAACACTGATTTTGCCCTCAAAAGAAACACACGCCCCTTATCCAACAGCTCACAAGTGCTTGAAAGAAACACACCCTTGATCCAACGGCTCACAAGCGCTTGAAAGAAACACACGATCCGTGTGCTTCTTTACTCCCGGTTGGTGTTACCAACCGCGACTAAAAGTTGGTGTCCTCCCCTATCGCTGCCCTGGCCACGTGTCCTCCCCAGCGCTGTACTGGTCACGTGTCCTCCCCCATCGCTGCCCTGGAGGTCTATATGTATTGTCGTCGATGGGGTAAACCCTAATCCACCATTCGTAGCAACGAACCCATCGTCTCCACGAGATGGATCCACCACGCCCGCCCCAGCGCCTTCTGGACGAGGTCGAGCGTGCTCGGCAGAGCGCGCTAGGGCGCTACCACGGGAGCCTATCCCGTCGTATGCCCACGAGCCCGGCGTGGAGCGGAATGCCCAACTACCGGCCTCCTGCTCCGGTGCCGGAGGTGGTGCGGAGGGCGTACGAGCGCGCGTGGTCCAATGTCCCCGACCCCGACGAGGATGCGTACGCCGCAGGGGTGGCGTGGGGATCCGCGGCCGCATACGGCGACTTGGCCACCGCATCTCCACCAGGTGACGATGTACCTCCACCAGTCGCCGCCGCCACTCCCGACGAGGAGGATGACGACGACGATGACTTCGACTGGAGCGACCATGGGGAAGAGGGCGGCGGGCCGCAGATGCAGGAGGCCATTGAAGCCTCCTTCCAGACCGTCCGCGACGACCGTGTACAGCGAGCCAGGACTGCCTGTCAGCTCATGGCGAAGGAGGCTTCCGAGATGGCTTGGGCGCTGAAAGACTCATCCTCCATGGCTCGTGCCCTCCGCCGCAAACATGGCGCGCGAGAACCAGGCGGCCGCGAACGGGGCTAGCTCCTCCCGGCGCCGTTCCCCCTAATCCTACGGCCTCCGAGCCAGCAAGTCCGTTTATGTAGAAATGTAGCAGTGTTATGAAACCTTTTATGTAACTGTGTGGGGATGTTGTTAAGATGTTTTTAAAATAAACAGATAATTATTACAAATTTTTAGACAATTAAATCAATAGATATAAAAGAAATAAGAAAATATATGATTTTCAGAAATATTGAAACATTTAAATTAAATATATATAAAAAAGAAACTAGAGTAAAAAAATTCAAAAAACATGTAAATCAAAGTATATAAAAGTAACAGAAAAAGAAAACAGAAAAAGAAAATATAAAAAGAAAACAGAAAAAGAAACTAGGAAAAAAAATTAAAAAGCCTTTAGTCGGGGTTCGTGGCTGGAACCTTGACTAAAGGGCCGCTGGGCTTCGCGCGCAAATATTTCGCGGCCCAGACTAGAACCGCGACTAAAGGGTCTTTCGTCCCGGTTCGTGGCTGGAACCGGGATGAAAGGTCTGTTTCGCACGATTTAGGTGGTTCCGCAGCAAAATTTTCACAAGTCTCCCCAAATCGATGCCTCTCGCTCCTCTCCTCCAGACGACGAACCGTCGTTGCCATCTGCCATCGCCGCCGCCATCCCGCCGTCGCCGTCCGTCGCCCCCGCCATCCCGCCGTCGCCGTCCATCGCCGTCGACATCCGCCGTGGCCGTCGACCCGGTCACCGCCCCGCTCCCCCCCACCGCGCGCACGGACACGGCCGTCGTCACGCTCCACACACGACGCCGCCCACCGTCGCAGCTCCCCTCGCGCTCCACCGCACGCCATCACAACTCCCCTCTTCCGCTCCTCTGCACGCCGCCGGAGCTCCCATCCTCCGCCACACGCCACCATCGATCGCCTCCCCGTGGTGCTCCCTCTCCGATCCCCTTCCCTGCCATTTTTTTGTTAGTGTTAAGTAGAATTAGTGTATTATATTGATGTTAAGTAGAAATTGTTAGCTAAATTTGTGTATTATATTGATGTTAATTTTAATTTTAGTGTTAGAATTGTTAGCTAAATTTTAGAAATCGTGTATTAGCTAATTTTAGTTTTAGAATTAGTGTTAGCTAGAATTTTTAGAAATTGTTAGGTTATAGAAATTGTTAGTGTTAGAAATTGTTAGGTTTTTTAATTTTTTTCAAATTTGTTTATAGGTTATTGCAAAGTGTTAGTGTTAGCAAATTTGTTAAAATTTGTTTATAGGTTATAGCAAAGTGTTAGTGTTAGCAATTTTTCTTAATTTTTTTTATAGGTTATAGCAAAGTGTTAGGTGCAAATTTTGTAGAATGCTCTTTTGAGTAAAATTGAATCACTCTAAAATTTAGGTTAGTGTTAGTAAATATTCTTGTATAGTTGATTGCAGGAGCCAGGGACATTGAACTGTCAAGAGTGCATCAATTTAGGTTAGTGTTAGAAAATTTAGGTTAGTGTCAAGAGTGACTAATGCTAACATTGTTACAAAATTGATTGCAGGGACATTGAGCTATATGGATCAAAATTGTCCGGACGCCTTCGGCAGAAAGGAGGAGCGTGAAGAGCAAATGGATCCATCTTGTCCGGACGTCGCCGCCAGAGATGAGGAGCGTGAAATGCGAATGCTTCAGATTATAGCAGGACGTGCATCCGCGCCTGTCGGTGAAGAAGATGGGGTAACTGGAGAAGTTTACGGCTCCCAATTTCTGAACGACTCCGGTGAGGGAGTTGAGCAAGAAGAAATTTGCAGAGAGGAGGAAGTGCCCGTAACAAACTCCGGCGAGGTATATTAAGCCTCTGTTGATCGATCACACTAGATGTATTATTTGAGTTGTATTGCAGTTATTAACGAATCATTTTTTGTTTTAGCCCTCCGGATCGAGCAAATCATCCGGAGCTAAAGGGTCGAAAGCAGTGTCGAAACGAGGCCCGATGAAGCCGTTGAAGGAGGGTCAAAGGATAGTGATCGACAGAGTTAGTGATAGTGGCGAACCGCTGGAACCCTTACAGTGCCGCCGTAAATATATAAATCAATGCAGAGTTGTTGTTAAGGACTTGGTCCCGATCACCCTTGAAGAATGGCATAAGCCGAAGGACGACAACAAGCCAACTACTTATATCGACGTTAGACTAAAAGATTTGTGTTGGGACACGCTCTTGACAAAGGTCAACCTACCGCCAGGTCTACCCCTGCCGTTGAAGGCGAAAGTCAAGCAGTGGACTCTTATGAAGATGGCCGAACAATTCCGGACCTGCAAGAAAAATTTATGGAAAACTTATGTAGATGCGGAGGAACAAGATCCAGAATTCACTAGACCACTAGTGAAGATACAACAGCAGTGACCCACATTTGTGACGCAAAGAATATCGGAGGCCGCTGTGGCCCGATCGAAAACAAATAAGTTAAATGCTGGGAAAAAGGAATATCACCACACTTTGGGGGCAGGTGACTACAAGGCTGCCGTGCCTAAGTGGGAAGCCTTTGAAGCAAAACTGCTTGATAACGGGATCATTCCACAGACAGCGGACTGGCCCGAGAGGTCCAAGTTTTGGTTGTTCGCGCATGGGGCAGGGTTGGACCCAGTGACAGGGCTGATTGTTGCTCAGGGAAGATGGAAGGAAAAAATTGAGTATATAACCAAAGAACTTGTGACCGCAATAGATAAAGTTCGAAGAGGAGTGTACGTGGTCGACAGAGAGAAAGACGAGCTGTCACTCGCACTCGGGAATCCTGAAAAAGTTGGACGAGTACGGGCTATGGACCCAGAGTTTCGTGGAAGCAAGGTTTTCCGGAAGACGCCGATACTTATAGAAGCCGTCAGAGAAAGAAGAAGCAGGATTCAGACCGGTTATCGGCATTGGAACGCAAGATGCAGCAGCAGCAGGACCAACTAGACGCAATTAGGCAGCAAAGGGCATCTCAGCAGCAGCTAGTAGGTCCTGAAGTCGAAGCCGCCCCATCTGATCAGCGGAATACACCGTGGGTTCCACGCAACTAGAACATACCCCGTGGATGATATCACGGAGAAGACAGACTGTGAGGTACATATGGCAATGAAGAACATGTCCTTCAAGGTGGCGGTCGGCTATGCTTTACCAAATCAATCTGGAGCAAGCTACCATCTCGGCGGGATTGCAGCTGGCTATGCTCGTGTCGAAGTGGATGAAGTTGTGCCGTTATATGCTAATATGGAACTTGACATTCCTAGAGGTGACGGCGAGAAGACACTGGGAGAAGCCGGCAAGGCCATCGTTCTCTGGAAGAAGGAACACATCATGTTTCCAAACTTGGCGCCAAGGCCACCGATTCCTCCAAGTAGCAGTCCCCCACCTCAAGATCCATCCCCCCACCTCAAGATCCATCCCTCGACGCCGGTTCGGAGCCCAGCGCGAGTCCATCGCCCGCGACGTCCCGTCCGTCGATTGCGCCCACTGCTAAGTCCTTCTCGTTAAAGCGAAAACTAAACTTCCCGTTGACGAGCAGAAGTGCAGATAAGTTAACTCGAGAGGAACGCGAGTTGCTAAAGCCTCTTCAAAAGAGAAATTACGACTTGACTTGAGAGGAATTCGACGAGGCGGTGCAAGCAGATGTGAAAAGACAACTAGGACCGAAACGGCCCCCGCCTAAAGAGATAATACCAGCTGAAAAATCTATCGTGTGGACCACCACAGCCGCCTAAATTGCCAGATGACTATGATCATGTTATTCAGAAGACAATTAGTCAAGAGAAGCAGGAGAAGGAGGCGGCATGTCGCCTAAAGAGGGAGCAGATGCAGACGGCAAAATCCGGGAAACAAGTGGCCCAGCTCGGAGAACAGGCAAATCAGTCGATCCCCCGCTCAAGGTGATGCCCGATAAGGAAGTACACCATGACACTGGCACCATAGGCGACCCCATAGAGTATTAATATGCATGGACATATGTCTACGGGAGGTCCCTGGTCAGACCTGAGCAGGTCGATTATCTGACAACTCAATTGCGTCGATTGCATCAGTGGTACGAGAAAGCCGCAAAGGCCGGGCATGATGTCTTCTGGGTGTCATATAAGAAAGAGCATTACTTCACGGATGACGCGATGTATGTTCCGTTTTCTGAAAAATTTCAGTTATTCAATCAAGACGCCCTCGACAAAGCCCTCGTCAGTTGTTATTGTTTGTAAGTGATTTATTTCTGCAATTTAATTAAGTCTCTATCTCAGCTCGTTCATCTCGTTCATTGCCTGTAATTATCTCACTATATTCTTTTGTACGCTATTATGCAGAATGAAGATTGTCGAATGCAGAGAACGCCGCATCTATGACACTGGGTTCATTGACCCATATTATATTCATGAAGTGACCGTAAATAACCATCCCGCGGACACAGAGAAAAACTTGCTCCGGTTTTTAGTGAAACAAAATACCTGCGCATAAATACTTTTTCCTTACGCCTTCAAGTGAGTGTTACTGTACCTTCTACACATTCTATTTTGCTTACTCGATGTTTAGTGTAATCGATGAGTCATGGACATATAAACGTGCGCAGATTCCACTGGATTCTGCTAATCATTAGAGTTGACCAAGGAGTCGTTCAAGTCATGGACTCGTTAAGGAAATATATGGACGAGTACCTCAGCTTGCAAGAAATGCTCCAGAGGTAATTTCAATCATTATCGCTCTATATCGACCTCTTTCATTCATTTTCTGATATCAAGTAATTAATAACTCCTTTAATCATTTTCTTTTGCCGGGCAGGGTTGGAAACGGTTCATCGTGAAGGTTACAGGGGTTTGGAAACCGGAGCTGTATTTTTATACCACCAAGGTAAGTAGTACTATAAATAGGTCCGCGCAATTCTTTAATTCTAGTTTCAATACCATTATCATGCTTGATTATTATTTCATTAAATTCTATTTTTTGCAAAGTGGTGTCTGAGGCAGCCACAAGGGACTAATTTATGTGCATACTACGTTTTTGAGTACATGCGCTCTTTTGTCAGTGAGCGGAATAGAGATGTCAGAACAACTGAAGTATGTATACACTATTCGCAATTTTTATTACCATATTGTGTTGAGTTCCATTCATAAATTATTTTATGATGATTTCATATATATATATATATATGAACAACTCATATATTCATATTGATCTAGATGGAGCGAATGCGGGACCAGCACATACCAACGAAGTGCCTAAAAGCAATTCAAGAGGAATTGACGGGATTTTTGAACTCAGCGGTCCTGAAGAAAACCGGAGAATTTTATCACCCTAGTAATTATTTTTTGCCTCCAATGTAATTGACGTGATCTCGACATGTGAATCGCATTAAAGCAACTTGTATGTGCGTATGTATATATGCATCAAACGTGATCTCGATGTAGTAAAACTTTATGTATACGACTTGTTTTTTGCGTAACGTGATCTCTATACAAAAAGAATTAAATGAAAAACACAAAATCGAAACCCCTAAAAATAAATAAATAGAAAACAAAAATCCTAAATCTTTAGTACACCAACCGGGACTAAAGCGTTCCCGCCATGCGCGCCCCTCCTTTGCCACGTGGATGCCCATCCGTCGCGGTTCGTGGACAACCGGGACGAAAGCCCCCACCCCCCCCCCCCCCCCCCCCCCCCCCCCCCCCTTGTCCCGACCCTTTAGTCCTGGTTGGAAAACCGGGACGAAAAGGCCCTCTGAAACCAGGACGGATGGGCCGTTTTCTACTGGTGCATGCTTCTGTTAATGGTGACATCAAGAGAGAGATACGTACGTGCGCACGCTTTAGACGTACGGCGAGTTACAAGGACGTCACACGTAGGAGTTAGGACCCATTTCTGCCGATCTAAAACAAAAAACAGGAGAAGCTCAAACGAAATCATGAAAGCCAGGATCGACCCACACCGAAGACCCGATCAAAATAAAACGGAAAGGCAAAGAAAGCGGCTCGATCGACTGGAATGCTCTCGACCTCGATGGATCATGGATGGATTGCTTGAGGCAGCAAGCAGGTGCTCCATCCGGGAAGCAGCGCTCCGCAGGGTTGGTTGGTTGGGTTTGTCGTCATTATTGCATGCGTGCCGGACGCGAGGCGGGCTGGCTCGCCTGTCCATGCCGCGGGTGGTTGTTCAACGCCACCGCGAGCCGAGCCAAGCAGCTTTCCCTTTCATAAAAGAGGAGAAAAAACGGAGAAAGAATCGGGGGCCGGGGTGAGGAGGATCTGGACTGGAAGGGTGCTGAGTGCGAGGTACGTACGTGGCCGGTGGTGGGTGCTGCGGAGCGGGGAGCAGCAGCCGTGTGGCGTCAAGCTACTCATCAACCGATCCAACCCAAGAGAAAGATCCATGTGCCGGTCACTGTGAGATATCGACGGCATCCCGTCCCTCTAATTAGGAGCCGCTTAATTTGTCTCAGTCTCCTGTTTGATCGTAGAAAAATATTGTTTACTCCCATGTCGACCGATCTTCGTCTATAGTCGTCGACCCTTGCAGTGTATAACTGTGCTCGAGTATACGCCATGGAAGCACGTCAGGGGCTAGGGGAGAGGTCTGTTGCGAACAGCGAATTCGGGGAGCCATGGGCAGCGGTTTACTGGGAAGCATATGGGAAGAGACGCGCAGTGTGGACCTCGCCTAGCCAACCTTGCAATGTGCTGTGTAGCGGTAAGAGTAACAACTGTTGGCAGCATCGTAAAGCCTGCTCGTCAGCAAACTCAATAGAGTATGCATCTTCGGCCGCTCCACTTGCTCATATCCATTTGTCATTAATTAATTTCTCAGCTTGTTGCTTTCGGGGATTATGATACGCATACATGATTCAACGTTCCTATCAGCTCGATCCAGTTGGACGGATCACATGAGAAGGAGGACAATCTTTAGTTCAGCATGAGAAAATGAGTTTTTGGTTTTTTCCACCAATACGTGTAGGGCCTTTTTGATTCGTAGAATTCTTAAGCGGACAAAAACAGGAAACATTCATGATGACAATTGCCAATACAATCATACAACATATCACCATCACAGAAAGTAAAGCATTCTCACCAAGAGGTTAGAGTGGACATAAAATGTAGTTTCAATGATTCTGCAGGGAAAAAATCCTATATGTTTTAATCCTACGAATCAAAGAACCACCACGATGCTTCTCCAAGGTTTAAATACTCCCAAAAAAATATGAAACTTTTTTCAACCAAAGACGCAAAAAATAATCACTGACCATTGAAATAAAGTATGAAGAATTTCTATCTGAAATTAAATAAACGAGCTTTCTGCCATGAGTCGAGGTTCTAGAGACGAAAGAAGATGGAGAGTGGAAGGACATGCATAAAGAGAATGATGAGATGAAGGGAAAATTAAGTTCGAACACACGAGCGACCGTCGACCATATCCGTAGGAAAATAACTAGTGAGAAGCCCTGGACAATGGCTGAGGAGCGGGGAGGGTGATGTAGGAGCCACATCTGCTCAGAAAACTTATCTCGTAATTCCACAAAATAAACTTAGTAATGTTTCTTTTCGGTAAATACTTACTAATATGTTTATACGTAGAGAGTTAAAAATATTAAAAAAAAATATCGATATCTAAAATAACATCGAACCTTTCTGCGGAGAGGTGCCGTGCCAGGGCGTGATCAATGATACTAGGAGCTAATACATATTTGTTCCTCCGACAGCAAAATACAGCGAGGCAAGTGTAGACATGACGTGATAAAAAAAACTCTATTTTTGAGAAATATTTACTATGTTTATCTGAAAAGGATTATCATTTTGTATGAAACAATACTTTGAGTAGGAGGTCTGCATTTCAATTAGAATCAATTTATCGATGATGTGTTTTTATTTCTCCAGCAGCAAATCCACACTGGAGCTAACTGTCGACTTGCAGCGAGCAAGTATAGACATTACACGATCTAGAGATAAAGCCTAAGTTTACCGTAGCCATGAATATATCAAAGTCGCTAAAACCTATTTTAAAGCCCGGGCTACATGGAGCCCATTTTTAAAAAAAATCGAAATCGACATTTTTAAGTCTCCAAAAATCGTGACCAAATTACCGGATGTAGATATTGTCTAGATCTACAATCGTGTAAAATTTCAACCCCAAATTCTTTGTATTTTGGGCTGCACAAAAAAGACAAACGGGTGGATCTGGGTGGTGAGGAATACACAGTTTCAAAATTTTGAAGTTTCCTCAGATTTGTCTTTTTTGTACAGCCCAAAATACAACGAATTTGGAGCTGAAATTTTGCACGATTGTAGATCTCAACAATAGTTACATCCAGGATTTTTTCGTGATTTTGAGAAATATAAAAATATTGATTTCGAATTTTCAAAAAAAAAAAAACGAGCTTCGGGTTTCAGAAGTCCACTCTCTCAAAGTCGCTGCTAGTACCCTCGGGAAGAAGTTAAAATCCCGGTACAACGACGGCTCGATTTCTTTCTGGCGCACACGTTGACATATGCGCACCTGCCTAAGGTTCCGCCTCATCACGTACGGTCCACCATCGCCGAATCTAACGCGATTACATCCAGATATTTGTTTTCGACAAGGCATCCATCGATGAGTGATAGAGTCGCCGGCTCGGGCGGTGCACGATGTCGTCGGGCGCACTACCTTCCACACGTTCCATATCCGGTTGCCAAGATGCGATCCTCCATATCCACGTCCGGCCCGGGGCACGGGAATCTTACGTGCACACACAGCAGTCTTTCCTCTTTGCGGTGCTAATATCATTTCTTTACTTCACCCGCAAAAAAAAAATCATTCATTTACTTTTAGGAAAAAATCCATTTTAAACCACAACTTGTAGAAGTCGGGTGGATCGAACCCTGAAATCAAAATCCATGTCGTATGCACTCTGAACTATTAAATTCCGGTCTAAAACTCAAAATTGAACCTTGGACATGATTTTCGGAGCAAAAAATAAAATTCAAAATTGCTACTCTCGCTGACTACATTGGCTCAAAATGTATATTCATCTTCTTCCTCAATGTCTACAACAACTTGAGCGCGACCTATCAGGAGGAGCAAGGCCAAGTGCGCCACCGCCACCGTGTCGTGTGGGCCCAGGGGATGCGCTGCATTGGAGCTCCACATGGGTGGCATATCCACGTGGTGCTCCGACTGTTGGAGGTCGCCTTTTACCGCGAGTATGTGGCCATCTATCGGGAACCGCCTGCTGTGAGGAGTAGCATCGAGAGCGTGCGTCTAGGGAAGCGATGGTCAGGTCAAGGCCAAGAGTCGCCACACGTGATGTGAGGAGACTTCGCATTCAGCCGATTCGACGTGACGCCGACACCACGACACCCCCTCTTATTTTTAGATGCGTTGAAAGATGGATTCAGATAGAAGATGAATATGACATGCAGGGCCATATTGTCACCGACACAGTTGGGATGTTCTTTTTCCTAGTGAGCCAAACAGGTCTAAGGTTCAATTTAGATCGAAATTTAATAGTTCAGGCTTCAATCCGTCCGGTACAAGTTTAAAGTTTAAAATAGATTGAGTGAGGATTTGCCGCTCCCGGGTGCCAGTGCTCCTGGATTTTCAAAAATTCGAAAGAGTACTTTTGAGTTTTCAAAAATCACAGAAAAAAGTCCACGGAATTATACACTTATTCTGTATATCTATGCGAAGTTTGGGTGCCCAAAATATAACATATTTGTTTACGAAAATTTTAGCGTCCATAGTAGATGTGTATACCTGCTTGTATATTTTTTGGTTGATTTTTTGGATACCTGGAAATATAGTTTTAAATGTTTGAAAACAACCGAGAGCACTGGTGCTCATGTGCAACAAGCACTTTCAGACTTTTTCCTTACTTTTACATTGTTCTTTAAAATGTATTTTTACAGGTTCTGGAATGGATTATTGGTCACGAAATCGGCCGAGGCACAGGCCGCCGAGCCGTAGGGGGACACCCCCGGCGAGAAACGGCCACAAGGCAGCGGCGCGGTGCATACAGAAACCGTGGTGCTGCTGCGTCAAAGTGGAAACGCCAGTCAGGGCACTTTACTTCGCTTGTCGCCTTTCAGTTCCTCTGTTTTTTTTTTTAACAAGGGGTTGGGGTCAAAGACCCCAATGCTGCATTCAATCAAACATGTGGCAGGCACATTTTACATCCAGACCTTCCTCTTGCCCTAAAAGACCTCAAATTCGAAGAAAGGTCCTCTGCTTCCCTGTCTTTATTTCTGTAACAGAAGGGTCAGAGAAACGCACGAGAGACAGACAAAACAAAATACTACCTCCGATCCATATTAGTGGGCACAACTTTGTCTAAATACACATGTATTTAATCTAAATACTTATAACTAGATAAGTATGAAGTTAGATAAAACTATGACCACTAATATGGATCGGAGGGAGTAATAATCAGCTAAATTAATTGAAACGAAAGTACCGCAGGTAACTGACTGGCTCTACCATCTACAGCGAAGGTGGGGGAAAGAAAAACTAATGAATGTAAAAAGACACGGCGACGATCACAGCGCCGGCGCGGCCACGGCGGCATCGCCATTGGGGTCGGGGTTGGCGTTGCCGCCGTCGAGCCACCGGTCCATGGGCGTGCACTCCGCCTTGTGCGCCATCTTCCAGTGCAGCGCCTGGCACGCCCGCGAGCAGTAGTTCACCACGCCGCACACGGAGCACCGACGGAACTCGTGCCGCCGCGTCTCAGGACGCCCACACAGCGCGTGCGAGCACAGCCGCAGGCCACCCCCGTCCTCCTCCTCCGCCGCCGCCGCGGGGCCGCCCACCAGTGGCCGCGACGCGAACCACTCGGCCAGGAACCGGTTGGCGGCGTGCGCCTCTCCGGCCGCGGCGGCGGCTGCGGCGCGGCACCCGAAGTCGCTCAGCAGGCACGAGTGCCGCCGGGAGACCTTGCCTCCGGCGCTGGTGGTGCCGGCGCCGCGGAGCTGCAGCGAGGCCGACGACGCGGTGACCGCGGCCGCCAGCTCCCGAGCGTTGGCCTGGATGAGGAGGCGGCGCCCGTCGAGCAGCGAGCGGCGCACGCCGTAGCCGTCCTGCAGGCAGTGCCCGAGCTCGCGGAGCGCGTCGACGTGGCCCAGCGACGCCGCGCGCGCGCACAGCGCCACGCCCGCGCGGAGGTCGCGGTCGTCCTTGCTGCCGCCGCTCCCGTTGAACTGGATGACGGCCAGAGAGTAGAGCGCGTCCCGGTGGCCGCCAACTGCCGCCGCCGCCATCAGCGCCGCGCCCGAACCGCGGCTTCCAAGGCAGTAGAACCGGATCTGCGTACGGCACACGAAAAAACGATCGATCAGCTACCCGCAAAAAAAAAAGGAAAGAAGGGAAGAACACGATTGATTGATTGATTCTTGCGGCTGGCGAGCGATCGTTCTTACCATGCCAAGAAGGTAGGAGGCGTCGAGGTTGCCGGCGTCCGCGCAGCGCTGCAGGAACCGGTGCGCGGAGTCCGACCAGCTCTTGGCGCGGACGGCGAGGCACCGCGGTGACACCTTGGCGAGAACAACCCTGCTCTGCCCCAACTCCATGAATCTCTTGCACCTGAAACACGCACATCCGAAATTCCGAATAAGAACTCTCTCCGGGCGACGATTTCTTGATTCTTGCGATCATATAAGAAAGAAACCAGAGTAAAGAAACGGACACGTACGTCATGATGGCGCCGGCGAGGTCGGCCGGCGACCCAGCGGAGGCGGCGACGTCAGCCAGGATAGACACCACCAGATCATCGGGCAGCTCCTCGAACATGTCTCCCACGGCAGCGCACCCTGCCGGACCGCTCACCGCCGACGGCGATCCCTCGGTCCTACGCCTCTTCGGAAGGTGCATCTCCTCATGGCAGGAGGAGTAGCATGCGCCACGCCTGGTCCTCATGCCGCCGCCCCACCGATCTCTCCTACTGGGGAAGATGGATGCGGTGTCCGTGTTACGTTCTTGTGGCGGGCTGTCACAAGTCTTGGACAGATGCGGAGAGGGATGTCCTGTTGTGTGTCCGTAATGGCGAGAATGGGAGAGGCTGGGAGTTATATATAGTACTACTAGGAGCAGGAGAAGGGTTCTCCGTTCGGTTGCAACGGGGTGTGCGGTCAACAGGGACGCTGACCGGAAACAAGGGTTGCTTGAGGGGGAGCACGCTTGGATGCAAAGCCTCTCCGCCCTTTCTTGATCCTCCCACCCTCCCTCTCTCTCTCCGTCCTTTGTTCTCCCTTCATCAGCTTTTTCTTGATGATTTTTCTTCCTTCCAAATAATGGTTTCTGCCATTAATTCTGGGTGTTTTTGTTAAGGGTGGTGGTGGGGCTGGCCCAGGACATTCATGATTGTAGTTAGTGTTGTGTATCTTTTCTTTGGCAGCCTTTGCTTTGCATTTGCTTTGCTTGGCTTGGGCTGTTTGCTTCATTTGTTGCTGGTTTTGTTCCTCACTCACTACTCACTAGGGAGGAGGAGGGCCCAGGGCTCTCTTTTCTTTTCTCTCCTCTTCTCATGGTTTGGTAACATGATGTACATAGGGGTTGGTGAATATCTTGCTGGATTATGGATGGTTTTGGCGTTTTAAACGGCAATGTGTGATCGATGATTTGTGTATTGGGGGTTGGCACCACAAGATATTTTGGTTTGCTTCATGTATATATGTTGCTACCCATTCAAGTTTTGCCTAGCTAGCTGATTCGATCTTGTCTCAAAAAAGCCTACCAGCGATGGTTTTGGTCCTCAAGGGAATGGGGTTGCTTCCTTGCATTGAAAATGGTGGATTTAACCACCGTGCCTGCTGCTTACTCTATGCCCACATTGCTTTCAGGGGATCTTTTTTTGTTCGGGGCATATTTTCACATGTTCGACTGTATTAGTTGTTTCATGAAAATAGACTGTCTTCTGGTGTGCAATTAAGTGCCTGCATTATGTGATTTTGGCTAGAAAAGGTAAACCATTTATTGTGAGATCCCAAAACTTCAATGTTGGAAGGAATGTGCGCTGGGCCTACCTACGTTCATTATTACTCTACCTTATTTAGAATAACGTATACCTTATTTAGGATTGCACATATAGTGGCAGGGGCGGAGCCAGGATTGTCAATTTTTGGCTGTTAGGGGGGGGGGGGCAGATTAGAGGAAATTCTCCGGAATGTACACTGTTCATCAAAAAAATTAGGAGTGAATCAATGGTGTTAGGGGGGGCCAGGGCCCCTGCTGGTCCCCCTGTCTCCGCCAATGTATAGTGGTACAGTAGTAAGTTAAATCAAATCCATATTGACCTCCCGTCAACAACAAATATCCGAGTAATTAACTTGTGCAAGAATCAATTAAAACAACATGTCACGTGATTATCTCTTGCAAAACTTTGGAAAGCAATCTGGCTTGCGCAAAGTGGATCAATTATATATTGTGTTTAAGCAACAACTTTTCCATTCTGCTTTCATATGGCAAGAGAAGAGTGGGCTCAATCAGGGGTGATAAAACGTGGTCATGGATAAACTAAGACTAATTCACCACACCACCAGATATTTGTTTTGTCGACTGCCTTTTTTACATCTGGTTAACCTTGCAAGAAAAGCAAAGGAAAGATATAGGATGAAGGAAAATTCGTGGATTGGAAGATGTCACTGGAAAAACTAGCGGCCAAGTGAGGAGTTGGCGGTTGCGGTTGCAAGGTTCACCGGAGTCAGGAGGAGGGCTCTCGCACGTCGACATGGCTAATTAACTGGATCGGTAAAAACAGCACTAACTAATAATTAACCGCCTTGGACCAGAGATTAATGGCCGTAAATCGTTCTTGCTAGCTGGTGATGATGGAATAATGGAGAGGCCAAGGGAAGCTTCCTTAATTTCTAGCGGCCTCGCCTTGCTTGCCGCTCGATCTATTATCTCCTAGCTAGCTCTATAGCTTATCTCCTCGTTGCGTCGTCCGGTTTTACGCCTCCCATTTTTTACTCTCCTTGTGTCGAAATGGATCTAGATGACTAGATGAGCGTGCTTTTAGGGTACTAGCTTGTATGCTTCCAGACAAATTATCACGGCAACATCTCATCATTACTACACGCTCGATTGGTCAGTCGACATGCTAAGTACGGACGAATGATTCTCCATTCCCGAGTTTATGGGTAACTAAATCACCTAAAGAAATTCTAAATTTTGGCTGCGCTGTATATACCTACTGAATGTATTAGTGCCATCCTTTTCCCTTTTTTCCTGAACTGGCTCTGGGGATCATTCCAGACATTATTTTATATTTTTTTAACAAAAAAGAAAGAAACGAATTGACTAACCTACAGGGCCGGGCCGACATACATTTCTCTGATAACGAAAGTGTTGAAATCATGCATCTACAGTTCTACACTTAATTGGTGTGGATGGGAAATGAGCGCATCTCCTGTTCCTTGTTCTAACCTTTACTGCAGGCAGGCGCCCACTCCTGTTTGCTTCAGAGGTTAGCAATCTGCTGCTATATATGCAGCTCAAATAATACAGCGAAAACATGTTTTATTTTCATGTGAAGACGACGCATTTTGTAGTGTCTAGCCAGGATTCAGTGCGATGGGCACGAAGGACATCGGAGGAAGTAAATTCCATCAAACATTTATACAAGTGCGTTCTGAGTTGGACTTAGGGATGTTTTACAGTCAGCAAATGACAATATTGTGTTTGGACATTACTCTTTGAGAGGAGCACTTATAACCAAGGCTAGTTGGATACCCTTTTAGAGCCAAACTATAATAGGAGATTAATGGAGAACACTCTCGGCGCTCTTCGATTCGGCGACCGAGTATGACGACAATCGGGTGATTTTTTAAGCCCTGTTCCGAGATCGCGACGACGCTCTTCTTCCTCTCGGCTCCAAGTGGTATAATAACGGGCATCGGCGAGGATATGGTCGTAGCTCAGGCTCACAAATCTCCGGCTATAGCGGAGGACCGGATTTCTTTTTCCAACACTTCTTAAGGGTCTTTTCTGTAAGAAGTTGGGATTTGGTTGTAACTGTTGTTGAGGTCCCTTCTGTAAAATCAAGAGCATCCAGACCCTTTGGGGCTTCTCCAGTTAAAAAAAAGATGTATAAATTTCGTCAGAAATCAATGTTTTCCAAAATTTTTGGCAAAAATGTAAACATCTAAAATATAAAAAGAATATCAATAGACCCACCATTAAATATATTTTATTGTGCACTTGTTTAATTGTAAATATAGTTTTATATATCAAGTCAGAATAGCTCCCGAGCTACATGGAGCTCACAAGTGAATATAGTATTTGGAAACAATTTTAATTAATTATACGTACTAATATGTAGTATGCACCTGCAAATTTAATCAACATTTTTTCTAATTGTGCTATGTGCAAATAAAGATAGAGTCGTGGCTTGGTGTTTTTCACAAGTATTCGGTCATGTATTTCAGGATAAAAATCTTAGGTGTAGACCTAATTGGTCGTGCCTGACAATTACGGTGTTTTCTCACTATTCCCTATTAACGACATTGTTTGGATAGCTTAGAATTGATCTTCAGGGTGAAACCCACGATTGAGACTTAAGTGAGTTTATTCCTTCCTAAAAGACATTGATTTAAGAGATGACCAATGGTTGCTGCTCGTTGTGGATCATTTCTGGTCCTTTTCCCCCCTCTTTTTAATAATTTTGTTGTGTGCATTTTCGATGTATTGGCTTGCCTCTCCATATCGTGTTGTTGTATGGTCCGGCTATAATTGGTATCATTTTAATATTTATATATTACCGTTTGTCAGAAAGTGGGGTCAATTACCGGCTTTGGAATTCTTTGGTTGTAGATAGGAGGAGATAATCTCTTTTAGCCATTAAACAATTTCTAAGGCCATATACCCTAGTAACCCTACTTACGGAAGCAAGCTCTACGGTATCGTGTACAAGTTGCACACATTTAGTACAACCTTGATCAAACGTAGAAGTGCAAGAGTTTTAGGCACACCAGAAACCAGCCGATCGAACTAGGGAGTTTGAGAAGATAAGCATGGTGTTAATGGCAACAGGGACGTTGCTGGCGATCACAACAATTAATAGTGTTGGCGAAAGGGGCATCAACAACCGCGGGTGTCTCGTACTACTCCTACTTTGCTTCAATACTGCGAAACACAGATGTGTGTCATAATTTAAAAAAGTTATGCATTTTAACGGATATAATTTTGTCAGGATCACCAAAGCATAGTGGTTCTTTGTCATAATTAAAATATTCATAATACTTTCCAAGAAGATAAACATAGCGTTGCATTTCTTCTTTTGCGCATACTTTACGGATAGATAGATAACAAATTGTTTTGACTTGGGTGATCAACTGAGGCACGAGGGAAGACCAAAATCCATGCATATCCAATCCTACTGTTGAAGATTAGTAGGCTTCTTTGCTTAAACAGGGGACAACCAGCAGTCTGTGTACACATATATCCATCTCATCCATCCCCTAGCTAGCAAGCTAACACATGCACTTATCTTCTTTTAATAAAGTTCCCAGTGGAGTACATCGTTGGCAGCTTAGTTTAGCCGTCCAGGGGTGGCTTCATCAGTAACTATCCGAGTCAAAGAGCAAGCGTGCATGCATCTTGCTGTGCCAAATGGCCATATATTATTCTGTTCTCCAGTAGAATAATGATCTTGCCAAGATCATGTTCCTTCCCCACATATATACCCCCAACTTTGCTTAGCTTTAGGTGTAGAGACCCGGCCGGCCGAATAGTAACATGCAGATCAGGTAGCTTGTCCATACCTGAAAGATCTCACTTGCACAACACTTGTAATGGCAGCTGACATCCACAATTGCAAGCCAGGATTATATATTATCATTCCATCTGAGAACATTCTAACAGTAATATTCTATATGTGAGCCGCCCAATTGAGCCTAGCTAGGGTTGAGGAATTCCTAACTAGCTAGGAATATTGTGGGAGATATGGCTAGGAGCCTAGTTGTTGCAAATTTGTGCAAACAGCTGTTTACCTGATAACTAAGACAGTGTAGAGGATTTATAGCACACGAAAATAAAAAGAAATTTCATAAAACTAACTAATTATTATCTTGATGGCCACTTTGAATATTGCTTGTAATTTATCATCTCGGACCACATGTATATACGCTAATTGTGGAAGCAACGTACCTTCCGGCGCCGTACATTGGCGCTTTTAGGAGGGTTCCATGTACCAAAGGCAAATTAAACCATCAAGGTAAGGAAAAATAATAATCATGTGCACCTTGCCAAATTTCTTCTCGCCAACACGTGCATGTTGAATTATGCATCCGATTCATCAGCTAATGTTACTAACCGGTCATGTTACTAAAATCTACCAACTAATTAAGTGCTAATATCCCTCCTCCTACCAATTCACAAACATGTTTGGGAATTGGTTAAACGGGATAGATAAAAAGACCAAAGATAGGATTCGTATAGGTGTTTCTGCTATTTGTTGGTCTATTTGAAATTATAGCAACAATCTTGTTTTTAACAGAAAAGATAATTTCCATGTATTACAGGTTATTCATATGGCGGTGCACTGGATACAGTTATGAGCTTTCCTGCTGCCTTCGGACCAGCGGGACCTTATGGTGGCTGGGTGCACGAGACTACTACCGGTGGCACATGATTTTTTCTCCCGACATTCGTGGCAACATATTAGGCGACTTTCGTAGTTCTGATTCACTTTGTCTTTGTCGGATGAGGCATGTCTCAACATTTCGTGATTCGTGATATGTAAACTCGCATATTATACACTCAAACTTTATAATAATCGGCTGTGTGCATCACTCGATGCAGAGGCTGGGATTAATAAAATTACCTTTTCTAAAAAAAAAGTGCTAATCAGAAAGTGCGGAGCCTACTGAGACATATTCCCTCCGTTCCAAAATATAAGATGTTTCAGGTATTTTCCACATTCATATGTACACGTATGCATTTAGACATGTTTTAGTGTATGTGTCAAATCATTTTAGTATGAATCTAAACATGGATGTGTAACACCTAAAACATCTTACATTGTGGATATGAGGAGTAGTTAAGAAAAGAGGCTCAAATTGTGAATTAGTTACTCCCTCCCATCCGGAAAATCTGTCCGAAGGAAAAAATAATAATCTTGTGCACCTTGTGACCTTGCCAAATTTCTTCTCGCCAACACGTACATTTGAATTATGCATTAACAGGGTAAAGGTGGTAAAAAGAAAGCTTATTCTTTTCAAGGATATGCCTTGACAAGGCATATCGGGTTCATAGAAGAAAGCCAAGCGGTCAAAGTTACATCGCGGGCTAGGCACAGACTAGCGCGCACCCACGCTGTGAGGCAGCTACAACTCAACGCTCACTACTCGCGCATCTCCACCGCTCCGCCTCTAGGAGGCAACCTCTAAACAGCCGAGTCGCTCTCCATACCTTATTCTAGCCTTAGTCATGTTACTAGAATCTACGAACTATTAACTCTTAATCATAAAGTGCGCAGCCTGCTGAGACAGAGTTTAGAAAGAGTTTAAAATTACAAATTAGTTAACATTCTTATACTTACTGAATCAAAATGGTAAGGGGTTAGGGGTGCACACACAAAGGAACAGCACAAGAGCATGCATGCGGATTGCAAAAAAAAAAGAAAAAAAAAGAAGAGAGAGCGTGCATGCTTAATTTGGTCTGGTTGCTAGGTAACACATACTAGCAGTTAATTAAAGTTCATAGTGCTACCTGTTATCTTTAAAAATTAGTAGCACTACCTTCTGGTCTGAACATAGATTCATCCATCGAGCCGTGCTACGAAGTGTGTGCGTGTGTGGAAGAGCTAGCTTTTGGTATGAACTAAATTAGGTTGTACTAGGACGCACTCAACGTACGCTAGCTATCAGATTTGGCTTAGCTTGTTGATGTATAGCTGCTGGTATGTGTGTGCATTGACATGTAAACCAATGTAAGGCCAACGTGTTTTGAAAACTTATGCACAAAGGTAACGACTTGGTTTCGTTTGATGAACTTAATTGTATTGTTGTTTCATAGAGTTTTTTTCCTTCGAAAAGGGAACGACACAGGGCTTCTACATCAAAACAATGCACCTAACTTTTTTAATCGCAATATTCAGAAAGATAGAAAGTAAACAAATCTGCAGCCACATGTCTTGCGATAGAATCTCCACTAGACTATCCCAATGGTAAAAGATAAAATAAAAGAAAATACACGGTTTTTAGGCAAAGCCTTCATGAACGAAAAAACCATGCTTGTGCGATAAAGACGAGTCCGACCAAGGGTCGAGCCGGGATTTTTATCCCGAAACCTCTATGCGTACGACGTTTGTTGTCCGGAACCTCTCTTTTTATCCTGAAAGACGAGTTTCGAGCCACCACCTTCAGGAAGGGCACGACGTTGCCATAATTTGTTTGGCTGAAATGTGCAAATTCGATGTAGACGATTGTATCATCATCACCTGTTTGGCCAACAAAACATCACGGACTAGATGCCGCTAGAGGAGAAACTGGAAGCTAATTAATGACGCCCTATACACCATGTTTCCAACCAGTGTCGTGCCATCCTCGATCGAGCAGTAACATGCATGACTTGATCGGAAGGAGACGTCATGCGTAGCACTTACAAGGGTTAGACATAACATGACGCCTCCACATGAGACACCACAGCACCGTCGCCAGCCAGACATGACTTGATAGCTCCTCCGAAAGCCATCGTGCGTAGAACCTGCTGCGTGTAATCAAACCCGATCTCAAAGTGGAGGGAGCATCACATACCACCGCAGGACTCGAAACTCCGTGGTCACATAAGAGAACGTCCCATACCGCCATCAACCGTGACACACGTAGTATGAGACCATCACCAAAATGATCCAGCCATCGAGTTATCCATATGACCATGGAGGCTGCCGCTGTCGAAACAGAAGGGTCGCCGCCCCATTGCAAATTCCTAAGGCGTCATCAGACGATGTCGTAGCGAGAAGATTTCGGCCAGAAGCTGCCGCTAGACCGGCTGCAGGCAACCACGATGCTGCGTAGCAACAACCGTCGGCAGCACCACCTTCCCGCCGCAAGCCGTCGTAGATCTCGCTCTATAGACCCGACAATCCAAAAAAGAGGCCGCCACGACCTCGGCACTGCCACCGTTACTCCCTCTAACCGGTGGAAACTCCAAAAAACGATGCCCTCAAAAGGGGATACGACATGTAAGAACCACCATTGTGACCAGAAGAGATATGACATTTTCCGAGGAGTTACGTCAGATCAGGGTACGAGGGTTTCACATGCGACATGCGAGACAACGCCGACCATCTGCCTCTCTACTACCGGAGATCTACGAAAGCACGCCGCCTCCACTCGCCAGGCACCGTTGTTACGCTGCTGAATTTTTTCAAGATTTCAAAATGTTTTTGTTGGCGGAAGCACATGGACCCGGGAATCAGAGTGAATTTCCGAGCATAGACTATTTGCATTCAAAGCTGCCGAGTACTATCAAATATAACCACAAGGTCGAAGATGCTTGTTCCAAGCGACTGCTGTCACACTGACTTTGAATACATAAACGCCTAGTTGAACTTCGCTTGAGTATCCATCCTCCTCGGACGTAAAGGCACGCGCGGACACGTATGCGTATGCTGAGTCAAAACGCTCATGGATGTGTGAGATTGCAATTGTTTACTTCAGTTATGAAAGTAGATGCATATTATGTACCCCGTTCTTGTTTACTTGTTTTGATCAAGCATGTTTATGAGAGCGTGTGAGGGGGAACGTGTGCATTAGATGGAGTAACGGGGGGGGGGGGGGGGGGGGGGTGGCGGCTAGTGCGGTGAACGTGAGAGAAAGTTCCGCGATCCACTTGGGTATTTACCTTACTTTGTCGCCTCACTAGGGATAAAAAGAAATACCTTGCTACCGGAGATGTGGGTGTGACCATGCCACTACTCCATGACTAGATCTAGCATGTTCTTATTTCAACTTCATGTCATGAAACTTATTGCTATGCTCTGATTTATCTTAATACTAAGGTGTTATGATTTAGTTCACATCTTAGTGGAGTATAAGATAGATTAATAACCAAAAGATCTTTATGTTAGGACGTGATGCCCATATGATTAATAACTTGTCATGAAACTTTGTTGCAATCTCATATGTTAACTTTTGTGTTTCATTGTCCACCACATCATTAAAGAGAGAGTGCATTTGTGAAACCATGAACCCGGTCCATTTTTAATCATAAGAAACACCTTTCCAACAACTTTCATCCACTTTTCATTTTCAGCCATAATTAAATCCGAAAATACAAAAATACTTTTGCATCTTGCATACATCATATAAAACCCAAAAAAATATCATTTATCATTGTTTCCATCATCCTTGCATATTTTATTTGCATATTTATTTATTGTTTTGTTTTATCATTCTCACACCTTGTGCTTGACAATCACTTGGTGAGGTTGAGGACACAAAACAATTTATCTTTGTTTGCAGGTTTCCAAGGGAAGGATAAGGAGGTAAAGATTCCACTACTGATTTCCCGAGAGTTCGATATAAACTCTCGAGTCATCCCTCGTGGGGAAAACAAGTCTTGCCCGTACTACACACTCTGCTATTGGGGTCTCAACCTACGCCATTGAGGGCTATCACACGACGTTGCCATAATTTGTTTGGCTGAAATGTGCAAATTCGATGTAGACGCTTGTATCATCATCACCTGTTTGGCCAACAAAACATCACTGACTAGATGCCGCTAGAGGAGAAACTGGAAGCTAATTAATGACGCCCTATGCCACCATGTTTCCAATCAGTGTCGTGCCATCCTCGATCGAGCAGTAACATGCATGCCTTGATCGGAAGGAGACGTCGTGCGTAGCACCTACAAGGGTCGGACATAACATGACGCCTCCACATGAGACACCACAGCACCGTCGCCAGCCAGACATGACTTGACAGCTCCTCCGAAAGCCAGCGTGCGTAGAACCTGCTGCGTGTAATCAAACCCGATCTCAAAGTGGAGGGAGCATCACATACCACCGCAGGACTCGAAACTCCGTGGTCACATAAGAGAACGTCCCATACCGCCATCAACCGTGACACACGTAGTATGAGACCATCACCAAAATGATCCAGCCATCGAGTTATCCATATGACCATGGAGGCTGCCGCCGTCGAAACAGAAGGGTCGCCGCCCCATTGCAAATTCCTAAAGCATCATCAGACGATGTCGTAGCGAGAAGATTTCGGCCAGAAGCCACCGCTATACCGGCTGCAGGCAACCGCGATGCAGCGTAGCAACAACCGTCGGCAGCACCACCTTCCCGCCGCAAGCCGTCGTAGATCTCGCTCTATAGACCCGACAATCCAAAAAAAGAGGCCGCCACGACCTCGGCACTGCCACCGTTACTCCCCCTAACCGGTGCAAACTCCAAAAAACGATGCCCTCAAAAGGGGATACGAAATGCAAGAACCACCATCATGACCTAGAAGAGATATGAGATTTTCCGAGGAGTTGCGTCAGATCAGGGTACGAGGGTTTCATATGCGACATGCGGGACAACGCCGACCATCTGCCTCTCTACTACCGGAGGTCTACGAAAAGCACGCCGCCTCCACTCGCCAAGCACCGCTGTTACGCTGCTGGATTTTTTCAAGATTTCAAAATGTTTTTGTTGGCGGAAGCACATGGACGTACCCGGGAATCAGAGTGAATTTTCGAGCATAGACTATTTGCATTCAAAGCTGCCGAGTACTATCAAATATAACCACAAGGTCGAAGATGCTTGTTCCAAGCGACTGCTGTCACACTGACTTTGAATACATAAACCCCTAGTTGAATTTCGCTTGAGTATCCATCCTCGTCGGACGTAAAGGCACGCGCGGACACGTATGCGTATGCTGAGTCAAAACGCTCATGCATGTCTTTGTAAAATGCCAAATTAACATGCATTCAACGAAAATGATTGTCGGTTTCAACGACAATGACCGTCAGAGATTGCCCCTCAAAACAGATCATCTCGTTTCTAGATCGGAAACTAGACGCAAAAAACATTGCAACTTGATTAGCAGCCGATGGCAACAGACGCGACCGAGATGCATGACAAAATGGAACGGTACCTCACACGATTGAAATGGACACCCCAGACTATATATCCAGCATAAATTAAACATTTAAGGATTAGTTCTCCTGCAGGTATAATCGTCGAATTAAGCGACATCCTTATGTGTATGTTTGTATAATATAGTATATGGTACTCCACTAAACCCACGAAAAGCATGCATGTGAGAGGAATCTCGATCGTCAAAGATGCATGGTGATGTTGTCTCGATCAAGACGATTGTTTAGCGGAAGCAAGCAAGAAAAATCATCAGTGTGCTAAAACTAGTCAAGTCCAAGGGCGTGGCGAAGTTGCATCTCGCGTTCCTCGATCCTGCCACGAGTTCGGAAACACGCACCATCCATCGACGCTGGCCGGCCGGCCGTGAGAGCGATCGCCGATCGGCCTGCCTGTGGTGCAAAACTAATGATCGAGCAGATTTTATTGTGTGCGGTAAACTTGGCATAGAAGCACCATCCACACGAATGTCTCCGGTGAAACGTGAGACACGTAATATACGCGTGCAAAAGGTACTGTAGTACAAGTCCAAGCGAAGCTACGGCGGGCGCCTCCCGTCGCCATGGCCATGCATGTGCAGAGAGACTCGTGTAGATGGGGCCTCGTGATTTTACACCTCGGGCTGCGTTCGGTAACTACTTGGCTTGCTTGCTTGTCAAGGTACGTAGCTCCGTCGTCTGCCCGCATACGTACGTATATACTGCTAAAAAAGAGTGAAGCAGGACTGTAGGAGTACTACAACATGATTGTACGCACAATGCTACTAGCTAGGAACACTGTATAAGTACGTGTTGACGGATGTTCCCGTTTACGCTTACGAGACTACCGAGAAGGCCCTTGGTTGCTGTTACAGAAACATAATTGAATTGCATTGCGTCGACTTGGAGTTCTTGGCCATGACTGTACTGCGTTTGTTCGTGGCGGTTGGGCAGATGGACTCTGTAGTTGGAGTTGGTGGATGTCGGGGCGACGGCCCCGGATGGTGGTAGTGCGTTGAGGCGGCGGCCTTGGGCTACGCAACGACGGTCATATAGGGCATGGTCGTGGGCTTGCATGGTTTTGGGTGGCGACTTGGAGCTGTGCAGACAGCGAGTTCGTCGACCTGGCTGGCTTGACGTCCGAGGTCTGAGCACGGTTGTCTGGTTAGATAGGGTTGTGAAACGGCTGGGTCATACGAGTGTAAGTCAGGGTGACGACCCAGAACTGATGGTGTGTTTTTGTTGCATTTTGGTGGCATAATGTCGTGAGGGGGAACGTGACGGATTTCCTTGTATGTGTTGTTTTTTAGCCATATTTTCTCATAAATAGGGCAATGTACAGTTTCTGCGCCCGATTTTTCTTATTAATTGTGCCAACTCTCTTCTTCTATACAAATTGTATGAATGTCCTGCCTTACTCGAGAGGTTACTCGAAACAAATCTGCGGGCTATTACTAATTGCTACTCCCTCCGTTCTAAAATACTTGACTCTAAAGTGAGTGTATCTAGATGTGTTTCTTGTCTAGATACACTTCGTTAGAAGTCAAGTATTTGTGAACGGAGGGAGTAGCTGCCATTGGTATCAACTGACCCTCTAGCCACCAGATCACTGGGAAAGAGGAGCTCCTTCTTGCTAAGAGTGCAAGGGGATTCTCCTCCTATTCCTCGACTCACAAAAATAAACCCTCAATGCTTGCGATAAGTTTGTTTGTTTCATAAAAAACGTAGACTACTATCTTTCTTGATATATGTTCCTCTTTTCGGAAAAGTGTATATATGTTCTGCAACTGTGTAGGCACCAGCCGGCAGCATCGATCAATCGTATTGAACAGATGCACTAGCCAATTATCTTAAAAATCCAAACTGATGGAAAGAGCTAGACTTTATATTTAACAAATCATATTCCTAGTATCATCTTCTATCTCGGTTAAAAATTAATGTGCACAGAAAAAGGAGGGGCTTTGTAAACACCTAGGTATATAGCTTGTGTGAAATATCCATCCGAAAGCTACGGGTTCTACTCGTACGTACGCTTGCTTGTAAAATCTGTCATTTTGGAGGTTTGAACCCTTCAACTTTTCTGACTGCCGGACTGGCAAGTGGGAAATGCATGAAGCAGTCCATGAAATCAAGGGCAAGAGTACAAAGCCTTGGCATTCAGTGTACAACTGTACGTACACACACAAACACTAATAACTAATCCTTCTTCTCGAAAGGAAGAAATAAGAGTGCCAGTGAAGGAAAGCTATCTACGGGCATCCGTCGACTAAACTAAGGGACAAATCCCTAATTCCCTCGGGATCATTTTACTAGAGGTAACCACACGGAATTAACAGAAATTCCTTTAACTAATTCTCGCACATGTGCACATCTGCCTCCTCGGTGGCTGCAAATTCCTTTCATTCCTCTGGTGTCTTCTCTACTCAAATTGCCCCGCGCCGATCGACGTACCAACTGGAGTAGAATACTAAGTTTCTACTGGGGATTAGTGAGGAATTAGGCGGGGATTAGCAGTTTGTTGCTTGACGCTATTACATCGGTCCCCTGCTTCGTCCCGCACATGCATGATCCCGTGGGCTCTCTCCCTTCTCGGCTAGTGCCGTGCGCACGAAGCATGCATATGCATGGAGCACACATGCATTGGGGAGAAAAACTTAAGCGGGTTGCTCCGAACATTCGCTGACAACAAGGGTCCACATGGCATGTGAAACTCCATCAAGTATTGTGCACCATGCGTGGCTCTTGAATATATATGTTCCTAGAAAATGCTTACCTTGACCTAAAGCTATGATGATGCATATCCATGGTCAAATAAAACTCTTTACAAAAAATGTCAAAGATACACGAGGGTTGATTTGACAATGAAGGTACAATCTCCTTGGCAGAGATACTTGTTGTCATTTGCCTCACAGCGAATAGCTCGCTGTAAGTTTGAATTTGCTGGGGTGTGGCAGCTTGGGTGGTGGTTGCGTTGTGGTGGATCCTTGTAATAAACTGGTTTCTATTAATGGAAATCGGGGCAAAACCCTTTAATTCAATTTTTTTTTGCCTCACAGCAGGTGCTAGGGGATCGATGAGCGCACTCCAACGGATCATCCCTTGGTCTCAAATTAGGAGAGGAATTTTCAAACCAGGTCACATCTTTTCCTAAAGTCCGGATTTTTGAGGTGATGCATGGGCGTTTCCTATATATAATTTTGCAAAAATTAACCCGATATTTTTGTCAAAGTCAACCACTCACCAATACCTAAATTTCATGTATGAACCATGTTGTCATATTTGCAAAAAGAATTTTGTATAGAAAAGTCAATCCGCAATCTACTATGTCTATGTTTCATCTAGTGAAATCAGATGGAACTTGCAGATGGTTTTTCAGATAAGTTGCAAAAATATGCCAACCGCTAGCAGGCTAGAATTTTGGCCGTGTCGGAACCTGAGTTCAGATTTGCATCTCTGCACATTTTATCTTGTTCTTTCCTTTATTGATCATGTCAAGGGTAAAAATTCATTTCCACGAAGTGAGCACAACGCACGCTCGTACAACGGTACATGTTAGCACAAAGCTTGATCCAGAGATTGCGGATATGATCTGGGAGAAAAAGAAAAACAAAAGGAGTTGATTTATGTAACGAAAGCCCACCAGCAGGAACCCACATACTGTTTTTTTTTTTTTGAGAATTACCCACATACTGGTTGGCCTGGCCCAGATAAAGAGTAAACCGGAGGACCCACAAGCACGGCCCACACCTTTGGCCCACATCCACAGTTTCCATTTACAATTTACAGACAAACTACCCTAGAAAAACAAGTTACAGACAAACCGTGATAGGCTGATAGCCACCTGTAATAAAAAAAGCTGAAAGAATCTGGTCGATGCGTTTCCACTGATCTTCGTCATGCGAGCTGCTTCGGGCAGTAGCTCGACCTCATCATGAAGGAAGCTCACCAAGAACCAAAATCTTACCCAAACCGAGTACGAATTCCCTGTCTACTAGCCACAAATCAAACAAACATTGATGTGGCAGAATTGTCCGGTTATACTTGACACTTGACAGCCCTCTATATTTTTTACAAGAGTTGGTGAGGTACTTATCCATTTTTGGCCATAATCAACATGTGCAATAGGCTAATTGAGCTGGTGGTACTGGGATAAGACCAATCGATGTGGATTGCATTTGCGCGGGCGAATTTGGTGCGGTAGATGGCTAAGATGGGCTGCATTTCTTTTCCTAAATCGTTTTCCTAGACTCGTATTTTAAATCGTTTTGTCAAGGCGGATATGGCCCATGGTAACGAAAAAGCTTGTAATAATATGCGGATTTTAGGTGGTTGGCTGGTTGCAGTCTTGCAGAGGCGGCACAAGTGCCCACAATTGAAAAAAGTCAAGGCAAATCATATACCCGTCTCGATCATCATGCTCTAATATTCAAGTTTGGATCTGCGCGAGTTTGACGTCCAATTGAAAGAGTCACCAGTCGTCAAGTGAGAATTGAAAGAGTCATCAACGGGAAAAATGACCTAACTTGCCATATAGAAAGTTAGCGATTTGAATGCAGGCTGTTCCCACTTTACCTGGTCAAGCTGTACGTGAGTAATCTCATGAGTAATTATACATTTAGGTTCACGGGAGTTGTCGACTTCTTTTTTAGGAAAACAACCGAGTGAAGATTTCTTGCACCCCAGCTCTAGTGCTCCTGCCACTTCAAAATATTCAAAACAAATATTTAAAAGTTAAAAAAAATTCTGAAAACAATCATGCATGTTTTCTATGATGTATTCTATAGACGTGCAAAATTACAGTGCGAAATACTTCATATGTCGACCTACATAAAAATAACAAATTTCTAAATCTGATTAAAGTTAACAATGCATAGTTTTAAATCTAGAAATTTTGTCATTTTTGTATAAACTATAATATAAAGATTTTTGCATTAAGATTTTGCACGCTTCTAGTATGCATCATTGAGAATATGCACGCTTCTAGTTTAAAAAATATTTTTTGAAAATTTTAATGTGGCGGGAGCACTAGAGCTCGGGAGCAAAAACTACTTTCTGAAAACAACCTCACTTTATTGAATTATAACATTTGTCATACACAATCAGAACATAGGCAGTCTACCGGTCGCAGAGTTTGGGCCGGAGGAAGAATAGACAAGATACCTTTGATACAATAAGAGGATATGTGCCCCTTCTCAGGGCATATGTAGCAAACTCTCTATAAGTTAAGTTTGTTACTCCCTTCGATCTATATTAATTATTGCTTGTTATAGCTTTAAAATTGTTACTCCATTCTATCCATATCAATCGTAGTTCATCTAGTACAATTTTGTACTAAATTAGCTTCAATTAACATGGATTAAAGGTTGTATCTTTTTTTTTGAGAATTACAATCTTATATGCCTGATTTTATTACCTGGTTACATGATTTATGACATCACGTAAAATAGTACTCGCTCCGTCGCAGTTTAAAGGGCACACGCAGTTTACAAAAAGTTTGACCGTTAAATTTGATCAACAAAATACAAATTATATGTGACAAAATATAAACTATACTCCCATGGAGATACATAGAGCGGCCTGTAGCTTTCTCCCATGGAGATACATAGAGAGCAGCTGCCGTGTGTTGGCTGTGTCCGGTGGGTACCCGGCCCATTGCTGCGGTGACCGACGTCCATTATGGCACTTATGTTCATGTCGTTCAAGCCTTCCGTGCCATCCCCTGCCATCACATTTTTCTGGAACCCTCCTCTCCCCTCTCGCTACAGTACCAGAGGCGACTCGAGGGCGACCCCGGCTCGGCCAGCGTTCGCCGGCGCATCCGTGGGATTTCCCACCCTCCGGCGGCCGCTCCGGCGGCGGGAGGATGGGGAATCCCCGGATCCGCGCTCCGGCGGTGTAGATACGGTGTGGATAGGGTGGATCTTGGGCGTCGGGGCCGTGATGGGGTGGCATCCGGCGCCGTTTTGCTGGGCTGCAGCCTCCCCTCGCTCCCGGTGTCGTCTTCGACGGCGACGGGTGGCTGCTGCCCTGCTCCACCGCTGCTTCCTCCGGTGGCGGTGGCTGCTATGCGGTTGGTGTTTTGGAGGTCTGCGGGGAGGTTTGGAGGCTGCTGCTGCGTCGGTTCGAGGCGTGCAGGTGGAAGATCCGGTCGCCTCCGTGGAGGTGGGGTGGCGCTGGCCCTGGATCTGGAGCGGAAGTTGCTCGGGGGACTCCCCGGCCGATGGTCCATCTTCGGTTGCGGTTCCAGCTCGTCGGAGCTGGCGGCAGTTGCGGCTCGTCAAAGCCTTCGGGTTAGGAGTTCTTCTGTTCCTGTAGGGATCGAGGTTGAAGATGATGTTCTGCAGCAGTGCTGCTCTTTGTATCCTCCCCGTATGATAGCTGCTTGTATTCGAGGTTGTAATGTTTTCCTATACATATGAATATAAGTTCTAGCGTTCAAAAAAAAAAAGAAGTAGGTCGCCGCTTAGGTTGCCAGCAGCGTGTTTACAGGTGAGCGGCAGAGATGCAATGTCAAGTGGTTAGTGTAGTGGGTTCATGTAGAACCCCCACCTTTTAACAAAGGTTGGGATTCCCCGTGTAACATGCTAGTCCGTGGATCGACTTGCTAGCACACACAGTTTGAGATGCAATACCATAACATTGTATCAAAGTATATTACACGATGATCCAGAATTTAAAAGATTCGATACAAGGTGCATAGCCGAAGGCTAGCTCAAACCAAAGTAAACACACAGCGGAAAGCAAATGATACAGTGAGCCCATCATCTTCATGTGCCACAGGCAAGCATGTTGGTTGTAGACTCGAAACCCTGTCGCAACCTTACTCATCGTCTGACGGACCTGCAACGGTGAGTTACAGCCCAACTATATGGGTCAGCACAATTGAATTGTGATGGCAAGATGACACTTATGTGGATATAAATGGCAACCTATATTCTACATGAATATTTGGCTAAGTGGAGTTTTGAGGCTGATTTGCATAAAGCCAGTTTTATCCTATCATTTGTAAAACAATTTTCCTCTTAGACAAAGAGTACCACTGATAGACATCAGTGAACACCTTTGACAACTACTTATGGCAAGCAGCACCGATAGACATCAGTGAGCTCCCATCCCTTGTTCACCCTCAAGTTTTAATTTAGAAATTGGGATGAGGAGATCTTCAACAGCTTCCCTGTCTAGTTGCTCAAAATTGTCCATAACCGGGGACACGGCTAAGTATACTCAGTTTTTACTCTCGAGAGGGTGTGCACTTTCACCACAAGACCCAATCATTTCCTCCTCCATTGCAACCAATTATGAAATGGAAAAGGAAAGACTGAGACGAGATTTTTCGAAAGAACTTTCCCACCCCATACTGGCCTGACGCGCCTCACCTATAAACCAC
Source organism: Poa pratensis (assembly GCA_947311845.1). NCBI lineage: Eukaryota > Viridiplantae > Streptophyta > Magnoliopsida > Poales > Poaceae > Poa > Poa pratensis. The sequence continues at coordinate 65,477,407 of CAMZMU010000128.1, read as the reverse complement.
TACCACCACCTGTCAAGCCGGGATGAGTCCGCTCAACTTACTCCATCAAGACAGAGCCCATATGACATGTGGCTGCACTAGAAGCTACTGAACAAGGAGAGTCTACAATCTCTTTTAGCCTGGGTGACTTTCCACAAGTGTGCACTTCCACCAAGGGCAAATTACCATAGACATTAACCATAGACATGGACCCCCTGAGTAGTCACCCACCATGGTTCTCCAACCAGCACCCAGGTAGTTCATTGATTAGTTATTAGTTTTCATCACTATCCAACTAATCAAAACAATTTTTCATAGCATGACTATACTAAGTTCCATACTACAAAGTTCTGGGTGGGGGTTGGCTACACACTAATAGGAGCATAGCATAGTATAATATTCAGTATCAAGCCTATCATGCATACAACTGAAAACACTAGATGCATAGTAGTAAAAGTAGTAGGACTTTTATGGTGTCACTTGCCTTGGCCAACTGAAGAGTTGTAGTTACACTCTTCACAACACGTGAGACACTCCGCACAATCTAAAAGACAACAAACATACAACAATTCAATACACATGCACATTACAAAAACAATGCTATGCATGTATGGATGCAAACAACATTATTAAAAGAGTAGTACACTTTATTACTTCTCTGGTTTTTAAATGATGCATGATGAAATGAGCAAAGTTTAATGCATTGTTATTAATTGAAAACATTTTTGAAATACTAGAGCATTTACAAGTAAATCTGATACCTTTGAACTCTTATTAATAAATAAAATAGTGTGTTAGGCTCTCTGGACAGAGGAGTTAATTGTTGACATTTACCAAAAAGATTCATTTTAAAATAATTTTTAAAACTCCAGTTTTGAATTAAATGGCCGAAATGGCTCTCTGCAAATTGATCAATTTTAACAGATGCAAAAAGTAAAACAAATGATTCCACAGTAAACTACACGTTCATAGCTTTCCAACGGTATAAAGTTTGCTAAATTTGGACTCACGGTTTGAAAGCTATGAATTTTTGAAGTTTGAATTGTATTCTGTTTTATTTAACAAATTTACAGAAAATGGATTAATGTCAGCCATCCGTTCCCACTTAAACGGACGCGCCAGATCTGCTCGTACCGGTTCGGGATCTAACAGAACAGAGCCGTGGATCTTAGATCCAACGGTTCAAAATCTAAAGACCTAAAACTGGCGGCGCCGGTGTGCCGGAGTGGCTCCGGTGGCGGTGGCGCCATGGCCGGCGTGCACGAGCGCGACGGGGAAGAGGGGTACGGGGTGCGGGATGCTCACCTTGGGATGGAGGAGGTCGAGTCGAGGTCGACCGCGTGGTCTAGGGCAGTGGGGGTGCTCCGGCGCGACGGCAATCCCTCGCCGGAGTCGAGGAGGCGGACGGTGGCGTCGTGTCGAGGACGGACTCGACGTCTCCGTGGTCCTGCGGTCACTCAAATGCGTCAGGGAGGTGCGCTGGAGGACGGCGAGGTCTAGGGGAGGAGCTCGAGGGCGTGGGGAGGGCGGTGCTCACCGGAATCGTCTGGCGATGGCAGCGACAGAGGCGGCTTCACGGCGACGGCGTGGGTGGTGCGCGCTTGCTAGGGAAAGTGGAGAGGAGGGGCACGGGGTTTTAAAGGCGTCCGCGAGGGTGCCGTTGCGGCTCCGGGCGAGTGGGGAGCGTGGGCGAGGTGGTGCGGATCGTGGCGCCGGCGGCGGTTGCGCGCGAGGACGAAGCTGACAGGTGGGACCTACCTGTCGGCGAGAGGAGGCGGCTGACGTGCGGGGCGAGTTGGGCTGGGCTGCTGGCTGGGCCGGCTCGGGTTAGCTTGGCTAGCCCTTTTTTTTTGTTCTTTTGATTTTCCTTTTTCTTTTCTGTTTTTAAAAGGTTTGTAATAAATTTTGGTTCAAACATTTCCAGAAAAATAATTTAAAATATGTTTTGGAAAGCTTATTTATAGTAGAATATTTTTATAGACTTTTTAGTACAAAAATACTTTTATAAATTTGGGGTACCATGTGGGTTTCATAAATACCCTTTTGTGAATATTTAAAATAGGAGTTTTTATGAATATAGGTGCAATGCAACAATTCATGATGATATGATGAATGTATGCATGGTTTTAAAATTTTCAAATTTTCCAAAATTTTGGGATGTTACAGACTACCACCCTTAAAAGGAATCTCGTCCCCGAGATTCGCAGAGGCTAGCAAATGGGATAGGCTCGGGGTATCTGGGTGGCTACCACCCTTAAAAGAAACTTTTGTGGGTTGTCTAACTTTTTTTTTTGTCAAGGTAACTCAAGTGGGTCGGCTACATCTTTAGTTGTGTGAGTTATGCTTCATCAACATTGACCCATACATATGGCATGTACTAGTTTTTGAAAGGAACATGTGCTGGAACAATTCATTGGTTGTACTTACTGTTGACATCTTCAACAATCCCACTGAATGCTTCTCCCATATTGACATGATGCACATGTATTTTTTTGAATGGATTGGGCTTGGCTTGATCAGCTTTCTTCTCTGGGCATTCGTTGGAGTAGTGTCCCATCTTCTTGCATGAGAAGCATTGTATCTGGCTGAGGTCCTTCCTCTCTGGATGGTTGTGGTGATGTTGTCCGTTGTGGTTTCCATGCCCATTGTGGTTGTCGCCTCGATATCCTCCATTATGGTGGTGGCTATGGTTGTGATGGCCATTTCCTCCATGTTGATGTCCATTGCCTCCGGTTGATGTCCATTGCTATCATGCTTGTGGAATCCTGAGTTACTACTGCCGTCATGGAGACTACGCATTTTCTGAGGTGGTCCAGAGTTGTACTTCTCAAAGTTGTGCTTCCTTTTCCGGGTTTCAGCCTGCCTTTGTTTGCTCTCCAAGATAGTGGCCTTGTCAAGTAGTGACTGGTAATTGGGTGTGTAGACAACTGACAGTTGTATAGCTAGTTCATCATTCAGACCATCCAAGAATTTCTCCCTTCTCTTGGCATCTGTGTCAACGTCATCTGGAGCATAGCGTGCCAGATTGTTGAATTCTTCTATGTACTCTGCAACTGTGTGGTTACTCTGACGCAGGTTGCGAAATTCTCTCTTCTTCAAGCTCATCACACCAGTGGATATGTGTGCAGTGCGGAAACCTTCCTGAAATGACTCCCAAGTGACCTCCTCAATTGGGTGAGTGATCTGATAGTTGTCCCACCAGCTGGCTGCAGGTCCTTCTAAAAGATGTGCTGCAAACCTAACCTTCTCTTCATCAGTGCATCCAATGGTCACCAGATTCTTATTCACCGAGCGTAGCCAGTCATCAGCTACAACGGGTTCTGAGGCGCTAGTGAAGTTGTTGGCCTCAGCCTCAGGAATCGGGTGAGCATGTCCACTTGAGGTGGTGGTGGTGGGTTGTGGTTGTTGTTGTTGTTGTGTTGTTCTCTAAGATCTGGGTCATCACTTGCATGAGCTGGGTCATGACTTGTTGTAGCCCATTGTTGTTGTTGTTCTCATTGTTCTCTCATTGTTGTTGTTGTGGTTGTCACGTCGAGGAGGCATCTGTGGGTTTAGCATAGATGAGAATAAGATAGAGAGGTCTAAAGAGAATATTCCTACCCACCAGCAGATCAAGGCAACTCATATCAACAAACAACATCTAGCAAGCAACACAATCAAACAATCCTTTCCTTAAAAAGAAATCCTTTGATAAATTCGATTTAAACAACTAAGGTGGTTTGGAAAAACAAACGTATCGACATCGCCATACCACAGGGGTTGGTATGGTCAATACTCGAATCGTAATAAATACTAAACGATAAATGGTGGTCAACCTAATCTCGATAACACCTTCTAAGGTGCAGCTTTCTTGAATTGAGCAAGGTACTTCTTTGTACTGCCAGTCTTACGCTTCTTAATGGCTTCTAATTCTCCTTCCACTTCCTTCAGGCGGTCTTGAGTTAAACGGAGTCTCGCATTTAGGACTGTTCCTAGAATACCAATCGCGTTCCATGCTGCGCTCTTGCAAGAGTCGAAGAAACTGGGATAGTGTTCTGTAGCGGAGAAGATATGGTATCCTTTTCCCTTCGAGTCATCCTCCTTGCTTTTGTATAGGTGGGCTTGCACCATCCATACCTCTTGCCCTGCCTTCTTGTAGGGGTATCCCTTGTAGACGACTTCTCCCTCGAGGTCTAGGCTCCTCATGATGTTCTTTAGGGCCATGGGAAAATCAGTGTCACTCCCTAGCGTCATGGTCCTCGTAGGTCCTTTATCAAAAGAGTCGGTGAAACTAGTCATCTACAAAATATTTTAAAAAATAGCAAGGAGATGAGTGTTATGAGAAGGAAAAGCAAAACTGAATAGATGCAAGGTAAACACTCTTAAATCAAGCAATTGTCACAACAATATGGTTCAACACACTAACAAGCAAACTAGTATCGCCATACCACATAGGTTGGTATGATCAATACACTAACACAACGTTGTTTCGAATAAAACTAATTTGGGGTCCAATCTAAGGTAACCAGGGTGATACACTTCCTTGCCAACTTGTTCTTCCTTGGCACACTCGATTGATTCTCCTTACTTCAATTCTCTTCACTTCATGGATGCAATCTGGGCATCCTTAGAACGAATCAGGTCTTCCTGATCGCAGAGTTCCAAAGCCATATTCACTATGTCAGTCTTCAACTGGTTCACAGTGGTCTTCAAGGCATTAGTACTCTCATTCTCCTTCTCAAGAAGATGGGTACACTGGGCTTGCAGTTCGAGAATTTGTGCCTCCTGGTGTTCAATCTTGGCTTCCAACTTCATGTTGTCAATATCAAGTTTCATTTTGTCTTCGATGAGAGCATCCTTCTCCAAATCCATCTCTGTTTCTGTGCGTCGATTTCCTCTCCTATCTCCTTGAGTTCATCGAGGTACTTCTGGGTGTTGTGAAGCCTAAACCGTAGTCTTTTTCCGAGACACTCGATAGCTTCCCAGGCTGCACTCCTTGCTGAATCAAAGAAGGAAGTTCGGACTATGGGATTGGTGTACATGCAGCATCCTTCGGTCTTGTGGTCATCGCCTTTGCTCTTGTATATGTGGAGTTGCACCCACCAGTACTCCTGACCTTCGCCCACAAAAGGGAAACCCTTGTACACTGCCTCACCTTCAAAACCCAAGCTCTTCATGTTATCCTTTAGTCTCTTGGGAAATCAGTCTCACAATGGAGAGTCATGGTCATCACTGGTCCTTTCTTGATGGATTCTATGAGGCTGGTCATCTAGAACAAAACAATTGCTTTCAGAAGTTAGATTCTAGATGAGAGTTCAAGAAGATAAAATGAGTGGTATATACATTTTTAGTAAACTGAATAAAAATAGGTTTTCAATCCTATGGCCAATCCTATTTCTATCCAAACCTAGGGTCACGAATCTACAGGCAACACAGTGCTCTGATACCATCTGTAGAACCCCCACCTTTTAACAAAGGTTGGGATTCCCCGTGTAACGTGCTAGTCCCTGGATCGACTTGCTAGCACACACAGTTTGAGATGCAATACCATAACATTGTATCAAAGTATATTACACGATGATCCAGAATTTAAAAGATTCGATACAAGGTGCATAGCCGAAGGCTAGCTCAAACCAAAGTAAACACACAGCGGAAAGCAAATGATACAGTGAGCCCATCATCTTCATGTGCCACAGGCAAGCATGTTGGTTGTAGACTCGAAACCCTGTCGCAACCTCACTCATCGTCTGACGGACCTGCAACGGTGAGTTACAGCCCAACTATATGGGTCAGCACAATTGAATTGTGATGGCAAGATGACACTTATGTGGATATAAATGGCAACCTATATTCTACATGAATATTTGGCTAAGTGGAGTTTTGAGGCTGATTTGCATAAAGCCAGTTTTATCCTATCATTTGTAAAACAATTTTCATCTTAGACAAAGAGTACCACTGATAGACATCAGTGAACACCTTTGACAACTACTCATGGCAAGCACCACTGATAGACATCAGTGAGCTCCCATCCCTTGTTCACCCTCAAGTTTTAATTTAGAAATTGGGATGAGGAGATCTTCAACAGCTTCCCGGTCTAGTTGCTCAAAATTGTCCATAACCGGGGACACGGCTAAGTATACTCAGTTTTTACTCTCGAGAGGGTGTGCACTTTCACCACAAGACCCAATCATTCCTCCTCCATTGCAACCAATTATGAAATGGAAAAGGAAAGACTGAGACGAGATTTTTCGGAAGAACTTTCCCACCCCATGGCCTGACGCGCCTCACCTATAAACCACTACCACCACCTGTCAAGCCGGGATGAGTCCGCTCAACTTACTCCATCAAGACAGAGCCCATATGACATGTGGCTGCACTAGAAGCTACTGAACAAGGAGAGTCTACAATCTCTTTTAGCCTGGGTGACTTTCCACAAGTGTGCACTTCCACCAAGGGCAAATTACCATAGACATGAACCATAGACATGGACCCCCTGAGTAGTCACCCACCATGGTTCTCCAACCAGCACCCAGGTAGTTCATTGATTAGTTATTAGTTTTCATCACTATCCAACTAATCAAAACATTTTTCATAGCATGACTATACTAAGTTCCATACTACAAGTTCTGGGTGGGGGTTGGCTACACACTAATAGGAGCATAGCATAGTATAATATTCAGTAACAAGCCTATCATGCATACTACTGAAAACACTAGATGCATAGTAGTAAAAGTAGTAGGACTTTTATGGTGTCACTTGCCTTGGCCAACTGAAGAGTTGAAGTTACACTCTTCACAACACGTGAGACACTCCGCACAATCTAAAAGACAACAAACATACAACAATTCAATACACATGCACATTACAAAAACAATGCTATGCATGTATGGATGCAAACAACATTATTAAAAGAGTAGTACACTTTATTAGTTCTCTGGTTTTTAAATGATGCATGATGAAATGAGCAAAGTTTAATGCATTGTTATTAATTGAAAACATTTTTGAAATACTAGAGCATTTACAAGTAAATTTGATACCTTTGAACTCTTATTAATAAATAAAATAGTGTGTTAGGCTCTCTGGACAGAGGAGTTAATTTTGACATTTACCAAAAGATTCATTTTAAAATAATTTTTAAAACTCAGTTTTGAATTAAATGGCCGAAATGTCTCTGCAAATTGATCAATTTTAACAGATGCAAAAAGTAAAACAAATGATTCTACAGTAAACTACACATTCATAGCTTTCCAACGGTATAAAGTTTGCTAAATTTGGACTCACGGTTTGAAAGCTATGAATTTTTGAAGTTTGAATTGTATTCTGTTTTATTTAACAAATTTACAGAAAATGGATTAATCTCAGCCGTCTGTTCCCACTTAAACGGACGCGCCAGATCTGCTCGTACCGGTTCGGGATCTAACAGAACAGAGCCGTGGATCTTAGATCCAACGGTTCAAAATCTAAAGACCTAAAACTGGCGGCGCCGGTGTGCCGGAGTGGCTCCGGTGGCGGTGGCGCCATGGCCGGCGTGCACGAGTGCGACGGGGAAGAGGGGTACGGGGTGCGGGATGCTCACCTTGGGATGGAGGAGGTCGAGTCGAGGTCGACCGCGTGGTCTAGGGCAGTGGGGGTGCTCCGGCGCGACGGCAATCCCTCGCCGGAGTCGAGGAGGCAGACGGTGGCGTCGTGTCGAGGACGGACTCGACGTCTCCGTGGTCCTGCGGTCACTCAAATGCGTCAGGGAGGTGCGCTGGAGGACGGCGAGGTCTAGGGGAGGAGCTCGAGGGCGTGGGGAGGGCGGTGCTCACCGGAATCGTCTGGCGACGGCAGCAACAGAGGCGGCTTCACGGCGACGGCCTGGCGGCGTGGGTTGTGCGCGCTTGCTAGGGAAAGTGGAGAGGAGGGGCACGGGGTTTTAAAGGCGTCCGCGAGGGTGCCGTTGCGGCTCCGGGCGAGTGGGGAGCGTGGGCGAGGTGGTGCGGATCGTGGCGCCGGCGGCGGTTGCGCGCGAGGACGAAGCTGACAGGTGGGACCTACCTGTCGGCGAGAGGAGGCGGCTGACGTGCGGGGCGAGTTGGGCTGGGCTGCTGGCTGGGCCGGCTCGGGTTAGCTTGGCTAGCCCTTTTTTTTTTGTTCTTTTGATTTTCCTTTTTCTTTTCTGTTTTTAAAAGGTTTGTAATAAATTTTGGTTCAAACATTTCTAGAAAAATAATTTAAAATATGTTTTGGAAAGCTTATTTATAGTAGAATATTTTTATAGACTTTTTAGTACAAAAATACTTTTATAAATTTGGGGTACCATGTGGGTTTCATAAATACCCTTTTGTGAATATTTAAAATAGGAGTTTTTATGAATATAGGTGCAATGCAACAATTCATGATGATATGATGAATGTATGCATGGTTTTAAAATTTTCAAATTTTCCAAAATTTTGGGATGTTACAGTTCATCAGATGAGTTTAAATGGTCCTGAGAGAAGGCCAAAGTTTGAGATTTTCGTAGGGTTGTTGTGCTGAATTTCATGTGAAGTTTCCAATTTGACCCTCTCAACCTAGTTCGCTATTCTATTGAATTTTATCGGAACTTCTATGCTTACGATGTTTGCGTCGTTCGATCCCTGTAAATTGAGGTCATAGTTCTAATTACTTTCTTTGTGGGGGAAGGGAGAATTAACCCAATTGGAAAATTTGTTGTTCGTCCTCTTCATTTGATTTATGCTGCTCTTTTTTCGGTGTACAGAAGAAAAACTGGAACTCCTTAATTCATGAATCTAAGCTATTGTGTGGATTTGAGTAATCATTGTTAAATAAAGATGATGAGAAATGGGAAACTGTTATTTGTCGGTTGCCAAAGAGAATGTGCGTGGTGCCCAAACCGGGATGACCCTAGTCAAAGGGATAGCAACCGGATAGAGAAGGTGGCCATCGGGAGCACTGGTTTGGTTCAAGAGAGAGAAAACGGATTTTGCAGGCCCAGGGAACGAGTTTTTTTTTTGAACGAGAGGAGTACAAACTTGCGTACAATCAGATGAAAAAAACAGAAAGAACAAACGCAAATTCATATAGAAAGTACTCAGCAGAGAGCACTACAGCAGCGAAGAACTGCTGAACCACCAGAGCTCCTCTTCGCCGACGATCGCCGGAGGAGAAGAGAGCAAACCTCCTGCCGTCTGGATGAGGGAAGACCTCCAATGTTGAAGAAGACCGCATGATCCACTCGCCGCAAGCGACGAGATCTTGACAATGAACATGCACGGCCAAGCCATCCCCACGTCCAGCTCCCGCACCACCTGCCGCCAGGACGGCCAAGCCGTGCCAGAACCACCACCACCGCGCCCTCCAACCCAGCGCCCAAGCTGAGCACCAGACCTGTCCGCTCTAGAACTTCACCTCCAGGTGCCTCCTTCCCTCACCTCCACGGCCGGCCGGAGAAGACACGAAGAAACGGAGCGCCAGAACCACCAATAGCAAGCACGCCGCCACTGCAGCTCCACCCCTCGCCACCACGGCCAGCCAGGGGAGCCAGAGGCGCACGCCAACGGCACCTGCTCCAGATCCACCCCTAGAAACTCCACGGTGAGGCCAGAGTGCACCACACCGCCGCGGAGCCGGAGACATGGGACAAAACGCCAAGGCAAGGCCGTCACCACCGCCGCAGCGACCTCGCCCAAGGCACCAACAAAAACTCCATCGAACAGAAGAACGAGGAGAACCAAAACCACCGGAGCCAAGGTCCGGTGGGACGAGCACGGCCCCCACTCGCCGTCACCGGCGAGGAAGAGGAAGGGAGCCGGAGGAACCTGCTCCTATCAGCGCCGAATACCTCCCAAATCCAGCACCGAGGAGACCTACTTCTACCCTATCTACACGCCAGGAGACCGGGAGCGCGACCCCCACCACCCTCCGCCGCCGCAGCGACGAGGGGCAGCGAGGATCAGCTCCGGCTCCGGCGGGAGGAAGAGGAGAAAACGAGTTCGCCCTGATCGCCTCTCTCAAACACTGTAGCGAGAGGGGAAACCTTTATCCGAGCAGCCTACTCTTATCTTGTTTTTCTCTCCCAGGGAACGAGTTTTCAGGGCTATAGTGAGACTTTTCACGGTCTAAAAAGCCCCCCTCAGACCCGAGCCGTGGTTGGACAAGAAGCTACCACGTAAGTGCTTAAGTGGTGGGACAAGCTGAGAAATAAAGATAGCGATGGGTGAGCGCTGTGGTTTGTAGAAACTCACGACAATTATAATGGTCGGATATATCCATCCAGCGAATGACCGAGACTGGGCACCGTGCGCCTCCATCTGGCCTGGCTCGGCCTAGATGGGCTGGCTCTCGTGAGGGAAAGGGAAAGAGAGAGAAAAGAAAGGCAGAGAGAAGGAGATTTGTCAAGCAGATTCGGCCCGTTTAGAGTAGGAAAAACTTTCAGGAATTCAGGAAAAGCTGAAATTAATATTCTGGAATTGATTTGCTCTATAAAGGAAATTTAGAAATATATTTTGAGTGGGGAACTCACCCCTAACATCTAAAAACAAAATATTTAATTCAAATTTTATAAATTTAAATTAACGGAACATTTATGAAAATATCATATTAAACTTATTTAATTCATGTAAGAGCACAATTTTCTCAAAAGTTTTGTATTTTTTAGAAGTTTTTAGAAGTCGAGAAAATTGGTTACACACGCCCCTTGAGGACTATCTGATGTATCAACTATTCGAAGACAGATAAAGAAAACTCAAGACATACGCCATCGATCAGAGTATCAGCGTACTTGAAGACAAACGATCAAGACTCAAGACAAGGTCTGTCCATCATAATACCAAGCGTGCTTGAAGATAGAGTTGAGCACAACATTTAACTCGAGGCACAATCTGCACATTGATGCACCAACTCAAGTGTGCCTCGAGGACCAGTTTTGTACGGCGCCAAGCTAAGTTATCAGTCACCAGCACTCACGACTAACCTTTGGTGTACATGAAGAATCATCGTAGTTTCAACTACTGTATCAAGTACAATTTTGACAAGAACTTGATGACACTGGTTGAGGGTCTATATCTTGGCATACTTGAAGAATTCAAGATGCATGATCCTCATGAAGCTTTAACCAGTAAGCATGAAGACTCGGAGCCAAAGCCAACATCAAGACGAAGACGTAGTTTCTTTTATAGCTTGAGGTTTTTTATAGGAAAATTGTGTTATTAGGGGGGGTTTAATCTTCAAGGAAAAATCCTAATAAACTTGTTGTGTGTGCTCAACTCAAACCTTTACCCAGCCACAACCAATAGCCTCTCCTATTGAAACCTTTACCCAGCCACAACCTTGCCTAGACGGTAAGGTGTCAACCGTCGAGCGTCCGAGGTGTGGACTTTCGTGGTGGCCTGCGAGCATCCAAGGGGTGGATTTGTCGAGGCAAGGTTTGGAGATCACCTTAAGATCTTCTCATAGTGACCGGGTAAAACTATAGAGCTTGCGCCAACGGAGAATAGGGATTAGCAGCAAGAGGGTGAGGTTTACTGGCTAGAAGTGCATGAGTGCATATGCGCTCCCAACAAAGACGTAGAGCTGGTGCCAATAGAATGAACTCTTCGAATCAAACATGCGTATGTGTTCTATCTTCCTTCTGTTCATTGTTGATGATTCTTACTTTAGTTCATCTCTTGCTCCCTCGTGCTGAAATCATATATCTATATGTATCTTTGTGCAAATCGATGTACTATCTGTTGAATCCTTACGGTTATTTTATTTAAATCTCCTATTCACCCCCTCTAGTCGATATTGCGTGGGCTTGCACCTACACACCTTCATTTTGCTATCTTGTTATCTTTCTTGCTTCGTTACTTGTTATTTATCATTCAGTTGCTTATTTGCTTGCTTCAATACTCAAAAAACAACAAACATATTGGTCAGAAAAATCGTACACACAAATGCATAGAACCATAACACAGTGAACACGGTGAACATCCATCGGACAAACGAAGGTGTAGACGTAGGAAATAGGCAAAACCAAGATGGCAAGTCGCACATGATGGGCGATACAATATATTTGATTAGCAAGGAGAGAGGAGGCGGGGATGGTAATAGGGATGTGTGTACGTGTGGGATAAAACTAAGGGCTCTCATCAATGTGACTCGTCTCAACAGCGATTGCCTGACGGATGGAGAAGTGGGTAGAAAGTTGGAAGCTCACATCTCCTGCCAATAGGCAAGCATGCTAAACATTGTTGGATGCGTATGACGATATGTGTTGGGTTGTGTATATGAAAAAATTCGCCACACTACGTAACACCCAAGATCAATCTATGAAGATGCAACTACAAGTTTAGATTTAGGACTCACCAGCACCTTTAGCGGAAGACAGTGTTGGTGAATTTGTCGATGAAGCTTGTTGACGATTCTCATGACCATGCCTGGTGGTGAGAATGTCACCGACTCATGTGCTCCCACATATATGATCTGTCCCATTTTGTTTGATGCATTCTTTGAACTTTTAACTTGAATCTTTTTGATCCAATTGAGTTTATAAGTAGGCATATAACATTATATACTTTCTGGACATGTTTCACATTTTTGTTTAAGGATTTTATGCAGCAAGTAATTCATTTGTCTATCACTACTAATGTCACCCCACAGAAAAGAGATGGGAGAAACGGTGTTTTGAAGTTTTTTCACAGGGATTAGAGGAGATGCAGCAAGAGTTATCCAAGGATGGTGAATACCATAAGCTTGGGGATGTGAAGACAACCCCATTGGACCAACACACTCTCGGTTTGCACACGCCTAACTTCTGTTTTTCGATCAACGCACTTTATCGCATAAACTTGGAGCGTCTTTTATTTGCGTTTTATTTCGGTTTGGTTTTTATTTGTGAGACCACCACTATCATTTATATATGAGAGAGCTACTGGAAATTTGGGTTGAATTAAGTTGGATGCTATTAAAAAGATTGGGAAAGGGATGTTTGAGTTGATTCAAAAAGATACATATAGTTGCATGATTCATGTGCTTTTTAATGAGTATTAATTTGCAAGTGTTTTATCAAGAGCTATCTTTTATTCATGTTTTGATGCTGAATATTACTTTACTTTGTTTAACATGGATTGATTAGTTCTATGGACACTTATGCATGCATTTAGACGGTCAACTTTCTCCCTTTTGCTAGCCCAAAAATTCCAACAAGTAAAAACTTGTTTGCCAACACCTTCAACCAAAGTTTTCCAGTGAGTCCACCATATCTACATATTAGCTTAATGCTATTCCGAGTATGTTTATCAAGTTATATTGTATTATCTATGTTTCCAAATTAAAATGCTTATGTTATTGATTGTTATGGGAAAGTTGGTTAAAAAGCTCTCACGAACTTGATGCACACTTTAATTTTATTGCATTTAATAAACATAAACCATTGTGAACATTCAGTGATGCACGTCATAATAAAAAGCAATACAAATAGTAAATAAAAGAGTGCTTAGATTGTTCATTGTCTGTTTGTCTTGTCATTTTGACATGGGCTAGTTTCCATGTCCTGAGGCAAGAGGTACCCCAGTTGACGCTCTTGATGACGCTATTATATTACTTACAATGACTTTAACTTGAACTTGCTTTGTGGCCCGAGTTGAGTAACACCGTGGTGTAGGTACTCGTATTCACGGGGCATGAGGCATTCAACCCATACTTTGTCAAGCACACTACTCATATTTGCTTTCACTTTAAAATTTAACCATTCAAGATGCTATGATAGGGGTAATGAGAGCTCCACACCTATGGATACCACATTGCAAACATTAACTTAAGTAGAAGCATTTGGAAGCTAGATGAAACTTATTCATGTTTTACCTCTACTTATTTATATATCTTTCCAAAGTGTCCACCTTTATATTCAGATTTCCAAGAATACTCTATGACCATTATAGGATGTTTTTACTTTTTATTATGCATACATTTGGTCCATAGTACTTTCTTCTATGTTACACTTTGTGAATTATCATTGAACATCCTTACATTGAATATTTGATATCACTTCATAATCTATCTTGTATATTGCTATTCCTTTGAAGAATGAATCATTTGACTCTATGTAGCAATAGTAATCATCGTTGATATCCATTGATAGTATTAAAAAGCAAAGTCCATGTTAGTTTTATCACCTTCATACTCGAGGACGAGTATAGGTTAATCTTGGGGATGTTGATGCATGTAAAATGCATACATGAACTTTGCATTATATTACTTATATTTCAATCATATTTGCATCATATAAGGGTTATATCATTGTTTTTTATTGATTTTGGGAATATTTCACAGTTTCCCTATTTTTCTGGAATTAACCTTGCACTGGCAGAAAACCCTATTTTCTATATTTTGATGTTTCAGGGAGCCAAACGACGTCCAAATGACCTAATATTTTGCGGGGATCATTTTTTGGAAGGAAAAATGCGTAGGAGCGAAGGAAGCGAAAAAATGGAAACCCGAGGGCCAAAAGAGGTGGGCCCACGCGGCCAGATTCCTTGGCCGCGTGGGACCCCCTATCCTGGGCCTCGAGCCTCTGATGTCGTCGATCTTCATCCCCGTGCCTTCGTCTTGATCTAAAAACGACTATAAAAATAGTCCCCCGACGGCTTTCGGAAGGGAGCGCCGAAGAAACACAAAACCACGAAACAGAAGGCCTGGAGCTGCAGATTGGAGGGGGAAAACTTCGGCGGGGCACTGCCGGGGTGGTCTCCATCTTCTCCAACATCTCCACCATCATCACCATGATGAAGGGGGAGTAGTCCACCCCCTGGACTTTGGGTTTGTGGTGGTAACTTGATCTAATCTCTCTATGTATGATCATTGTTGAAGTCCATATGATGTGCCTTGCATAAGTATGGATCTATCTATGTAATTCCTATGGTGGATATTGTGGTATGAGATGATATTTGTTATGCATTTAGCTTTGTGTTGGATCTTTTATGACTTGTCATACTTTGGAGATATTCTATGATGCATGTGATGGTTCGATTTATGCATAATGCCTTGTTTATCCATGTCATGAGGTGATTGACACCACCAAGTGTAGATAGATGAGAGAGATGTGGTCATGCACACGAAATATGAATCATTGCACTAGTGTTTAGAATATTGTCCATTATGAAGTATGATGTATGTAGGTACGGGATGGCCGATGTGACAACAGCATATGTATTGAGTGACACAATACAACCCAACATCCTTTATCTGGGGGTAAAAAGGAAGAAGTATGATGTGTGAGTGACAACAAACCACGCTAGCCTTACGAGGGTGACCTAGCAACACAAATGATTATTTTCTTTCAACTATGTGTTTTAGGACATGTAGCCGTCATAGAAGTTTACCATTAAAGCATGACAATTGTGTGTACTTTTTATCTATAACATGATAATCACCATAGATGGGAGAGAGGATTGAGTGAACCCATGAACCCATGTCCATTGTTCCTATAAGAGAAAACATTTATCTTGTCCTCTTGCATTGAAGAGGATTGGGACACTTTTACATTCTTGTTTTGTTACATTAAACTTCCATCCATTAAATCAACCATCTTGTTCTTTAAACCTGTTTAGTGCATAATCAACTAAAACTTGTGACACTTTAGTTGTAGGGAATAGATAACTTTTCCTTCTTGCTCCTGCGGATCGATACCCTACTTCCACATTGAGAGGTGCTACAGTGATCCCTTGCTCTTGGGGGTTATCATGGATCTATTTGGCGTCGTGTTGATACCCCAAACTATGGAGGGCAGCTCCTCTACCCAAGCCCCAGCAGCCCTGGTACACGGGACCCGGAGACGTGGCTTCAATCGTCTCAGCAGTTCTTGATTTGCACGTTCCACTTGACCATTGGCTTGTGGGTGAGAAACTGAAGCAACATCAAGGCGAATACCATTTCTTCCACAAAACTTGGCTACCTCTCCCAAGGACATGTTGGTTCCATTATCTGTGATTATACTGTGAGGATACCCTAAGCAATGTATGATTTTCTTCAAGAACTACACAGCTGTGACTGCCTCACAATTTGTAACTGGCATGACCTCAACCCACTTGGTGAATTTATCAATAGCAATTAGGAGGTGAGTTTTCTTGCAAGGGGACATCTGAAAAGGACCCACCATATCCATACCCCAGACTGCGAACGGCCAAGTCAAGGGTATTGTTCGAAGCTCTTGAGCCGGCACATGAATTTGCCTTGCATACCTCTGACATCCATCGCATCTGCTTAACAGGCGCTCCGCGTCTGCCAATGCAGTGAGCCAGAAAAAACCGTGTCTGAATGCTTTTGCTACTAAGGATCTTGTTGATGCATGGTGACCACAATCACCCTCATGAATTTCCTTCAGAATTTGCCGGCCTTCCTCTGGTGACACACATCGCTGGAACACGCCTGAAACGCTTTGCTTGTAAAGCTCGCCATCGATAGCTACGTAAGCCTTAGCTCGGCGCAAGATTTGTCGGGCTATAACCTCTTGTTGTGGTAGCTCTCCTCGCAAAAGATACGCCAAGTACGGCTCTGTCCACTCTGGAGTAACATGTAAAGAAGCAACAAAATGTGATTTGGATCATCCGGGTAAGCAAGTTCTTCCTCTGTTTGAATCTTAACTGATGGGCTCCACAATTCATCCAAGAAAACATTAGGTGGAACCGGCTCTCTGCGTGAGCCGAGTCTTGATAAAGCGTTTGCCGCCTTGTTTTTCCTATGATCAATGTGATCCACCTGGTAGCATAAGAAGAACCCGGCCACCTTGTCCACTTCCCTCCTATATGCTGCCATGGTTGCATCTTTTCTATCCCATGTTCCAGATACTTGCTGTGCCACGAGATCGAGTCTCCATAGCACTTGATACGCTTGATGTTCATCTCCTTTGCCACACGCAAACCATGCAACAGGGCTTCATACTCAGCCACATTATTGGAGCAATCGAAGTGAATCTGCAATACGTAACTCAATTTATCACCTTTGGGTGAAGTTAAAACAACACCGGCTCCTGAACCCTCATACTGCTTGGACCCGTCAAAATGCATAACCCATGATTTGGTACTTGGTGCAGCTGGAGGTGCGCTTGTCTGCGTCCAATCATTGACAAAATCTACTAGTGCCTGTGACTTGATGGCCGTTCTAGTCTCATAGTTGATGTGATATGGCCCCAGCTCTATTGCCCATTTAGCAATTCGCCCAGTAGCTTCTGAATTTCTGATAATATCTGCCATTGGAATAGAACTAACCACCGTGATTGGATGTTCCTGAAAATAAGGCTTCAACTTCCGGCTCGCCATAAAAACTCCAAAGACTAGCTTCTGCCAATGTGGATACCGCTGCTTGGCATCTGACAAGACCTCGCTAACATAATAAACCGGCCTCTGGACCGGGTACTCTTTTCCTTCCTCTTTGCGCTCAACCACAACCACGACACTGACTGCTCGAGGCCCGGCAGCAACATACAACAACATGGGTTCTTTGGGACCCGGGGCCGCCAGGATTGGTGCCTCTGACAGCTGCTTCTTCAAGGACTCGAATGCTTCGTCTGCTTCTTGGTTCCACACAAAATTATCTGTTTTCTTAAAAGCCGGTATAATGGTATTGCCTTCTCTCCAAGCTGGGAAATAAACCGGCTTAGCGCTGCTACGCACCCTGTAAGCTTCTGGACATCTCTCAGTTCTTCTGGCTTTTTCAGGGTTTGTATGGCCTTGATCTTTTCCGGGTTTGCCTCGATCCCTCGTTCTGACACGATGAAACCAAGGAGATTCCCTGCTGGAACACCAAACACGCATTTTGTTGGGTTAAGCTTCATGTCATACCTTCGCAGATTTGCAAATGTCTCCTTTAGGTCATCAATAAATGACCCGGCTTTTTCTGTCTTGATCACCACATCATCTACATACGCATGGACATTGCACCCAATCTGGTCATGAAAGCAGTTCTGGATACACCTCTGATATGTTGCACCTGCATTCTTCAACCCAAAAGTCATAGTCTTGTAACAAAAAGCACCAAAGGGGGTTATAAACGAAGTTTTTTCCCAATCCTCCTCTTTGAGCTTGATCTGATGATACCCGAATACGCATCCAAAAAACACAACAACTCGCTGCCTGCGACAGCATCGATAATCTGATCAATCCTTGGCAATGCAAATGGATCTTTGGGACAATGCTTGTTCAAACTTGTGAAATCTATGCACATCCTCCACTCATTATTTTTCTTCAATACTAGAACCGGGTTAGCCAACCACTTGGGATGGAAAACCTCCATGATAAAGGTGGCTGCCAATAGCCGGGCTATCTCCTCTCCTATAGCCTTTCTTCTTTCCTCATTCATTTTTCTCAAACCTTGCTTTACTGGTCTTGCTTTGGGATCAACATGTAAACCGTGCTCAGCGAGTTCAGTCGGTATGCCTGGCATGTCACTAGGTTTCCATGCAAAAACATCCCGATTCTCACGGATGAACTCGATGAGCGCGCTTTCCTATTTATCAGTTAGGTTAGACCCCACGGCGAACTGCTTGGAAGAATCATCGGGTACAAAATCTACCATCTTTGTGTCTTGGGCCGCCTTAAATTTTGCCCTGTCATCTTCTACTGTTGGCCTCTTCAGGGTTGTGCAATCATCCGGGTCTACCTTGGACCTGTAATACTTAAGCTTTCCTCTGCGCAAGCCTGCTTGCTAGGGCGGCATCTCGTTCGTCACATTCTGCAGCCATATCCTTACTTCCATGGACAGTGATGATCCTTTAGACCCGGAATTTTTAGCTGTAAGTACACATAACACGGCCTCGCCATGAACTTTGTGTAGGCCGGCCTACCGAACAACGCATGATACGGGCTTTTCAACTTCACCACCTCAAACATGATCCATTTTGAGCAAAAATTATCTTTAGACTCGCCAAAAGCAACTTCCAACGAGATCTTTCCCTCTGGCAGGCTGACTTGCCCGGAACTATACCATGAAAAATTGTAGATGTTTTTTGCAGCTGTGACTCCTTGAGACCCATACGCAAGAAAGTTTCCCAGTATAAGATATTGATACTACTTCCACCATCCATTAACACTTTCTTCAACACATAACCATGCACCTGCGGTGCAACCACCAAGGCTAGCAGACCCGGGTGTTCTACAACATCCGGGTGATCTTGTCTACTCCATGTTATCGTGTGTTCTGACCACCTTAGGTATCTCAGGGTTGCGGTGGAAACATCATTGATAGCTCTCTTGATTAACTTCCTCTCCCTCCTGGATGTACCAGTGGTATGAACATGATAATGGCCAAGCTGCTTTGGCTATTGCTGAAATCCACCCTGGCTATTCTGACCAGCCCCTGCGTTGCTGGCTCCTGCGTTTGCACCTGGTGGTGGCCCATTGGTCGGGTTACCACCCGGGCCGGGTCCTCCACCACGGCCGCCGCCGTGCAACAATTTCTGTATCTCCTCGTTTTTCGATCTCTGTAAATCAACACACTGCTCCAAAGAATGATTGGCGGGTCTACCGTTCCTGCTATGGCGAGGACACGGCATCCTGAAGGCCTCTATGTGACTAGTTGGGTGTGGCGGGCCTCAATAATTGTTTCCTCCATTATAATTTCCATCTGTCCTGGGCTTTTGAAACCCGATATTTGCATTGGCAATCAACTCTGAATTTCCCTCACCATATGGCCGCTTGTTCTGATTTCCACCATTGTTGTTACTATGGTTGTTATTGTTCTGTCCTCCACCATTATGGGTTTTTCCTCCATTGTTCGCGTTGCCCTTCCCTTTTTCTTCCTCACTGTCATCTTTGGTCTTATCAGTGGAAGTGTGCTTGTTGCATGCATCCATCAACTTTCCCATAGTAATTTCTGTGACCCGGCTACTGGACTTCATGCGTCCCAATTTCTGAACATGGGGGTCATATCTGCAATTTTTCTCCATGGATTGTATTGCGTTCCTGGGAAGGATATATGTAGATGAATGAAGGATCTCTGTAACAAGGTGAAAGGACAAGGATGTCGCCTAGAGGGGGGTGAATAGGCGATTTAAAACTTTTCCGGTTTAGGCTTGATAAATAAGGAATAAAACTAGATGTTTTAATTTAACAAGCACACAACCTAAATATACTAGGTTCACCTATGTGCGCCAACAAATTATGCTAAGCAAGACAAGTAACAAGGTGATAGCAAGATATAGACTTCAAGCACGAAGGCTATCACAATGTAAATTGCATAAGTAAAGAGCTCGGGTATACAAATAACCGAGGCACACGGAGACGATGATGTATTCCCGAGTTCCTCCTTTTTAGGGGAGTACGTCTCGTTGGAGGGTTGTGAGTTTCAAACTCAAGACGCCACAAATGGCCTCACCCTATTCTCTGATGAACCTCGCACAAAAGCTCGGTTCACCTTCCACTATTGATTTCCTTTTGGGCGGAAATCGAATCCCTTACAACAATCTTGAGGCACAACCCACAAAAGGATTGGGAGCTCCCAAGTGACCACAAAAGGTCTCAATCACCGTCTAAGGTCCAACGACCCAAGAGTAACAAGCTCACGAACTTTCACTTCCACGAATCCTCGTGGAGAGAGCAAACTGATGCACAAAAGCAAAGGCAAGAACACAAGAGGTGCTCAAGTCCTTCACTCCCAAATCCCACCAAAAGCAACTAATGTTTGTGGGGGGGAGAAGAGAGGAAGAACAAAGAAGAACACAACAAATGGAACTCCAAGATCTAGATCGAAAGGGTTCCCCTCACTTAGAGGATAGATGGATTGGTGGAAATGTAGATCTAGATCTCCTCTCTCTTTTCCCTCAAAGATATGCAAGAATCAAGGGAGGAATTGAGAGAGAGGCAAGCTTTCCAAGGTCAACAATGGAGGTGAGAGAGGGGAAAAATTCGTGCTTCGAAGATCTGGACTCTTTGGGGAAGAAGGGGGTCTTTTATAGGTCCCACGAAAAAAGAGCTGTTGCAGGAAAAATAACCCCGGAGACTCCGGTAACATTTCGGTAAGATTCCGGTAACATTCCGGTCTGAGGACAGTGGGTGAACCACTCAGCCCAAAATACACAGACCGGAGACTTTGGACCGGAAACTTCTGGTTCGGACCAGAGACTCCAGCCTACAGAAACAACAACACGAAAACGAAGATATCTTGATCATCCGGACTCCATTTTCGATGTTCTTGGGCTCATTGGAAACGCAACGAAGCGCTTTACAAGATCATGCAGAGAAACATCATAGTCCAATAAGGTAGGATAAAACCAAATAGAGAAAGGTTAAATCTCTCTCTAAAAGAATAACCGGCAAACCTCCAAAACCGAAAACGCAACAAGTTTTCCATACGAAATCCGTTTTCGGTCAACTTGGGCTTGTCATGAAGATCACAACAAGAACCAAAACCCAACAAGAAGAAAAGCCAAATAAGAACCAAGAAAGATGATATGCCAAGTATGCAAAGGTTTGAGCTCTCCACAAAGATGCGATCAAGTTACTCATTTGAGAGCCCCTATTGATAGTACGGTATCTATCCTATAACCCGGTCTCCCACTAACACCATGAGACCGGTAAAGTAGAAACCCTATCAAGATCATACCTTTGCCTTGCGCATTCCACTTGAGCTAGATAATTACGATCTTGATCTTTTCAAGTGGACCACCTATCTTGATTGTGCTTTGCTTGGTGAAGACTCTCATATTGCTCCCCCATACACCAAGATGGGAATGCCCCTCTTAGGAACATCTTCACTTGACCATTATCTCCAAAAGGGTTGCAAGCTTCAAGCATATGATATCGTCTAGATGCCCATCTTGAACTTGTACATCTCAACCTTATTGACGATCACCACTTGACGTCATCCTCCATGAGCTATAAGAAATCTTCCTTTTGATGCAAGCCCATGGAGAGATACCTAACCCCAACAAAGGAATGCCACACACACATAATGGGTTAGTTCACAAAGCTATATGGACAATTTCTTACTATACCATTGGATCACATGATCCCACATGGTATATCATTTAGCTTTGTGTGTTGATCAACTTGAATCCACTCTTTGCACTTAGTCTTGATCAACCTTGTATATTTTCTTCTTCTTGATCATATAAATTATGTCCATTATAATCAATGATCTTGATGGCATACACCCTTGAATCAAACACATGGAGTTCAAGCGATGCCTATGGACAAACCTATAAGAATATCTCAATACAAACATTAGTCCATAAGGATTGTCATTAATTAACAAAACCACGCATGGGCAACATGCATTTTCACCCTGCGCATCCAACTGCGAGCTGACTCGTTTTTCTTGTGCACACACCGATCCAGGTCTTCAATTGTGTAAAGCCGCTTGCAAGTTCCCTAAAAGTTCTTGATAAAAGCTGCCTTGAGTTCGCTCCAAGATTTGATGGACTTCTCAGGGAGGGTATTAAACCAAAGCTTGGCCGCACCATCTGTCATCATAAGATACATGAACTTGGCGTGAAGATTTTCTGAAGCATTGCGAATACACATGGCCATCTCATAACTACTCAACCACATTTCTGGTTCCATGCTAAGATCATAATTTGCAATCTTGCTAGGTTCTTTGAACTTTTCCGGGTAAGGCTCTGCTCTGATGGCATCTGAAAGGCACTTTGGCCCGGCCAAATTTGAAGTAATATTTGCTTGAACCGGCCTTCCCACTGGCGCAGGTGAACTCACTGCTACCCCTGCTGCAGGCGCCGCGTCGGCTCCTCCAGCGCGCGCTGCAGAGCTTGCTGCACGCCTTGCTCTTGAATTGTCAACTATTGCTTGTGCGGCCGATGCTGTAGGTGTGGCTTGCCTGGGCGGTGGAGGCGGCAATTGTTGATTTTCCTGCTCTGCTCTCCGTCGTGCTGAACTTGACTGAATATGCCTCGGGCTTTCTCCCTGGCGGCTCCTCGAGCGGCTATTGTATGGTGTTCCATGTAAACCACTTCTATTATCAGGATAGTTGCCTTGCTGCACCACAGCTGTGCGCAGCATATCTATGGCGCGCCGGGTCTCCACCTCTTGAGGAGAATTTCCCAAAGGAATACGTTCAAGAGCTAAAGTTGTGGCGTACACGTTATCCATTGGGTTGTTGTAGTGACCCGGCGGGGTGTGGAATCTGGGTGGAGGTGGTGGCATGGCCCAGTGTTTCCTCTGGCCCCTCCGGTAGGCACACGCGGTGACCCGGCTAGGACCGTGTCGGGTCTCATTCCACCGGCTCCCCCGGTTTGTCCTGCTCCTGTTCCATAAGCAGGGATCTCCTGCACGACCCTGACTGGCTGGTCCTGCGGAGTAACAAATAAATTAGCCGGATTTAAAGTCTCACCTTGGAGGGGTTGCCGGCTCTGATGCCTCCTGTTGTGTACCCGGGTCATATCGTTGTGGCGGTTCTCCATGACGCTTGCATTGTGTCGCAGACGATTTTCTTGCTCATCCAACTGCTGCTGCCGGGTTGCCATCCTCTGCTTCTCTGCTTCGACATCTCGCCGCTGTTGCTTCAAGGCCTGGCGTGCGGTGTCCAACTCTCTGGCTCGTACATCAGCGTTCTCCGGGGTAACCACCACCGCAAGTGCAGTAGGATCCAACACCAAGTTGTTGCTAAATAGAGCCGGTTTCGGGGGATTGGAAGTCCCCTCACCTCGAGCCCTATTGTAACACCCCAAAAATCCAGTATTGATTTTAGTGGTGTTTTCTCACGCCAGAAAAAAAACTTTTCCTTTTATTAAATGACGTTCTTAAATATATTGTGGATGATCATGACTTTGGTTTTGCTCTCTCTAAAATTTTCCATGTTCCCCAAACTTCATCCACCACCCTCGACCATCTCATGCTTGGGTTCTCCCTCGAAAACCCTATCCCTCCGTGATAATCTTTTGGTCCCGATTATCTCCACTTATCAAAGTGATGTTTATTTCCATCACCAATAAAATTCCACCAAAAACATCAGAGGACTCCCATATCCACACAAAGCCAACCCATGCAAAAATATTGCGTACTCCAATGCAATATTTCCAAGTTTGGCATTAATTCCAGAAATGCCATTTTTAATCCGAGGATGTTTCGGTCAACCTTTACAGCTCCAAAAATATCCTCATAAATTCATGGGAGGAATCATTTTCCATTCCCAACACTTCTCCTTTTGGGAGCAAAATTATTTGGTCAACCTATCTACCACTTCCGTTGTAAGCCCGAAATGGTGCCCATTTGAGATCGTCAAGCAAACCTATACCTAGACAAATCCTATGACCATGAGACTTGGTCACATTGACCACATGGTCCATAGACACACATATCCAGAAAATCACCCCAAGGTTAAGTGTGAAAAATCACTTTGCCATGACCATGCCTTTGTGTCCATTTTTGGACATCTTGTCGAAACTCAATTTACCAGTACCCTTTTGAGCTCAAACTCTATAGACACCATCCTTATGCCACAACGAATCAGTGGTAAATTATCGGGATTTTTCTGAGTTGAGGAAGGCAGCTGTCTTTTCATCGAACACCTTGTGTGTGTTAGGGTTTTCAAAAAACTTGTGTTACGAAGTGTGGAGTTTTGAGTGTGGCCTGTTTGGTTGTGTTGGTCTTGTCCTTGTGAACCCAGTGGTGCAATACGTTTTCCGTTTGGACCTAGGAGTCACCGGGAACGCGCGATGCCGCTCACGTCACGCTCTGTACGTCCCGTACACACGCTTAGGCACGAGCAAAACTTGCTTAGCCCTAACCCCAGCTCCTGCCTTATCTCCTGCTGCAGTAGACCTCGTGCTGCACTGTGTATCCAGCATGTCCTCCCTATCCAGCCCTCCTTCTTATCCCTCCTCTGTAGCCGGAGAACGTCAGCCGTGACCTCACGGCGCCATCAATGGCCGCAATGGCCACGCACCTACGTCTTCCCCCCCTCCGGCTATAAAAGGAACCCCAGACCCTCCCATTTCGATGCACCACGCACTCCCTTCTCCCAGAGCCTTTCCAGATTTTTTCAGAGCAGAAATCCTAGCCGAGCTTCGAGCTTCGGCCACGGCCACCTGAGCCATGTCGGGCTGGAACTCGAGCCACCCAGCACCTCCCCTCGCCCCTAGCCCCTCCCCTGGTCGCGGTACGCCACCGCCGTCCCACTCCCCGGACCAGTTCGTCGAGGAACGTGTCGCCTGGAGCTCCCCAAGTTTCGGCCGCCATGGCCGTACCGCGAGCTCGCGGGCGCCGTGCGCAGAGGCTGCCCCCGCCAGCAAGGAGCTCTCCCGGGGCGCCGGGTGAGGCGGTGACCTCGCCTCCGTCCGCGCCTTGCTCAGCCAGGCCGCCTGCCGCTGCCGGTCGGCCGCTCCCGTGCTCTCCCGTGCGTCTCCCGTACGTGAGCTCAAGCTAGAAGAAAAGAGTACATTGAACTGATCGGCGTATTCTCTGCTTTCCGCTTTCCTCAAGCTAAAGCGTATTTCTATGCTTTACGCTCTCCTGCATGGAAGCGTATTCCCGGGAAACCCGTTTTCTTAGCGCGAAAACGTATTTCCAGAAATATGCCACCCTGGTCAGCCCAGTCAACCCGAGCCTGTTATCTATCGCCCTGTGCAGCAGATAGCTAAACTTCGCACCCATTTTCTCCAAAACCACAACTCCGATTGGGTGATTCAAATTTCTAAATTCCTATCTTTGCGAGATCTGTCAAATGGTATGGATTCCACATTTTTCCATTAAATATTCCGGGTAGCACACTTTATGTGTGATACCACCCCGTCGGCGCGGTGTAGGGCTACCGGTGCCCGAGTTCGCGACGTCTTTACTTCATCGACAAACCAAAGAACAACTACATGACCCCGAGGCAAGCTAACCACTTGCTATGACCAGTCTTGCAGTGCTGTTTGCTTATTTGATTACATATTACCATGTCATGTATGTGTATGTGTTTGCTTGTTATTCCTGAACTGTGCGTCATAAGATATCATGACTTTGACATTTCATTTCCGTAGAGTTGTGGTGTCTGTTTGGGGGTATTGAGCACCACTCCCCATTCCCGAGGCGATGGACTGGAGGAACCGCCACAGTCGAAGGAATAGTGGAACGATGCAACTGTGCTAACTTTTGTAGTCAAACGAGATGGCGTTGGTCGGAGGTATCTCCGCCACAGTCGTCCGGTTGATGCTAACCACCTGTGCTAACTTCTTGTATTGATATGTGATGGCGCCTTAGTCCCCCGGTCAATACAAACTAACTATTGCTTGAAATATTGTGTTGCTAATGTCTTGTCGTTCGATCATATATTATTATGATATTGTGATTGTTGTGTTGGACTGAACATCTGTTGTTTGGACTTGTTGTGATGAAATTTGATTAAACGAAACCCCCCTCCAAACATCGATAGGGTCAGTCCATAGTGCCACTAATCTGAACATCGAAAGCACTACCACTGTCGCTCATATGGGCGGGCCGTGGCCTACGTAACCTATTGAGCCTCCTTTGATGGTACCATTTTGGCAAGACTAGTCAGTTACTTTTGTGGTTGGGGCTAGTATTGTGAAGGTTCCAAAGCTAGGCGTCACTCATCTGTTGGGGGCGTGCCAGATTCACTTCGTCATAAGACATGGTCACAGGGAGATGTCGGTAGCTATACAGGGAGTGTCTTGGTAGAGTGAACGGTCATGTGAGTGTATCTTGCTGAGTTCGTCTTAGGGATGATGTCCTAAAGTACCGGCTCAGTGTGGTGCACTTAGATGGGTGGTAACTGCAGTCTCCCGAGAGTGTCACATCTGGATGTCTAGCCTCGTTCCAAGGTTATGGAACAACAGTTCATTGTCTGTCACACTGTGTGTCTTTGTCGTGTCAGGAGGTTAAACTTAAGATCTGTAGAAAGAATTAATGAACGACGTGATCTCACTTAATAAACAATAAGATGATGCAGGGAATGTTACTTGAGAGGACAAATGTTATAAGGCCAGTGGGCCTAGCAGTGGTGACAGATGTGATAAGCCTCGTGAGGCTAGAGGCCAGTGGGCCTAGCTGTGATGACATGAGTTGTTGTGTTACTTGGTACCAACTGGTGCACTCGTTTACTCGTCACAGGTAATTTCTTTATGTGATTGCCGGTGCACGATCCAACCCCACCTGGCTTGGACTCTGCACTGATGATACCCGTTGTTTGCTTATGCTATGTTTTGATTGTGATGCCATGCTACCTTTGTGTTATCATATTGGTCTACCTAGAGTGGACACTTGCCATGTTGTAGGATTTTATTTCCAATGGATATCTTGTTGCATTATTGTTGGACTGTTCGTGTCAAGTGGTTATTCTTGCGAGTACGTCATTGTACTCACGTTGGCTATTCTAATGGCTAGACTTTGGCGAGGATTCAACTCCTAACTTAGCAAGGAGGTGGAGCATGAGCGTGCTAGGATCAGTAGCCCAGCCAGATGCCTGTGGAATGGAGCTGCTCCAAGCCGTTGCCTTGGCCGTCTTCCGCTGCCAGTTAAACTCTGTCCTGAGCCATGCTTGGCAAGATATTTTGTAATAACTTGATGGCCTTGTAAGCCATTTGTAGCACTTGTTGTGTCTGATTGTGTAATGATTTCTATTATGTTGCACTGTCGTGACGTGCGGCCAGATATCTTGGGCTGGCGCACGGGGTGACCGCCTTTCTGGCGAGATGTGCCAGGGAGGGGTGTCACAGACGTGGTATCAGAGCACCAGGCTGGCTGTAGACTACCCTAGCATGGAAAGCCCCGCCTTACTATTTGCCGACAAGCAGCCCGATGGATTTGGCCCATCTCCGCCTAATCGGCATGGATACTGTTGGTCAACAGTGAGGCTCGCCAGTTTCTTCCATGAGAAGGAATCGACACTACCCAGTAGATATGAGACCCCAGTCCTAGCTGCCATTTATTGTAACATCCCAATTTTTTCAAAAGGTTGAAAAATCAGAAAAATTTAAAACTTTTGAAATCTATTATGTATTTTGCTTTAAAAAGAAAATTCATGCATACATTCATCTGCATATTGTGTTGTTGCATTGGTATATTTCAAAAGTGAGAATTATAATTTTCACTTGAAAACATATTTGAGAAAATATATCAAAGGGACAATTTATGTCCTATATATTAATTTGACTTTTCTTGTTTAAATGTTATGTTTATTGTTTGGTTCTGATTTGTTTGTTTTGTTGAACATGGTTGTAAAATAAATTATCTTTCAAATAATTACAATTGTGGTATTAAGATCTACTTAAGCCACATTTGTTTGTTCTAAAACTTATTTTAAACTTTGACATTAAGTGTCATGTTGTTTATTAAAAACCTAGTTTAGAAATCAAAATGTTTTCTATTTGAAAAGGTGTGTTTGGTTGTGAATTGTTTGTTTGTATGGAGAATTATTCTATTACTTACCTATTCTATATTTTCAAATTTATAGTTTTGCTTTTGAAAGAAAATATTTATTTGGATCTTAAAATGAGCTTTGAATTCATTTTAAATTATCAAACCCTTTTTAAACAAAATGAGTTTTATGAAAATTATCTTTTTGAGTGATATGTAATATTATTACTCATAAATTGCTTTGGTTTAAAATATAATTTCAAAAGGAATTTATAAAAACCTATAGTTTTCAAATGACATTATTATGTCCAAAATTCATTTAAACACTTTTCAAAATTTTGGTTGACAAAATATTTTGGAAATGCTTTTTGAAAGTTTCAAAATAAAGAGTTTGAATTTACAAAATAATAGAAATTGGTTTCAATCCAAAAGGATTCATATTTTAAAAGTTATGAATTTTAGAAATTTTCAGAAAAGAAAAAGGAATAGCAAAAAAATGCGAAACGGGCCTAACTGGGGCGAACCCATCTCTTCTCTACCGCGCGTGCAGCAGACAGCAGCCAAACACCTCCTTCTCCCAATGACAGCCCGGACCCGCAGGATGACGCCAGCAATGACGTCATCACCATCAACCTCCTGGCCAAGAAATCCGCCTCGAACCCTAGCCCAAATCCGGATCAAATTCGACGGTTTTAAACGTGATTATCCCGAACCCTCTGCCCTATATAAGCTCCATGACCCGTCTCTCGTTTGCCGCCAAAACCCTAGCGAATATGCCCCCAGGCTGCTCGCATTGATCCCCGCCGTGTCGCCACTGCCGCCGCCGTGTTCTGCAAATTCCGGCGAACGTGGACGACCCGAGCCATCCTCTCTGCTCCATACTCCTTCTCTCCTCCTAGCGCATCTTCTGAAATTTTGCGGTATTTTATTTCGCAGCGAAATCGACGCGTCCGTCCTCACCGAAGGTTGCCACCGCCGTCCTCTACTCCAGCGAGCACTAGAGGGAGAAGCAGAGCACGCCCGCGACCCCGACCTCGCCATCAAGCTCGCCTCGGCTACCTGCATCCAGTGGTATGATCACCTCGTCCCCGTAGTCCGTAGATCGCCGTATCCTTGCTCGGCCATCCATGGCGCCGCCACACCAGAGCCACACCGACGACCTAGCGCCGCTCAGGTTTGGTCTGGGAAACGGAGACCGTCCGATCTGTTTTGAACGCTCACGATTAGATCCGGATCGAACCGGTACCGGCCAACCGTAACGCGCCACGTCATCAAGTTTCCCACTTGTGCCCGCTTGTCCGCGTCTGCGCCACGTCCGTCCGCGTCCGCGCCACGTAGCCCGCATTGAAGACGCGCACCAATCAGCGCCCGCCACGTGGCCAAGGACGCCAGCGCGAAGATTCTTTTAGTCTTCTTTACGTTTTAGCCCCTACGCATCACAGATTAGTCCCTGCGTTTTCAATCACATATTAATTTTTCTCGTTTATCCAAATTTTATGAAAATTATATTTTTGGAAACCTTATAACTTGTAGAAATTTTTGGTATACTTATTTTGAGGTTTTGTCGAAATTAATTTAGATAAATTTTAAAAGTTGTTTAAATAGTATTTTGGCTATATTTTAAATTTAAAAATAGATTTTTGAGCAAACTCTTTTGCCATAGTTTTGTATGCCTAAGTATTGGCCGTAGGTATACTCTATTATTTTTGTAAAATTATTTTTAATGAATTTTTGAGTAAATAGTGATTAAATGCTTTTTAGGTGTTATTTAATTAATAAAATGTATTAAGAATTATTTTCTTCTTATATTTCGACTGAAACATGACTTAGTCATATTTTGATGACTTTAGTTGATAAAAAGTACTTAGAAATATTTTGTCTCTCAAAACAAAACTATTTCTTCCTTAGAAAATATTTGACAAGTTTTTGACAACATTATTTCCTTAGAAAAATTTCAACATCTTAATAGTGCTAAATCTTCTCCTTAGAAAAATTTAGCATCTTGAAAACTTAGTTGTTTTATAATATTTTTCTAAGTGATATTGTTTAAGTGTTTGTCCTTAGAAATTTTATCAACTATTGTTTTAAAGTATTTTCCTTAGAAAATTTAGCAATTATGTTTTGTTTACTTTTCCTTAGAAATTATTTGGACTCATTGTTTGACCTTTGATCCTTAGTCATTTTTGGACCATCTTACTTGTCTTGCATTAACTTAGAATAATTTCATGGCATGGCATGCATCTCTAGTCCTTAGAAATATTTTGCACTTCTTACATGGCATTCCTCCTTAGAAAAATTGAGGATGCATGTTAGCCCTTTTGACCCTCCTAGTCGAAAACCACTAAGCTAGAATTAGTGGAAACCAATGAAGGACTTAGCCAAGAAAACAAGACTCCAGAAGCATCTCCAAGAAGTAAGAGTACTTAGAAGAAAATCAAGAAGAAGTTCATGAAGACCAACCACCTACATTTTTCTAAGTCTTTCTTTCCTTTCTGCCCTTTTCTTCCTTCTTCTCTTAGACTTCATGGTGACTAATTTATATTCAAGACCAACCTGGATGCTGCCAACACCATCAAGTCTGCAGAACCATCAAGTCTACAAATTTCAATGAAGTCAACACACCAAGGAACAAGCGACAAGGAAGTCTGAAGATGATTCTTTGGAAGACCAACTACTACATCTTTCTTTCTATTTTTCCTCCTTCCTAATTTTGTCTTTCACTTTGGACATAGACCAAGTCCTTTGTGTTTATGACTAAGTTCCTAGAGTGCTAATTGAAGACCATTGAAGATCAATGAAACTGCAAAGGAGTAGAAGATGTTTTGAAGATCAAACTTGTGAAGACTTGAAGTAGCCTTACAACTTTTCAAGTTGTCGTTTTATCAAGTTTATTCTTGCTCAACCTTGACCTTGCCTTAGCCAATTGGATTAAGTTATTTTATGTCTTTTTCCTTAGTTTGTTCTGTATGTCATTCACATAATAATTTCCTTGTGTCATTCTGCATCTCATGCATGTCATATTTTCTTAAGTATTGTTTGGCTGCATATTTATTGTGAATTGTTTGATGTGTTAGAAATTCCGGAGAGAGACGAAGGTTGTTACAACTGCTACTAGTGCACTCCCTGTTGCCAAGGCAAGTGGCACACCCCATAAATTTCCTAAGTATTTTTCTATGCATGACTTAGTGTATTTCTTTATATGCATGTGTTGGATAGTATTGCTATGCTAAAACTACTATCTCCTTTACACTAGTTGTGTCTAGAACCCTTTGATAACTTAGTAGAATATTTGATGCTATGCAAATGTGTTTTCTTTAAAGCTTAACTCTACTAAGTAATTTATCACCTGGGTGGACTTGGTTATGAAAAGATGATGGAAAGGTTGAGTGTCATCTCTTAGGGGTGACCTCTAAGGGATGGTCACCCAGGGTATTAAGGGGCCAATGTTTTCTCAAGTGAAGATTGCTTCCATGTAGCCATTAGTCATATGGGCTCTGCTTGATGGATTAAGTTGTGTGGACTCGTCCCGACTTGACAGGTGGTGGTAGAATGGTTAGAATGGGAGCGCGTCAAGTCGGTATGGGATGGGAAAATGCTTCTGAAAAGTCTCGTCTCAACTCTCTCCTTTTCCTTAGCACAAATTGAGTGCTTGAGGATAGTTTGGGTTTGTTGGGTCTAATGGTGAAAGTGCACAACCTCTGCAGAGTTAAAAACTAAGTACTTAGCCGTGTCCCCGGTTACGGACAATTCAAGCAGCTGATCAAGGATGTCAACGGAGGCTCCCAACATCTCATTTCTTTAAGTAAAATTTTGATGGGTGAACAAGGGTAGACGAGACTATGGATTTCATGCCATATTGTCTCAAACATTTGAAGAAAATGTTTTACAAAGTGTTAGGCAAAATTGGCTTTTATGCAAAACAGCCTTGAACTCCACCAGCCAAATATGCATATAGGCTGTAGAGTTATTCCATTAAGTGTCCACATAGTGTCACTTGCCAGATCCATTTTTAATGGTATCTGACCCACTCTGTTGCAAAATTTTATTTGTTGCAGATTGTTCTGACGACGAGTGAGTTTTCGTTAAGGTTTCGAGTCTGCAACCAACATGTTTTCGCCTGTGGCACATGAAGATGATGGAGACTCCATGAAGAATAAATTTCCGCTGCTTTACTCTTTCAAAGCTAGCTTCGTGCTATGCAATTTGTAATGAATATTTTCCTAAGTACTGGATCCGCGTGTAATAATTGATACTTTGTTGTGATATTCATCGTAAACTGTGTGTGCAAATGAATCGATCCAGGGGTTTGCACTATACACAGGTACCTTGCCAATTTCTAAGTGCAGGTACGCTACAGATGGTGTCAGAGCACTGTGTTGCCTGTAGGTTCGAAACCCTAAGTTTGGTTAGAAATAAGAAAGCCATAGGACAAAATTTTATTTTCTCTAAGTCCAAAACTTTTCTAATGCCATTCTTTAACTATCTTAACTGCTTGCTTTCTAAACACCTTCTCTTGATTTAGATGACCAGCCTCATTGAATCAATCAAGAAAGGACCAGTGATGACCATGACTCTACAATGTGACACCGAGTTTCCAAGAGCACTTAAGGATACCATGAAGAGCTTGGGATTTGAAGGAGAAGCAATATACAAAGGATTTCCTTTCATGGGTGAAGGTCAAGAGTACTGGTGGTTGCAACTACATATATACAAGAACAAGGACGATGACCACAAGACCAAAGGATGCTGCATGTTCACAAACCCAATACTCCACCCATCATTCTTTGAATCAGCAAGAAGTGCAGCTTGGGAGGCAATCGAACACCTTGGAGGAAGACTTCGATTCAGACTCCACAACACCCAGAAGTACCTTGATGAACTGAAAGAGATAGAGGAAGAACTCGATGCACTCAAGAAGGAGATAGAATAGACCCCCTTATGTATTAGAATAAAGAAACCATGTTGATGTATTGACCTATCAAATTGTGGCATGGCAGTACTAACATATTGTTTCCCCATATCCTAGGCGTACTTTCGATCCAAAAACGACTAGTTTGGTTTTCTCAAAAGTTTGTGAGTTTTTATCATGTGTGGTTGATTGTGTCAAATTGCTTGTATGGGTAGGAATATTTCTCCTAGATCTGTCTATCTTTTGCTTATCTATGCTTAAACCACAGATGTCTCCCCATAGTGCACCTGAATACAATAACAACAACAACAGTGAAGCAATGTTGTAGAAGATGATGGCAACACAAACCCAGCTGATGACCATGATGACTCAGATCAAAGCAAATCAAAGTGAACCACCACCACCCCTTACCCAGATGGATAGACTTGTCAAATTTTTAAGTCTTGAACCTTACACTTTCAACCCTACAAATGAGCCAATTGCGGCAATCGACTAGCTACAATCAGTAGAAAAGGATCTAGTAACCTGTGAGTGCACCGACAAAGAGAAAGTAGATTTTGCATCTTATTTCTTGGAAGGACCTTGTATTCAATGGTGGAGAACTTATCAAAGCACTCGCAATTGTGGTACTATAACTTGGAAAGAGTTCAAGAAAGAATTTTGCAATGCTCACATCTCCTCTGACATTTTGAACCTGAAGCAAGAAGAGTTCCTAAACCTGAGGCAAGGGGACAGGACGCTCAAGGAGTATAGAGATGACTTCTATGCATTGTCTCGTTATGCCCCTGAAGACATAGATACCGAGGGGAAGAGGAAGGCAAATTTTCTCAAGAGACTGTGCGACGAGATGAAAGTCCCTTTCACAGTCACATACGCTTTGGAGTATCAGGCCTTATTGGACCAAGCAATCATACTGGAAGATATTATCAAGAAGACTGGAAATAGGAAGGGAAAGCTGAGTATCAACAAACATCATTCTGAGCCTTCATTCAAGAGACACCCTACTCCTGAAGTGAACCATAGTCACAAACAGGGGAATCACCATAATAGAGGGAGTCACCTCAAACATCTTGATCACAAGAGTGAATTCAAGGGAAGCAATGGAGACCACAAGAAAAACATCAGTCATATCACCTGTTTCACCTGCAGGAAGCAAGGACATTACTCTATTGAGTGCCCAGACAAGAAACCCCAGAACAACCCCCACAATAAAGATATCAGCCAAGTGCTTTGCTACAAGTGCAATAACACGGGCCATTACGCCAATGAGAGCCCAGAAAAGAAAAGGGATGAAGCAGCTGCAAAGCCAAATCCTTTTGACAAGGGCTATGTGAATCATATTCATATGGAAAGAAACTACACTGAGCCCAGTATGGTGATCGGTACGCTCTCAATCAAGTATCCACTTCGAAGTTTTCACTACCAACAAAAATTCTTTTAAGGGTGGTAGCCCAACCAGATATCCCAGTCACAACCCTTTTGCTAGCCTTCCCAAATCTCGGGACGAGATTCCTTTTAAGGGTGGTAGTCTGTAACATCCCAAATTTTTCAAAAGGTTGAAAAATCAGAAAAATTTAAAACTTTTGAAAACTATTATGTATTTTGCTTTAAAAAGAAAATTCATGCATACATTCATCTGCATATTGTGTTGTTGCATTGGTATATTTCAAAAGTGAGAATTATAATTTTCACTTGAAAACATATTTGAGAAAATATATCAAAGGGACAATTTATGTCCTATATATTAATTTGACTTTTCTTGTTTAAATGTTATGTTTATTGTTTGGTTTTGATTTGTTTGTTTTGTTGAACATGGTTGTAAAATAAATTATCTTTCAAATAATTACAATTGTGGTATTAAGATCTACTTAAGCCACATTTGTTTGTTCTAAAACTTATTTTAAACTTTGACATTAAGTGTCATATTGTTTATTAAAAACCTAGTTTAGAAATCAAAATGCTTTCTATTTGAAAAAGTGTGTTTGGTTGTGAATTGTTTGTTTGTATGGAGAATTATTCTATCACTTACCTATTCTATATTTTCAAATTTATAGTTTTGCTTTTGAAAGAAAATATTTATTTGGATCTTGAAATGAGCTTTGAATTCATTTTGAATTATCAAACCCTTTTTAAACAAAATGAGTTTTATGAAAATTATCTTTTTGAGTGATATGTAATATTATTACTCATAAATTGCTTTGGTTTAAAATATAATTTCAAAAGGAATTTATAAAAACCTATAGTTTTCAAATGACATTATTATGTCCAAAATTCATTTAAACACTTTTCAAAAATTTAGTTGACAAAATATTTTGGAAATGCTTTTTGAAAGTTTCAAAATAAAGAGTTTGAATTTACAAAATTATAGAAATTGGTTTGAATCCAAAAGGATTCATATTTAAAAGTTATGAATTTTAGAAATTTTCAGAAAAGAAAAAGGAATAGCAAAAAAATGCGAAACGGGCCTAACTGGGCCAAACCCATCTCTTCTCTACCGCGCGTGCAGCAGACAGCAGCCCAACACCTCCTTCTCCCAATGACAGTCGGGACCCGCAGGATGACGCCAGCAACGACGTCATCTCCATCAACCTCCTGGCCAAGAAATCTGCCTCGAACCCTAGCCCAAATCCGGATCAAATTCGACAGTTTTAAACGTGATTATCCCGAACCCTCTGCCCTATATAAGCTCCACGACCCCGTCTCTCGTTTGCCCCCAAAACCCTAGCGAATACGCCCCCAGGCTGCTCGCATTGATCCCCGTCGTGCCGCCACTGCCGCCGCTGTGTTCTGCAAATTCCGGCGAACGTGGTCGACCCCGAGCCATCCTCTCTGCTCCATACTCCTTCTCTCCTCCTAGCGCATCTTCTGAAATTTTGCGGTATTTTATTTCGCAGCGAAATCGACGCGTCCGTCCTCACCGAAGGTTGCCACCGCCGTCCTCTACTCCAGCGAGCACTAGAGGGAGAAGCAGAGCACGCCCGCGACCCCGACCTCGCCATCAAGCTCGCCTTGGCTACCTGCATCCAGTGGTATGATCACCTCATCCCCGTAGTCCGTAGATCGCCGTATCCTTGCTCGGCCGTCCATGGCACCGCCGCACCGGAGCCACACCGACGACCTAGCGCCGCTCGGGTATGGTCTGGGAAACGGAGACCGTCCGATCTGTTTTGAATGCTCACGATTAGACATAGACCAAGTCCTTTGTGTTTATGAAGTCAACACACCAAGGAACAAGCGACAAGGAAGTCTGAAGATGATTCTTTGGAAGACCAACTACTACATCTTTCTTTCTATTTTTCCTCCTTCCTAATTTTGTCTTTCACTTTGGACATAGACCAAGTCCTTTGTGTTTATGACTAAGTTCCTAGAGTGCTAATTGAAGACCATTGAAGATCAATGAAACTGCAAAGGAGTAGAAGATGTTTTGAAGATCAAACTTGTGAAGACTTGAAGTAGCCTTACAACTTTTCAAGTTGTCGTTTTATCAAGTTTATTCTTGCTCAACCTTGACATTGCCTTAGCCAATTGGATTAAGTTATTTTATGTCTTTTTCCTTAGTTTGTTCTGTATGTCATTCACATCATAATTTCCTTGTGTCATTCTGCATCTCATGCATGTCATATTTTCTTAAGTATTGTTTGGCTGCATATTTATTGTGAATTGTTTGATGTGTTAGAAATTCCGGAGAGAGACGAAGGTTGTTACAACTGCTACTAGTGCACTCCCTGTTGCCAAGGCAAGTGGCACACCCCATAAATTTCCTAATTATTTTTCTATGCATGACTTAGTGTATTTCTTTATATGCATGTGTTGGATAGTATTGCTATGCTAAAACTACTATCTCCTTTACACTAGTTGTGTCTAGAACC
This sequence comes from Poa pratensis, assembly GCA_947311845.1. NCBI lineage: Eukaryota > Viridiplantae > Streptophyta > Magnoliopsida > Poales > Poaceae > Poa > Poa pratensis. The sequence continues at coordinate 65,440,406 of CAMZMU010000128.1, read as the reverse complement.
CTTTGATAACTTAGTAGAATATTTGGTGCTATGCAAATGTGTTTTCTTTAAAGCTTAACTCTACTAAGTAATTTATCACCTAGGTGGACTTGGTTATGAAAAGATGATGGAAAGGTTGAGTGTCATCTCTTAGGGGTGACCTCTAAGGGATGGTCACTTGTGGTTGCCACCCAGGGTATGAAGGGGACAATGTTTTCTTCAAGTGAAGATTGCTTTCCGTGCAGCCATTAGTCATATGGGCTATGACTTGATGGATTAAGTTGTGTGGACTCGTCCCGACTTGACAGGTGGTGGTAGAATGGTTAGAATGGGAGCGCGTCAAGTCGGTATGGGATGGGAAAATGCTTCTGAAAAGTCTCGTCTCAACTCTCTCCTTTTCCTTAACACAAATTGAGTGCTTGAGGATAGTTTGGGTTTGTTGGGTCTAATGGTGAAAGTGCACAACCTCTGCAGAGTTAAAAACTAAGTACTTAGCCGTGTCCCCGGTTACGAACAATTCAAGCAGCTGATCAAGGATGTCAACGGAGGCTCCCAACATCTCAGTTTCTTTAAGTAAAATTTTGATGGGTGAACAAGGGTAGACGAGACTATGGATTTCATGCCATATTGTCTCAAACATTTGAAGAAAATGTTTTGCAAAGTGTTAGGCAAAATTGGCTTTTATACAAAACAGCCTTGAACTCCACCAGCCAAATATGCATATAGGCTATAGAGTTATTCCATTAAGTGTCCACATAGTGTCACTTGCCAGATCCATTTTTAATGGTATCTGACCCACTCTGTTGCAAAATTTTATTTGTTGCAGATTGTTCTGACGACGAGTGAGTTTTCGTTAAGGTTTCGAGTCTGCAACCAACATGTTTTCGCCTATGGCACATGAAGATGATGGAGACTCCATGAAGAATAAATTTCCGCTGCTTTACTCTTTCAAAACTAGCTTCGTGCTATGCAATTTGTAATGAATATTTTCCTAAGTACTGGATCCGCGTGTAATAATTGATACTTTGTTGTGATATTCATCGTAAACTGTGTGTGCAAATGAATCGATCCAGGGGTTTGCACTATACACAGGTACCTTGCCAATTTCTAAGTGCAGGTACGCTACATTTATCCCCACCCTCGCCTGCTATCCTTGGCAACCCAGCTCTCCTGAATTAGGATCCCACATTCTTATCTCATCCTACACCCAGAGCCAAAATAATCATATGGCGAACCCCCAGGTCATCCTGGAAACCACTGCCGAGGAGCATGGCAGATTCCCACTGATGCTTTGGAAGGCCATCTGTGGTCTTCTTGGTAGGCCTGCTCGCCCTCGATATGTGGTGTTCGAGAACTCACTCTCGCCTGCCGGGAGTGAATTTCGTCCAGACGTGCATGTCGGCTCGTGTCCGTTGGACACAAGTCAGTCTTACTTGATCCAAGGTAGGAGCACGCCAACTCTTAATCAAGCCATCCAGGTAGCAGCCTGGGAAGGTCTCGTCCGCCTGCGGTACTCGGAACCGGCGATGGCGGAAAGTCGAGCTTTCCACCTTCTCCTAGCCAGACCCCAGCATGGTGCGGAGGCTATCCAAACTTCCATTAGAGAAGAAGTCGACCCTGCCGTAATCACACTGGTCACCTACGGGGCTGCAATGACAAGGTTTTGCCATTCTCTGATGGAGGAGCTCATGACCACAAGGCACAACCTTGGTCGTGCTCACCAGCAACTGTGTCGAGCAAGGAACCTACCTAACCTCAACCATAGACCATCTTAGAGTACAGGACTCCCATTCCCGGATGATTTGCCGGAACCCAGTCTTGATGCCTCTGGGACACAAGCACTAGCCCGAGTTCAGCAGCACCTCCAAGCATGAGGTATAATCCTCGAAGGTGTGCCTGTAATTCCCCTCCCCACGGAAGATGGAGATGTGGACACCACTCTTCGCCTCGGCCACGCTCCACCGACTACCAGAGGCTGTCAAGCGGAGTAGAACCCTTGTTTAGATAGCCTGAGTGGCGCTTGTGTGTTGGTAGGTGATAAGCGGCGAGGTTGCTTGTTTGTTTGGTTGTTTGTGTTGTGTTGGTTTGTAATGTATGTTTGTTGTATGCTTTCTGGTTGATGTCGAATCAGCCCGGAATAAAACTTGGTGTTCTGACCCTCTTGTTAACCACTTGGTTGACACATGGTGGAATATCATGCCTTTTTCAGCTAATGCCCTTTTTAGAAATGACAGATCACTTGAAAAACAGGGACAGTATATGTGAACCCAGACGCATATGCCCACCTGAGAATTAACACAAACATCGAATGGCATTATTTTCTAATGCGCAAAATATTTTTGTGTGTGTTGCACAAGTTTAACTATTAAGTTGAAGTATTTAATGAGACACTGTAACCACGGTGTCCTGCTCACTTAATGTAGGCTCGTGCATAGGTTTGAAAAACTCATACATGTATCGACGCAAGGTTCCTCGCCCAATATGAACCTTGTGAGGACTCATGTTAAAGAAAGGGCCCAAGCCCTCCACGATGAACCCCCATCACAAGCTTTAGTTGCTTGTTGAGTGTCCCATCATCGTTGGAGCACAAAAGGATTTCTTGTAGAGTGTTGTGTCAGTCGTCGTGCGCCTGTTTATCCGATATGGTTGAAATGATTATGCCATACTGCTGCACCGATTTGTTTGGGGCCATAAAAATGCAGGATTATTTTGCTAAAATGATATTTTCTAAGAATAGAAATTCTACTGCTTATATGTGTGTACCCTAGCCATGCTATCTTTGCTGCAAGACAAGAAGTATGGGCGGTGGAAAACTTTCAGAAATGAAGGACGTAGGTTCTACTCCAACTAGTCACGGTGGGCATAAAACCCGAAACCCGAAGCCCGAACCCGTATTACCCGAGCCCGAACCCGTAGTACCCGAACCCGACCAACCCGAACGTTGCAACGGGTATCAGATGTGAAAACCCGAATTTATTTGTTGCAATATGGGTAACAAGCCACGGAACCCGAATTACCCGAAAAACCCGAAATAAATTCGACAGCCCAACAAATTTTCACCAGCGCGTGAGGCCCAGCCCAACTACACCCTAAACCTAGGTTTTCTACGCCCTATCCTCACTCCACCAGTCACCAACTCACCACTCACCAGACAACAGTCCCCGCCCCAGCCCCCAGCCGCTCCCGCACCCAGCCGCCAGCCCGCCACCACCTCACTCCTCACCCCACCGCCGGCCCTCGCGCCGCCGATTCGCCGCCGTCGGGCGTCCGTTCTTCCGCCGCCGACGGCCAACGCGACCGGCATAGCCTGCTCAGAGCTGCTCCTCATTGACTCGCCGTCGCCTGCCCGGAGCTGCTCCTCATTGACTCGCCGTCGCCTGCCCGGAGCTGCTCCTGTCGTCGTCCATCGCCTGCCCGTAGGCCAGAGCTGCTCCTGCCGTCGTACACCGGAGCTGCTCTCCTGCTCCTTCCTTCCTCAGATCGTTATGCTGCTCGTGGCAGGTAAGGTATCTTTCTCTCTCGATTTTCTGCTGCTGTGTAGTGTACTAGTGTGCGTCAGCCGTCAGTATATTGGCTCCGTGCGTCAGTCGTCAGGTTATTCTTGCTTCATCTTGTACTGTCATCTGGTGCTTGTTTGCTTGGTATGGATCTTGTGTTAGCAGTAGCAGAGTAGCAGTAGTGTTAGATTGTGTTAGGAGTAGCACTAGGCTTGATCTTGTGTACTACTGGTGTTGATCTTGAGGTGTACTCGAGGTGTCGCAGTTGTCATTACCTAAACTGAATAAAATAGGTGTTGTTTTCTCTTGCAGTACTAGGGGTAGAGTACAATAACATGTTAACTGAACTTGCGTGAGTGGCAGCAGTAGCAAGTTCTTGTGGAATTGTGTCATTTCAGAAAGGCTAGTTCTTGTAGAATCCTGTTTATTTTCCCTTCAATGGTCCGTCACTTGTTCATTATTCCGATAGGAGTAGATGCAAGCGACAGTGTGGTAAAATGTGTAAAATTGCAGTCTGATTGTTTATTCAGTACAGTGTAGTTCATGCAAGTACTTGTGCAGCAGAAAGTTCTTGCTTCTCAAGTTTTCTCAAGCGTTTTCTGAAACACTGCTCCATTTAGAGTTCTTGGTCTTGTTGATGTAGGTCTTGTTAGTTGTCTTGACAGGAAACTTGGAGTAGCTGTAGCAACAAGAAATCCTAGCGAATTCATCAAGGCCTGATTGCCTGAACCTAGAACTGAGTTCAGTTATCGTTTTTTTATTGCAGAAGAGGTCTCAGGGGCAAGCTACAAGCCTGCAACGACTCTAGGCAGTGAATGACAGAACAATCAACCAATGTAAGGCTTGTTTAGTCGATTATCAGTACATGCTTGCTTATTTGTGGTTGCTTTGCTAGCTTATTTACTCTGATCTGATATATATCTAGGTGCTTGCTTGTATTATATATTTTGTAGTTGCTTTGCTTGCTTATAAATTTTGGTAGCATGCTTGTCTTTTACTCATTTTACTCTGATCTGACTTGTCTCCACCTCTATTTTAGATGGCTGAAACTGTTGACTCCGAGAATGCTCTTGTGCCTATGAATTATGAGATGTCGGAGCCATCAGGTGACGAGTTGCCTAGTTCACAACCCTCAACACAGCAGTCTGCACCTGCAAAGGGAAATGAGCATGATGCCATTGATGTTGACCAGTTGCCCGAGAAAGAAGAAGACAAGGGAAGGAAAGAGATGGCAGCAAGGTCACAGTGGTGGGCACACTATGAGAAGGTCAAGATTGGCAATGTGGTGAAGGCAGGAAGGTGCAAGTATTGCACCCGTGTCATAAAGGCTGAATCAAAGGGACATGGCACATCATCTTTGAAGATCCAACTCAAAGCACTCTACAAGCCACTCAAGGTGAAGCCCCAACCACTTGGAAGTTTGATGCTGAAGCTCTTAAGGACGCTTTTGCTGAGATGGTAATCGAGGATGAGCTGCCTTTTGCTTTTGGTGAGAAGGCTGGCTTTAGGAAATTCATGTCCAAGGCTTGTCCACGATTCAATGCGCCATCTAGAAGAACCTGCACCCGAGATGTTGTTCGTTGTTATTTCAAAGAGAAGGCCAAGTTGAAGAAATTTATAAAAGATTCTTGTCAAAGAGTTTGCCTAACAACAGATTGTTGGACATCTCAGCAGCTAGATGGATATATGACTGTGACAGCAAGCTTTATTGATGAGAACTGGATTTTGCATAAAAAAGTGATCAATTTCTTCTTGGTCAAGGGGCACAAGGGTGATGATATTGGAAAAAACTTGCTGAAATGTATGGCTGAATGGGGTATCGACAGAGTCATGACAGTTACCGTGGATAATGCAAGTGCCAATGATGGTGGCATCCTATTCTTGAGGAAACAGTTGAACAAAGACCCTAGCACCAACATAGCACATGGCAAGTTTATGCACATGAGGTGTGCTGCACATATTCTGAACTTGATAGTGCAAGATGGCCTAAAGGAGGTTGACATTTCCATGAAGCGTGTGAGAGCTGATGTGAGATATATTAGAAATGGTGGCACAAGAATGGTCAAATTTAAGGAAATTCAAGTGGAAGAGAAAGTGGACAGCAAGGCATTTCTAAAGATTGATGTCCCTACAAGGTGGAACTCCACTTATCTGATGCTTAAAGCAGCTAATGTTTATGAGAAGGTCTTCGTCAGGTTAGATGATGAAGACTTGTCTTACAAGTATGATCTATCCCCTGAGAATGATGGGTTTGGCTGCCCCGATGAAACAGATTGGGAGAACTCCAAGAAGATGGAGGAATTTCTGGAGCATTTTTATGTTCTTACAAAGCGTGTCTCTTCTAATCTCAGTGTTACCTCCAACACATTTTTTCATGAGATTGCTGAAGTTCGTTTGTTGATTCAGTCATGGTTGGACAGTAAAGATGCTTTGCGAATTGCTATGGGCCATAGGATGAAAGATAAGTTTGACAAGTATTGGGGAGTTTGGCACATCGACACAAAAGAGAGTACAACAAGTGTCATTAGAGGGAAAGCAAAAGAGAAGGAAAAAGAGAATATCAACTTGCTGATTTTTGTTGCTGTTGTTGTTGATCCAAGATACAAGTTGTCTTTGTACACTAATGCTGTGATTGAAGAAATTTTCGGACAACAAAAGGGACTGCTGGTTTGGGCAGCACTAAAAACTTGCATGGATGATTTGTTTGAACAATATAGGAAGGTCTACTCTCCGGTTGAAGGATCTGCTGAAGTGGATGATGCAACCGTAGGAAAGGGACCTAGAGGAGGAATGTTGAAAGATGTAATTGCCAAGAAACTGAAGATGAACAATGGTGCAAGTAGCAATTCAAAGTCTGAACTTGAGAAGTATCTTGCTGAAGATACCGAAGATTTAGATGTAAATCTGGACATTCTTGCTTGGTGGAAGCTCAATGCCCATCGACTCCCTATCATGTCTCACATAGCACGTGATGTTCTTGCTATACCCATCACATCTGTAGCTTCCGAGTCAGCTTTTAGCACAAGTGGACGCATATTAGATGACTTCCGTACCTCACTCACTCCATTTATGTTGGAAGCTCTAGTATGTTCCCAAGATTGGCTAAGAAGGGGTACTCCTATTGACATCCAAGAAAACATGGAGGAACTAACCATCATGGAGAAAGGTACAATATTCACTCTTTTCCTTTTGTGTACTTTATTTTGTTCCTACCAGCCATTGTTTCTTCTTCACTATCATAGTATCATGTTTGCTTTCCATTCATATAGAGTTAATTGAAGAATTCGGTGGGCTGCACATTGCAAAATCAAAGGCTGATAAAAGCAAGACAAACACTACCAAATCTGGTGTAAGCATGTCCATCTCCAAGCCTTAAAGGTACAAGTTCATGAAAATTTAGCATGTACTTTCTACTTTGACATCCGAAAATCTGATTGAAACAATGAAACTAATGCAATTGCACATTTTCTGTTATGCAGCTTCGAGTTCATCACGACATGATGTTGAAGGTTGAAGCCATCACAGTGCATGCCGCTGTGCTGTCCAAGCCTTATAAGAAATGTGTGTGTGGCATGGCAACTGCCACTGGCTGTTTATTGTTTCCTTTCATTTGTGAACTTGTGTGTGGACTGTGGTGATTTGTGAACTTGTGTGTGGAACTGTGGACTGTGGTGATTTGTGAACTTGTGAACTTGCTATTCCTGTCATTTTCGTGTGGTTCTGCACTACTGCACAGCCTGCACTTGTGCTGAGCTGTTATTTGTCACAATTATGCAGTTATAGTGCTGAAATGTTGTTGAATTGCTACAGATTTTATAATTTCCTGTTATATGTTGTTGTGCTAGGAAAATGAGGCTTAAATACATCCTGAAATGCTGCTGGAACTCCAGAAATCATGCACAAATTTAGACATTTTCCTGGCATTTTATTCTTATCTGTCAATTTCGGGCTTTTCGGGATTACCCGAACCCGAACCCGAATTTTCGGGTACCCGAAATGTCGGGTAGCAGCTTTTCTGATGAAAATACGGGTATCATCTTTGAAAACCCGAAATATTTTTTACCCGAATTACCCGACCCGAAATGTCGGGTAAACCCGAACGCCCGGCGTGACCAACTAGAACTCTACAACTATTCTTGAGCGATCAGGTACCCCAGGAAAGTTCTTCCCATCGTATATATGGTGTTCTATAGGGAAGAATCTTTGCAAAAACAAATTTTGGGTGTGGCCCTACCCCTCAAAATTTAGGTGTTGTGAGCTCACTTTGGGTAACACAAACAACTTTCTTTAAAAAAAACCTCGAATTTTTCAAAATCTGTATATGCATGAAAGTGTATATATAGCTTTTCCAAAATAAAATTCTAGATGAGAGGACATGTTAGCATATCTCAATCCTTCTGTTTATAAAATTTTGGGTAATTACTTACCCAAGTTTAAACTCAGTTTTCTTGGATGTTAGCTTGGTTGTAGACTTACTTTTTCATTTTTGCCATGGTTGTGTATGTGTGTATTTGAGCAAAAATCTTAGTTTATATTTATATAACCATGGTGGTAGATCCTATATTGTGTGATTCTGTGAGCCCCTGCCATGTCTTCCTTTTGGGTGCACCTTGTTTGATAGTAATGCTATGCTTGCAAGATACCCAAGTTAATTTGAGAAATACCTAGATGTGTGTGGGTCTCTCCGAGTGTTTTAAACTCTAGCATCTTGAAGAAAAGTTTTGAAAAAGTTTTAAGATATAGGGGTATATTAAAACCGTACAAGAAATATCTTGTTATAACTTCGGGAATCTTTATAAGTCTCCGAATCTCGGGACGAGATTCTTTTTAAGGACGGAAGGTTTGTAACACCCCGAAAATCCAGTATTGGTTTTAGTGGTGTTTTCTCACGCCGAAAAAAAACTTTTCCTTTTATTAAATGACCTTCTTAAATATTTTGTGAATGATCTTGACTTTGGTTTTGCTCTCTCTAAAATTTCCCATGTTCCCCATACTTCATCCACCACCCTCGACCATCTCATGCTTGGGTTCTCCCTCGAAAACCCTATCCCTCCGTGATAATCTTTTGGACACGATTATCTCCACTTATCAAAGGGATGTTTATTTCCCTCACCAATAAAATTCCACCAAAAATATCAGAGGATTCCCATATCCACACAAAGCCAACCCATGCAAAAATATTGCGTACTCCAATGCAATATTTCCAAGTTTGGCATTAATTCCAGAAATGCCATTTTTAATCTGAGGATGTTTCGGTCAACCTTTGCAGCTCCAAAAAATATCCTCATAAATTTAGGGGAGGAATCATTTTCCATTCCCAACACTTCTCCTTTTGGGACCAAAATTATTTGGTCAACCTATCTACCACTTCCGTTGTAAGCCCGAAATGGTGCCCATTTGAGATCTTCAAGCAAACCTATACCTAGACAAATCCTATGACCATGAGACTTGGTCACATTGACCACATGGTCCATAGACACACATATCCAGAAAATCACCCAAGGTTAAGTGTGAAAAATCACTTTGCCAAGACCATGCCTTTGTGTCCATTTTTGGACATCTTGTCGAAACTCAATTTACCAGTACCCATTTGAGCTCAAACTCCATAGACACCCTCCTTATGCCACAGCGAATCAGTGGTAAATTATCGGGATTTTTCTAAGTTGAGGAAGGCCGCTGTCTTTTCATCGAACACCTTGTGTGTGTTAGGGTTTTCAGAAAACTTGTGTTACGAAGTGTGGAGTTTTTGAGTGTGGCATGTTTGGTTGTGTTGGTCTTGTCGTTGTGAAGTCAGTGGTGCAATAAGTTTTCCGTTTGGACCTAGGAGTCACCGGGAACGCGCGATGCCGCTCACGTCGCGCTCTGTACGTCCCGTACACACGCTTAGGCACGAGCCAAACTTGCTTAGCCCTAACCCCAGCTCCTGCCTTATCTCCTGCTGCAGTAGACCTCGTGCTGCACTGTGTATCCAGCACGGCCTCCCTATCCAGCCCTCCTTCTTATCCCTCCTCTGTAGCCGGAGAACGTCAGTCGTGACCTCACGGCGCCATCAATGGCTGCAGCGGCCACGCACCTACATCTTCCCCCTCCGGCTATAAAAGGAACCCCAGACCCTCCCATTTCGATGCACCGCGCACTCCCTTCTCCCAGAGCCTTTCCAGATTTTTTTCAGAGCAGAAATCCTAGCCGAGCTTCGAGCTTCGGCCACGGCCACCCGAGCCATGTCGGGCTCAAACTCGAGCCACCCAGCACCTCCCCTCGCCCCTAGCCCCTCCCCTGGTCGTGGTACGCCGCCGCCGTCCCACTCCCTGGCCCAGTTCGTCGAGAAACGTGTCACCTGGAGCTCCCCAAGTTTCAGCCGCCATGGTCGTACCGCGAGCTCGCGGGCGCCGTGCGCAGAGGCTGCCCCCGCCAGCAAGGAGCTCTCCCAGGGCGCGGGGTGAGGCGGTGACCTTGCCTCCGTCCGTGCCTTGCTCAGCCAGGCCGCCTGCCGCCGCCGGCCGGCCGCTCCCGTGCTATCCCGTGCGTCTCCCGTACGTGAGCTCAAGCTAGAAGAAAAGAGTACAGTGAACTGATCGGCGTATTCTCTGCTTTCCGCTTTCCTCAAGCTAAAGCGTATTTCTATGCTTTACGCTCTCCCTGCGTGGAAGCGTATTCCCGGGGAACCCATTTTCTTAGCGCGAAAACGTATTTCCAGAAATACGCCACCCTGGTCAGCCCAGTCAACTCGAGCCTGTTTCTCCAAAACCACAGCTCCGATTGGGGTGATTCAAATTTCTAAATTCCTATCTTTGCGAGATCTGTCAAATGGTATGGATTCCACATTTTTCCAGATATTCTGGGTAGCACACTTTATGTGAGATACCACCTCGTCGGCGCGGTGTAGGGCAACCGGTGCCCGAGTTCGCGACGTCTTTACTTCATCGACGAACCAGAGAACAACTACATGACCCCGAGGCAAGCTAACCACTTGCTATGACCAGTCTTGCAGTGATGTTTGCTTATTTGATTACATATTACCATGCCATGTATGTGTATGTGTTTGCTTGTTATTCCTGAACTGTGTATCATGAGATATCATGACTTTGACATTTAATTTCCGTAGAGTTGTGGTGTGTGTTTGGGGGTATTGAGCACCACTCCCCATTCCCGAGGCGATGGACTGGAGGAACCACCACAGTCGAAGGAATGGTGGAACGATGCAACTGTGCTAACTTTTGTAGTCAAACGAGATGGCGCTGGTCGGAGTTATCTCCGCCACAGTCGTCCGGTTGACGCTAACCACCTGTGCTAACTTCTTGTATTGATCTGTGATGGCGCCTTAGTCACCCGGTCAATACAAACTAACTATTGCTTGAAATATTGTGTTGCTAATATCTTGTCGTTTGACGATATATTATTATGATATTGTGATTGTTGTGTTGGACTGAACATCTGTTGTTTGGACTTGTTGTGATGAAACTTGATTAAATGAAACACCCCTCCAAACATCTATAGGGTCAGTCCATAGTGCCACTAATCTGAACATCGAAAGAACTACCACTGTCGCTCATATGGGCAGGCCGTGGCCTACGTAACCTATTGAGCCTCCTTTGATGCTACCATTTTGGCAACACTAGTCGGTTACCTTTGTGGTCGGGGCAAGTCTCGTGAAGATTCCGGAGCTAGGCGTCGCTCATCTGTTGGGGGCGTGCCGGATTCACTTCGTCATAAGACATGGTCACAGGGAGATGTCGGTAGCTATACAGGGAGTGTCTTGGTAGAGTGAACGGTCATGTGAGTGTATCTTGCTGAGTTCGTCTTAGGGATGATGTCCTAAAGTACCGGCTCAGTGTGGTGCACTTAGATGGGTGGTAACTGCAGCCTCTCGAGAGTGTCAAATCTAGATGTCTAGCCTCGTTCCAAGGTTATGGAACAACAGTTCAGTGTCAGTCACACTGTGTGTCTTTGTCGTGTCAGGAGGTTAAACTTAAGATCTGGTGAAAGAATTAATGAACGACCTGATCTCACTTAATAAACAATAAGATGATGCAAGGAATGTTACTTGAGAGGACAAATGTTATAAGGCAGTGGGCCTAGCAGTGGTGACAGATGTGATAAGCCTCGTGAGGCTAGAGGCCAGTGGGCCTAGCTGTGATGACATGAGTTGTTGTGTTACTTGGTACCAACTGGTGCACTCGTTTACTCGTCACAGGTAATTTCTTTGTGTGATTGCCGGTGCACGATCTAACCCCACCTGGCTTGGACTCTGCACTGGTGATACCCCGTTGTTTGCTTATGCTATGTTTTGCTTGTGATGCCATGCTACCTTTGTGTTATCATATTGGTCTACCTAGAGTGGACACTTGCCATGTTGTAGGATTTTATTTCCAATGGATATCTTGTTGCATGATTGTTGGACTGTTCGTGTCAAGTGGTTATTCTTGCGAGTACGTCATTGTACTCACGTTGGCTAGACATTGGCGAGGATTCAACTCCTACCTTAGCAAGGAGGTGGAGCAAGAGCGTGCTAGGATCAGTAGCCCAGCCAGATGCCAGTGGAACGGAGCCGCTCCAAGCCGTTGCCTTAGCCGTCTTCTGCTGCCAGTTAAACTCTGTCCTGAGCCATGCTTGGCAAGATATTTGTAATGCCTTGATGGCCTTGTAAACCATTTGTAGCACTTGTTGTGCCTGATTGTGTAATGATTTCCATTATGTTGCACTGTCGTGACGTGCGGCCAGATATCTTGGGTTGGCGCACGGGGCGACCGCCTCTCTGGCGAGATGTGCCAGGGAGGGGTGTCACACCTATTCATCAGGAATCCAAACGTATTCATGTGGCGCGCAGCATCGTCACTTTCACTGGTAACTGAAGCATCTTCTTCGTTGACCCGGGCTCGTGGCGGGTCTTGAATCATCAAAGGTTGTTGCTGGGCCATTGCCACGGCCGTTGCCGTGGCTGCTGCTGTCACCGAAGCCGGGTCCAGATTTGTCGCAGGAGCCGTGTAAACCGCGACCCGGCGCACCGGACCCGAGGATAACTCATGCTCTTCTTCTTCTTCTTCACTTCCATAACCATAACGATCTTCAAACAGGGGCAGGATTGACTCCGTATCCTCGTCGCACTCGATCTGGTCACGTGGGGTCCATGCCGGCTCCTCCAGCTATTCCCTCTACATGATAAGTGCTAGCTCGATTTCTGTCGTGCCTACACACTCTTCACCATCCGATTGGACGATAGTGGCGGCTCCTGACACAGAATCATACTCAATATCTTCCATAGCTAGTCCAGATGTACGTACCATACCCACAAAGACGTTGATCCGGCCTATCGGGATGACCGAGCCGGCTTCCACTAGATCTGACTCCGGCCCCCAGCCGAAATCATCGATGATGTTTTTTTCCTTCTGGGCTGGTGATGACCTCGCCAATGGCGAGGTTCTGCATACCTCACCGAGCTTCTCCGTGATGTAAACACCTTTGGACACGGGCCCCATGGTGGGCATCAACTGTCGTGGGATTGTCACGGCAGATACTACCTGGGGGTAGTTTAGATTGGGGGACATGGCGACTCTGGTGTACAGGAGATTGTTTAGCTCTACGAGGACACAAGATTTACCCAGGTTCAGCCTCTCCATAAGAGATAAAGACCTACTTCCTGCTTTCTTGTTATTAATGGGGAGATCTCGAGACCCGGGCTGCAATGTCGCCGAGTCTCAAGTCTAGGGTTACAATGGGTTTGTCTCTCTTGAATCTCTAATAGCTTGAGTCCTCTATCTACTACCTAGGAGCCGGTTTATATAGATGACCGGGTCTCCTGGCCCTTTACAAGGAAAGGTCGGGTTCTACCCTTACTCGGAGTCCTACTCTATCTCTTCTTTCTCTACGTGTCCTCCAAGTCTTGGACTCCGTGGCGCGTATCGCCTCCGGGTCTTCTGTAACCTTCCTTGTATAGGCCGGGTCACCGACAAGCTCTCCGGCCCATCAAAGTAACCCGGCCCATGTTGATGGTTAGCTTGCCTGGCCGGACCTCCTGCCCGGCAGGTCATGCTTCCCTCTTCATGGGCCTACCGGGTTATAATCCCCCCAACAGGACCCTTGTATGAAGACCGGCCGTGTGCCACTTGTTGCGTCTGGCGGGTCCTCGGTGAGCTCCCAAGAATCACCACCGAGCCCGAATACCTCCGCTTGATATGTCGAGTTTGTAGTGCCGGTAGAAGTATCTCGCGACAATGTACTGGTTGCGCGATGTGTCAAAGCAAAGTGTTGTAGCTGGCTCCTTAATGGTGCAGACATCTAGGGTGCCTAGCGGAAATGGCTTGAGCTCTTGGGTGGCTGGGTTGCACACAAATACCTGAGTTGTGATGGTCGCGATAGAGACTAGGCCATCACAGTGTCTAGGGAAGATCTTGTTTGTTATACCTTCAGTTCTGGTGGGCATGCCTTCTCAAGAATCAGCTCCATTTTCTCCTCCTCAAACGTGCCAAGTGTCTTTCCCATATGAAGGTGGTGGAAGTTTACATCTTCAGAGAGCTCAGAGTCATCATCGAAGGAACTCTTGCGGGGAGTGATCAGCATGGAAGGAGAACTCGCACCGCAGAGGTCGCAGTGGCAGCAGACTAAGCCACGGTCAATAATGGAACCACACTAAGAGGGGGAGATGTCTTTATAAATCGTTTCAATATTCCACGAGAAGGCGCACTAGGATCTCCCAAATAAATAGATCATTGGGGAGTCCAGGTTGGCACAAGAGGCCGCAAACGGAGGTGCGTGGGTGATAGAGAGGTGTCTCTCAGAGTGTGCATGGTCCATCTTGCTTTGTACGGTGTGATGTGGCTCAAACTCCTTTAGCACATATATATACCCCCTCTATGTTCCTAAATATAAAATGTTTTAGTCTTTTCTAACCCGCATGTATCTAGACACGTTTTAGCGTGTAGATTCATGTGCACCTTACACTAAAACACGTATAGATATGTGTGGACCAAAAAAAAAAGCTAAAACATCATATATTTAGAAACGGAGGGAGTAGACTCTAGCTATTTATTATATTCATTAATTAATCTGGTTCCAAAGAATATATTTAGGATATATTTCGAGATCTCATCAAGATTTGATTTACTTGCAGTATTTAACCACAAGATCTTACAGCCCGTATATACAGTTATTTAACCCGCTATTCGTATAGACATAGCATTAACTCATTCCAAATATTATTTGTAGCAATGCGTTAAAGTTTGGTAGCCCGGTGCAACGATTGCGCACAAAAAATTCCTAGCGCGGTCACACCAAGATCCAACCCTAATAGTTGGTTATAGAGTTTACCACTAGACACGCAGTTAGGGAGCTCAATGACACTATCGAACATGCCTGACCATGGGAAGCCCGGCCCGACCCAAAATTTCCAGGCTTGGGCCCGACTGGGCTTGTCCATGGGCCGGGCCTGGGCCTCAGATTTAGCCCCGATGGACGTGACGGGACGGGCCTGGGCTTTGCATATTGGTGTTTTAAGGAAGAAGCCCGGCCCGAGGCCCAACAGGATTTTGCAGTCACGGGACGGGCCTGGGCCTGAAATATAGGCCCGATGGTCGAGTTGGGACGGGCCTGGGCCTGGGATTTTGACCACGGGCTTTTTTAGGCCCGGCCCGAAGCCCGGCCCGGCCCATGGCCAGGTATACGTATCGAGGCAGTGTAGTCCTTGTACCTCGTCTCGGATAACTCTGTCTTCTCGTTGTCGCCGCCTCCACCTTGCAGCCTTAACGCTACCACCTTAGCACCGAACGTTGTTAACTTGCCGGAGTGAAACATATAAAGGAGGATCTACGGGTGGAAAGCTTCTTGGGTTGGCCACCAACAAACCAGGACAGTGGCGAGATGTGCCTTGGAGCAATGTGGATTGATTACACTCACTAGGCTCCCCTCTCTGCCTCCCCTACCCCATCCTAGATATAGGCGGTCTGAGGAGGATGTGTGATACAGAGGTGTTTCTCAGAGTGCAGATGGCCCATCTTCCTTGGTATGTGTTGTTTGGATGGTGCCGTGTGGCATAATCTCCTCTAGCACTTATATAACGAATCACTGTATTAATTGTGTTCATTAATCTGGTTTCAAAAATATATTTAGCGAAGATTTTCATCAACATTTTATTTACTAGCAATCTTTAACCCTAATATCTTATGGCTCGTATATATATATGACTGGACGTACTATTCATGTTCACATACCATTAATTCATTCCAAATATGATTAGTGGCAATATATCAATTCTCGATATTGGCCTAGGTTGACACCCAACAGAGTAGTAGTGACGTGTACACTAATCATGTTTCAAAATAAGATAGTAGTGGTGGATACATTATTCAAATTCGTATCCAGGGAACCAGAAGATGGAGATATAACTGATGTGACGTAGAGGTCAAAATTGATGAGAGTGTAGGACGTCCAACAATTGCCGTTTAGGAAGATCACCAGTGGCATGAAGGAGTGTATCTACTCAACACTCTGGATCTTGATCGCTTAACCCTTTTTTATTTTTTAGCTATGAGTGGTAGGGAAGAGTGAAGTAATTTTTTCTGTACATATGACTCACGCCCTTAAACAAAGGCTACACCATATGCTAATTTTTACATTATAACATGATCAAAGAGTTGAATTAAGCAACAAATATGATAGTCTACCTTTTCTGTAAGTATGTTGTCCTTCCTCCTATGGTGTAGCATAATTTTTTCTGTACATATGACTCACGCCCTTAAACAAAGGCTACACCATATGCTAATTTCTACATTATAACATGATCAAAGAGTTGAATTAAGCAACAAATATGATAGTCTACCTTTTCTGTAAGTATGTTGTCCTTCCTCCTATGTATGCAGCAAAAACTGTTTGAGAGATCAGGTTTTATTTTTCATGAATATTACTTTGAGTTCGGTGACAAATTGTGAATGTGACTATCAAATAGTCGATCATGAAGTTTAAGTTGCAAAAAATAGTTTATGTAGTGCATGTATCTAAATTTAAACCTAAAGTGTACATATCTTCTAATTGGTTCACATTAATCTGTCTCTCCTTCCGAATAGTGTGAATATCTTTCCCATACAAAGGTGGTTGAAGTTTATATCCTTAGAATTGGCCTCGAAGGATGTATTTGTAGAGCATGGGGTACTTCACTAGAAGGAGCACCGAGAACTCCTATATAAATAGGTCGTCTAGGAGGGTGACACAAGTGGTGGAAAACAGAGAGGCGTGAATGATATAAAGGTGCGTTTTTCCGAGTGTGGATTGCCCAACTCTCTTGGTATTTGTTTGTTTGAATCATGTGGTGTGACATCTCTACTATATAATCTAGATAAACGACCGTACGTACGTCGTGGTTGTTTTGCATTTTAACCCCTAAAAAACGTGGTAACCAACCCACACTCCCTTCGCCTCGACATGCGCACTGGCGCATCCATCCTCCTCAAGCGCTTCAGTTCGATTCGCATCTGCCCACGGACCACGGTTCCGACCGGAGAACGCGGTGGCGCTACAGGTCCCAAGCGACGGCGCCTACCACTTCATCGGAGGCAGATCTAGGATGCGCGCTGGTCCATGGGGAGGAGGGAGGTTGTGGAGGAGGTGGGAGCGCCGGGTCGGCGTACACGCCGGAGGAAGAGCGACAATCAGATGCGGCGATGCCGACGGACTCGCTGCAGCCAGCGAGGTCTACTGCTCCTGCTACGATGTCAGGGGGCTCCCTCTGGCCATGGGTGCCACGGCGGAGCTGGCCTGAGCCGGTGGGTCGTTTGCCCCCATCGCCTACGCGCTACACTGAATCTTGCATATGACCTTCAAGCACCGTTCTGAACTTGCCAGGCGGGACGCTTGCTCTGAACATCCCGCCACACCTTGCTAAACCTCACGCTGGAGGCCACGGGTCAGTCAAGCGTAGCCAACGCCCTGCAATCCGGGGCAGCTGCCTGGGCTCTGTTGAGATATGTATTGTGTAGATATAAATCCCCGTGTATTTCAGGGTTGTACCTGTATTTGTGTCTATATATACATGAGCAGCCGGCCCTATTGGGCTTGTGCATTGTCCCATACCTTTCCACATGGTATCAGAAGCCCCTACGGTCTCCCTACCCTAGCCGCCGCCCCTCCTCCCCCTGGCGCCGCCGGCCCCCTCCCTCTCCAATCCCAGCCGCCGTCTCCCAGTGCGCCGCCGGCCCCCTCCCTCCTCCACCGCTTCCGCCCCCAGCTCCACCGCTTCCGCCCCCACGCCGCCATGGCCGACCTCAACTCTCCCTACTCCGGGAACCCCTTCAGCGATTCCGTCTCCGGGAGCAGCAACCCCTTCGCCGGCCCCTCCGTCGCCGTCATCCGCAACGTCCCCATCCTCGAGCGCGTGCCGGTGAAGCTCTCTCACACCGCTGCAAATTTCTTCCCGTGGAAGACGTACTTCGGCCTCCTCTTCCGCGAGTATGATCTCCTTGATCATGTCGACGGCACCATCGACCTCCTCGCCATGCCGCACGACCCCGACTGGTTGGCCATCGACGCGACCATCATCCGCTGGTTTTACCAGACCGTCTCCACCGAGATCTTCCGCACCGTCGTCCGCGACGGCGACTCCGCGCACACCGTCTGGACCAAGATCACCGGCCTCTTCACCGACAACAAGATCCAGCGCGTCACGTTCCTCCAACAGGAGTTCTTCGGCACCCACCAGAACGATCTCTCCCTCGACGACTACTGCCTCCGTCTCAAGAGCCTCTCCGACGAACTTCGCGACTTGGAGTTCCCGATCGATGACAAGATCATGCTCTCCACGCTGTCGGCCGGCCTCGGCGAGGATCTCAGCAACGCTGCCTCCAACCTCACGCTCCTCTCCACGCCGACATTCGAGCAGGCCGTGGCCTATCTCCGTCTCGAGGAGCGCCGGATCAAGCACCTTCGGGCTCGGGCGGCTCACACCGCCTTCGTCGCCGGCTACTCCCGGGGTGGTCCTGCCCCCGCGCCTCGCACCCCGACCCCGAACCGCGCGCCCCGGGTCCGCTTTCGGGATTCTTCTTGCCCCCGCCATTCGCGCCCCTACCTCCTGCCAATGGCGGCGGCAACGGTGGTGGCAACGGAGGACGCCGTTGTCGACGTCGCAACGGTGGCGGCAACAGCGGTGGCCACGTCGGTGACACCGCTCCCACGCCCCGTCCACCGCAGCAGATCGCCCCCACGCCACCATGGATCGCCGGCCATAACCCCTGGACCGGGGTCGTCCATGCCTACACCATGCCCGTGCCGCGCGCCCCATACCCGGGCACCATGGGGCCGCGCCCGGCCCTGCACCAGGCACTCTACGCCGCGGCGGCGGGTGCCCCCGGCTCCTCCCGCCTACTACGCCGCGCCCCCGAGCACGTCCCAGTGGGACCCCGCCTTGCTGACCGCCCTCCAGACTGCCTCCACGGCGGGCGCGTACAGCGGTGGCGGCGATTGGTTCATGGACACCGGCGCCTCCGCGCATATGGCCGCTCACCCCGGTAACCTCTCTAATTCTACTCCTGCCTCCACTTCCTCCCGCATAATCGTCGGCAACGGTCATGCTCTTCCTATTACTCACACTGGCTCCGCCTCTTTTCCCTCCACCTCCACTCCTCTTTCTCTCAATAATGTCATTGTTTCTCCTCAGTTAATTCAAAACCTTGTTTTTGTTCGTTCTCTTGCTCGCGATAATAATGTGTCTGTGGAATTTGACGCCTCTGGTTTTTCTGTTAAGGATGGTCGTACTCGGATGCTTCTCCACCGCAGTGACAGCCCCGGCGATTTATACCCTGTTTGGTCGTCCTCCACCACCGCCAGCAGTCCACTCGCCCTCTCCACCGGTGTCGACCTATGGCACGCTCGCCTCGGCCATCCTAGCTCCACTGCCCTCCGTCACATACTGCAAGGATTTGATTTTACTTGTAATAAAACAGATGCTCATTCTTGTGAAGCATGTCGTCTAGGCAAACATGTTCGTCTTCCGTTTAATTCTTCCTCCACCGTCGCGTCTTTTCCCTTTGAGCTTATTCATAGTGATGTTTGGACCTCGCCGGTTCCGAGTAATTCTGGTTATACCTATTATCTTGTGATTTTGGATGATTACTCGCATTTTGTGTGGACTTTTCCCCTACGCCGTAAATCCGACGTCGCCGCCACCCTCACCGCCTTTTTCGCGTACATCTCCACTCAATTCGGCCGCCCCATCCACGCCTTACAAACTGATAACGGCAAAGAGTTCGACAACATCACCATCCGCACCCTTCTCGCCTCCCATGGTGCCATCTTTCGTCTCACGTGTCCATACACTTCCCAACAAAACGGTCGTGCTGAACGCATCCTTCGTACTCTCAACGACTGCGTGCACACCCTTTTGTTCCATGCCTACATGCCCCCACGGTTCTGGCCAGATGCCCTCGCCACGGCGACCCTTCTCGTCAACATCCGCCCCTGCCGCGTGCGTTGGCAATACACGCCGCACCAGCTCCTCTTTGGTGTGCCTCCCTCCTACGATGATCTACGCATCTTTGGCTGCCGCTGCTACCCTAGCACCGCCGCCACCGCCGCGCACAAGCTCGCACCGCGCTATCTCCCTTGTGTGTTTCTCGGCTACCCCGCCAACACCAAGGGCTACCGCTGCTACGACCCGGTCTCGCATCGTGTCTTCACCTCACGGCATGTTTACTTTGACGAGTTGGTGTTTCCGTTTCAGCAGATACCTTCGGCGACTCCATCGACGATGACCCCGGCACCCACTGGCCCTCCTGCGCCCGGCCCTCCGCGCCGACGAGTGACCGCGGCGGCCCCTTCCGTGCCCGCCCCGCCTGGTCCCTCGGCGCCCGCGCCCGCGTCGCCCCCTGGCTCGCCGGCTGTCGCGGCTCCGCCCTCGCCCGAGCCCGCACCGTCGCCAGCGCCCGCGCCGTCGTCACCGCCCGCGACGCCGCCATCTGCGTCGTCCCCGACCAGCGCGGCCTCCTCGTCGCCGGCTACGTCATCGCCCGCCTCGTCGTCCTCTCCCACCGCTGCCCCAGCCACGGCCGCTGCTGCTCCTACGGGTGTGCTCACCCGCGCGCGTGCGGGCGTGCGTCGGCCGTCCACTCGCTACCCCGCCGACCAGTACGTCTGCACGACATCTACGTCCGAGCTATCGCCGGTGCCCACCTCTGCCAGGGCCGCCTTGCGCCACCCGCAGTGGCACGCCGCCATGCAGGAGGAGTACGACGCGCTGCAGCGCAATCGGACCTGGGAGCTGGTCCCCCGTCCTCCTCGCGCCAACGTCATCACCGGCAAGTGGGTCTTCAAGCACAAGCTCGGCCCGGATGGCAAGCTGGAGCGCTATAAAGCGCGTTGGGTGGTCCGCGGATTTTGCCAACGCGCCGGCGTCGACTTCACGGATACGTTCGCCCCGGTTGTCAAGCCAGGCACGATCCGCACTGTTCTGCACCTCGCCGCCCCTCGCGCGTGGCCGGTGCACCAGATGGACGTCTCCAACGCCTTCCTCCACGGTCATCTCTCCGAGCAGGTGTACTGCCAGCAGCCCATCGGCTTCGTCGACACCGAGCGTCCGGATCACGTGTGCTTGCTCTCTCGGTCCTTGTATGGACTGAAGCAGGCGCCCCGCGCCTGGTACCAGCGCATCGCCGCGTTCCTCCACCAGCTCGGCTTCCGCTCCACGCGTTCTGATGCGTCGCTCTTTGTCTATCGACAAGGCGCCGACACCGCCTACCTGCTGCTATAAGTCGACGACATCATCCTCACGGCATGCACTGATGGTCTCCTTCGACAGCTCACCGACCGTCTTCGTGCTGAGTTCGCCTTGAAGGACCTTGGCCCGCTCCACTACTTCCTCGGCATCGAGGTTGTCTGGCGCGCGGACGGGTTCTTTCTTCATCAGCGGAAGTATGCCCATGAGCTTCTCGAGCGCGCAGGGATGCTTAACTGTCACCCCGCGCCCACTCCTGTCGACACGAAGGCCAAGCTCTCGGCCAGCGATGGGTCGCTGGCCTCCGACGCGCCGTTCTACCGCTCCATCGTCGGTGCCCTGCAGTACTTAACGCTGACACGCCCGGAGCTGCAGTATGCCGTGCAGCAGGTGTGCTTGCATATGCATGCTCCCCGGGACGCTCACTGGTCAGCGGTGAAGCGGATACTCCGCTATATCCGTGGCACCATGGACTTCGGCCTCTCGCTGCACGCCTCGCCCTCGACCGACATCGTCGCCTACTCGGATGCGGACTGGGCTGGCTGCCCCGACACGCGGCGCTCCACCTCGGGTTACTGCGTCTACCTTGGCTCGTCGCTCGTCTCTTGGTCCTGCAAGAGGCAGCCCACCGTGTCTCGCTCCAGCGCCGAGGCCGAGTACCGTGCCGTGGCTAACGCCGTGGCTGAGTGCACGTGGCTTCGTCAGCTTCTCTCCGAGCTCTCTTGTCCTGTCGACAAGGCCACGGTAGTATTTTGTGATAACGTTTCGGCTGTCTACCTCTCCGCCAACCCCGTTCATCATCGGCGCACCAAGCACATTGAGCTGGATATCCACTTTGTCCGTGAGCAGGTTGCCCTCGGTCACGTTCGAGTTCTTCACGTGCCGACTTCTCAGCAATTTGCAGACATCATGACGAAGGGATTGCCATCGACGACTTTTCCTGAGTTTCGCTCCAGTCTATGTGTCGGTACCGACCCTTCGACTGCGGGGGGTGTTGAGATATGTATTGTGTAGATATAGATTCCCGTGTATTTCAGGGTTGTACCTGTATTTGTGTCTATATATACATGAGCAGCTGGCTCTATTAGGCTTGTGCATTGTCCCATACCTTTCCACAGGCTCGCGAGCATGTTTGGATTGTGGCGTGTTAGAGGATTAAGCTTAGCATTTACTTGGGCCAAAGCTCCACTTACGTGGCCACAAGCTGGTTCTGCCAAGGCTAAAGCTATATGTACTCCTATGTTCTAAATTGGGTGTGATTTGACCTCACGGTTTTTGCTTGTACTGAATCTGGGTGAGGCCTACTGAACCTGATTGATTGCAGAGCTACAATAATCTTTGACTCAGTTTTTCCCAAAACTCTTTTTAGCAAACTGACTCTGTTTTTCAATGTAAGGACAAGGTCATACGAATTTCACCATTAGCTGTTGCTGCACCTTTGCTCCTAACCTTGGCCATGAAATTCTGCATTTGCCATATCACTATATACCTGGAACAGGTGAGTCGTAATTCATGCAACCCCATCTTCTAATATTTGACCACTTCTTCTAAGAAGAAGAGAAGGATTCGTCATGTGCGCTTCATAATTTCTTCCAACTTCTATATTTCGACGATGAACTCAAGACTCAAGACGCACGAAAAGCCGGAAGAGCGATGTGGTTGTTCATCTCTTTGACCTGGATTGTTAAAGATACGTTTGTTCTGCCTATGCCTGATTTTTCCTTTTTTTTTAATCATCTAGCTGTAGGCTGTAGCACCATTAGGAAGATGCCTTAATACGCTTTCAGAATAAGAGAGTGGAGAAGGTTGGAGGAAGAGACACGAAAATCCCATTTTGGATCCCGAGTACCAGTGCACCTGTGTTTTAAAAAAATTGAAAAAAAATTTAACGAGTTTTTTAAAAAAATGCCAGGTGATATGCATGTCCTCTACGTATATGCCGATTATGGATGCAAAAAAATCGTACTCCGAGCTACATAAAACAAAATTCGGATCAGTGAAAAGTGGAAAGTGAAAATAGTATGTTGAATCTGTCAGAATTTTCTCTTTTTTGTGAAGCCCAAAATATGAGTTATTCTTCAACGAAATTCCTTGCGTACTTACTTAATATGTATATGTATTTGTGTAAAAAAAATCAGATTTTTTTGAAGCAAAAAAGTACGATTTTCAAATTTTACAAACTACCGGGAGTAGTGTTGCTCGGGAGCCAAAAGTCCCCTTCAGAAGAGACACATTCTATTTTGCAGGGATAAGTTGAAAGGAGACAATACAACCTACAATACGATTTATCTAAGAATGTCACCGGTGCTCTGAACTAGCATGCACATGTGAAATAGACTAGAATGATTTATCTAAAAGTTTATTTAATGACCGTAGCAACGCACGGCATTCAGCTAGTAACCTATATATATGGATTCAGGGTATTATTTACTTTCATTTATCTTGTTTTATAAATAACAGATATTTTCATCAAGATTTTATTTACTAGCTATCTTTAACCCTATGATCTTATAGCGTGTATTATTTACCGAACCCACTATTCCCATTCACATAGCATTAATTCATTCCAGATGTTATTTGTGGAAATAGATTAATTCCTTAAACTAGCCTATGTTGCCACATAATAGAGTAGTAGTGACGATTCTAGATTGGATCGACACCAATGCGGTAAAATCACAAATCGTGGGATCATAGCTAGTAGAATCGCAAATCGTGGATTATAGTTACTAGAATCGTCGAATTTACCGAGTCAATTTAGATCGTAAACTCGTTGAATCGTATGATAGAATCGGGGTTCTGACTAACGTTGAGGAACATCGCTGGCAACATGAAGGAGATCATGTATTAGACACCATATGGGTCTTGATCCCTTTAACTTTTCTTTTTTCTAGGGCAAAGTATGGTTGTAGTTATTTCAAAACTAAATCCTTCTCCACCTATGATTAGACACTTAAACACTTGCTACATTGTATGCTAATTTTACATCACAACATGATCAATGACTGCAACAAAGCAACATAAATGCTAGAATGCTTCCTATGAGTAAGTGGATCCACCTTCCCTCCTCGCCTATGTAGGTGGCACATATGGTTTTAGCAATCAGGTTTTATTTTTCGTGAATTTTCTACTTTTATGTATGTGACAAATTTTGAATGTGTCTGCTAAAATGTGAATCACGAAGTTTGAAGTTGCACAAAATAATTGTAAGTACTACATGTCTCTAAACTTAAATTCCACACATTTTCTAATCGGTATATGTTCATCTAATTCAACTTATTTTTTGAATGTCTTAGTCGATGCTAAAAAATAAACTTTAGTTTGAAATTTTAAGTTGTATTTTTTTGCAGAAAAAGTGCAAGTTGCACTTCTCACTCAAGTAGAAAATCCAAGCGACTTTGTATTAGCAAAAAGCATTATCCTTTTGGGCAGCTACTAGAAATGTTTACAAAAAGTTTTAACTCTCAAGGTTATTCAATAAAAAGTAAAATAAGGAGAGTTTTTCCAGCCACTGCGCTTTAGTTTAGCATGGAACAGAAACTGGGGTTTATGCTGTCGTGGGTTTGTCACATCAGATGTCATGGACGACTTCGCAGGTGTGGGATTTGCGCGAGTCAATCGTCTCCGAGCTTGGGATCGCAGGAACAAGGACGAACACAGATTTACCCAGGTTCGGCCCCTCAATGTGAGGTAAAGACCTACTTCCTGCCTACCCTAGCTTGGTATTGATATGATATATGTGGTGTTACAATGGTGGCGATCCGATCTGGGAACTCGCCGTAAGAGCTAGGGTTTAGGGCTTGATAGCTTGACCCTGTCTAAGTCCTGCGAGTCCTCTTTAATACACAGAGGCTCGCTAGGTTACAAAGGAAACTTCCTCCACAAGGAATACATCGACTGGAACCTACTTGGAGACTAACTCCTCCTCACGTCTTCCAGGATATGTCTTCTAGATCTTTCTCCTTGTGGCGGTGCGATATTGGGCTTGCTTTTATGTAGGCCTTTATTGTGCGAGTAAGTTGAGTCGCACTCATCAACATGGGCCGCGGGTTAATCCACAAAGTATTCCCCCGACATTAGCCCCCAAGATTGGTTAGAACTTCAGTGAGGATCCTTTGGTTACTGGAGGTAGTTGTTAAGCCGCACTGTGAGCGTTCTGACTAATCTCTTGACTGATGCGATTCAAAGCCGCGACTCATTTGCGCGACTCATCCTTTCCATCTGAAATTTTCTGTTTCCTTCAATTGCGGACCGTTCCTCATTCTGCGGGCGCAAATTATTCCGTTGATCTCGGGCATCCCAGTTATAAGCTGCGGCGGCCTAGGTCAATATTCACTTGCCTCTGCTTTCTCCTTGCTTCCAACCGCGCCGCCGTCTTCCTCAATCGAGCTTAGCCCCCGATCCAATTTGTTCGCAATGGCGCCCAAGGCAAAGCCATCCGATGATAAACGCAAGATCTCCTGCAACTGGGAAGGATCCTGGGTAACGGAGCAGACTTTGCGGATCTCGCCGATGCTGGCTTCTTGCCGCCGAAGGAGGACAACATCTGGCGGGCGCCAGGTGATGAGATCGAGCCGCGCCCCAAGCCCAACGAACTGGTGATGTTCGTGGAGCACGTGGAGCGTGGATTCACGCCTCCCGGCTCCCTCTTCTTCCGCAACCTGATGCAACGCCTGGGCCTCCGCCTTCATGACATCGGACCCAACTCAATGCTCCAGGTGAGCAATTTCCATGTACTGTGCGAGGACTATCTCGGCATAGCCCCCAACATCGATCTGTGGCTGGCCTCTTTTTCTTGCAATAGCCAGCTTGTCTCCAAAGGTGGCGCCTACGTTCAGGTCGGCGCCATCTCTCTACAGCGCCACAGAAACTCTGTCTTCCCAAGCTAGCCCTGGCGAATCGTCCCAGGGCTTGGCAAAAATCTTTCTTTTACTGTCAAGACACTTCTCCGGAGGGCGAAACTCGCCTCCCTGCTTGGTCCAACTCTCTTTTCGTGCCTTCTGAGGCACTAAAATCCAAACCTCGGGATGCTGCAACATCCTTCGTGAATGAGTCGCTGCTCAAGGTCCGTGCCTTAATTGATCATGGCCTTACTGGCCTTGATCTTCTTTCTTGCTGGACGAAATGGCGCATCCAGCCAGTGAGTCCCCGTCAACGGTCCTTCCTCGAGTGCTCTGGCACTTCTGCTGATGTTGATCGCGTCAAGGCTGCTGACTGGGAGCCTGAGGACTGGGTGGAGTTCGTCACCCGTGTGACTGAGGAGAAGAACATCTCCTTCGACAAGGTGGGGCTCGCCCCTTTTAGCGTTAACAACAAGCCTTTTGAGGTAACCCTCCTCCTCTAGTCCTTTGTCTTTATAGTAGAGCTGCCTTTCTTTTTGATATTAAGGTCTTCCCTTTTCTGTATCAGGCTGATGAGAACTACTGGTCGCTTCCCGCGGCTGGTGCGGGCACTGCTGCTCCCAAGCGTGCCGCAAAGAAGAAGTTACTGCCCGCTTTAGAGGGCAGTGAAGTCGCTGACATCCCATCTGTTGCCACTGCGGCTTCAGATGATGAAAATACTGATCTGGAGGAGGATGACAGTCCTGTGCCAACCGCGAGCCCTCCTGCGGCTGATCCAACTCCCCGCAGGGCCTCAAAGAGACTGTCCCGGGAGGAGCCAGAGCTTAACGCTCTGGAAAATCCTGAAGTCATCAAGCGTCGCAAACCTGCAGTGGACGCGACCCCTCCTGTTGCCAGGCGTGTGCTTAGGACCACCGCCTCGGCTGAAGAAGACATGGAACCCCATTCTGGTAATTCTTGCTGCCTTAGCATCCTGACTGCACATTCCTTCATTTCCTTTTATTAACATGTGGACCTCTGGTTGTAGACTCAGGGTTCCAAGGTGTGTCATCGCCGTCAAGCGACGGCCTTATGGCCTCTGTGAAGATGGCTCCAGAGTTAGTAACTTTCTTTTGTTCTCATAGCATTTTTCTTCTGCCGCGCATGCTTCTTCTTATATAATTGTCTTGTTCTTGCAGAGCTGCGGTTGATGCTACAACCACGGCTGATCTGGGAGTTGTCTCCGCGGCTGTGGTTGAGTCGCCTAAGGCGCTTGCGGCTCATACTGCCATGGTGGAGGGCACGGCCACCACTGATGACTTGGCTCGTCGCCTGCCCCTAACACGGCTGCCCAGGAGGTGGCTCTGAAGGATGGGACAGGTCCCCTCGTTGCCCCAGACACAGAGGAGATGGTCCCGCAGCCACAGTCGAAGCACCGCTGGTTGAGTCGCCAGCGGCTGTTAATCAGAAATCGCCTGTGCTGCGCCTTGAGTTAGCTCCTCTTCCTCATCATTGAGCCGCAGAACAGCTGTCTCAGGCCATTATTGCTTCAAGCAACAAACAAGCTGCAGAGCTGCGTGAGGCACTCTCCAATTTATCTGCGGCTTACAAGGTAATTATTTCTCTTATCCTGTCTGTCTCTAGCCCCCAAGGATCAAGGCCTTCTTTGACGTAAAGGGGGACTTGGTACTTCTTTTTATAATAACTTCTCACAAATTACTGCAAACTTCTCCGCTGCCCTTTATCTGTTGATCTTCTGTCTTTTAGGAAGAATTATGTACTGTGACTGCGGAGAAGCTTGCTCTGGAGAAGCAATTGCAGGAGACTCCCTCTGAGCTTGAGAATCTGCGCAAACTCCTTCTCCAACGCGAGGCTGAACTGAAAGAAAAAGACGCCAGAATTGGCGATCTTACTGATGAGAGCTTCAAGCTATCTGAACAGGCCAAGGCCACTGAGCTGCGGCTTAAATTTTTGAAGAAAAGTCTCATGAGAGGATCCAGCAGCAAGATTGTCAAATCAACGCCCAGAAGGATGCCATTACTCAAGCCAATGAGGATGCGCGGCTTAAAGCTGTGGAGATTGGCGACCTTAAGAAGAAATTGGCGAAAGTGTCTGACGCCCACAACCTTGTCCATGCTAAAGTTTCCATCATGACCCAAGAGCTGACTGGTATGTTTTGCAGTCCACAACTTCACTTTCCCTTAGCTTTCTTTGTTTGCATATAGCTGTGCTAATTGATGGCTGCCATGTTATAGGTGAGGATGCTAGAACGCAGAAAGGCAGCACACAAGAGCAGCTGGAGCATATCCGCGAGTTTGCGCACAAAGCTATCGATGGAATGAAGAAATTATCAGCTTGCCTTTTGCCAACCAAGTCTGTCCCCGCTGATGCTGAAGGATTATTGAAAAGGCTGCTCAAAGCGCCTCAGTACTTCTTGGACTGGAAAGAATCTTCTGCTCGCTATGGCGCGGCTCATGTGCTTGCCTTGGCTAAAACATATGATCCATCCTTCGATGCTGCCAGGGTCGCACAAGGCAAGCCTTCAAAGAAGACGGACGGCACCGAGCTGACATCCTCAGAATATGCGGCGACATGGAAGGGCATGCGAGGCTACGCGACTGAACTTGT
This sequence comes from Poa pratensis, assembly GCA_947311845.1. Classification (NCBI taxonomy): domain Eukaryota; kingdom Viridiplantae; phylum Streptophyta; class Magnoliopsida; order Poales; family Poaceae; genus Poa; species Poa pratensis. The sequence continues at coordinate 65,411,796 of CAMZMU010000128.1, read as the reverse complement.
GGACGGAGTGGACCTGGCGACCTTTCTGGGGAAGTATCATCCAGATGGGTCGAGATTCGAGAGATTACCCACTGCATCACCAGCGTGGCTGCTCCTCAAGAGAAGAACTCCTCTCCAGGTGTGTCCAGCTCCTCAGCCCCCAAGCCCGCAACTGACAAGCCTTCAAGCAAGCCTGCGACTGCTGCTCCTGCCAAGCCTGGTAAGCCGCCAGTGCCTCCTACTCACAAGCCAAAAGCTGGGAAGAAGTGAGTGAAAAACAATGTTATGGTGAAGTTAGCCCTTAGTGGCTTGTAATAATTGCTGAAATGGTGTGTTAGCAACAATGTTTTATGGTTATTAAGTACTCTCAGCAGTACAAGTTCCGACCAATAGTCTGGTCCTTATGATTTGTCTCGGTTTTCCTTACTTAGGCCCTTGCGCGGCTCAGTATTTCCTAGGAACATGTGTGTTCAGGGTCGAGAGCGGCCATGATAGGCAATCAAGCTCGATTGACGCCACACCCCAGTACTTTGGCCGCATAATGCAAGTCGCATCCAAGTGAAGGTTGAGTATAATCACGATAAATGCCACTCGTTTGGCGATTCCAAGGTAATAGGCCGCGCTCAGAAAGCTGCCGCACCCCCAAGGAACCAATGATTAGAAAATGAAAGACTCACAACTCAATTGGTAGTTTGAGGCGAAACGACAGCCACCTACATAGTAGGGGTGCCGGCTTTATTTCAAAATCATTATATGATACATAGGGTCGGTCGCACCTTAGTGGCAACCAGAAGTGATTCATTGGGTCGGTCGCGCCTAGGTGGCGACCAGAGATGATACAGGGGGTCGGTTGCGCCTGAGTGGCAACCAGAGATGATACATGGGTCGGTCGCGCCTAGGTGGCGACCAGAGATGATGCAGGGGTCGGTCGCGCCTAGGTGGCGACCAGATTTTTTATGCACAGGTACGGCCGCGCCTGAGTGGCAGCTAATTCCTGATACATGGGTTGATCGCGCCTAAGTGGCGATCCAATTTGATACATATGGTACGGTCGCGCCTAGGTGGCGACCAGTTGAGGTTTGAGCCCTGAGTGGCCAGCTTGATACTGCGAACCCTTGTTGGTTCTGTTATGATTGTTGATGGCGACTCGTGGTGGTTGGGGTATACCCTTATTGCCGATGGCCTGCAGCTCTTGCCCTTCTTGCGGCTGTAATTTGAAGTCGCAGGTCAGGCAGGTGTCTTTTGGCTTCCACGATGTCATCAAATTTTTGTTGCGGCTCAGGAGCAGGTGCATTTTTCGCGACACAAGCGTCTTTGGCCATAGCCCTGTCCCTTCTTCGCATTCTTGTGCTATTTCTTTATTGCCATCTATTGTGATTACTCCCTTAGGACCAGGCATTTTTAGCTTCAGGTATACGTAGCACGGTCGAGCCATGAATTTTGCGAACGCTTCTCTGCCAAAGAGGGCATGGTATGGGCTCTGGAAATCTACAACCTCAAACCAGACGTACTCGCTTCTGAAGTTGCTTTGCGTCCCGAAGGCGACTTCCAGGTTGATTCGCCCCAATGGCTGAGCTGATACGCCAGGCACGACTCCGTGAAACGTTGTTCTGGACGGGTGCAGCTGTTTTTCTTGGAGATTCATCCTCTTGAAGGTCTCATAGTATAGTATGTTTATGCTGCTGCCTCCATCCATCAGTACCTTGCTTAATTTGTATCCTGCGACTTGAGGGGCAACCACTAGCGCGAGCTTGCCTCCTTCATTTATCTCCCTGGATGATCTTCGCGGCTCCAAACTATTGGTTGCTCAGACCACTTCAGCCACTGTGGTACAGCTGGTACTACGGCGTTAACAGCTTGGTTGCGCCGTCGCAGCTTCTGCTCCCTCCTTGAGGTATTAACCACAATTGTGTGGTACTGACCCAGCTGCTTTGGGAACTGCGGTTGGTCTGGCTGTGGGTTTGGAGCAGCATTATGGTGGCCTCCGCCGTGATTGCCTCCTTCGTTGTTCTGATTGTTGTTTTCCATTAAGTGGCTGTCCATCCTTCCACTTTTTGTAATGGTAGCACTGTGCTTTTGTGTGGTTGGGTGGTTTTCCATCTTTCCCACATGGATGTCACAGGGACGGTTGAAAACTTCTTCCAAGTTAACTGGGTGGAAATTTCTTCCTCTGCCACTACTTGGCTTGTAACGAGTGTTCGTGTTTGCGACTAATCCCGAGTTTCCTTCCTCGTTTTTGCGCTTGTTGTAACTCGCATTACTATTGCTAGCTTGCTGTTGCTGAGGCTTGCTGCTGGTCTTCTTTCCTTTGCCAGCAGTTTCCTCTTCTTCTCCATCAGACGCGTCCTTGGTTTTATCCGAACTTGCATACTTGTTAGCCGCTGCCATCACCTCGCTGAGGCTCTTGACTTTGTCCTTCATGCGACCCAGTTTGTGGACCAGCGGCTCAAACTTGCAGTTTTTCTCCATAACTAGGACGGCTGAGCTTGGAGGTATGTTGTCTGAGGAGTGTATAATTTCTGCCACTCTCCTCATCCAATGGCGACTTGACTCGCCTTCTTTTTGCACGCAGCGCTCAAGATCTTCTATACTGCAGAGTCGCTTGCATGTTCCTTGGAAGTTCTTGACGAAAGCTTCCTTCATCTCATCCCAAGAATTTATTGAGTTTGGTGGTAGGTTTTGTAACCAAATGTGGGCTGCGCCTTCCAACATCATGTTTAGGTATCGGGCACAGATTTCTTCAGATGCGTTGAGAATGCTCATGCCCATCTCATAATTGTTGAGCCAAGTGACCGGGTCCATACTTGGGTTATAATTTGCGACCTTGCGAGGTCCTTTGAAATCTGCAGGAAACGGCTCGGACCTAATCCTCTCGCTGAAGCAGACTGGACCCTTAAGTCGCGATGATAAGTTGGATGGAGCTGGCCTCCCTGCCTGATTAACCATTGCATGCATCTGCACACCTTCTGCGGGTTGAACTTGTACCACCTGTTGGTTTTCCCTTTGTCGCCGGGCTGAACTTGAAGTCGCAACCTGCGGCGACTCGGCTCGGATGCTTCTTTCCGCTGTTACTCTACTGTTATAGGGGGTTGCGTGCAGTCGTCCCCCATGTTCAGACATGTTTGCCTGTTGTACCACTGCTGTGCTCAGCATCTCAATGGCGCGCCGCGCTCTCTGTCCATCGGTGCGTTTCCTACCGGTGTCAACCTGGCTAAGATGTTGGTAGCCGCATAGAGATTCTCCACTGGGCTAACATAGTGTCCTTGCGGTGTATGGAACCTTTGAGGCTGCGGTGCCGGCTGCTGCACAAAGGTTGGTTGTGGCGACGGAGGTGGCATGATAGCCCTGTTGTTAGCTTGCACCAGAGCTCTTGACCCTGGTGCTTCCGCCGTTCTTGGCGCCGCAAAAGATGGAACTACAGGCGCGAATGCTGGCGATGCCATCGTCCGCAATGCAGGCGCGACTAAAGGCGCCGCGGGTCGCGCAGCCGCGACAGGTGGTGCCGTGTATGAGGGTACTGCGACTGATGGTGCTGCGGCTTCTGGCCACGCGACTGGACGCGCTGCATTTGTCGCGACCGATGGGTTCGCGTGGGGTGGCGCTGTGGCTGCTGGTGTATCGACTGCAGGGACCGCGGCTGTAGGTCCAGAGGTGGGTGATTGGAATAACTCCATGGGATTTACTGTTCCTGGCTGCATGCGACTGAACTGACGTCGGTGTGGCAAGGTGCTTGGTCCTCCTTGTAGGATGATGGTGTCTTCAGCGAGTCGTTGTTCTTGTTGGAGGCGCTGGTCCTCGCGTGCGAGCCTGCTCCTTTCATCCACAATCCTTTGGACTTCATCATACAGCTCAATCCTGGTAGCTTCCAGCTCCGCAGCTCTTGCGGCGGCGTTAACTGCAGATATAGGCGTAAACAGCGGGCTGCTCTGGGGCATCCTGGCCGTCGTGTTGGGGGTTGTTCTTGGCCCTTCTTCCGTAGGTACTCCGGACGGGCTTCTCTTTGCGACTCCTGAGGCCGCGACTCCTGGGGTGGCTGCAGCGGGTGCCGCGCGACTCGAACCGAGCTCTGCGACTCCTGATCCTTCTGGTGCGACTTGTTCCGCTGCTTCTGGTGCCGTGGGTGCTAAGCTGCCCTGCGGCATGCCCAGCCCTTCTCTGCTTCCACGGTCCTGTAGATCCCTTCCATGCACTGATCTCCTACGGAGGGCGAGCTGCCACCCCTAGGGTTTCCACAGAGCCTTTCCTCGAGTACATACTCAATGGATTGGGCTTCTTCGTCTTCGAGCGTCAGTGGCTCGTTGTTGGTAGATTCTTCTTCTTCATCCACAGTTACGGCGACTCCTTCTTCTGAGTCGCCCGGCTGTGATGGGTCTTCTGACTCGCCGCCGATGAAGCCGACGAAAACATGAATAGATCCAAACGGGATGATGCGACCTGTCTCCAGGTAATCAGCTTCTGGTCCCCAGCTTGAATCGTCAATGAGAGGCGTGCCATCGACCATGATGATGTGGCCAATGGCGAGATCTTCAGCTCCTTTCATCGATCCTGCGCGGAACGTGACGCTCTTGACCGCAGGCCCCACGGTGGGCGCCAACTGTCGTGGGTTTGTCACGTCAGATGTCATGGATGACTTCGTAGGTGTGGGATTTGCGCGAGTCAATCGTCTCCGAGCTTGGGATCGCAGGAACAAGGACGAACACAGATTTACCCAGGTTCGGCCCCTCAATGTGAGGTAAAGACCTACTTCCTGCCTACCCTAGATTGGTATTGATATGATATATGTGGTGTTACAATGGTGGCGATCCGATCTGGGAACTCGCCGTAAGAGCTAGGGTTTAGGGCTTGATAGCTTGACCCTGTCTAAGTCCTGCGAGTCCTCTTTATATACACAGAGGCTCGCTAGGTTACAAAGGAAACTTCCTCCACAAGGAATACATCGACTGGAACCTACTTGGAGACTAACTCCTCCTCACGTCTTCCAGGATATGTCTTCTAGATCTTTCTCCTTGTGGCGGTGCGATATTGGGCTTGCTTTTATGTAGGCCTTTATTGTGCGAGTAAGTTGAGTCGCACTCATCAACATGGGCCGCGGGTTAATCCACAAAGTATTCCCCCGACATATGCCATAGGTTGTATTATAAGGCACGAAGCACAATGGAGCCAACATATGGCCTTGGTATTAGAAGGTAGAGGAGCCGTAGGTAGATCTGCGATTATGAGATATGGATGTTTCATGGAAATTACAATGCTGGTGAGTGGAGGCGCTGACATCATAATAGGAGGCTCGAAATCATCTATGGTGGTATCACGTGAGTCCACAAAGTAGTTTGGTGGATGAGGAGTAGTTTCGAAACATAGTTTCATTTAGGGGTAATAGAGTTAGGGTATGCATATGAAGGTTAGTTGATGATCCATAAATATAAAAAATATCAATGTTTCCATTAACTTGATTTCAAGGGGACCCAAGTGTACTAGTAGACAAAACTTAGTTGTCACCGTTCGAAAACATCGACCTTAACAATTTTTCAGAAGGTCAAATTATGAAACATATGTGAAAAATATTATATAACATTTCTTAATGACTAGTTGTAATCGTATATTTTTGCAAATTTCTCCAAATCTATGACCGAGATAAAATGTAATTCTAAAAAAAGCATGTGATATTACCAAACACTTACAGTTTTGTAAATTTTAGCTTGCAACCGTGTGTCAATTTTAACATACATCGGTCCACTTATTTGTTTCTTCGTACCAATAAGTATTTAATTGATCTAAAATTATAGAGAATGCTATGATTATATCTTTGTTGTTCAAGTAAAAGATCATAGCTATGGAAATCTTTATAAAAAGTGTGACACCGATTGTGGTAAGGGTTATCTAAAAGTCATAATAGATTATGGTTGAATGTTGTGACTTTGCTCCCTAGTTCTTTTTGAAAACTTCTTACCAACTTGTTGGCTTCATTTCTCGGTTCCCTATGGTACTAGTTGTTCTTTAGCCACAGGGTGAACTTTACATTGCTCTCTTTTATTTGCTAAGTAAACATTTATTCGGGTATCACATGACATATTTTTCCGTGGTATCTCGAATATATGCATTCATCTACCATGGAAGATTCTTTTCTCATGAACTTTCCTTCCACGTCATTCGTTGATATTAATAAATGATCTTAGTCCAAATACACAAAACGTTCCTTTCAGAATACAAGTGCAACGAATCGCAATAAACATAACATATTTTCTTAATCTGTCCATGAATCTATTTTCCATGGCAACAAGAATATATGTGTAAAATTATTCCTATTTGTGTGCTCATGTTTTAACATTTTTATCATTTTGTTTGATCAGGAACATATCTTCAAGATAATGTCCTTAAAAACATGAACAATCGTAGAAGATTTCTTTTCGAAAATAGGGAGGGCCGTGCAATGATAAATGAATGTAACTCCAAGGTTTATTGCATAAAAAAATATGAATTTAAAAAAAATGAAGTGTTGTGACATATATGGGAGACTTTCATACGGGAGAATTGTATTTTTTTATCATAGGACTCAGATTTATTGGAAGCCTCCAGTCACGACCGACTTAGTGTGCTAAACGGCAATACGATGGCAGAATAAGCCACATGCCGGAGGACGGAGCCATGGGTGCTGACACATGCGGCTATGTTTGATGCAAGCAAGCGGCAGGGGCGGACCCAAAGGGTATGCCCTGGGCTCAGCCGTGAATATCACATATGTGTAAGAAGAAGAATATAAATTTGGACTATTCAGTTACATATGTAATTAGTAAATATACGTCTGATTCTAGTCGCAAAGATGTATTGATCTTTCCGGGTTTTTTCAATATTGCCTGTTCATAGGTCTTGGGTTCGAGTCCCAATTTTTGCATCATTTTATCTTGCACCTTCTAGGATTTCTTTGTGTCCTGGATACTATGAGCCTCATTATTTTTTTCTTTTTTACCTTTTTTAGCGTAAATGGTAGGTATATATTTTACTGTATGAATTATTACACACAAGCACATGTACACCAAACAAGGAAACAAACCCTTGTGTATAAACGATGGTGAAAAAATACACAATTTTATATGTGGTGTGTTATGGACTTGCAACAAAAGAATAAAAGTTGGCTATATATAAAGTTTCCATTGTTTTCAACAAGCTGGAATAATTTTTTCCAAAAGGATACAAAAACATTAAATATATAACTTCTCTAAAATTTCCAAATATTTGTACATGGCCATGTTGTGATGTAAAATACATCTTTGCTAGCTTACGCTATCCGGAACAAGCCGTTTGCTAAACGAAAAATTATCAAAGCCATGTAATTTTTTTAGTTCGATCTTTGGTATTAAAATAGATATTATCAAATTACGTGCTATTTTTTTTGGTGTGGCATACCCTTTAGTAAAATCCTGGGTCCGCCATGAGACCTCAAATGGATGATTGTAAGCAGGGTAGCCATTGCTGCAACTGCCAAGGTGGACACTGAGGGTGTGTTTGGTAGCCCGGGGCAACCCAGATAATCTTAGCTCAACCAACTTCAGCTTGTTTGGTAGCCCGGGTTACGCCTCCCAGCCGTGCCCACGCGATGCAAGAACGGCCTCTCAGCCCTGCCCACATGCGAAGCTCGAATCGAGCTTCTCAGCTCGACCGGGGCGAGCTCATGTGAAAAAGGGGACGCGCGCCCCCGAAATAATCCCCACGCATCCCACCCGGCCCAGGAAACGGCCCTCACACTCGCACCCCCGAAGGAAACCCTCCCTCATTCTCACCCTCTCGTCTCTCCTCTCCCCCGCCGCCACTCTCGCCCTCACCTGCCCGCAGCCGCCGCCTACCCCACGACCTCCACCCCGCAGCCCCACGACCTCCACCCGCAGCCCGCAGCCTGCCCCACGCTCTCCTCCCGCCCTCCACAAATCCTCCACCGCCGCCGCTTGTGCGCACGCGGCGAGCTCGAGGGCGGCCGCCATGCATCTCGGAATCATACCCGCCGCTCCGGAGCTGTAGATCGACGGGCCCGTGCAGAAGATCGACAAGCACCGGCGGCATCAGTCCACCTCGTCTGCAGCACCTCCGCTCCGGAGCTGTAGATCGACAAGATCAACAAGCACATCCGCACCTTCACTCCGGCCGCCTGCAGCACCTCTAATCCGGCCGTCTGCAGCACCTCCTCACTTCCAATCCGGCCTCCACCTTGGACCAGTGGGCAGAGGTAGCCTTCACCTCGTCTCCCAGCAGCAGATCGAGCAGATCGACGGGCCGGCTTCACCTTCGGACCAGCAGCCCTCCACCTCATCTCCACCTCGTACCAGATCAACTCCGTCCGTCTGCACCTCCTCAACGCCTCGGACCAGACCAACAGGTAGTCCATCTCTCTGCCTTGTGGTCATCGTCCTTCTACTGCACCTATTTTCCTTGTGTGGGTGGGTGGAGAACAACACCTGCTACTACTGCACCTTGCTCTGAGCTGTGTGGGTGGGTGGAGAACAACACCTGCGTAGCTACCTAATTTCGTTTGACTTCAGTATATGCTATCTAATGTTGGCTAATCGAGGCTGCCATTTGGCCTTGAGCAGGTCCTTGGAGTTTCTGAAACCATTTGGTAGAGCTGCACCTCCTCCACTCGGCCGTCTGCACCTCCTCCACACCTCGGACCAGACCGAGAGGTAGTCCATCTCTCTGCCTTGTGGTTATTCTGTTGCCATATGTCTTTTGCTTGAATATTGTGTTGTTCTATGCTTGTTAATAAGTACATGTGAAATACTTCTGTTGTCATATGTATAATGGTACCAAGCTTGACTAGTAGTTTCTATGTGTTTAGATGGACGATTTGGCAAGAAAACGTCGGCAATTGATTGTGAAAGCAGCTGGCCTTGCAGCCGTAATGGGGGCTTACATGGTGTTTATGTCAAGGATGCTGTGGAGAGGAATGATGGGTTGTCACTTCCTCCTGGTAAAAACTAAAGCTTATTAGCTATATGACTCAACAGTTTTTGCTATAGCTAATAGTTGCAATTTTATAGGAAATTCTATCTGGTTGATGCTGGGTATGCTGTCAGACCGGGTTTCCTTCCACGTACCGTAAAACAAGATATCACTTGAAAGAGTATGGTGGAGGGAATCATCCTGAAAACTATAAGGAGCTTTTCAACTTAAGACACTCTTCTTTAAGGATAACGGTTGAAAGAGCTTTTGCTGCATACAAGAACGTTGGAAGTTCGTTTACAATAAACCATTCCATCCATATAAGACCCAAGTCAAAGTAGTGATTGCTTGTGCCATCCTCCATAATTGGATTCTTCAGTGGGGTGAGGATGAATTTTTTCCACCTGAGGAATGGGAACCGGAACCAATGATGAGGACCACAATGATGTTGCTTATGACAATATTACTTGGAAGCTAAAGAGAGATGAATTTGCACAACAAATGTGGGCCAATAGGGGATTTGCACACATTTGATTTACAATGGTGTTAGTTGTTGTGACTTGTAATAATTGCATTACTGCTTAAACCTCTTGTATTATTGCTGAAACCTCTTTTATTATTGCTGAAATCTGTCATGTATTGCTGAATGTTACATTTTGGTGCTGTTTTGGTGCTGTAATGTCATATTTGTGCTGAAACCTGTCATGTATTGCTGAATGTCATATTTTGGTGCAGTTTTGGTGCTGTAATGGTATATTTGTGCTGAAACCTGTCATGTATTGCTGAATGTCATATTTTGGTGCAGTTTTGGTGCTGTAATGGTATATTTGTGCTAAAACCTGTCATATTTTTAGAGCTGGTTTGGTGTTGTAATTTGGTATATTTTGTACTGAAATCTTTATTGTTGTTTGTTGTAGATGGGATGATGATCAAAAAATGATAGTCCTAGAAGAGCAACATTATTTGGGCCATACGCTGGTATGTACATTTCTGCTCAAACCTGCCATTTTCGAGCTGCAATATGATATACATTGCTGGAAATATTATGTAGTGCTGAAACCTGTCATTTTCGAGCTGCAATATGATAGACATTTCACTCCTGCATCTACTCCTGCATCTACTCCTTCATCTACTCCTGCAACTACTCCTTCACCTACTGCCACAAATAACAAGAGAAAGAGGGCATCTATTATGAGTGAAGAAGATGTAACTCTGTATACCAACATGTCTGATGCATTGCGTGATGTGGCTGGTGCTATCAATAACACTTGCCATGCTGAAACACACCCAGATTTGTACAAAGCTGTTATGGACCTTTCTTTCCCGATGGATCAACGTTGGCTGTTCTAGATTACTTGACAGAGCACAAGGGTAAGGGCCTTAATTTCGTGAGGATGGATGCTCAAGTTCGTGAAGCCTCCTTCAAGCGCATCCTAGAAAAGAATCCTGATCTAGTTTGAGTTGTAACTTGAGATATCATCTCTTTTGGTGTTAATTAGTATTTTTAGATGTATGCAAACTTTCTAATATGGAGTTACTACTTTAGATGTATGCAAACTTTCTAATATGGAGTTATTATGTATGATCATATATTGCTGGAATGTCATATTTTGGTGTTGGATTGTCTTTTTTTGTGCTGAAATTTATTATATATTGCTGAAATGTTGCTGGAATGTCATATTTTGGTCATTGAATTAATTATATATTATTGGAATGTCCTGTTTTGGTGTTGTTTTGCTGAAGGAATGTCAAATATTTGCTAAAACGTCTTTTTTATGCTATTTATATCTCAGTTTAGATACAGGCTACCAAACAACATTTCAGCTCAGCTTGTCTCAACTGATACAGGCTAACAAACAACATCTCAGTTCAGCATGTTTCAACTGATACAGGCTACCAAACACATTGAAAAATCTCAGCTCAGCATGTATGAGGTTGGCTTGTATGAGGAGAGATAGCCAGGGTAGGGTGGCACAGGCTACCAAACACACCCTGAGGTGGTCGTCAGGGGAGGCAATGGAGATGATGCTCAGACGCTGCACGCCAGGCAACACGGGAGGTGAGAGATGTATGTCATGCAACTATGGAGGGTCCCAGCCCATGGCGCTGTCGTGGAGTTCGACGAAATCACTAACTACATCTAGTGGTTGTAGCATCAGGTCGAGGTGACCAATATGTCGAATGCTGCAGAAGCTTATAGCAATCGATTAAGTGGCTCCAATTTGAACTTTCTTTGCGAACAAATTAACTAAAACAATTCCATGAATTTTTTAGACGATGGAAGATGATCTGGCCATTTATATGGTGATTGCGCAAGCTAATAGGATGAGATCAATTTGTTTCTGCAACTGGGTTTGTGTATCTCCTAAAGTTCCACTTGTTCTTATCCAGGAGTACATTGGAAAGTAAAGCCAACTATATATTCTTAATATTTTCTTGCATTTCAGAATAATGTTATTCTACACTCCATGTAGATTGCATCCTAGAACTAAGTCTCAAACAATTTCTAATCTCTCTACTATTAAGGTCACGAGTACACCAGTAGTTGTCCCTGTCACTCGAGGAGCAGTGCGCATCTTCTCTCAATATATGAATTTCTTCTTCTTTTTTTGTCTGTTCTGCATACCACCACTGATACATATACTACTCTAAACACACTTCTTTTTTTAATGTAATTTTACTTTTCGACGGCAAAAAACTTTTTTGCTCAAGAATCAGTTCATAATAAGGCCATTTTAGTATAACCCGGCTAAAAATAATCATGAAATATAAGACTGCTTGTCTAGACGTTTTACTGTCCTACTAAGAATAATCATGAAATATATGAAACCTGATGGGGTTCGCATCAGAAAACAATAATTTTTCTAACTAGCGTACGCCAAAACTAAGCCAAGGATCTATCTATTAGCAATGCGATAACGGAGGAGATATCGATAACATAACCTTGTAGACCGATAAGCGGGAATTACGCTCCCGCACAAGCGTTGCCGAAGTAGACGACGAAGCCGACCTCGAGGTCGCGAAGAACTTGGCGCAACGAAGATGAAGACGGCACGACGATGACGCCCCGGCGCCTCAAGTGTGGCACCTCCGAGTACTCGCACACGTGCGGAGCTTGACGACGACTCCCGGGCTCTCCGATCCAGCCGAAATAGCGGAAGCAGAACTTTTGGGTGGAATCCCGCAGCACGACGGCGTACTGCGGTATAGAATTCTCACGCGCGCGCAGTCCTTCAAGGGACCATGCTCTACGGGAGGTGGAGAGAGGGAGAGGAGGCGGGCGGAGGGAGCACCTCGGCCGGCATACAAAATTAATTGTATTTTCTGTGTATTTAATCTAATTAATATGCCTCTCTATTTATTAGGGGAGAGGGGGTGCACCTCTCCTTAGTTCCCCCATGTGGGACTAAACAAAAGGGAGGAGGGGGTGGTGCGGCCAGCCCTTGGGCAGCCGTGGTGGCCATGGGCCCATGTGGCCCAGCCGCACCATCCCCTTTGGGTGGTTCGGCCCCACATGGGCCAACCCTCCAAGGTTTTGGCCATTTAGGTGGGTTGCCCCAATTTTCCCTTTTATTTAATATTAAATTAATATTTAAATATATATAATTCATTAGTTAATATATTTGCATATTATTTAATCTCCCGTGACTCCGTAACAACTTCCGGACCACTCCGAACTTTCTTCGGTCTTCCCCGGAACCCTTCCGATTCCACCGGAACCTTTTCGGTTCATTTTCTCTCTCTATTTTTATTATTCCGATAATTCCAAAACGATCTCCAAGCGTCGTCAAGATCTTAAGTGTGTTACCCTATGGTTCGAGAATACTCCAGACATGGTCGAGACCCCTCGCTCGCCAATGACCGTCAGGGAGACCTGGAAGGCTATGACGGTCCTGTGCATTCCACGAATATCGTCGTTGAACCATAAACATGATATTCATTCCTTTTGTTCCTTCGATACTACCCTTGTCATATGCTTTGTTTTATCTCGTTACCGACAAGGGCTACTTAACTCGTTTAGTGATATACTGATATTACATCCCCATGACCTAGTCATACGCTGCGTAGCTTTATAGATGTAATCTCACCGAGTGGGCCCAGAGTATCTTTCCATCACACGGATGGACAAATCCCGCTCTTGATCCATACGCCTCAACGTACCCTTTTGGAATACCCAAGATACACCTTTTTAGTCACCCATTTATGGACTGACGATTGATGCACTCAAAGTACCCTCCGGAGGCAGCAATTAATACGATCTCACGGTCTGAGGAATAAGCTACCATATTACTTTCCTATTACATCAATGAACTATGTGACACGATCCTTATGCAATACTTTGGTGGGTATGTCCATCATTTTATTCCACTAATAAAATGACCTCATCATCAACTATATAAATATCCATGATTAGGAATTCTCGATCATCAGTTGACTAATGAACTAGTTTATATATAAAGGCTAACTAGGGACTCTGATTTGTTTACATACCACGTGTATTAATAATTCCGATTAATACAGTTATAGCACGGTATAAAACTTATTATAAACTTAATGAGATAATGCGATAAATACTTAATATTTATTTGCCTCTAGGGTATATCTCCTTCAAAACCCGTTTCCATCAAATATATAAACAAAATTGACCTCCTCTTATTTCTAGATTGGAGAGGTGACATGTGTAAAACATTATGGAAAACTCAGTGCTAAGATTTTTTCTTTTGAAATTAGACCCAAATCCAGATGCTAAGAAAAATGATTCTGGACCCGAGTTTAATACAAGACTCGAGTCTAAGAAAATGAAAAACTAAACTGCCCCACTTATCTTACCATGGGCATCTATCACATTAGCTCACCATAAAGAAATATTCGAACGGGGAGGAGCGGAGCGGCGGCGCGCGTCGGCGTCGCCGGCGGGCTAGGCACCGCGCGGGAGAGAGAGAAGAGGGAGGGGAATTGTGGCATTTTTGCAAGAAAGTCCTTCAGTTTTCTGGAATTATAAATAGGTCCCTCAGCGCGGTACTGTTCAACACTGTAGCTACTATTCAGTAGCCCGAGCGCGGAGAGCTCGCTAAATCGCTCAGCTTTCATATAGTTAGTAATGTGGAAAATGTTGTCACAAAAAACTAGAAAATTTTGGCTAACCACAGGGAGGCTAAGCATTGTTCTAGCTTCTATTTATCCCCGGCTCTTTGTTGTTTGCTATCCCCATCTCATATTGCTCATGCTCTAAGCCAAATTCTACTCGAGCGCTGCTAACTTACGAGCACCAGTGGGCACGATGAAATTTGGACACCTCACAGGAGAACACCACCGCCGTGACCGGAGATGAGGGGCAAGGGAGCACAACCAGCATCGGGGAGAGGCGGAAATAGAACGCCGTTGCATCGCCATCAGACTCTGACAGCACCACCTCCATCTTCCCCGCCGCAGGTACCTAACGTGGCTAGCGTCGTCTCGTGCATAGCCAGAGTTGAAAAGTAGGTTATAACAGCTTTGGCCACCCACGTGAGAAATAGAGGGGACAGTGCATGCATTTAGTTCACAGACTGAAAGAGAACGTAAACCTAACTAGTTGCGTGCAGCGTCAGCTCGAGGTGACTGATCGGTACAAAGCATTTTCCAAAAAAAAAAGTTCAACACGAGGTTCTACGACAAGCAGTAACGAACTAATGATGGAATCAGATGAAACAGTCAAACGGAAAAGTATGGGCCAAACCCATTTGTCGTAAAGTGTGTGGCGACGCCTTGTTTTGCCGCTAAGACTGGCAAACAGGGAGCTCCCGAGATAGTGCTCGCGTGTTGCATCGACGAATCGACGCAACGGGCGTTACATAGGATTCACCGGAAACACTATATATCGCCTCCTGCAAGTTGGAGGTAGCGCTCACCTGCCCAAATCCGACATGGGCCGCGGCTCAGTAAACCATCATTTCTTTCATTCTTTTAGTTTCTTTTCGTTGACTTTTCTTCTTCTTCGTTTTATTTGCTGTTTTTTTCCTGTTTCCTTTTTATGTTTCTATTTTCTTTTCTTTTTGAACTAAATAAATTTTCAAAAATCTGAACATTGTTCAATTTTTGAAAATGGTTTTGATTTTTGAAAATAGTTTCTGATTTAAAAAATTCATTTAAAAATGGTTCGAATTTTTGAAAATGCTTTCGATTTAAAAAATAATTCCGACTTTTGAAAATGGTTCTGATTTTTTAAATGGTTTAGTTTTTAAAATGGTTCAGATTTAAAATCGTATTTGAAAAAGTAAGGACAAAAGAATTGTTCAGCCATTATTCAGGAAAACAGATAAATAAAACAAAGTGGAGACTGATTGTCAAGTAGTAGTAACAACTTGGAACATTGAGAAGCTGCAGAAGTCGGCAGGGTATACGGTAGTGTTGGAGATGAAAGCTTGTGTCTCCGAATTCCAGGGTTTTCCATTCAGTTTTGTTAAGAGAAAGGCTAATAAAGCGGCGCATGCTTGCGCTCGCGACACTCTCTCAATTAGTTCTTCAAACATAGTATATGATACTACCCTGGTTTTCTGATTGACGTTGTTCAATCAGACAGGTTGTCGTCTTATGAATAAAGTGCCAGACGGCGACAATAATAAAAAAAACCATGTGGGCCGGTCCATGTAGACGAATCGTTCTGGGCGAGCCCATGATAGCGCAGGCGAGTCCATGCTCCGACTCGCTAAGGCGATAGGTATCCAGTCGCCGTCACCGTGGCGTTGGAGGAGCCTGCAGCCGCGGCAACTGGGCTGGCCTGCTGGCAACAGCCACTATGGCGATGCCTCCTAGGAAGGCCCACTCGTGGAAACGGACGCCGAAATTGCCTGTCGGCCAGCAGCAGAAGCCTGTGGAGCGAGCAGGCACACCCGAGCTCAGCAGCAGCAGCGGTTCTCCCAGGCACCCGAGGTTCAGAGCGATTTTTCCACACACCGATTCACAAAACAAGCTACCTTGCGGTCAAAATACTATGTGTTTCGGCTATCCGTGTCTATAATCTATGTAAAACTTCCCAAGTATTTTTTTTCCAATAAAAACATGTTTTCTTGAAACAGAAGGACTAGGTCCTAAAATCAACTCCAATGTTTTCATGATTTAATATTTACAAATACTGATGGAATGATATCTCTACAATTTCTCAGAGTCGGCTAAAATAGTATTTGTCTTGATTTATCGACAAAGCATTTGCTTTTTTATCAGTTGTATCCACTGCAATTGTCAGTCATGGAACCTCCAACGGAGTCATGGATGAACAAGGTAACCTCCCTAACTATATATGGCAAGCTTTCCTGAGAAGACTTGGCAGTAACATACATATTCATCCCCTTACAATATATACATGACAGTACAAGAATGGAACTGAATACGCTCAAAGCCTCAAATTGTAACCCTGACTTTCAAGAAAACTCATCCACAAAGAAAAACCTTGACTATAGATGCATGTCTGACTGACCAAATTAATCTAGCTAGCATCAGCAGTGGTTGATCGGTACGGTTAGCACCGAAGCCACCTAAATTGACCCAGTTTAATAATCTACCTTACAAGATTCAGAACTTCATTTCAGTATTTTCTCTACCCTGTGACATGATGAGCCCAGACCCAGCGATCATCTGCTCCCTGAGATTCTTGATCGCTTGGTATCTCTCCTCGTCATGGTCAAAGTTCAGCACTCCGTTGCTGCACCCTTCTGCCCAATCTCCCTCCAGTGCATCATCCATTTCCTCAAACGTTTTTTTCCTGGAGACGCCGCGTGAATCGGCGCCATCAATCCATCTATCTGAAGATGATCCGTGCATCGATGCACCTATCTGGTTGCCCCTTGGAGAAGCGCAGCTCCAGGTATAGAACCTGTTGTTCTCGTCAATGTTCAATTCGATGGAGTGCATATCACCACCTTCCGAGCCGCAATCTTCGCTGTCATCGCTGCTTCCTCCACCGCCAGCATTGTCTGCAATTGCCCCAGGTTCCTCCACCGCCAGCATCGGATCGATATTTGCAGGTTCCTGGTCCTTCTTGGTATCCAGGTATGCTTGTAGCTCGTCGTGCAGCTGATTCACCGCCGCATTCTTCTCCTCAAACTGAAGCCGCGCTTCCAGCAGCTTCATCTGGACCCGTTGTTCGCGCCACTCATCTGCGAGATGCAGCATCTCCCGCTCTTTCTGGAGCTCCTCATGTGCCTTCTCGGTCTCTCTCTTCAGTGCCTCCACCTCAACCTTGTCCTCGCCGATACCTCTGACGAGCTCGCTGCAGATCTTCTCCACTCTCCCTTTGGACTTCCTTTCCCTCTCAAGTTCTCTCTGCGCCACGCGTAACGAGGACTCGGTGTCGGCTAACGCCGCGCTGAGCTTCTTGCTTGTCTTCTCCGCTCTTTTTCTTGACTTCTTCTCGTTGTCCACCTCTGTGACTATGAATTGCAGAGCAGTTGCAGCCTTCTCCGTTTGTTTGGCCTTCCAGGACTCCAATTCTGCCATAAGTTGCTTCTTCAAGTAGTCGATTTCGCTACGCTCTGATTTATGTTCCTTGATAAGCCTTCGCACATGGGCACGGGCAAGATCAAGTTCAGAACGCAGGGCAGAAATGAGTGAAATAGTCGACGGGTTCAGTTCTCCCCAGATGTGTGCTAGTACTTTGGCAAGTTCTTTCGACGCAATCAAGCTGTTGTACAGATCCTTCAGGTGGATTGCTTTCTCTTCAGGACATCTTGAAACATCGTCTTGACACCGTGTGCCAATCTGAACATAGAAGGATAAAATTTATTTTTAACAAGGCTCTCTATGAAATCAAAAAAATTCAGTAGTGCTTTTTCAGATGGTAAAAGCAGCATGATAGATGCTAAAACCAAGAAAACGCATACGGGTGACATGATTGAAGATTGCTCTGTCTGATGACGCTGTCTCCCTCAACTCCAACTTTTTTTCTAATCGAAAATTAGCTTCAACAAACCTGACGACCACCCAATCTGCCCATATACATACCTAACAGGTTGCAACTGCCCAATAACTAACTCTCCCTAACAGCCTAGACCTAAGGAAAGTGTTATGGAGCCATTTAACTGCTGAATAAACAATCAAGCCTAGCTGATAGCTTGATGCACAAGTGGACGAGACGCATGTGCATCTGAAAATGCTTCCTTGGAGATGCGTCTCACATTTGCTTCTGCTTTTTTGTTTAGAAAACCAACTCATACTTAAAGGTGTACTACGTCGAATGAACCGTCGAAAGTTGACGTCTTTATGAAGTGGGAAATTCCTTGTAAATGAAACTAGCCACTTAGCCATGTTTTGTTTGAGATCATCGGTAACTTTAGAACTCGGCACGGCGCACCTATGCATACCCTATAGAAATTTTAGGTGGTGGCTACTGAAATGCTTCTTGGAGAAGCATATCTGATTTCCTGAAACTTTTGCATATTTCTGGGAGCCAACTTGCACTTAAAGGTGTACTACGTTTGAAACAAGACATCAAAAGTTTTCGCCTTTCTGAAGTGACAGATTCCTTCTACTCGCAACTGGCTAAGCTCTAGTTAAAATCATCCTAGCTAGCTTCGAAACTAAGAGCCAGTTCTGACTTCAGACACCCTATTCTCATACTTTTAGTCAAAAAATTATTACAAAATTTGCAGCTAGCCACTTCAGTACTGACTACTGGCTTGATTAAGGAATTAGATAGCTAGCTAAGCTGTCAGTTGCAAGTCCTATACTACTATCTGAAGCAAATACAGCATATCATGCCACTGACTGAAGGGTACGCGCATATAGTTTCATGAATTTTCCGGCTTCACATGCGAGGTTTAAATGAATTTAGCTATCAGAAGAACACTTGTGCATCTGAATTTAACTTGAGGATTATCGCAATCCTTCAAGAGCATTAACATAAGCAACCTAATCGCAGGTTCACCGGTCAGAGACACGACAAAATTGTACACATGCAAAAAAACATTCTTTTGGTAGCTACGGTTCAACTGCTACATCTAACATGAGACATGAAGTTGAGGATTTACCTCCATTGCGCTGCAGTTGCTCATCACGTCTGCTGGAGGCCACTGCCCATGGCCGCTGTGGTAGCTCCGCTTCCGGCCACCATCCTCCTCAAACATCTTGCACCTGCTCCTTGAGCTTTTGGACACCTACATCATCACCAGATCAGATCAACTAACCAGCGGCAAAAAAATGTAACAAATCACGCAGCCATAGCAGATCAGCCGCACGAAACTTGACAAGCATGACTTACCTCCGTGGAGGCGTGGCTCCGAGGACCCAAGCACCGGCGCGCCACCACGTCCTCCCCCCGAACAGCCTGTCCTTGTCGGTCTGCCAGAACGCGGTGACGAGCCTCCTCGCCGACGCCGATGACCGCTGCCCCCCGTCGGCGGCGCGGCCACCGCAATGCCGGCTCCGTGACGACGACAACTCCGACATGGCCGCCTTGTCCGCGCTCGCTCCTTCTCTCCTCTTCCTCCGCCGCAGCAGCACGGCCGGCCTCCTGGACCGCGCCGGGTTGGACGCGCCGGATGACGACAGCGCGCAGCGCTTGCGGATCCTCACAGCAGCAGCCTCCTCCACGCCGCCGCGTCCCGGCATTGCAACCTAGGAAAAAGCTCCTCCTCTGCTTCGCGCAGCAAGCAAAGAGCAAGAGCGAGAGCAGCGCAGCAGAAACAAAGACAGTGAGGGGGGAGATAGCAATGGTGGCTACTGGTCAGTGATGTGGTCAAGAGTGTCGCATCGAAGGCGATCAAAGGGGAAAGAGCAAAAGCGGAAAAGAAAAAGATGAGATGCGATGCGATGGATGGATGGATGCAGCTTTGGAGGAAGGAATAAGAAGCAGCAGGGACTGTTGAAAGGGGCTGCGGCAGACCACCCCCTGTTCACCATTCTCCACACACACTGACACACTCCCTTTAGTTTAAACTGAGATTGCTGCTAGTAAAATTTAGAGCATCGCTGCTCTGTTTCGCCTAGAACAGAGCAACTGAGGACACGGCGGTACGGGCTCCGAAAAGATTAAAGAAAATGCAGGTGGGAGTGCCGGAGAAGCAGTAGTAAATGTGGTTTAACAAAATGCCGAAACTGAAAAAGCTTCTAAAAAAGCGTTCTCAAACACCAAGGAGCATGCAGTTCCAAGAAGAAGAACTCAAGAGCCAAGAAAATGCGATGCACGACGGGGCGGCGCCGGCGACTGAAACCTCAGTCAGAACCGCCTAGAAAGAAAAAAGGGCAGAGGAAAAGAAAAGAGACGGTATCCAAGAGCGAGGAGCCGACATGGAGGAGGAGGCAGCAGGAGTGCGTACCCATTAACCAGAGCAGCAGGTCGACGAAGGCCTTATCTAGCTTAGCTAGCGGTGATGAGCACCGGCCTGCCCGCCTGCCTGAGCCCGATCAGCAGGCTGCACACGCCGCCATGATGATGATGATGACGAGCAGCAGCAGGCTTTGGTTGGAGCTGCTTGGAGGTAGCAGAGAAACACAGCGCACGAGTGGGGGAAGGGGGACAGGGATGATGATGATAATGATGATGGCGGCGTCAGCGGGAGCGCGTGTGCGTGCACCGCCGTCTGTACTACTCAGAGTCTCAGACTCGACGCGACGCGGGAGGTAGAGGGAGCAAGCGCGAGTGAGCTGTCCCCGTGGTGCGACGCATATGATTGGCCCTTTGTCGTAATCGTAGGCATGTCGTGGTAGTAGTACTCGTTACGTACGCACGCACGCACGCACGCCGTGAGGTGAGGTGAAACGACGGGTGGGTGGCCGGTACTAGCTGGGCTCCAGTGCGTGCGGCGGTTTTCCGAAACCGATGGCCGGAGATGAGCGCTGGAGCTTGGAGCACATGCATGCCCAATGGGATTCCAAGGAAACTCTGTTGAGCGGCCTGGCCCTGGCTGTGTGTGCATGCATATAATTGGACATGCCACCTACTAGCACATATACACATGATCATACTAGATCTCAACTGTTCTCCCCTCCCCTGTCGTGTTCCATGCCTTTTTATTTCCGTAGATGCAGTGTATCCAACGCAACATCGCCACGTTCTCTGGGGCCAGCAGTAGTTGAAGCTTGCAGGTGGTTCAGACGAATCGTGGAAGACACGAACTTTGATGTTAATATGAGGTGAGGCACCACCTGCAAATCAATGCCAAGATCTCACATGGCAATAATGTCAAATGAAGGCAAATCCAGATAAGGTAAAAAAACTGGAAACCACCGCTTACCTGAGGGCCAATGATCTCGGCAGAGTATAAGAACCAATTGTATATACTAAAAAAAATCTTTAGTCGTACGTATAGTAGCATAGCACTTAACCCTTCAGTTTTATGAGAGCACTAAAACTGTAGGTGATGATAGTTTGTATGTGTACTATAAAAACAGTTAGTTTACGCAAATAAGAACGCTGAAATATGCAATAAATACAGAACAAGGAGGCCGTAACTATAATTTAACAAAAGGTCGCAAAAATGTCATGCAGATAGACATAACACTTGAAATTGTGATTCACAACATAGGCACATATCAAATAACCAAACTCAAATGCGGGCTATGAGCAAGCTTTTTCCAGCACCCAGCAAAAAGGGCGGGGCGGCTGGAACAAGTATTTACAATGGCCATTGTACAACAAAATTCAGAGCATGGATCAAAAGGCTAGAGAGCGCAACTGAGTACAGGAGGGAGACTCAGGATCACAGCCCGCGGCGCCGTGCGTGCTATGATTGATGGAACAGTAAGCTCACTCGAAAAGGAATAAATATCATGTTTATATGCTGTACAACGCAAAACAGTGGGAGTGACTCTTCCTCATGGGGCATTTTCAGGTGGAATGGTTGTCTTGCTCACTACACCCTTGCTAAAATAGTCTGCTACCACAGAAAAGCCATCTTTTGAACCCCTCAGCTGCCTGAAAAATAGATCATGATCCCTGGCATTCAGTTCTAGCTTCTGTTTTGCCTCCATAACAGACCTATATTCAGGTGCACATTCCGGGCATTCTTTCTCGTTGTCCCCGAGGCAGCGGAGATGGAATGAGTGCATGCACATGAAATGGACAGCAGGAAGATCAAGGGTGAAGGTGCAGGCCGTACACTTGCTTAACTGAAAAACCTTTGCGTTTGTCTTGAGGTCTTCTGTCTCCCTTTTCATCAATTCTGTCTCTTCCTGTATAAGCAAAAATCTTGTATTCATTACGTGTACCTTATTTGAATCAATGAACTGTGTAGACAAACATCAGCAAAATTTTCAAATATATGCTCTAAGATCTTGCTAAATCAGAGAAGCCTTTTGGAACAGCACTTCGCTTCAGAAAGACTTAGAAAATGACATGCTTATGCAAAGAAGTTACTGTCATCGTCAAATATGGTACTGAAATTCCAATTTTATCGGGCATGATCAAATATAGTTCATCAAAAGCATGTGATTATGTTCAACATGTCTGTAATATCAAAGACCGAACTTCGATAGCTAGAGCTTCAAGCATTTCATTGCTAGCATGGAAGCAAAGTTCCTTACATGGTACACTCCCAAACTAAAGACAAACATGGAAACTCTCCCATTATTTTCTGTGCATGATAATTATGTTTATTCATTATTTTCTGTGCATGATAATTATGTTTATTCAAAATTATATTATTTCTAAAGTGGGTTCAAGATTCATGGGAATTGTTGAATATCAGTAGGACAAAAAGGTTTTCTCAACATCCTTCTCTTAGTAAAGGAAACTTAGATTCCTATTGAACTGATGGTTGTAGGTAGATCTGTCATCTGTACGAGGTTCATCAACCGAAGGCAGCTTGTGAGAGCTGCTGCATGATTCACTACTACAACTACCAAATTTCAGTATATCAACAATACATAGTACCAGACTACAGTGAAACAATTTGCAGTAACTAGGTAGCATCATCTGAATAACTGCTCCTACAAAGTTGTTAACAAACAGATGAACAACTAATTCCCTAATAGATCTCTAACTCAAACCTATTTTGAATTACATAGAACAGCCATACATTTACACCAAATCAAGCTATAACAATGCAAATTCTTGAAAATGTAAAGGCGTTGAGAATAGCAACACATAATGAAATGCTGCAGAAGTATTGCAATCAAATACTAACCTGGTACTTGTCAATAGATTTCCTATCATCTTCAATTAGCTTTGATTCTTGCTCAAGTTTGCGAGCAATGTAATCCTTCACAACTGAGAGAGTCAAGCATGGATTTTTTGATAGTGTTTGTAGAACAACAATGGGAGGCAAAACATCCTCCTTCTCAATGTAGGTCAAGACCTCTTTAACTTCCTTAGAGCAATCTTCTCCGAGGTCCCCAAAATACTTCAACAGATCCCCCCAGAGAGATGGATCCCCTCCTTGAGATGAGTCTCCTAGCTTCTTACAGCATGCAATTAGACCTTCATGATCATGCGCTTGCTTGTAGCAACTGATAACCTCTTTGAACAGTTTTAGCTTCTCATAGAGAAACAACAAGCCATCTTTGAATGCATTTGCATTGCAAATAATAAGAGCCAGATCAACAGAATACAAAGGTTCTTCCATCTCAGATGTCCAGGCAGATTTGAGCAATGCAAGCCCTTTCTTTTGTCTATCAACAATATCCTTTGCTATTTTAGCATCTTCTTTTTCAAGTTTTGCCTTCTCCCTTGCGCCTGATTTATAGCCGTTTGCAGTTTCTTTACCTTTTCTGTCTTTAATATTGTTTTCCTCAAAGCCATTTTCCTGTGACATAGATGGGAAGCTTAGATCTTTCGATATATACAGCTCCAAAAGGGTGTTATGAATTTCTGTTTGAGCAGGTGAGTCTTTAACGGCTTTGATATAGTTTTCTAGAAATTCCATGAGGTATGTGGGCTGTGCACAAATATGTTTACAAAGTCCATAGGTGAGGGTATCATAAGCAAACGCATGCTATTTGAACCTCTCCTTGTAGTAGGATCTCCACCATCCGTGCAAAGTCTCAACAGTATTTCAACTGTTTGGGCAGGTCTATGATCCACAAGAATTTTTCCATATTCTTTTACAGTAAGACCTGCTTGATTTGCCTCAAGGCTGGATATATACTGCAGCGCCTCCTCATATCTAGCAAGATCCTCAAGTAAAATCTTCAAATACAGCTCATGCCTCCCAGCCTTTTTGGCCACAAACATAGCGTGTTCATGATATCCAGCTGCACGACATACTCTTATGGCAGTTTCCACATCAAACTTGATTTCACCTACCGCATCTTCATCTTTGATGAAATGATTCAGCTTCTCAACATCTTTCAGTTTGGTATAGCAGTTCAACAGAAGGGTGGTGTGGTCTTTGGATGCTAATCCTCTATCATGTAACTTCTCTAGATAGTTTGTCAGGTTGTAGATGCGCTTTGCATCAAGAAACTTCTGTATACATATGACGGTTCAAGATGACCAATGGTGTGGATATATTGAGACATGGCCTCATCATATTCTTGTTTTCCATACAGATGGTCACCATACTTCCGTAGAACCTCAGCGTTGAAGCAGGATCAGCCTGCTGACTTTGTACAAGATTAATTGCAACTGTATACAGATTTTTCTTGAACAACATGTCAAGCTTACTTTCCATGTCTTTCTCTCCAATGCAAAGTATCCTTTTATCGCTCATTATGAGAATAATATAGCCCCACTCAGTGACTAAATCTGAAACATCCCCCACAGGCATGCTGTGCGCAATTAACCGATTCTTAAGATCATAAACATTAAGAGTATTCTTCCGGCTTCTCGGATCTGCAATGATGCAAAGTAAGTAGCCCCGAAACCAACCTACAAACTTCTTCTCACCGTCAAAAGCCCAACAAGGACCTCTGCCATCAGCTTCATAGAAATACACAGCTTCAGGTCTACCAACAATCAGATCCTGCATAGATAATGTAGTAAATTGACCAGGCTGCAGATTCAAAAAACAGCTAAATTTCCTAGATTTTGTAGCGCACGTTGTCTATGTGGAGTTAGTTAGCTTCAGTGATCAAGGTAGAGATGTTGCAGAGTTTTTTCAGTAGCATGCTAGCGCCCTAGCGTTGTGCCTGTGCAGAACAAATATACTGTATCAAGGGCCTATTTCATCAACTAAAGCTAAAAGATGGGCTAACAAAACTTGCCCTGTTATTGCTGGTACACTGCTGTCTATTTGCGAACTAAGTTGGGGCAACAACAGGCCCTAAAGCAGAGATGATTACCAGCAGATTTATGAACTTAGTCTACAGCTATGTGATTTAAAAAACAACAGATGAACGAGCACAAAAACAAAAGATACCATACTAACCATGCGGTCACTCATTGCTACAGCGTTGATCTCACAACCAATCTGATCAAGTGTTTGCCTCCTTGGTGGTTGATGATGCAAGCTGAATAAGGTTATGGCACTAGGAGTTACGGCAAAGAGCTGATGTGCCTGCCCCTCAACTCGAAAACCAAGACCAGTAATAGGAGATCGTGCCATCTGAAACAGCCTCCACTTGCAGCGGGAAGCGTGTGATACGCTCGCGTGCAATGTCACCTTTGATGCAATAAATGGATCCATTGTCCAATCCGATGGCAATCAACAGAATAGGAGGGGCTTCTTCCAGAACCAAAAATGATGTAATCTGCAGAAGTGAATAAATATGCCAAGTAGAATAGGATGTTATAGTATGCAGTATATATTCGTTTTTGTTTCATAACAAAGAGCATAAATGTGACCTGCAAGGGCAGTAACCGAAAATTTACCTTAGCCTGAGGAAATTGATTAGTGAAGATCCGCAATATTTGAACACAGAAAGGAGTTGTTGTACTTGAACCCTCTTCTTGTACTTTATCAAGGTCGAAAACTTTTAGACAGATTGCCGATGACTGTGAAGATGATTGATCATCATCTCCAACCGTGACAAGGAATTTCTTTGCTGATCATACAAACATTAAGTTGTAAATTTCCCTTTTAGCTGTTATTATCATGATAAAAACAACACTGACAAAATACATAGAGAAAAGGCATAGTACGAACAGTAAGAGTACTTGGTAATAGAATAGGCAAGAAATTGGTGACAAGGTCAACACCATTTCCACTAAGAAATAGAAAATCTAATCAATACCATCGCAATTGGCAACCAAATTGAAATGAACTACATTTCTTTCCAAGAATAATAAACAAAACATGTGATCTAACCCTGAAGCCTTGACAAAACGGCCACTAAAGCAAGTTTGTTGCCGAAACTTATAGAATGTCTAGCATTGTTCAGAGCTTGCTAAGAGCGAGGCTTATCATCCCATCTGGGATTGACGAAACTATGTGTCCGTTACCCCTAATTAGCAGTCGATTTCAACTAAGGAAAAGTTTGTAATTGTTCTTTGTACCCTCATTATACAGGATCAAGTTGCAGGCAACACTAACAACAAATCGATGGAAGAATTTCAGTTCAGATGCATTTTCACCCTGTATGTATGTATGTACCTTGAGCTGCTGGAGGAAGAGGACGGAGGAGGCGTAGGCCTGGAACCCGTAGGAGAGGCGGAACCCGCGATCGAGGAGCCCCACGGTGCCGTCGTCGCACCCAACCGCGACGCGGCCGCGGCCGCCCGAGCAGCAGGTCACCCGGCCCTCGATCTCGGCTGGCACGGCCGGAGCGCCGCCGCGCCCGGCCGCCTTCTCCTCGAAGAACTCGAACTTGCGCCACTGGTACATGGTGGGTGCAGGAGAGGTGGATCGGGAGCGCGCTGCCGGTCGGCTCAGGTGGGATCGAGCTCCGCGCCGGCCGGCCGGCGGAAGGGAGGGAGAGGAGAAGCGGCCTTCGGTCGGGCACGACTGGGCAGATCGGGTCGGCCTCCGTTTCACCACACCAGGTTACGATCGGACTTGAACGCGCGACAAGGGAGCAGTGGGCCTACCGGACAGCAAAAGTCCATGTCCATAGCCGTCCGATTATCAACCTTTTTCCGTTTCGATTTTTTTTCAAGAATACGTTTCATAGAAGAGAGACTTGTTATACGGCCGATAATCGGCAATGAAGTCTTACACCACACCCGCCAAGCGGTTTACAAGGCACACTCAAACAGGTGAGTCAAAAGCCAAATGCACCTAGCTGCTTTTGTGGCTTATAAGCCAAACCTAAAAGTCAAGAAAAAAAAACCAAACCAAACACCCTCGATGAAAAATGACTTGCCTTACTCAATCTTCAACCAAGAATGGTGAGAAGATGTCGCACGTAGCAACAAGGCAGCGTCACGGACCAAGCGACGCCACTGAAGCACGACAACGACTCTAAGACAAATCAGATCAACACAACCTTCCCCCATGCGACTAAAAAGAGTCGGTGAGTAGAAGGCGGGATCTGACCGGACTCAGGGAAGGTGTCGATTAGGTTGCATGTGCCATGCCGTACATAGCGCCCCAAATGTGCACACCCTGAGTCGCAGCCAACACCGGCGACACATCACCTCAGCCTTCCCCATTGTCACGTCTTCCTCTCCCCAATAGCCAAGGCGACATCTTCAAGAAGGGAGCGGCGCAATGGCGCCATGGTGACATCTTCCGTTTCGATTTCACTGTTTCACCTCCAAGAGTTCTCTCATATATTTCACCCAATCACCAAAAAATCTGTTTTTTTTTCTTTACCAATTTGGAGCAAAACAAATGCTCTAAGAGCTCCCACGTCTATGGGCAATCCTTAATTTTTTGCTCATCTGCCTAAAACTTTCGGTCCACTATGTATATTTGTCAATCCATATCCAGCTCCAAAAAAACCCAAAATCGCGTGAGAGGAGCTAACCACCGAGAGGGAAACTTCTTGCAGCGCCCTTCCATCCCCGCCGTCGTGCAGCGCTGCTGTCTCCCGCCATGATGGCCGCCATGGAGCTCTCCCCCAACCCCTCGTCGCTCTCGTGGTTGTCCCTCCTCTTTCCGACGTGTCGAGGCCAAGGCCGCGTGGTGCCTAGGGGAGGAACTTCCTCTACAGGCAGTCCTGTCCCGCAATGTGAATTTTGGATTGGAAATTGGAAGAGGGGGGGACGAACACAATAGAAAAGGCAGCTGAGACGGGGGAGGGTGGATTGATGGAGGAGGCGAGAAATAAGGGGCAGAGAAGAAGGCGGTGACCGACCCAACCCTGGGGTAGACGAAGAGATAATCGATGGTAGTTGTTGTAGTTAGATCCAGAGTGAAAATTTATTTTATTAGTTTAAAAAATGATGTTGGAATTGTGATGAGGTGGACAGCTGGCATAAAAAAAAGATGATATAGCCATTGGGATGAGATGGACATCTTGTATATTGAAATAAATAGAAGTTGCTTAGTGCCTGCCATGCCAATTACATGTAAATCAAGTAGTTGTTGGCCATCGATGAACTTGGCCAAAAAAATTATTTTATCTTTCTTTCTATGTCTATTCCAGTATAAATTGCTAATAAACAACATTTTCAAGCTTGAAAATCATCACTTGCTATGTGGAGAAGAACTTAGAAAATTCTGCCACAGCTTCCGCTCCACCGTTGGGCTTTGTTTATTAGGGTGTATTTTCATCCCAAAGGGATTGGGAGTGGGGAGGGATTTGGTGAAAACTTTCCCTTCAATCCGCACAAGTATTATTCCCCTCAAATACACTAGTATGGGGTAGAGTTTTTAATTTACACTTCAATGAGGCGGTTTGTGGGATGTCTTGGGATTATCGGTTCCAAAACCAGCTTAGTAAACGGACTACTCGAAATTTTCCAGGATCCGAAATAATCCACTACATTCCTATAAAATACGCTTCAAATATCCTAAAAGTAAACAAGGCCTTGTTTTTTTAAAGGATCCACACTGCGTCTTCAACAAAGAGTACAAAGGAAAAACAGAAGAACGCAGAAGAACAAGCTGACGAAATCCAGCACAACAGCAGCGCTTGAAGAACCTGGGAGGCCGACCGCTGAACCGCCGCAACGCCTGACGTCGATCTCCATCGCCGAACAACGCCGGAGAGGAGGACACCAGGCCGCCGCCATCCTCGAAAAAGGGAGCACCCCACTCATGTAGAAGACCGCAGAAGCCGCCCGCTGCAAGCGACGGAACCAAAGCTCGATGAACGTGCACGGCCATGGCGCCTCCTCCCCGCAACCACCCCTCTTCCAACCAGCCCTGCACTGAACACGAATCCGGCTTGCCGGAACCACCGCCGAAAGCACGCCTTGACCACACCTCCACCCCTCGCCACCACGGCCGGCCGGAGGAAGAAGAAGCAAGGCGAAGTTGAAACAGAGCTCGGCGTCAGAGGCACTCCTCCCCTCGCCACCAAGGCCGGCCGGAGAAGCCTGACCGCCTCACCAAAAGCCAGCGGAGAACTCCGAGATCCAAGAAAAGCTCAAACTCCTGTACAGGCGGAGGAAGCTGCCGGCGCCAGGCACCAACTCTCCACCGCACCACCCCCAGCACCCCCAGAGCATGGCCAGGAGCAACCATCCTGTGACGAAGACGGGGTCGAGGGACCAAAAAGCCCACCGGTAGCCTTCACCTCCGCCACGAAGACTGCCCTCAGGGCACGCAACACCAGGAGCCCGCCGACTTTGCCCAAAAGAGTGCCGCCGAGGAGGGGATCGAGCTCCAGGACCTTTATTCCAGGAAGACGCCGCCGCCACCACCTCGCGAGCGCCACCAGGAACCACTACCCTACTATCTACACACCTCAGGCACAGATCCGGGGTCCCCCCACTCTCCAGCCACCGCAGCGGCAGACGGAGAGAGAGGGGACCGACAGATCGGCCGTCGGCGGAGCGAGGAACCGAGGAGAACTCACTTTTTGTCTCTCATGTTACTGTAGCACGGGGAAGGGGAAGGGAGACTGAAGAATAGTTTTTGTCCTTATGTAAACAAGGCCTTGTTATGAAGCTTGGTCATTCCTTCCACTCTTTTTCCTCGCTCGGCGGCACTCTGATTCGTGAAAGTCATACTCGGGAACTTCAACATGACTTCTCTACGCATAGCAGCGCATCTAGGCTCTGCTGCTTTCATATCCACAATGTTGGAAGCGTGTAAGCAACTGGATCGTTGCCATTGAGTTTGAATGTGCCATCGACACGGTGCCTAAGCTCACCAGGGCAAATCCCGGTGCTTCCTAATCCTATGTAGTACTTCCTATCAAGGTTTTAAATAACCGGCTATTGCATTTAGCCCCGGTGATTTTGAAAGCTATGAAAGGCTATAGCCGGGCTATAGCGCGGCTATAACCTTATAGCCGTTTTGATATATAATGATAGAAAATCAACTTTTAAGAACGTGTATTCGTATATATCACTAATTTAATGATACATAACATATTCACATAAGATATACGTACTAAACATAGTTCAAGATAGAGTTCTATGCCCATATTAATGTCAAAAACAATATAGGGTTGAGTTTTATTCCAAATATTATTGAGCGGACAATTTTGGTCCAAACTTTTTGGGCGTCTAAGCCGAAAATTTAGCGGCTATGGGGCTAAATCGGGGCTAAATCAATTTAGTCAGGCTATTAGCGGCTATTATCACTATAGCCTATGAAGGTCATAGCCGTAGCGCGAAGCCTCTCGAAAGGCTATAGCCAGGCTATAGCCGGCTATTTAAAACCTTGCTTCCTATACACGGCGCATGGCATATGGGAGATGCAGCTACAGCTTGGCTCTGCTTTTTGTTTCCCCTCTGATTGGTGTTGGTGTTGGTGCTTGTGAATAATGATACAAGATATTATGTCTCTTCTTAAATAAAGAGTTTTAACGTGAGGTGTACCATCCATGTGATGCATGCTTCATGCACTTCAATGTTGTGCATGAGTGAGCACCCCCCCCCCCCCCCCCCCCCCCCTCGCCATTGAAGGAGCAGACGCTATGACCACATCAATTGATCACCAATTTTTCACTGGATTTTGATCGGGTAGATCGGCCATTTAAGCCGCCAATCATATACGGATGGAACGACCTGCATGAGTTTTGAGATATCATTTATGAGAAGAATTTCAGTCCATCAGCAAATGGTGCAGCCGTCAGCTGGAAGGAAATGTTTCAACAAATTCGACTTTGATATGATCTAGTGTCTATGCAACCTCGGTCTTCAGAGGAGAGGAAGGGCTGACGGAATACAAATTTCTACCACCAGCGAGTGTAGCAATTCTGAATTATGGGAAACCTCAAGTTTGGGAGCTTCTGGTCTGTGACATCTCTCGGCCGCATAATCTACCCATGAACCCGGGAGCGTCGAGCATGCGCCCCCACAAACACCACGATCCAACACCCTACGCCCCTACTACCCTGACCCCCACCTTAGGGACACTGATGGCACCAGAAATAGACGTTGGCCAATGCAATCTCCCACGCATAGCATACATTGAACGAAAGGAAAACATAAGTGGAGAAGAGCAAACCGGGCAATGAGCACCTAAAGAATGTGCAGAGATCACGCCACCACAGCAACGTCAAGCTCGAGACGGAGACATCGGAGCCCCCGCCCAATCCCAACACCAAGCATCCACGCAAGAATTGCAACAACAGAGATGGGAACGCAATTTGAAGGACAGAAACCATAACCAAATCAAGAGGTGTAAGTGAATGGGGTTGAAGAAACGCGGGTAGCTGACGACGGCAAAATCGGCGAAGAACTGCACCAGTAAATCACAATCCCACAAGCACCCACACCCCGCCGCAAATGAAACAGTTAGCTACGAAGCGGGCCCTGAGGTGCATGCCAGGACACGCGCCCCACATGGCTGCTCCAAACCGACAGACGAACCGACGGAAAGACCTAGGCACGTGCGAAATGCGTTCCATCAGCAGGCACACTGTCAGGCAGGCCCAAAATGCGTTTTTGCCGGTCGAACGCTTCACGACCTCTATTTTTAGGGAGTGCAAGAGTTGGAAAGAGTAGAGGCTATAGTTGTACTCGAGTGCTCTTTCTGAGTACCATCTTTTTCAACAAAATAATCACTCAACAATCAAATAAACTGTCAAAGGACTTTCTTTTTAACACATGATTTGTAACTTAGAAAGAGCACTCCTGATTGGTAACTACAATAGAGAACGATAAAGAACGAAATCACAGGGGATATAAGATTTTAACATGAAAAAAAAACATTAAAAGGTGAAGGGGAAAAACTATGGGCGTCAGCCATCAGCGAAATTTCACTAAATCGTGAGAGGTTACAAACGCCGGTGATTGATAACATGGATCTTATCCCGTGCAGCGGCTTACAAGCGGCTTATAAAGAGGTGGTTACCTAGATCGATACTAATCCGTACTACGGGCGGGGGGAGGGGGGCATCGCCCCACCCCTGCACACCCTGTTAGCCTTTCATCTGCATAGTCTTCGTATGAATTTGGATCACAACTCAAAAAACAACAGGCCGCTCGATTTATAGTACAATGCTAGTAGAGAAAATCCTCACTCGCATATTTTCATGCATGCAGGGGTCGGGCTGCTCTCGATTCCCTATGCACTGTCCCAGGGAGGATGGCTGAGCCTGATCATCTTCCTCACCATGGTCGTCATTTGCTTCTACACGGGGTTTCTCCTGCAGAAGCGCATGGACTCCAACTCGCTCGTCAACACCTACCCGGACATCTGAGCCCACACCATAGGCCAGAGAGATCGCGTCATCATTGCCGCCTTCATGTCCTCAAGCTTTACCTCGTCGCCATCGACTTCCTCATCCTGGAGGGGGACAACCTGAACAAGTTACTTCCGACTGGGCGCTCTCTGCGTCGGAGGCAAGCATGCCTTCGTGCTGCCCGCCGTGGCCATGCCGCCGACCACGTGGTTCAAGCTGCCTCAACATGCTCGCTTATGTCGCCATTGCTCGTGTCTGTCGTCCTCATTGTCGCCAACCTGTGGGTCAGGGTGTTCCAAATTCATGTACTCATGGCAGGGACGCTTGAGGGAGGGGGGGGGGGGGGGGGTGAACCCCTCGCTGTACGGATGGGTATCAACCAAGAGGTTACACTTTTTATATATACCACTTATAAGCCGCCACACGAGATAATAAATTGTTGTAAATCCCCAGCGAGTGTAACTTCTCCCGATATACTAAAGTTTCGCACGTTGGCGTTCGTGTTTTTTCCTTCTATTTGGAGGGCATTTCCACGTTAAATCTTATGTCCCTTGTGTTGTTTTTCGTTCTTCTTCATTGATTATTGTCTATCGTCTATAACAATGTTGTCGGGTTACGCGAGAGGGGCAGGCTGGTGCATAGGGCCAGCATGCCCCGCACCATGGGCTTTGTACTCGTTTCGCTTCAGTTGACATGCCGTGTTTACCATGATATGTTCACTGATCGACCATTGGATTATTGTTACAGTTCTATGCTGAGTGTTTTGTTGAACCATTGTAACTGATGTTGTCAAGATGATCATGATCATCCTCATTGACTTTTCTTTTTTAGTACTAAAATATGCCTACATAAGGCCATATACTTACTATGTTTTCCTCTGTTTCGAGCGAAATTTCGTCAAAGAAAATATTATGTTAATCATGTTGTTAGTTAACAAAAGTCTGCACTCAATGGCCTCCGGTATCTTCGTGTCAATCTATACCAATGTCCGAATGCCCATCGTTTTCCTTGAAAATACAAACTTTGCACCCATCTACGCCCGTGCAAACCACGCAGGTACTGTCGGCCGTGTGCTTTACCTTGAGCACACTTAGAGCTCCAGATCCATTCGCCTCCGACGATCAGCTAGCTAATGCTTTGATACCAATTGACAGACCCATGAAGTAATTCAACCTAAGAACTGGACATAAACACAACTACACAAGGAACCGTGACATAACTTTCTATATACAGTATACTACTCCCTCCGTTCCAAATTAATTGACTTCTATTTGTCCACATGTGGATGTATCTATACGTGTAACATTGTCTAGATACATCCATGTGTGGACAAATGGAAGTCAATTAATTTAGAACGGAGGAAGTATTATCTCCGCTCATCATCTTGATCGGCGGCGCCAAAACTACATCGCTTGTTAAGATGATAAAACGCATGACCTTTTGTTTGTTAAACCCTCGAGCCGTGTGTAGCAGCTCACTTTGATTCGGCTAGCTTTATCGATCGGCCAATTATGCATGGTCGGCGCTGTTTCCTGTTCTGAGATCCCGGCCAGCAGTACGTACGTAGACCGGGTGTGGGAACTGGTAAGCTGGAGTGGTCTCCGTGTGGTCGCATGCAAGCGGCCGATTGGATTCGACAGCTCGGAGACGGAGTGGCCAGCGCCCGCGATCGCGCGTTTGGTGCTTTTCGGACCACGGTAAACCAGGCAGGAGAGGAGCCTTCCCCTTCCTTAGCGGCGAAGGATTCCTACATGCGGATACACGATCACTAGACGTACGTTAGTCTTAGAAGAGAGGCTGGTTAATTATTTAGTCCTTGTGCTTCTCGAAAGGCTTTTGAGCACATGCTGTTCCTGAAGCAACGCACCGGCGCCTTCTCTCCGATGAATGTTCGGTTCGGCACGCACTCTGCCGTCCGAGCTAGGTGAGATTAAGCAAAAAAAAAACAAAAGTTTTTGCTAGTTCTCAGTCGATGAGAGTTAGATTAGAAGTCGGTCACCACCGGAGCCGTTCAATTTTCATCGTGATTCGTGCATCATGTGAGTTGTAAGTGGGTTGCAACTGAGTGTTTTACCCATTACAATTGGGTTGACTGAGATTTTTTCAGTTAAGCTAATTCTCGATCGACCGAGAACTAGTCACTCCAAAATAAAAACTTACATGGACACCGTAAATCTTGTCGTGCATTTTCGATCGTAAGATCTCCACGTAAGTATATATGCAACTCTCTGCAGCTAGCTGTCGTTACAACAACATACGCGAGGATCTCACTACTCGCAACCGGAAACATGCACGTGCATGCATATCGGAAACTAGCTAAGCTAGCCACAACACGAGTCCCTCACTCACAATGAGGGCACTATATACGCACGGCTAAAGTGCAAAAGCCTTGCGAAATTGTAATATATCAACCGCTGTACACCTCACCGTGAACTTTCTTACACAATCAAGGAACTGAAACTACTCAATCAATCTACGAGACAAGGACTACTGATAAAAGAAGCTAAAGCTTTTTCTTTGAATGGAAAGGAACCCCAAAACATTTGACAACTGTGGCGCGCACACGAGTCGCCAGAAGCCGGCCTTCTCTATTTTCAAAATAAAATGTCACCACGCATCGATCGATCGATCGATCAACTTTTACTCTCTCTGTGGTCTCTCTATCTCTACTTTTGCATGCATGCATTGCTTGCCCACCATCACTATGTCTAGTCACTTTTGCTTTAGAGGCCCATTTCTTTTCCCTTGATGCCCATTCCTTAGCGTAATTGCAAACCTGCTTTCGTGTGATGCTGAAACTTCTAGCCAGGACATCAACTTCGTCTTCCTCACCACCACCCCGGCCGGTTCCTCCACTATATATACCCATGGCATGCCACAGGCAAAACTCCATGTCCAAGCATCAACTACACACACACCTCTGACCTCTTACACTGTACAAGCACAACTGACACACCCGCCGTAGCTAGCTACACCCCAGAGATCTCCCGGTAACATACATACACGCACGCACAGCTGATCGACAGCTTTGTCGTTGCGAGTTTGTGTGCGCTAATTAGCTAAGATGAGGAGCAAGGCGTCCTTGTTCTTGAAGCAGATGCTGTCGACCATCGTGGCCGTGGTGAAGGCCAAGTCCACGGCGGTGCGCGCCAAGACGAGTACCCTCAAGACGCGGCTCCTCGTCCTCGGCGTCCTCCGCAACAAGAAGCTCCTCGTCAGCGCCATCAACCACAAGATCCACGCCATCATGGGCGGCCAGCACGACGGCGCGCGCAACGACCACGACAACGTCCACGGGAGCACCTCCCAGCAAGAAGACGGGGACGAGGGCAGCAAGAAGTCCATCGTGCTCTACACCGCGCCGAGCTACGTGACGGAGCGCGACGTCGACGACGCCCAGGAAGAGGAAGAGGAGGAGGACAGCGAGGACGACGAGTACCTGACGCACTCGCTCTTCCGCGGGGAAGACGACGACGACGACGACGAGCTGGTGAACGCGCCGGGGTCGGTCATCGACGTGGTGCGCGACGCCAAGGAGAAGGAGGGCGACGGCGCCGAGTTCAAGCTGGAGGACGAGATCGACCACGTCGCCGACGTCTTCATCCGCCGGATCCACAAGCAGCTCAAGCTGCAGAAGCTCGAGTCCTTCAAGAGGTTCTGCGAGATGATGGAGAGGAGCACCTGATTCATCCGTCCATCTTCAGTGATTGATCGATTTGATTGGTCAGTATGCATGGTGCTACTGCTGGATCTCTCCCCTTAAGCCAACATTATGTTAACGAAAATTAACTGGGGACTGCAAGCATGTAAGTAGAAATAATAGGTTAAGCCAGGCAGGCAAGAAGATGCTTTCCTTCTTGTACTAGGGTTTTAGTAGGGCTGCTAAAGCATACTTTAATCATTACTAATGTTCTTTAGTTCTTCAGTTTTGGGGAAGTTGTTAAGATGCTCAAGTTTTGAAAAAAAACAGCAATATGAAGCAAATAAATAGATCTGAGAGCTTTCGGCCGCTACAATACATGCCCTTTCGCTTTGTTTGCATAGGGAAATCTCAGATTATTAGTGCAGTTAACTGTATACTGCATGTATGACAGCAAGCTGAAAATGCAGCCAGCATTGATCATAATAAGCTTGCTTCCGTCAAAAAATCACAACAATCTTGAAGCACAAACACAACTACTAGTGATTGCTGCAACACAGTACAGATTTACTATTCTTTTCCACAAAGTATTCATGTCCGACAGGAGACTGGAATACTGTTCAACAATCGATCTCTCTCCAAAAAAAAAAGACAAGCAATCAGTACGAAAAAAGCAGAATTAACCTGACGACCACACATGGCGAAGAAAAGGCGCTCTTCAGTTTAGTCATTTTCTCTGCTTTTGGCCAAGAGAAGAACACAGTTGTACAGTACAGGGAAATGTGTGATGACCGGCCAGTAGAATACAGTTTTACCACAGTCCAAAAAAAAAAGACAAGCAATCAGTACGAAAAAAGCAGAATTAACCTGCCGACCACACATGGCGAAGAAAAGGCGCTCTTCAGTTTAGTCATTTTCTCTGCTTTTGGCCAAGAGAAGAACACAGTTGTACAGTACAGGGAAATGTGTGATCACCGGCCAGTAGAATACAGTTTTACCACAGTCCACATCGCGCAACTCATCATCTTGTGGTAAATAGTTGTAGCAATCTGTATCAGCCTCGACGACGCTTTGCCTTGCGCAAGGGCGCCGGCACCTCAGCCTCCAGGTTGACGTTCTTGGCGATCGCCTCCACGTCCTCCATTGCCTCCTCATTGGAGAGACGGAGGGAGAATTCCACGGGCGGCGCCGGATTCGCCGCGGCGTTCATCTGTGTCGCCGCTCGCCGCTGCGGCCTCTGTTCCCGCTTGGCCTGCCGGCGGAAATACCTGGCCACCTCGGATTGCAACGTCTCGGTGTCCATCGCCATGGCTGCCTTAACTCCCAGGTTGTACAGATCGTCATCGCCATCTGTGTCGCTGGAGCTAGACTGCGAGTACGCCGAGGGGTCCGCCGCCGGATCCAAAGAAAGATCCAGACTGGTTTCTTGCGCGGGCACCTGAAGATGCCTTTTGGCGGCGTGGTCGTCATCGCCGGCGATGACGCCTAAAAGTGGCGCCGTGGGCGGCGAAGTGATGGCGAAATTTAGAGACCTTGGCGAGACGGGAGCAG
The DNA here is from genome assembly GCA_947311845.1 of Poa pratensis. Taxonomy (NCBI): domain Eukaryota; kingdom Viridiplantae; phylum Streptophyta; class Magnoliopsida; order Poales; family Poaceae; genus Poa; species Poa pratensis. The sequence goes on along the minus strand of CAMZMU010000128.1, from coordinate 65,374,160 downwards.
CCTCCTTGATCACACGATCATCCGTTCTCTCCGGCGCCAGCTTGACTTCGTGTTGGTTCGCCTCGTCACGGGCTTTTCGGCTGACGCCCAAGGCGATCGCCTCTGACGCCGGAAGAACTCGCGCACAGACCATGTGATCGGAGCGGATGTTGTCGCGGTCGACATTTAATTCTCCGGGACGGGCTGAATCCGCGAGCTCCTGACCTTCAGTTTCAGTATCGGCGACGACAGAGACAGACACAAGCTGGCAAGTTTTCTCATGCGCGACGGGTATCACCACCTGGCTGCTCATTCCGGCCGTCCTCTTCCCTCCGCCGGCGTCGGCCGCCGTAGAGGCCACACGATCACGGACGACGGTGTTGAATTCTTCCAGGCGCGTGGAATCCCGTGGCTCCTGGAGGTGCTTCCAGACGATCCGTCGGCTTAGCAGCAGCGATGGGTTCCTGTTTTGAGCGCACACGAGCTGAGCGGCCGGCGGCGATGGGGCAGACGACGGCGACGTCCTGTCGAGCAGATCGGTTCCAACTAAATGGATTCCCCGGTGGACCTCTTCCATCATCGTTTCCGCGCTACGTACTGCGGAGCAGAGAACTGCCTCGTTTGTACCCGATCGAGGATGCGGGGCGGTATGTCCGACACACGCTCCAGTTTGACTCAAGTACGGCAATCGTGTCTGGTAAGGACTTCTCTTCGGAAAAAGTCTAAAACGTACAGGATGAGGCAACGGGGAGATACCTACAGGGGCTGGAAGCCGGGAACACACGGTCTATCGACACGTTTTTTTTTCGGGGAAAAGAAAGGAAAAAAGCGTGACCTACATGCCTACACCCATGTATTTTTTTTGTTTTTGCGAAACATAGTACAACGTAGGCGCTCACATACATGCGCATACACTCACGACTCACCCCTATGAACGCACACACGCACACCCTACCCCTATGAGCACCTCCGAGAGACTGAGCCGGCGAATCAGGTCTTGAGATTGACGAAGTCACCACGGGCGCCTCGCTATCGACGGGAACGTCACCTCCCACTGAAGAATATTCCGCCTTAAATGAGAAACACCAGCGTCAAACCTGGGGTTTGAACTCTGGTGAGCTAAGGGTACAACCACCCTACTAACCATCTTGCCACAGGCAAGTTCTCACCTACACCCGTGTCTGTTTCTGTCCATGCAAAACACAGGAGACAATCCTTGCGAGCAGACGTGTTAGTCTTGCCCTATTTTCGGACCAAATTTGGACTGTATTTGTAGTGAGATAGACATCGTCCACGTCTGAATCCTGTCCGCCACTGGCCCGCAAGTCAACAATGGCCATTTCCATTCAAAATTTGTCCTCAAATCAAGCAGGCTGTCATTTCCACTCCACTCTCCCGTCAAATCCCTATCAAATCCGCCGACCGACACGCTAATCATAGCCAGCGGCTCGCCCGTGTCGCCCCTGCCCAAGAAAGAGCTCACCCTGAAGCGGGCGTTGCTCCCGGAGCAAGAAGCCATTGTCGCGAACGCCCCTGAAAAAGGCCGCACATATCTCCGTCCAAGTTCACATGGCCGGCTCCCAAGCCGTAAAAGGTTGTCTTCATGATCAAGGAGCAGGCGCTCCCTGAGGGTTGAGGCCATGACCAGAGGGACGTGGTGAGCTAGCTCGGGCTCATCCGGGATCCCCCTCGGTGTCCGGACTCGCGCGTCACGTTGTCGTCAGCGCTATCGAGCCAACACGCTGCACCGTCTTGGTTGTCCACCTCCTCGGCTCGTGAAAGGTCGTCAGAGATTGGCGAATCTCTGCCAATTGTCCCCGAAGCGCTCCACCTTGATCTATGGCCGCCGACTCACCGGTGCGGGTGTTCCCCTTTGGCAAGCTCCCCAACGCCCCCAAGCTATTCCTTATAGTGCCGGCACAAATGTCGGCCAACGGCCCAACGCGGACGTTTTCAATCATATATGTGTGTTGGCTTGTTTTGTTCAACCGTGAGACTATGGGTGAAAAGATAGTGAACCACTCAACAAGAGGGTGGCTTTAACATTGAGGTAGAGCCCGATCATAGGACAAGGAAGTAGAGCTCAAGATACTCACTCGGGAGATACGACTGGAGCCTCATGGACCCGGTGGCAAGGGGTTACAGAAGAGGCTGAAGATGATCGCAGATCGAGATGCTTGATCACTCATATTTCTCCCATGATATTATGTGTTAGTATTAAGTATTTCCCATTTGCGATCTTTTTTATATACTATCAGGTCTTCGGGCGGCTAAACTTGAATTGCCAAGTAATGGTAATTTATTTGTTATCATTTGCATCTATCAAAATGGGCACAATAGTGAAAATTGGCAATAAAAAAACGGCCAAGCTGGCCCAAAAGCCCCCCCCCCCCCTCTCTCGTGGCGGGGCATCTATCCGTGGTACCCCAAATGGATCGAAACAGACACATTTAGTTTCTAGAATGGAGCGGTGCCGTTCGAGTTGCCCTTACACCTTGGAGACATCGTGCCACCTAAGCCTAGCCGCGTGCTGACTTGGTCCGGCCACGTTTCTGATTGTTCTTGCTTAGCTCGGTTTTGTCGGAGTCACTCAACGGGCTGACAAAATGGGCTTGGATGGAGCTTTGCAGAAGTTTGGGTGCGGCTCAGGGTGGCTCGCAACCAACCGCACCATGTCACTTGCGCGCGGGTCCCACGGTGGAGTAGCAAGAGCAATGTCGATGGATCCTCAACCATGATGACCTCAACGTCCAGTGAGGCGATGAACGAGGCAGCCCTGCGGGATCTCACATGGGCCAGTGCTGCCCAACGGAAGAGGAGGAATTGTGTGGGGACACATTTTAAATGTACATGAACTGCACATTTTAAAACGTGTAATTGTTTTATTTGTAATGTGCACCGTTTTCTTTTACTTTTAATTTTTGTTTTTTAATGTCGGGTTCACTTTAAATATAGCATGTGCAACATTGTACTTAAATGTGCAAAACAATTTTTCCATTACTAAAATATGTTTTGGTAAATTATTTTGGTTTTTTTACAATTTGAATATACCACTAATGACACAATTTTCCAATGTGGAAGTCATATTTTTTACCAGGTATGTTTTTTGTGTTTAACTTCCCGTAGTTGTTGTCTCCGCATTTTATAATGCGCTGATTTATTTTTCTGTGTATTCTTTTGCTGCATTGTAAGCAAATTTGAGTCATTTGGGGAGCAATCGGACCCAATATTTAAAGCTGCTAGGGCTCAGTCGACTAAATGTTCATTGAACCATGGTACCTACATTCAAGTTTCAAACAAAAACATAGAAATAATTAAATAAAATGTTGGCCATAACTTGGAGTTCATTGACCGGCGAGTTAAGAACTTAAGATCGGTCAACTAAGCCTCACAAAAAGTCTATGAGTCAATGATGAATATGAATTCTCGATGGGTTAGTCATTGGAAAACCATTTTTTGGTTGCTTAAATGAGTCCATTATGAAATGATTTCCGAGTACACATTCTTTTTTAGAGGTATATCCGAACACACTTTCCATGCTGTTAACTCTTCGTGCCCTGGCCGGATCCAGCGTGGCGGAGGATCCAGATGTTGAAGATGAAGGAGAAGATGGTGTTGACTTCCATCACGATGACCACGGCGTTCTTGCGAGTAGGATCTTCGGATCCGGCGCTCGGCGACTTCCCGGCTACCATGGGGCTGACTCTAATCCAAGGTCTGAGACGGAGCAGCGGCAGCGGCGCGCCACCGACGGCTCCAGTTCGTCGCCTTAGTCAGGATCTAGAAGAAGGACTTCCTTGTATTTTTCTTTTTCTTCTAGGTCTTTCTGTAAGAACCATGGTTTAATATGATCTCCTCTTTCCGCAAAAAAAATTAGCCAGTAAACTTTCAGGTTTATAGGTTTATAGCTGATTGAAATTTCAGAGATGTTAACCGGACAAATCAGAGCCTAATGGAGTAAACTACTATTGTCCCAGACCATCTATTTGCTTCCATGCATCATACATGTATGTCATGGTAACGAGCACGCAGTTTATTTAGCGGGGTCAAAACTGGATCTAATAAAGACACAGCAAGCTGAAATGTAAGACAAGCATTCAGTGAAATTGCTTACTGTAGTCCTGTTTGTACATACTAGTAATCATGCACGTGCCACGCACATGTTAACAAAATAAAACAAAATGATACGAAGACAATTTAATTAAATTCTATATTGTGCTAATACTCAATTTACTAAGCCACCGCCAGCATTATTTATATGCACTACAGCTCATGAATAACTACGTAGTTAGATATGATTTTATTAGATAGAGTCCCAGATCAAAACATATGATGTCATTCAATCTTATCATGTGCACCTTCGCATCATGAGTACCACACAAATCTTTTCCTCCACACAGGACCAAAGTAAATGAGTTGAAGGATATCATATTTTTCCTTCTATAAAAGCATGACAAGGAATAAGCTACAATTTTCTATATAGAGCACTACAAGAAAAAGAAACGGATGAAAAAAAAATTATAGCTCACACGCAAATATGTTTCTTCAAAATTGGTCCAAGCTACTCTAAATTACAATTACACTGGATGCTGGCTCTTCCAAGAGTTGACTGTGATTTTGAAGGAAATGGTTGCAGCTTAGAAATAAGACATCATAGACAAGAACAAAGAAAGAAGGCATTCAAGCAAGCTACCATATAACAAAAGAGATAGTCATAAATAAATTATTTACAGTTGGAAATATGTTTTGTTTGCAAGTATCTATCCAACTTTTGGATGCAATCCAATAAAAACATTTTGGTAATTTCGGTGATTTTCATTCTTCTCGACAGATAATCCGGCATACCACTCCTGTCCACTTTCATTTTTGCATCCCACATTATTTACTTCAGGTCGATGATTAGTACGTCACAAAGCTTGATGCCATACATACAGGTTGCACCTGGTATAGAAGAGGAAATAAAACTCAGAAGTCATGATTAGATGGTCCATCAATCGGATCCAAAGGCAACTCACATGCAAATACCCTAATGTCAACCTAAAAAAATAGCCTAATGCACATTATTAAGGAGCAATCGTGCAAGAATCCTTGTAAACAAACATATAAGAAAATAACGATAACTCAAGCGTACGTAATTAATTTAATTGGCACTGCGTTCTAAATTTGAGTTCAGGAAGTGAAGAACACGGCAATGCTCTATAAAGCATGTATAACCAAGACACGCAGTGTTACAGAAGATATGGAGCTCATGTGCTATTCTAAACAATGAAGGGCATACGGCATATGAACTGCAATTTTTCAACAACACAATGCTCATCTTATCTTAATTCCTTGTTCAAAGGGATTAAAATTAAGTAGTAGCATGCCACTTGTTCAAAGGGAATAAATTGAAGTACCGATCGACCTTGTTGTCCTTGCTGCAGATTATCAGTCTACAGACTTGGTTAAAGAAGTTGAAATTGGTTGTGTAAAGACCGGATAAGGACTGAAAAAAGTATGTGCCGACAAAATTTGGCTCCATAACCTTAATAGGACACGCAAATTTAAAAGATTTAAGCTGGATAGAGAACTTTGATTTAGTGAAGCAAGTAACTAAATCAAAGGGAAGAAGACAGCGGAGGCAGAGGATGAAACACTTACACAGTCTACTCAAGGAAGGATTCACTCAATTCCAATTGCTATTCATTGTCAAACATTATAAGTAATCAAGACCTCGGTGGTGTGTTTCCTGCACAAAAAGTACATGACAAATGAATGAGTAATAATTCATATGCATCTGATTTCAGACAAAAGAAATTCTTATATACCTTCGAAGGCTCTTAATCATTAAAGGGTTCCAAAATAGCATCTTATGTCATTGTTTTCCTATAGGAAGGTTCTTATTCTGCATAAATACGTCCCCTGAACCTGCTGGTTAACTGGAGATGCTGGCTATGAAATTCAGGCATGATTTTTTTTTTTCTTTACCTTTGCGGATGTGGTTGAGCTTGAATCATTCCCACAACGATGAGATCAAACAGCAATGCAGTGGGGATCCTCGTCGTCGTCTTCGATTAGATCCCGGCGAAGTGAACATGCCGGCACACGGCTGCGAGGCGAGGTCGCACTGAACAATGTGGCGCTGACGGCAAACGGTGGCATGACTGAGCTGGCAGCGGTGTTGGGCGCGGGGATTGCGGCGGCAAGATCTACTGCAGGTGGGGTAGTCGGACGCGGGGATTGCGGCCGCGGCGGCGTCTCTCTTAGAGTCGGTAGTCAGGCGCGGGGATTGCCGTGGCGGCGGCGGCGGCACGCGGAGATTGCGACGGCGACGTCTCTGCTGAAGACGGGGTAGTCGAGCACGGGCGTCGGCGAGTGGACCTGAGCGGAAAATCGGCGGCGGGATGTTCGTCATATCGTGCGTTTTTTTTTTCCATTTTCCCCCGGAAACGGAAACGGACCGTGCGTGCAGCGTGCCGTGGAATTTTCGTCCGCCAGCAGAGTTGTCCGTCGACGATAATTGCTATGTGCACACGGCCTCCGATTATACCAATTTTAACCGTTAGATTTGGTTGAGTGGGCTGATCCTGTGGTACAAAGCAAGTTGGGTACAGTTAGTGGGGTGGCTGTAGAAAAGATCTTGTTTGCTTGTTTAGTAGTAGTAAGAAGAGGCGAGGCTTACACATGACGGCATACAAGTGCAGAGAAAGTTTACATTCCCGAAGAGGAGTCTGAACCTGTGCATAGCTTCTGGATTTGCTCATAGTACTGGCGATTTCAGAGGATGATGTCGACTAACCGATGATGGTCTTGTCGCGTGATCCATCGTCGTCCATGGTTGGCTAGCACCCGAAAAAACTGGAGACTCGGCACCGCCGTCGAAGCTCTGTTTAGAAGCTAGAACGTTCGCTGGCAGCCGCTCGCTTAACTTCTTTGGCACTGAGCAATACGTGCCATTAGCCTCCTCGACGTCGTTTTCTGTTGCCGTGCCCCGCCGGCGCCTCTCGTTCGACCTCCTCGCGGACGGAGACGGCAGCAACATCCTCCATTGCCTCCTCGTCAGAGAGCCGGAGCGAGAAGCGCAGGGGCGGCGGCGGCGCACCACCGGCGCCCGTCGCCTGGCCGCCCGCCGCTGTCGATCAGCGCCGAACTGCCTCGCTACCTCCGCCCTTATGGCCTCTTCATCCATCTCCATGGCTATCCTTTGTCCGAGCATGTACAGGTCGACGCCGCTGCCGCCCGTGTTATCGGCCACCGCAGGCACGAAGCCATCTGAAGAAATCGGAGAGCTCGAGCCCGAATCTAGGTTGTCGGCCCGACGTGGTCGCCGCTTGCCGACGCGGGCACATGGAGATACGCTTCTAACGGACTGGTCTGGCTGCTTTCGGGTTTCCCGACATCGGCAGAAGCGGGCGAGTGCTCCTCCAAGGCCTCGGCGCGTGGCGAAGGCGTCAGATCAACGGAAGATTCCGGAGAAGAGCTCGGGCGGGTTTCCTGATTGTCAGCGCAGACTTTGCCGCTTGTCGGCGCAGACACCTGGTGATGCTCTACGACGGCCAGATCAGTCTGACCGCCGTCGCCGAAGACGACATCTGCCGGTGCCGACATGGAGAGCAACCGACTGTCTTCATGATTAGAAATCCCAGCACACCCTGAAGCGCCCACGTCACCAGCAAGTCCATCGGTCTTCGCCGGCCGGGCGCGTTCTCGTCCGTTCTCCGCATCAATGCCCTTCCGGCAGACGAAGGTCACCGCCGGACAAGAACTCGGACCGGTTTCTTGATCGCCGGTGCATACTTTGCCGCTTGCGAGCGCGGACACCTGGCGATGCTCTCCGATGGCCGGATCAGCACGGTCGCCTTCGCCGAGCTCCGCCGGTGCCGGCATGGACACCGACCGAATGTCGTCGTTCGAAACCCTTCCACACGCGGAAGCGGCCACGTCACCGCCCGCACGTCCACACGTCTTCTCGAGCGACGTCGACGCGCGATCGCGTCCGTTTCTTGCATGGCGGTCCTTCCTGAAGACGAAGGTCAAGCGGGGAAATATCGCCTTCTTCTCCTGGCCGCCGCCGCCACCACCAATGTCGGCGTCGACGATCTCCGGCCGCGCCGCCATAACAACCCGGGAGGCAACCTGCCCCACCTTCTCCGTCGCCACCGCGGGAACCTCGCGGCAGATTTTTCTGGCCTTGCTCCTCCGCTCGACGCCGTCCCTCGCCGCCACAGGATTATCCATGCGATGATCCGACTCAAGCATTCGGACGGCTACGTTGAATTCTTCGAGACGGCCGGAGTCGGCCGGGTCCTGGAGGTGCTTCCACGAGAACTTGTGCCTCAGCAGCAGCGGCGGCTCGCGGTCCTCAAGAGCAGTCCGGACTACGGTCACCGACGGCCTGCGGAAGAGATCAGTTCCTACAAAATGACCTAACCGGTGGTGCGACTCTCCCATCATGAAGCGGAAGCAGAGCAAGCGAAAGCTTTTGTGCAGGCCGGCCGCATACTTATGGAATCTCCTGATGGCGTACGGCAGGGATCAGTTCGAGTTCGACTTGAACTGTGGATCGAAACGTGTGTTCCAAGCGATTCCGGTCGGAGAAGCGCTACTCCTGCTTCGAGGACATCCTGGTCAACCTCGCAAGGTAAGTATTGATCGCAAAATAGATTAATATTAATATATAAAGAGTGGAAAGAATCACCCAGCTCCACCGTGTCCACGTCGCCCCGGTTTCACGGCCGTCTGATCGGCGTGATCCAATGGCCAGAAGACGTCCACGTCGCCCCTCCCGCGTGGTACTATACCCGCGAATTTCTTCCAATCGCGTGGCGACGCGTGGACTGGTCACCGGCCGGTTGCGCCGGTGGCCAGCCGGTCGCCCCTTACGCACGAATTTTGGCGCAGAATTTAACAAAAAATCCCCCGCGAAGGACTGTCACGCAAATTCAAAAAAATCCAGGGGCCTCCGTGCAAAAGCGTGCACATATCTCCCCCTTCCTCCTTCTCCCGCGCGACCGCGGCGTCGCCGGCGACGCCGACGCGCGCCCTCGCCGCTCCGGCCCTCCCCGGTCAGATCGACGGACACGGCGAGCTCCGCCGTCGTCGCCTCTCCCTCCTCGCCGAGTTTCGTGTGCGGAAACGTCGTCGCCGGAATCGACGCCGCCGTGCCACTGCTCCCTCCGCCGCGTCCGCACGCCGCCGCTCCGACGACCCAGAAGAGGCGGCGCCGCCGCTCCCGGGCAGCTCGCGTCCAGGCACGTCCAGCGCGCCCCCGCGCGCGTCCTGGCTCGCCGTCGCTCGACGCCGGCGTCGTCGTCGCCGCCGCGGCAGTGCCAGTCCAGGGCACTGCTGACGTCAGCGTGGGCCCAAGCTATCAGATTTTTTTTCTTTTCCCGCAAAAAATTCCAGAAAATGCAAAATTTCTGACAAGTGGGCCCTACTGCTTTACACAAAATCCAGAAAATGAAAGATATTACAAACTAGACGAATACCCCGCGCGTTGTTGTGGGAATTTCAAACATGATTTCACACTTATGTATCTTGATAAAAACAAATAAGTCCCAAAGTAACACTTCTTTTGAATAACAGAGAGTGCAGAAGATTATTAGTTTACGATACACACTTGTGTTGTTTATAATGGTCTTGGCAACCGTATAAAGGGAAATACGGAAAATAGCTGATACTTTAAATGAAAGGAAACTTTTAGATCTTCGCCAATTCGTGATGTTACGTTCATAACTGAACTATGGCAGTAGTACAAACTGTGTGCTCTCAACTGCATCCACCTAGGAATCAAGCACATGGTGAGATTTTAGTGCCCACGTGGGCATGCAAATGTGGACTACAGGATGCACAAAATGAATACACCATTTGATGCATAATTTGGGACCTTTGAAATCGTAGGAGTACCATCTTAATTACTCGGTGTAAATCTTTGCAAGGAAACAGAGCAAAACGATGTAAAGGCGACATACTTCTGCATTAAATATTAACATTCAAGTGAAAAAGCATCAGCGTCTTACATCTCCTCTTTGCATCATCAGCGTCTTCCATCTGCTCTGCCAAAGAAAAGTGGGGGATAAGTTGGAGGACCAGCTGAATCGTGAGCAACGCCTGCCATTACATTAGGTCGTGTGAATTCATTAACTTGAGTTAGAATCAGTCAACTGAATTCATTAACTTGAATAAAGCATTGCTTGATCAATTAGACAGAATAGAGAGATAAGGGGAATGCACCTGATGAAAAAATAAGAGTAAAGATCTTTCACCCATTTCATTAAACATATGTCAGGCAATCTAACCAACTTCAGTCGGCGGTGTTCAGAATAGCCTTTCTAGATCCCTCGGTAGAATTAAATCCGTTTCAGATTGGTGCCCAACCGAAGCGCCATCCTTATGTAGCAGTATATCAAACGGAAATCAGCATATCAAAGTGTCACCATTCCTCAAAAAAGAAAAGGCAAACTTTAATCACAGATAAAAAGCTCATGTCCTGGGATCAGACGTGCAGGGACGTTGATGCTTGGTGGAGGAAGAAAGAAGTGAGTGGCCTGATGAAACTTACGAATGATGTCGTTGCCAGTAAACTCGCGTTTGCTAGCCTGGCTGTACGATGCCCCGTAAGCTGTTCCGCTTATCATAGAAATCTTCTAGTGGCCAAGATCCCCAAGCCAATCTCGATCCATCGCTCGCTCAAGCACGCTGGTTTTTTCGTTAAGAAGGAGCGACAATTGAACGAAGGTGAGGATGAATGTGGTTGGGAGACGACGAAAGTGTACGACGCCTGCTGGAGAGAATCTAAACCAATGGCTCAGTGGCACATAAACTCAATTGTGGAGGAGGGTACCTGATATAGTGTGTAGCGAGGTCTTTAATGGCAGCGTCCCTTCAGATGCCTCCAACAGTTGTAGTGGAGGAGAGGAAGACGTATGACGACAACGGTTTCAGATCGGTACCCAGCTTCCATCAGCTGTAGAAGGAAGCGAAGGGGACAACCAATGAGAGAAATCCAATCGTGTGCAAGTCACAGAAAAAAATAAAGTGGCGTGGCAATTGTGGTTAGGTACGTGTCATGCTCGCTGGGATGGACATCTTGCACACTGGAAATGGACGGACATAAAATCAAAATCGGATGGCTGAGATTATTTGATGATGTGGCTATGCTGCATGTGGAGATAGAAAATTCATAAATGTACTTAGTGGGGTTTTGCTTTATAAGAGGTATAGATTCAATAACTTCAAATTTACACACCGCAAAAATATGAAAAAATAGCAAAATGGTCACACAAATAAGTGTCACCAATTTATGACATACGATCAACTTTTAAAATTGTAATATTTTAAAATTTTGAATGCATTTCAAATATGAGCATTTAATAAACGCAAACAGAGTTTAAATATGACAAATATATCAACAGGAGCACAAAAGAAAACGCTGGCTATTTATGACATATGACCAAATTCCAGATTCGAATATTCCAAAATTTCAAATTCCTTTGAAATCTAAGCACTTAATAAACATAAACACAATTCAAATATTAATAACTTTCCAATTTTACCAATTTTTGAAATTTGAACAACTTAAGAATGTAATCTTTTCTTGAATTTGAACATATTAAAATCCAAAAAACTTTTGACTGTGCACATTTCCAAATTTCAATTCTTTATACCACGGTATTCACAAACATGACAAAAAAAAGAGCATCATTACAAAAAAAAAATGCCTACCTATGGCATGTGATCAACATTCAAATTTGAATATTTCAAAAAAAAATGCCTTCCAAATCTGAACATTCAATAAACGTAAAAAAGTAATCAAATATGATTAACTTCCTGATTCTAACAATTTTTGAAATTTGAACAACTTACAAGTACAATTTTTTTTAAAGTTCCAACAGATTTAAATTTAAACAACTTTTGAATGCGCACATTTACAATTCCAATTTTTTACACCGCACTATTTCTTCCTCTAACAATTTTAAAGCATAAACTTTCTCCGGATTTTAATAATTTCCAAAACTTCACAACTTTTAAATGTCAACATTTTCAAATCTGAATTTCACTAAACAGGCAACTTCTAAATGTCAACATTTTCAAATCTGAATTTCACCAAACACACGCGGCATTTGCCGCGCTCAGTTGCCTAGTCGATATTTTAAGAGAGCGAGCGAGACCACCGAGAGAGAATTAGAGAGCTAACTAGGAAGAGTGAAGCTCAAACTCTGCGAGTTCGGCGCCATGTAAAATGGCGCCGACATACCTGCCACGTCAGCTAGCTAGGTCTCACGGTTGAGCACTTCGGTATCGTATGATTTAGCACCGATATGTATCAGTTCGTCTCCATGTCAAATGGCGCCGAACGGAGGGTCAGATTTCGAGTTAGTTTCTGAAAGGGGTCAGTTTGCGAATTAATTTCAGAAATATGTCAGATTTGTCAAAAAGTACGCCAAAACCCTTTTCCCGACCCGGATTCAATCAAGGCATTGCCTACGGATCGCGCCCCCGTCGGTTTTTTTGCAATGTTGCTGGTCGTCGTCGATTATTAAATTGGATGTGGTGGCCGCGGTCGATAAGTTTTATCGTCAGTTCCGCTACACCTGCTTAATTCAGCAAAACTAATCCCAAAGAAAGATAAAGCTCTGGATATGAGGGACAATTACTTGGTATACATCTGTGAGACTAACGTATGCAGGTGGATTTGTTACGCTAACCAATGTGAAACGTGAGATCTCGATCATGTATTCTGTGATCAGCTGATGGGATGTTCAGATTCTGTACATGCGTTCTTTGCACTCCTCAAGCTACTTCTCGTGTGTATGTACTGTTTCACTCCTCAAGCTCATCTTACATTGCAAATATCCAATGCAAGTTTGACCTTCTTCTGATAAAATGCCTGGTACATGTTCTGTATGTTTTTTTTTTTGTGAATAAACATGTTCCATATGTTAAATCATGTCCCTATTAATCCAGTTAAAATGCCCGATCCATTGTGTTTTCAAATTACTTTATTATAGGTCAGTTACATTTGGTATATATATATATATATATATATATATATATATATATATATATATATATATAGAGGGAGCGCCTAACGCTTCGGTTGCCTGAGAAATTTCTTATTTCTCGGTCGAACTGATTTCGCTGGCCTGGCCACAGCCCGTTCCCCGCAGCATCGTAATACAGAAATTTTCTGTGGGCTATTTTACCCTTGTTTTTTTAGATTCTTATTTTACCGTTGTTTGTATTTATTTGTTTGTTAACCTGGGCTTCTACTTGCTAATGGGCTGCTCTTGCAGACCTCTATTGCGCAACGACACGGAAAAAAAAACTCCAGGCAAACTAAAAGATTTCGGTGTAATTGAGCAAATCGCACACTAAGAAAATCCACGTGCACCTGGACATTAGATATTCATGGTGCATGCTAACAAAAATCGATTGCAATTGCACATTAAAAAAAACTTATCCATTTACACGCTAAGAAAATCCATGTGCAACTGCGTGTATATTCATGTGTAATTGCACAGTAACAAAAATTATGTGTAATTGCGCGTTAAAAAAAATTCTTATGCAATTGCACGCTAAAAAAAATTCATGTGCAACTGCGCGTCTGATATTCGTGTGTAATTGCACAGTAACAAGTATTATGTGTAATTGCACTTTAAAAAAATTCATATGCAATTGCACGCCAAAAAAATCCATGTGCAACTGCGCGTAGATATTCATGTGTAATTGCACAGTAACAAGTATTATGTGTAATTGCACGTTTTAAAAAACTCAAATGCAATTGCACGTCAAAAAAATCCATGTGCAACTGCGCGTCAGATATTCATGTGTAACTGCACAGTAACAAGAATTATGTGTAATTGCACGCTTAAAAAAATCATATGCAATTGCACGCTAACAATGTTAACGTGCAACTGCGCGCTAGATATTCATGTGTAATTACACGCTAAAAAGAATCATGTTTAAAAAAATTCATATCTGCACGCTAAAAAATCTATGTGCAATTGCACGCTTGATATTCATGTGTAATTGCACGATAACAAGAATCCTGTGCAATTGCACGTTAAAAAACTCATACGTAATTGCACGCTAAAAGATTCATCTGCAATTGCACGCTGAAAATAAAAATAATAATTGCATGCTAAAAAACGACAAAAAAAATTAGCGCCGCCGAGCCATAGAAGTGTAGGGGCCCCTCGGAAACCACCGTCCGAAGTACCCACGTTATGTAAACAGATCACGATCCCAATGATCAGTGCATCGTGATCACATAACCGACATGGTATTCAAAGTTACATCATTCAAACGGACATACAAATCTTACATACATGAATGGTCACATGACCCAATCTACCAGACATCGTCGCGCAGGACGGAAGTAATTACGATACAGCGGAAGCTCGTGACTAACGCCGGCCCTCGTAACCACCGGACGTGTTCCCACCAGTGCAGTTGACCGGTGACGGCATAGTCGGTGTGGTCGTCGACGTGCTCCTCTTCTCCGGCATAAACTTCCTCAAAGAAATCTGGACATTTGAATATCCAGGGACACAGCCGTAAGTACAATGATGCACTTGCAAATCCATCTCAGGGTTTAAGTTTTCATGGTAATGCAGAAGAAAAACATTTTTCGAAAACTGGGTTGGCTGCTATATACGACTATGCGGCTTAGTTTTCAAAAAGATGCTTTTGGGCAAAGGGATTTACACATATCCCCGCCTTTATCAAAAATGTAGGAATAGAAGAATCTGTCCCCATGGATTTAGAAATTCTTTTGCAAACCTTTTTATAACAATAGGATAGGGATACCCCTTTTTCCTTTCTCCGGGTTCCGATCAGTTGACTCCCCGAGACCAACTGTCTTCCCCCAAAACCCGTACCTCCTAGGTACCTTCTTGTTGTCTCCTTGTTTTCCAACAAAACCACTTTTCCTTTTTAAAACAAAAATGCCCGCACGCCTAGATCGGTGGCCTTCCAACCGTCCATGACCGAGGACTCGGCTATTCGAATAGTTTTACACTCTGCAGAGGGGTACACTTTCACCACAAGATATGGACAGTCTGCCGTGGACAACCACGGTCTGTACAGAGACAGCATGCACCCATCAGACCACCAATCCTAACTTCCGCTATGTCGATGCTAGTGCGACGGTCGTTCTCCTCGATGGGTTCGTTCTCCCCGGCACCGAGTGAGCTAGCCATTTGCAACCGGTTACCCCTAGCCTCACACCGCCATAACAGGAGACCCACCGCTGCTTCCCGGTGGCGGACTTTAACCCCACGCTTTGTATGCCCAATTTCTTATTGCGGCATTCGGTTCAGGGGACTCGAACCCCGTCTAGCAAATTTTGAGTTCAAGCTCGCACTAACACAAACAAGCTTGGGTAGGCCCCGTGCCCATTTTGGAGTAATGTGGTTGTACTGTTAAAATTGTCGGGCAAGATCCGCTAGGGTTGTACTTTGTTTTCCAAAAACATCTCCTTCTCCGACTGCTCCCAGCAGCTCGGGTTTTCGTAAGCATCTCCGATTTGCTCCCAGCATCTCGGGTTTTCATAAACTTCTCCGGTTGCTCCCAGCATCTCGGGTTTTGTAAAACACTTTCTCTCCGAGTGCTCCCGCGACTCGGGTTTTTCCTCCGAAAACATTTTCGTAAAAACCAGGTCCCCATCCTATAGTTTTGAGATGAGAGTATGGATATATATAACTAAAGAAATTAATTTTCTTGATAGCGCCTTCAGTAAAAAGGCTTCTCAAGTAAAGTTTTACTTTAATAAGCTTAGTATAACTAGTAGATATCCTTTGGCCAAACAACATTTTTGAAAATAGTTTTTGGGTGGCAAGTCACCATAAAAGAATTAAAACATGCATTATTTTATTCTTGAAGACAAAACATGCTTATGTAAGTAATAGGCATAAGGGTTGGTTGAGGTGGCTTGCCTTGTTCAGCAAAGTGTCCCTGGTCTTGCTCTTCTTCGTACACAGGTTCAGTTCCCCCGTACAGCTCCTCCTCTCGTGGTCCTAAGGTACCGGAAAGTAAACGGACTACCGTCAAAACTACGAATGCGGGTTAACAACAATCTAAAGTAAACAAGCAAACAAGTGACAATTGGCATTCAAACACAAGGAAATACTTCAGACAAAAGTTAGCTATCTAAAGTACTCCCACAAACCAGGGTGACTTGATGCTATTCACTAACTAACACACAATCAAACATACAGCAAGGCATTCCAAACAAAGCATACATCAAGCTTAATTATCAAGCAACAAGCAAGTCACAAGACTATCATCTAACAGACAAGTTCAGCAATCACCACACTCTCTACTTTTATAAAGGTAGGTTCAAAGTAGTGATTAAGCATCTTTTAGGGACTACTACCAACATGCTAGGCTAAGCACAACTAACAATCCAGTAGCTAAACTTAGTTAAGAAGATTGTGATCTTGCTTAACAATCAAGCAATACAAACATGGTTTAACACTTAATTGAAAAACTACTAATTCTACTTTAACAACACTTGCTAATCTCCAAACAAACTAAGCACAAGTCACTAACAGTACTAACATATACTAACAAGCCAAACAACAATATCAAGCAAACAACAGTACCAAACAATTTACAACAAGCACAAACACATAAAAAACATTTAAATCTACTTCATTTTATTAGTGCAGAAACACTAGTTTTACCAATTAATTCACACAGGGAGTTTTATAAACCTAAAAATAGGGAAACTCTAGGGTTGTACTCTCTGCCACTAACACAAGCTAACACAATTGGATTTCCTCCAAAACTAAAATCACAGAAAATCAGAAAAATGCACAAAGTGCATTCTGCCACTATATTCAAACATCTACCAAACATATTCTGAGCATCAAAACACTATGGGGTAAAATTCCAGAGAAAGGTTACCCCAAGAGCTTTCCAACTAAGTTGGATTCACTAATTTTGGATACCCCTAGCTCTTGCTAAAAATAAAACACTAGAGATGGCCCATTTCACAAGATTTAATGCCATGCAAAATACACTAAGTATTTTTGAGCAAACTCACTTCTGCATGATTAAGCAAACACAGAGGAACACTACAAAATATACTAACATATCTACCACAAACTAAATAAACTAAACAGCTAATAAAACACACAAACTAGAAATAGGAAAGAAATCCTAAAAAAACGTCTACGGCCTAAATGGGCCAGATCTGGCCGTGGCCAGCACGGCGCTGGGCCGCAACGGGCCAGACCAGCCCAGGTCAGCGCAGCACGGCGCCCTCCCACGCGTACCGGTCAACGACCGACGCGATTCAAAGGGGGCCGTCGATCCGGAGATCGACGGTGCTCCGTCGTTGTCTCCCGCGCGTCGCTCGCACGGACGCGACCGAGAGAAAGGAGGGGCGCACGGCGGCGGGATGCTCACCCAGGGACGCGTGCGGCTGCGGGAGGGGTTGAGGTCAGAGGAGAAGGCGATGGCGAGCTCGGCGGGGTCCTCAGGTGGCGCATGCGTCGACGGAGTTCATGGCGGCGGCGGAGTTGACTTCCACGGGTCGAGGATGGCGCGGCGAACTCCGGCGGTCTCTGGACAAAAGAGAGGGGGAGGAGTTAGGTCTCGTCGAGAGGTGCATGCCGGGCCAAAAATGGCGAAGAAAGAGGGAGTGGGTCGCCGGCAAGAAGCGCTCGACGCCGTCGGGTTCCCGAGGTGCACTTGCCTCTCTCGTGGAGCAGAGAGCTCGGGAGCAAGCTCGGCTTCGAGGGAGGGGATAGTAGGTACAGGGGCGTGCTCTGGAGCAGATAGGTGAGCTCGGGAGGCAGAGGAGAGCAAATGCGAGCAGGGACCCGATCTAGGGTTTGCTCGGGTATTTGAGGGAGATGGGAGAGCTTGGGCTGCTCTGGTTGGCCAGAAGGGGCGGTGGAGAGGGGGACAGAGAGGAGGTGGTCGGGGTGGTGTGTCCTAGCCAGTAGAGGGAGAGGGAGTGACCTCCCATTGGCCACGGTGGAGAAGATGGGCGGTGGAGTGCCAAGGTGGCAAGTGGAGGGGATGACAGGTGGGCCAGGGTGGGGTGGTGTTGTCCTGGCCGTGTGAGGGAGAGAGAGAGGTTAGCTGCTGATTTGATAGAATTTGGTTAAGAAAAGATTGTTAGGGAAAGTTAGAGGGTTGCCCACTTTGGCATCAAGCACTAGTCACACAAGTGACCAATTCTGGTTGGCAAAACCTCAGTGAGCAAGAATAAATGAGGATTAAGAGAATGGTGAAGGTGCATTGCAGAAAAGATTAATGAGGTGGTTAAAAAGAAGTGTGCCAGATGCTATCTTTTAACATGACCAAAGGTCATTGTTTTAGTTAGCAACAAGAATTATGGATGGAGTTGTGATGAAACAAAGTGTCATCCTCAAACTAAAGATAGTTTTAGACAGTAGGGATGACAATCACCAACTTGGTTGGTTTGCATGTCCAAAAAGAATTAAAGAAAATTAACAGAGAGTGCTAAACTAACTATAAGCTAATCAAACAAGAAGATCACTATTCTAACACTAATCACACAAATTCACAACATGGCTCCTAGCAAACAACAAGCAATCCTAGTGAATACCACAAAGTCACTAAGAGCACAGAAGCAAAACAGCAGAGAAAATTATCACTCCACAATTTCCATAACCACCAATATAATCTTGTGATAAATGTGATCACACACAACCATGACAAGATGTTATTTTAAAACGTATTCTCAACTTATACTTGATAGTTTTCAAAAAGAAATTATGAGGGGTAATATATTTCCCCATTTGTAGTATTTCCAAAGAGAGTGAAAATAGGAGCTTACAATATGAGTTGCAAATCCTTGCAAAAATATCAAGGTTGAAAATAAGTAGGAGATATTATATAGTTCTCCATAGTTTTATAAACAAATAAATTCTTGTAAAATACTTTACTTTCCCAAATCATAGGCCTTTGGGTAGTTGATAAAATCCAAGCATTTTTGGAAGAAAAGAGCTTGCGCCAAAATAGTAGTGGAGAAGATATAGAATATTTTCTTGTCATGACATGATCACCAAAGTTAAATGTATTTTTATCTTGATTGGATCTTAGGGTTAACACTCATTGGTCAAACAACACAATCAACAAGTCATATAAGGCCAATCAGAGCAATAGGAAGGAAAACACTATCATTAATGAAGTCTTTCAAAAAGTTTTTGTTGCCCCTGATTTTTGGCTCTCTAACAACTATGTTTTTCTGCTTCCAAAAAGTGGGGTGTTACAGGATCTTCCCCCCTTAGAATGAATCTTGTCCCCGAGATTCACAAGCGGGTACTAGGGGAGTGTAGGGTGAAGGATAGGGTTTAGGGTTTTAGACTTGATTAACTCCCGAGGTAGTTGCTTCTTCGGGTGGGTTGTCTCCTGAGACCTTGACCACTGGACAATGCGAGGGATGCCTTGTTGATAATCCTTTGTGACGAGTCTATGTCCTTGTTGATGAGGTTGGCTTGATGATCGAAGCTGACAAAGAGTCCCGGGGAATTGCTTCCAGGTACTACAAGACTAGGGTTTTGCAAGAAACTAATTATTAACATGCTCGGTAACTTGGAGGCATTGCTCTCCTTAAGTAACTTGACGATCTTCATACCGGTGTTACGCTTCAGTCCTCGGGTTTGGTGCAGATATCCAGTTCTGACATTGATGCCTCACGACGGTCGCCGATAGGGACGCATTGTTGTCGGGATGCGTCAAGTCCGTAGACTCGACTCTCTCCGGTTTCTGGTTAACAGAAGGAGACTAGAAACTTCTATTTGAATCTCAGCTGGCTTGATGGTTGGTGTTGTCGACTGCAGGTGCTCCCGACGTTTGGTTCTTCTCGGATGCCACTGGGTAGGTGGTCTTCATTCTCGTACTTCTTCAGCTGAGTAGAGGAGACACATCACTGTTGACTTCCCCGTTTCCTGGGCGGTCATGAGGTTTCGCTGAAACCTTAAGAGGTAAAGTATAAGGCCTAGAGCATCCTGGGAAATCTAACAGTTAGTCCAAGGACCCTAGAAGTAGGCGGTTAGGTCTATGTCTGACGAGGGTGCAAGGTTCGCGTTCTCAGTTAGCGTTAAAAAGTTAGAGAAGGAGTTTCATGTCAGCAGTCTTCGTCGTACTTCTTGAATCCTCCTTTGGTGTGATTGGTCGGGGCAAGTGGAAAGGCATGATTACTCAGCAGGTGACATTGATGGTGCAGGCATCTTGGTTTAATTCTGCGTTGATGATCTTCGATGTTGGTCGACTCCAGTCTTATTGATAGGAACCTCCTAGTTACCAACCATAAGTGAGTCTTCGGATGCCACCGCTTTCCGTGTTAAGGATTTAGTCCTCGGAGGTTAGCAGGTGCCATCACTAACTTGGGTCAAACGTTAGTCTAAAGTTAGATACGATAAGTTAGTGTGGTACTTTCTTGTAATTCTACGGTTAATTCTACGCGCGAAGCTTGTGTACGTCTTCACGAAGTTCCGTACCACGCAAGCGGATTAGAGTGCACCAAACCAGTTAGTATTTTCGTAATCTTTGGCTATATAACACTCTAAAGTTAGATAGGTATGTTAGTGTTGTCAGACATATAATTCCTTGGCTCGTGTTGCGAGATACGGCTCCAGTATCCGCGGCTTGGGTCTTGAGTCTTCGATTTCCTTGATTGCTTCACGAAGCTTTGGTACGAATCCTAAGATGTAGAGTAAGTGGCCCCAAGCTTCCTAAGGAGTTTAAAACTTAGACCAAGGAGTTTGGAGCTAAGGGGTTTGGTCTACCACTCGACGAAGATGCTAGAGTTGCGTTCCCACTTAGTCTTGGAAAGTTAGCGAAAAGGCCTCATGTCAGTCTCCACTTGCCTTCTTGTACTCTCTGGTGGTCTGACGGCTTTGTAGCAGGTTGACAAAGAAGATCTTCCGGCAGGTGATATGGATGGTGCTTGCTTGTTGGTTTGACTCCGTGCAGTGGATATTTGATGTAGGTTGACTTCGGTCTTGTTCTGAAGGAGATCTTCTCACTACCAACTATAGGTGATTTTTCCTATACCATCATCCTTCTTGCCAAGACTTACAGTTAGGGAAGGCTAGTTGGTGTCATCACAAGCTAGAGTTAGATGTTAATCTAAAATTAGATAAGTTAAGTCAGTGATGGTATACTTCTAATTCCAAAGTCAGGTATCCGAGGTAACGCTCGTGTCTTCACGGGTCAGCATAAAAGTCTTTGCTTCCTTCGGGCTCTTGACGCACTTGCTCCAAATCGTGGATGAAGACCATTGTCTGACTTGCCGGTTAGGTTACCAAATCTCAGACTATTAGGGTAAGGATCGAGTCTTCTGTATCTTGCACAGCTGTCAGTTCTTACCGGTCGATGAGGGAAAACGTTTTAGAAAGGTGTCCTAGACGGTCTTATATTGGCAGCAAGGTGCAGCTATGGTCAAGGGCCAAAAAGTGTTTTGTCAAGTGAACAAGGAGTTTTGTAAAAGAGAAGCTTTGATTTTACTTTGTGTTGCCGTCAAGGAGTGATTGGGATTCACACAAGAAAAACAGCTCACAGCAAAGTACACACAAGCAAAGAGCACACAAACAAACAACACACAAGGTACATTTAGTACCAATGGACGCCTAATACTGGTGGTAGTCGGGGTAGTACAACCAAGGTTCCTATCATTTTTTTATTCCAATTGGTCTTGGTTAAACCGGTTGGTGAAGTCTTCATTTTGTCGCCTAAGGCTTCAGATGGAAAATTGAGACAGTCGAGGTTGCCACTTGAGTAGAATTGTTGATGTTGAGCTGAGGTCTTCGGAGGTCTCTTGCTTTGTTGATATCGACGATCTTGGCATTTGCAGATCAATCACCTTGATGTTGAATGTTGAGTATTTGGGATGGAACCTCTTCTTCTTCTGGGTACTAGCTAATTTGGTCTCACTTGGGTTAATCGTCCAGTACATAAGTTGTTTTGAAGAGGGATGGGATAGAAGAAACTTTTCAGGATGTCTTTTAAAATATAAACCTTTTTGGGAAGGGAAGAGAATAGTAGATGCTATATTTGGCTTAACAAAAATAGTTTTATAAAATAGGTTTTACCAAAATATTTTCTTTCCTAACTAACGACCATGCTAACTAAGGTCTCCTAAGGTCAACGATGGCTCTGATACCAAGTCTGTAGGGGCCCCTCGGAAACCACCGTCCGAAGTACCCACGTTATGTAAACAGATCACGATCCCAATGATCAGTGCATCGTGATCACATAACCGACATGGTATTCAAAGTTACATCATTCAAACGGACATACAAATCTTACATACATGAATGGTCACATGACCCAATCTACCAGACATCGTCGTGCAGGACGGAAGTAATTACGATACAGCGGAAGCTCGTGACTAACGTCGGCCCTCGTAACCACCGGACGCGTTCCCACCAGTGCAGTTGACCGGTGACGGCATAGTCGGTGGTCGTCGACGTGCTCCTCTTCTCCGGCATAAACTTCCTCAAAGAAATCTGGACATTTGAATATCCAGGGACACAGCCGTAAGTACAATGATGCACTTGCAAATCCACCTCAGGGTTTAAGTTTTCATGGTAATGCAGAAGAAAAACATTTTTCGAAAACTGGGTTGGCTGCTATATACGACTATGCGGCTTAGTTTTCGAAAAGATGCTTTTGGGCAAAGGGATTTACACATATCCCCGCCTTTATCAAAAATGTAGGAATAGAAGAATCTGTCCCCACGGATTTAGAAATTCTTTTGCAAACCTTTTATAACAATAGGATAGGGATACCCCTTTTTCCTTTCTCTGGGTTCCGACCAGTTGACTCCCCGAGACCAACTGTCTTCCCCCAAAACCCGTACCTCCCAGGTACCTTCTTGTTGCCTCCTTGTTTTCCAACAAAACCACTTTTCCTTTTTAAAACAAAAATGCCCGCACGCCTAGATCGGTGGCCTTCCAACCGTCCATGACCGAGGACTCGGCTATTCGAATAGTTTTACACTCTGCAGAGGGTACACTTTCACCACAAGATATGGACAGTCTGCCGTGGACAACCACGGTCTGTACAGAGACAGCATGCACCCATCAGACCACCAATCCTAACTTCCGCTATGTCGATGCTAGTGCGACGGTCGTTCTCTCGATGGGTTTGTTCTCCCCGGCACCGAGTGAGCTAGCCGTTTGCAACCGGTTACCCCTAGCCTCACACCGCCATAACAGGAGACCCACCGCTGCTTCCCGGTGGCGGACTTTAACCCCACGCTTTGTATGCCCAATTTCCTTATTGCGGCATTCGGTTCAGGGGACTCGAACCCCGTCTAGCAAATTTTGAGTTCAAGCTCGCACTAACACAAAAAGCTTCGGGTAGGCCCCGTGCCCATTTTGGAGTAATGTGGTTGTACTGTTAAAATTGTCGGGCAAGATCCGCTAGGGCTGTACTTTGTTTTCCAAAAACATCTCCTTCTCCGACTGCTCCCAGCAGCTCGGGTTTTCGTAAGCATCTCCGATTTGCTCCCAGCATCTCGGGTTTTTAAACTTCTCCGGTTGCTCCCAGCATCTCGGGTTTTGTAAAACACTTTCTCTCCGAGTGCTCCCAGCGACTCGGGTTTTTCCTCCGAAAACATTTTCGTAAAAACCAGGTCCCCATCCTATAGTTTTGAGATGAGAGTATGGATATATATAACTAAAGAAATTAATTTTCTTGATAGCGCCTTCAGTAAAAAGGCTTCTCAAGTAAAGTTTTACTTTAATAAACCTATTATAACTAGTAGATATCTTTGGCCAAACAACATTTTTGAAAATAGTTTTTGGGTGGCAAGTCGCCACAAAAGAATTAAAACATGCATTATTTTATTCTTGAAGACAAAACATGCTTATGTAAGTAATGGGTATAAGGGTTGGTTGAGGTGGCTTGCCTTGTTCAGCAAAGTGTCCCTGGTCTTGCTCTTCTCGTACACAGGTTCAGTTCCCCCGTACAGCTCCTCCTCTCGCGGTCCTAAGGTACCGGAAAGTAAACGGACTACCGTCAAAACTACGAATGCGGGTTAACAACAATCTAAAGTAAACAAGCAAACAAGTGACAACTGGCATTCAAACACAAGGAAATACTTCAGACAAAAGTTAGCTATCTAAAGTACTCCCACAAACCAGGGTGACTTGATGCTATTCACTAACTAACACACAATCAAACATACAGCAAGGCATTCCAAACAAAGCATACATCAAGCTTAATTATCAAGCAACAAGCAAGTCACAAGACTATCATCTAACAACAAGTTCAGCAATCACCACACTCTCTACTTTTATAAAGGTAGGTTCAAAGTAGTGATTAAGCATCTTTTAGGGACTACTACCAACATGCTAGGCTAAGCACAACTAACAATCCAGTAGCTAAACTTAGTTAAGAAGATTGTTATCTTGCTTAACAATCAAGCAATACAAACATGGTTTAACACTTAATTGAAAAACTACTAATTCTACTTTAACAACACTTGCTAATCTCCAAACAAACTAAGCACAAGTCACTAACAGTACTAACATATACTAACAAGCCAAACAACAATATCAAGCAAACAACAGTACCAAACAATTTACAACAAGCACAAACACATTTTCATAATCAAAAACATTTAAATCTACTTCATTTTATTAGTGGCAGAAACACTACTTTTACCAATTAATTCACACAGGGAGTTTTATAAACCTAAAAATAGGGAAACTCTAGGGTTGTACTCTCTGCCACTAACACAAGCTAACACAATTGGATTTACTCCAAAACTAAAATCACAGAAAATCAGAAAAATGCACAAAGTGCATTCTGCCACTATATTCAAACATCTACCAAACATATTCTGAGCATCAAAACACTATGGGGTAAAATTCCAGAGAAAGGTTACCCCAAGAGCTTTCCAACTAAGTTGGATTCACTAATTTTGGATACCCCTAGCTCCTGCTAAAAATAAAACACTAGAGATGGCCCATTTCACAAGATTTAATGCCATGCAAAATACACTAAGTATTTTTGAGCAAACTCACTTCTGCATGATTAAGCAAACACAGAGGAACACTACAAAATTTACTCTAATGAAAAATATACTAACATATCTACCACAACTAAATAAACTAAACAGCTAATAAAACACACAAACTAGAAATAGGAAAGAAATCCTAAAAAAAAACGTCTACGGCCTAAATGGGCCAGATCTGGCCGTGGCCAGCACGGCGCTGGGCCGCAACGGGCCAGACCAGCCCAGGTCAGCGCAGCACGGCGCCCTCCCGCGCGTACCGGTCAACGACAGACGCGATTCAAAGGGGCCGTCGATCCGGAGATCGACGGTGCTCCGTCGTCGTCTCCCGCGCGTCGCTCGCACGGACGCGACCGAGAGAAAGGAGGGGCACGCGGCGGGGGATGCTCACCCAGGGGACGCGTGCGGCTGCGGGAGGGGTTGAGGTCGGAGGAGAAGGCGATGGCGAGCTCGGCGGGGTCCTCAGGTGGCACATGCGTCGACGGAGTTCATGGCGGCGGTGGAGTTGACTTCCACGGGTCGAGGATGGCGCGGCGAACTCCGGCGGTCTCTGGACAAAAGAGAGGGGGAGGAGTTAGGTCTCGTCGAGAGGAGCATGCCGGGCCAAAAATGGCGAAGAAAGAGGGAGTGGGTCGCGGCAAGAAGCGCTCGACGCCGTCGGGTTCCCGAGGTGCACTTGCCTCTCTCGTGGAGCAGAGAGCTCGGGAGCAAGCTCGGCTTCAAGGGAGGGGAGAGTAGGTACAGGGGCGCGCTCTGGAGCAGAGAGGTGAGCTTGGGAGGCAGAGAAGAGCAAATGCGAGCAGGGACCCGATCTAGGGTTTGCTCGGGTATTTGAGGGAGATGGGAGAGCTTGGGCTGCTCTGGTTGGCCAGAAGGGGCGGTGGAGAGGGGGACAGAGAGGAGGTGGTCGGGGTGGTGTGTCCTAGCCAGTAGAGGGAGAGGGAGTGACCTCCCATTGGCCACGGTGGAGAAGATGGGCGGTGGAGTGCCAAGGTGGCAAGTGGAGGGGATGACAGGTGGGCCAGGGTGGGGTGGTGTTGTCCTGGCCGTGTGAGGGAGAGAGAGAGAGGTTAGCTGCTGATTTGATAGAATTTGGTTAAGAAAAGATTGTTAGGGAAAGTTAGAGGGTAGCCCACTTTGGCATCAAGCACTAGTCACACAAGTGACCAATTCTGGTTGGCAAAACCTCAGTGAGCAAGAATAAATGAGGATTAAGAGAATGGTGAAGGTGCATTGCAGAAAAGATTAATGAGGTGGTTAAAAAGAAGTGTGCCAGATGCTATCTTTTAACATGACCAAAGGTCATTGTTTTAGTTAGCAACAAGAATTATGGATGGAGTTGTGATGAAACAAAGTGTCATCCTCAAACTAAAGATAGTTTTAGACAGTAGGGATGACAATCACCAACTTGGTTGGTTTGCATGTCCAAAAAGAATTAAAGAAAAATTAACAGAGAGTGCTAAACTAACTATAAGCTAATCAAACAAGAAGATCACTATTCTAACACTAATCACACAAATTCACAACATGGCTCCTAGCAAACAACAAGCAATCCTAGTGAATACCACAAAGTCACTAAGAGCACAGAAGCAAAACAACAGAGAAAATTATCACTCCACAATTTCCATAACCACCAATATAATCTTGTGATAAATGTGATCACACACAACCATGACAAGATGTTATTTTAAAACGTATTCTCAACTTATACTTGATAGTTTTCAAAAAGAAATTATGAGGGGTAATATATTTCCCATTTGTAGTATTTCCAAAGAGAGTGAAAATAGGAGCTTACAATATGAGTTGCAAATCCTTGCAAAAATATCAAGGTTGAAAATAGGTAGGAGATATTATATAGTTCTCCATAGTTTTATAAACAAATAAATTCTTGTAAAATACTTTACTTTCCCAAATCATAGGCCTTTGGGTAGTTGATAAAATCCAAGCATTTTTGGAAGAAAAGAGCTTGCGCCAAAAGCAGTGGAGAAGATATAAGAATATTTTCTTGTCATGACATGATCACCAAAGTTAAATGTATTTTTATCTTGATTGGGTCTTTGGGTTAACACTCATTGGTCAAACAACACAATCAACAAGTCATACAAGGCCAATCAGAGCAATAGGAAGGAAAACACTATCATTAATGAAGTCTTTCAAAAAGTTTTTGTTGCCCCTGATTTTTGGCTCTCTAACAACTATGTTTTTCTGACTTTCAAAAAGTGGGGTGTTACAAGAAGTCGGGACAAAAAGCCTATATGTAAAGGACAAAAATACGGACTAGAAAACTATTAAAAAGAGCCCAAAACCACACAAAAACACACGCCGCGCAAAAGACAACCCAACAAAAAATCCCACAAAATGCTATTTAAAATAGCAACGCACAAAACCCAACAACAGAAAACAAGCAGAAAATGTAAAAAGGCCACGTGCACGAGTCAGCCCGACAAAACACTTATCGTAGAGTATGATAGTACATCGACCGAGAGATAACTTAGATCTCTGGTGACCGAGCGTTAGCAAACCCGAAATACCAATGTGCAAATTGCATCCGACATGCAATTGCACATTATGGCCACTAACATGTAATTAAACATCTATGGATACTATTGCCAAAATATTGCACATTCATTTTCATAATAATGCCACTAGTGTGCAACTACACATTATCATCTACCATGTGCAAAGTCACTAACGTGAAATTGCACATTCGTGATTTTAGAGCTTTTCATGTTCGATTACAATTTATGACGGCAACAAATTCACTTATTATTTGTACAATTACAATACATACTACTTGCCAATTGACGTGGAGAGTTTAGCTGCAATTGCACAGTATACTGTCCAATGTGCACTTGCGTATGCCGTTTGGCTGCAATTGCGTGGTATTTTTTGATAAAAAGAAAAAATCCCAAAAAAATTTGGGACAACACAAAGTCTATAAAAAAAATAAAAAAGAGCAAAATCCCAACAAAAAGGCCAATATAAAGCCCAGCAAAGAAAAACCAAAAAGGCCAGAACAGAAAATGTAGCCCAACACGAATCTTAGGAAGGAATCGACCGAACCATGCAAACCGATTGACCGAGCGCTAACAATAATCTCGGCTAACCGAGAGTTAGCAAAAGCGATATATATATGATACATGCATGCTGAACCACATAATATACTGAAGGGAGTGTGGCCTGAATGCTGCAAAAGACGCAACAAAGTTTCTTATCATACGACTGCTCAAACAAAAGTTGATAAGCAACACTATTCAAGGTAACTAATAATTTATAATCTCCGCTGCCTCGATTGAGCTTTGGCCGAGGAGATTCGCCGTAGCCACGGCGCCACCAGGGCTTTGCCCGGCGACGCCCCCGGCGGCGACGGCGAGAGGGAGGGGGGAAACGCTGCGGGGGTCTGTTGGTGGACGGCGGTGGTGCCCCGGTGCGGTCCGGCGCGGCCGCACGGGAGCTGAGTCGGAGGAGTCCGCTTTCGTCTAGGTAGCAGAAGACTATATATAAGCACCTCCATGTATCCCGACGTCTCACAGCCTACTCTTTCTAAAGCTGATGTATTTGTTTCCTTGGTGGAAATAATGCATTTTTCAAAAAACTTTGGTTTTATAAAAACTCTGACTGCCAAACAATACGTTAGACTTTGTAAACTGAAAGTGTCCTTCAGTCCCGGACATTTTGTGTGAGCAAATCAACGAGGCGGTAGATAAATAAATAGTAATATGTGTTCCTTCACTTCCTTGCTAAGCAACCGAGTATTGCATATACAACGCTTTGGTTACATATATGGCAATAAGAACCTAAAAACAACTGATATATACAGCATCATAGCGTATCATGATTACCGCGGCAGGTCAAGGAGCCACAATGTCATCTAGAAGTTACAAACAAAACAAAGTACTGCGACTAAGCTTTATGATGGAAATGTAACAACACACATGTTCTCTCGGATTCAAATGCACCATTGCTAACTCCAAATTAAATTGGAATCCGTTATGAGGATCTGATTTCTGAATCAATTGTTTGAAGGGAACTCTGACGTCCAGCACGGGGTGTATGGATACGAGTATAGTATGAGTTCATGGGGATCAGAAAAGCAGTCATAGCGTGTCGGATAGATGTTTCCTAGGTCCTGAAGCTTCGACGTATTTAGGTGATAGGATAACCCTCTCGTCATCGATTCACTCAGAAATAGGACTTCTTTGTGAGGATGAAATCCGAGGATGGTGATATCTTTCCTGTAGCCCCCTTCAATCGTATCTTTCGTGCCGAGAACATCGTCATCGTCAGAGTCCCACTCGAATCTTTCTCCCGGGGGTGCTTGTCCGTTGTAATTCGGAATTCTATCACTAAAGCAATGATAGTTGACGTCTTCCAAGACCCAAGACCCACGAGCTTCGGGATTGTAAATCCGGTGTGCTAGTATGTGCGCAATATCAGACTGATATGTCAAAACCCACTTAGTTTGAGCACATGACTCATCGAGGATCCAAACTCGAAGCTGGTGCCCCAAAAGAGAAATTGATGCAAGATACACTCCCTTCTCTTATCTTCCGAGTCTTCGTTTTTGGCCACGGGTCGTGTACAAATCATGGGGCGGTTTAATTGCTTGGTACTTGCCCCTAGACAAAGATATTCTGCGGAGGGACAGATAGGCCGATGCATTAGTTGGCCGGAAAGGAAATTCAGAATTTATTTTAGACTAGTCACAATGGGGAGTAACATAGGAGTAATATCAGTGTCACATAGGCAAAAAATCTGATGTGCCAGGTAATTAATGAGAGGAGAGATGGTTGTGGTAACTAGCTATGTTACCATAACATCACACATTCAAGACAAGATGAGTGTATAACCTATTAAATATGACACTACATACATGTTACTTCACACTATAAAAGTAGTAACTTAGAGTAGTAACATATACATGTTACTAGTCTAAGTTACTCCCCATTGTGACTAGTCTTAAAATAAGTGATAATGTGAATTAACATGAGGGCACAACGTTCAACTCCACGTGAGTAGTAGTACGTACCTTATAACGATAATGTGGTGCACGTAGAGGTGGCCACGCCAGTAAACGCCGTACTCCTGGTCGCCGGGCCAAGGCGCCTGCAAGTCGGCGACAGTCCCCAACAGCTCCCCTTGCCGCACGAACGACCTCTTCTCCCACCCATTGGTCGCGGAGGAGAAGACGGGCATCATCATGAGCGACGGCGGCCACTCCAACCCGGCAACCTGGGGTTTCACCTTTGCCCCCTTAGTTGGAAGGTGAGGGACCTCGACCACCTCGTAGTGAGGCGACACGGCAGGGTCGAACACGATGTAGTTGTACCGGCTGTAGCCCTCGCTGCTGAAAGGACATGACGGCCGCGGGTTGGGCAGGGCGGCCCACCGGCATGTGGCGGGGTTGACCACGGAGGAGGCGGCGCAAAGGAGGAGGAGGCCGTTGCAGTGGTCTTCGACTGAGGCTGAGATGGTGGTCCGCATGTATTGGTGAAACTTGCCGCTGACCGCCATGGCAGAGGGCGGCGTGGGGCGGGCGAAGAACTCCGACAAGTCGTGGTCGTTGAAGGTGAGGAAGATACCGGCCAGCGGGAGAGTCAGGACAAGCTGCATAAGGCGGCGGCTGTCGATGGTGGCGCGCCAGGATTTGTGGACGCAGCGTGCTGCGGCGAGGTCCTGCTCTGGGAGACGGTGGAGGATGTCGGCGAACAGGTCCTCCGACAACAGCTCCATGATCGGTAGATCGATTGATGGATCTGCTCTGTCTCGATCGATCACAGGTCCTTTTATTGAGGCACTCAGTCCGGAACTCCGGATCGGGTTGGTTGTCGATCTCAGGCCGGATCCTAAACGATATCGGAGCGTTGTACTCCCGGTTTCCGTGGGAAACAAAGCACTTCCCGCATGCCGGTACTACTCCAATAGGGATTCCGTTTCAATCAAAAAATATAAAATACTAGTAGGAACTAGCAAATATGCCCGTGCGTTGCGACGAGAGTGAAAAAAAAAACATTTGGTAAAAAAAGTTGGCAGAATCCAAATTTTCACCAACGTCGATTGACCCATGCATGTAGACTAATTATATATTTTTTACCCAGATGAGCATCACGTTGACACAACAATAAAATAATTACGCTGGTGATTACTACTAAGATAAGATATATCATACATATAATCAATAAGTTTTCTCTTACCTATCACTGGCCGAACCCCTATATGCTTAGTACCTCCGATGACTGATGTGGCGAGACGCGCACTTATCGAATTGCTTTCGCGTCTCAGAGGTGAACAAAGTAAAGTTCTCGTTGGTACACCCGTAGAGCGCGGTGTGTCACACAAACCAAAGCGCACCGTCAATGTCTTCTTTGTCCTTCGCTTCAACCAAGCCGTCTGGTACACACTCGCCAAAGTTAGCAGAGCAATACGTTGCTACCTCACCCGTTCGATCATCTGCTCCAACACCAACGACGCCATGGTCTTCGCCACCCTGGTATAATGCTTGACAGCATTATTATACACTTCCCATTATTTCTAGGTTGCAACTGAAAAAGTTTATTTGCAATAACTTCTGCAATTTGAACATTGTCGTCAGCAAGGCTCCATATCTCAGCTTGGTCTTGCTCGCACTAAGCAGGTTCCCATTGGCATTGTTTGGATCACCTCAAAAGCCTCCTCCAGCCTCTCTGCATATGACCAAGCATGTCAACAACATAGGCATAGTGGTGTTATTTCATTTTCACTTTATATTATGCCAAAGATAATAATAATAAGTACTGAAGTTCAGTAGTTTTCTCCCAAAAAAAGTTAACTGATATTTATTTTTCCTGTAATTTCTAGATAGTGGTGTTTTGCATCCATAGAAACTTCTAGAAGGCGAACCACAAGATATTTTTCGGAGAACCCTCATGAAACATTGCTCGACCCTATTTGTTTTTTCTGGTGGTATCAAACAACACCTAATACCTGATCTGCCTCTTCAGGAAAACCGTACAGATCAGATCATAAGTGTACTTTAAAGTCAGTATGTTTGCAATTGTTTTCGATGATACAAAGATTTTTTTTCAAGTGTACTAATGAGAATTTTGAAAACAAAAAATTGCATGTTGTAGTGTGCTGTCTTGGTGAAATTGGAGAGAACTAAAGATTTTCTTGATTGCGAGATGCGATCCGTTGGATATACGAGGGTGATGATCTCGTCAGCACGCTCCTGCTTGTTTCCTTTCTGATGAATGCTCTGATGACTCTAGTCTAATTCTAGGCCACGCACTATCTCGGATACGTGGTTAGCAGGAAATAAAAAGTGTCCACGTCTCTCGCGCCGGATCTCTATTGTGTGGTGTGGTTTTCTTGCACGAAGCGGGCGAACATTGTGAGGGACTATTCAAATTTCAGCAAAGGAGCCAGGCCTCGTCGTCGTAAGAGCATCTCCACCAACAACCTCGAAAGTGTGTGTGTCAACCCTGAAAATTAAACGGGCTGACGCTTTGTTTAATCCGGACACTTGTCCGCCCCGATGGGGGTGGTTGCCCCGGCGGCCCCACAACTTTAATAAAAAAACTATGCTTCGTTATAATTAGAACCGTGTGCCTTAGATTATTATGTATGACTATGTTTATGTGGATTTAGATATTTATGATTTAAATTATGTAGTGTTAGTTGTTAACTTTGTATGTGTCCTATTTAGAACTATGTTTATGTAGTAATTTATATCAACTATCTGTTTCATGTTTTATGGATTTTACTATTTTACTTGTTTTGAAATTATTTTTGAGTAATTCGAATTGCATGCTATAATGGGTGTGAGCACTAAAAGTTGTTTGGGTAGCCAAATTTTGGACCTTCTCTTGGAGATGCTCTTAGACCATCACTATGTGTGAAAAAAGTGTTTCAAACTGGCTATTGAATCAGTTCAACACATAGTAGGGCATCGATTCAAGGCAGCTGATTGGAAAAGTGAACCAACTTCTTGGTTCGACTCATGATATTAAAAAAGCTGCATTGCATGGCTCAGTCCGCATGCAGGAGCAAGGAGGAGAGCGTAGCTGATGGGGATGTACCCTTCGGATCCCCTACTATTGATATACCTGGTGCGGCCCAGACGGACATACCTGGAGGCCCAAAGAAGCCCAAAAAGCTACAACTTGGTGTCCAAGACAACAACTCATGTAAACCCTACCTAGATCCCTTTATAAAGCCAGAAAGGGGCACCCTTTTGGGGGACTAGATCCACAACTCGCATAGACATAGAGACACCACGTCTCACCACCACAATCGTCATTACGGTCACCATGTAACCATACATATATACAGATCAGACAAGCAGGAGTAGGTCTTTACCTCACAATAAGAGGTCGAATCTAGGTAAATCCTTACTTGTCAGCCGTTCGATACTACCAGCACGTCATCTCCTCTCTCTATACGAAACCCTAGGTATCTCACCATAGAATTTGCCGTGTTAACACCACGACAATTGGCGCCGTATGTGGGAAGAACGCGTACTGGATCGCGGTTTCGGCGGCTCCATCATCTTCATCGACAAAGGCGACCAGATCGCATCTAGCGGCGACGGCTGCGTTCTACGCGCAGAGCAACGCGCGATCCAATCTACATCAACAACTGCGGCGGCGGCGACGTTCCATGTGCAGCATATACGATCTACAAGTCATTAACAATGGCGGCGGTGACGTTCAGTGCGGGCATCGCGACGAAGCCCTCTCGAATTCGGAGGTTGGATCTCCAGAGTCAAATCGTCGACTCGTTCACAAACCATGCTGGTGCAAAATCGCGATTCAAGATCGTCATCCGGCTGACCCGACGAGCCACGCTGGAGGCACGAGCGATGGGATCTACATCAACGCGTCGGCTGGCCGGCCATCGCCCATCCAGCTTCCCGTCGGCCAGGACAGCACCTTTAGCAATGTACGCATGCAAAGAGCAATCGGCAGCGCCGGAAAAGTCCCAAGGCGACCAGGCTTGTTGATTAGCTGACGTACTACACGAGAGAGCTGTCCAAAGATGTGAAGCAAAATTAGTCTGCGAGTACCACTCAAGATTGCAAACAAAGTTTGATCGAATCAGGCATGCATGGATTACGCAGCCAGAGTGCTAATCACGTCTACATGCATCCACGAGGAACTGAAGCAGCACAAGACAATCGGATCCATATGCATGGATCGGATCTTTTCTAATAAAAAATTTATTTTCTTCATCGCAAGATTTCTTAAATATTCATTGACTAATATTACTTCTACGTGCATGGTACGATCAGCAAAACATCGACTCCTCGAGTTCAGCATCGGCAAAATCATGTCGCTGGATCAAATCGAGAAGGTGGCCCGCGAGCACTGCCCCTGCGCGCCGCGCGTTCGGATCACGACGATCGGCACATGCCAGCATGGAGACTGAACAGAACAGCGGCAGCGGCGTTCCGTGCCTGTCAGTCGCCAAAACGAGGACCCCCGGCGTGACGACCTGATCCCTCGCGTGAAGGCCTTCCAATCTTTTTTTTTTTTTTTTTTTTTTTTTTTTTTTTTTTTTTTTTTTTTTTTTTTTGCGAAACACAGTACAACGCAAGCGCTCATATACACGCGCACACACTCACCCCTATGAACGCACGCACGCACACCCTACCCCTATGAGCACCTCCGAGAGACTGAGTCGGCGGGTCGAGTCTTGAGATTGACGAAGTCACCACGGGCGCCTCGCTGTCGACGGGAACGTCGCCTCCCACTGAAGAATATTCCGCCTTAAATGAGAAACACCAGCGTCAAACCTGGGGTTTGAACTCTGGTGGGCTGGGGATACAACCATCCACCTAACCATCTTGCCACAGGCAAGTTCTCTCTTCCAATCTGTACTACGTACCAAGCAAACATCAGGTGCTATTTTCCTATTAAGCTAGTTTGCACAAATTAATTACTTTGAAGAATTTCTGGGCTTTCCATCCTGCACTGTGATATTCGCAGAATTTTCTGAGCGCGATCATCTTCATCACAAACTTCGGATCACCGCAATCCGGAAAGAAGAAGAAGTATGAGGAAAACCAAGGAAACAAACTACGCGGAACGAGCCGACACCCAGGTCACGAGGAATCGACAGCT
Source organism: Poa pratensis (assembly GCA_947311845.1). Lineage (NCBI taxonomy): Eukaryota > Viridiplantae > Streptophyta > Magnoliopsida > Poales > Poaceae > Poa > Poa pratensis. The sequence continues at coordinate 65,339,093 of CAMZMU010000128.1, read as the reverse complement.
GGCTTCGCCAAACATCGCAACTGTCGGTGGCACCGGCGCAAAAAGCTCGCTCCCTAGAAGGGCAGTACGTACCCTCGGGGGCTGGCGCTTCGACATCAACAAACAAACAACATACTTCATCGCTGCATCCGAAAAGGCGACTCCGCCTCGCCAACTCGACAAGATGGACTCGGGGGCTGAACGATGTCGCCGCGTCGACTATGTCGGCCGCGTTGACTCATGTGGCACCCCGCTCTGGCACATATTTCCAGAGAGGCGGTCGCCCCATGCGCCAGCTCAAGATATCTGGCCGCACGTTACGACAATGCAACATAGCGGTAATCATTACACAATCAGCTACAATGTGCTACAAAAGGTTTACAAGGCCATCGAGGTATTACAAAATATCTTGCCAAGCATGGCCCAGCTCAGGACAGAGTTTAACTGGCAGCGGAAGACAAAAATGAGGCAACGGCTTGGAGCGGCTCCACTCCACAGGTATCTGGCTGGGCTACTGATTCTAGCACGCTCTTGCTCCATGTCCTTGCTAAGGTAGAAGATGAATCCTCGCCGAAATCTGGCCACAATCACAAGGCCCGTGAGTACATTTGTATGCACTCAGCAAGAATCGCCACTCGCTACAAACAATCCAACAATCATGCAGCAATATATATATTGGTAATAAAATCCTACAACATGACAAGGTGAACTCTAGATTCATGACATAAAAGTAGCATGACATTGACAACCAAACATGTCATGAGCAAGCAACGGGGGTATCACCAGTACAGAGTCCAAGCCAGGTGGGGTTGGATCGTGCACCGGCAATCATACAAAGAATTTACCTGTGACGAGTAACCGGGTGTACCAGTTGGTACCAAATCTTATAATTACTCATGTCAACACAATCAGGCTTCCAAGGCTCTAGCCAACTATGGCTATCAATCCAGCCAACTCTGGCTATCTCCCGGGCATGCACGGTTGATGTTGGCTCTGGCCTAACTATAGGCTTCCAACGCATCACACCGCCATCCCATTCACCTCACAAGTAACATTCCCTGCATCATCTTATTGTTCATTTAGTGAAATCAGGTTGTTCACCTTTCTTTCAAACAAGTCTTAGGTTTAACCTCCTGACACGACATGGACACACAGTGTGACCGACACTGAACTGTTGTTCCATAACCTTGGAACGAGGTTAGACATCCAGATTTGACACTCTCGAGAGGTTGCATATACCACCCATCTAAGTGCACCACACTCAGCCGGTACTTTAGGATATCATCCTTAAGGCGAACTCAGCAAGATACACTCACCTGACCATTCACGCTACCAAGACACTCCCTGTATAGCCACCGACATAACTCTATGCCTTATGCAGAAGTGAATCCGGCACGTCCCCAACCCATGAGCGACGCCTAGCTCCGGAACCTTCGCAAGACTAGCCCCGACCAACTATGGTACCGACTAGACTTGCCGAAATGGTAGCGTCAAAGGAGGCTCAATAGGTTGCCGAAATGTGAGCGACAGTGGCAGTGCTTTCGATGTTCAGATTAGTGGCACCGTGGACTGACCCTATCATTGTTTGGAGGGGTGTTTCATTTAATCAAGTTCCATCATTCACAAGTCCAAACAAAGAGGATTAGTCCAACACAACAATCACAATATCATAATATATCATCACACGACAAAATATTAGCAACACAATATTTCAGGAAATAGCAGTGTCCAAACTTAGCAAAATAGAAACGTCAACCGTAAGACTACGGCGGCGATCCCGCCGACCAGCGCCTTCTCGTTCGACAAGGGAAAAGAAACGTCAACCGGAAGACTGTGGCAGCGATCCCGCTGGCAAGCGCCTTCTCGTTCGACAAGAAAAGAAAGAAACGTCAACCGGATGATTGTGGCAGCGATTCCACTGGCAAGCGCCTTCACAGATTGACCATAAAAGACAGCACAGTTGGTTTGCGTCGACCGTGTGACTATGGCGGAGCTACCTCCGACCAGCGCCCTCACAGATCAACGTTAATGTTTTAGTGAGACGGTGGCGGTTTCCCCAGTCCATTGTCTCAAGAATGATGTGTGTTTGATAAAAATTAACAATACATAATATAACCAAACAAGTGCGATAAATAAATATGCAACATGGCAGGAGCAATATTACAAGTTTCATACTAAACAAGAACAACAAACAGATATGCATAAATATAACAGTAGACAGACAAAACATAAACACCCGGCATGGTAATAAGCAAAATAATCAAACAAACACTGCTGGGCTGTTCATAGCAAGGGGTTAGCTTGCCTGAAGGTGGGGATCCATTTGACTTGGAAGGGTCGGGGTGGTTTCGCGGTGTCGGGGTTCGAAAGCCGCTCTCCAGGAACTCCGGAATGTACCCACATTAGGGGCACCTCAGGAACTATCTTGGAACAAGGTTGAATCCATACCACTGGAAAGTTTGTGTCGAGACAAGAATTTAGGAATTTGAATCACCGAAAACGGAGCTACGGTTTGAAAGTTGTGGGCGTTTGAAAATCGGTCCAGCAGGGAAAAAAAGAAAAAGTTCCGCGCGAAAAAAAACTGCACGGGCCGAAAATGGGCCACGGCCGCACTGCGCGCGCGTGCTGCGCCTTGCTGGGCCGCTGGAAGGCCGGCCTGTCACTGCGCTGGACTGCGCCAGAAACGATTCGTGGGGAAAAAACAGAGGAACATGAGGGATCGATCCAGGGGGTCATCTTCTTCGTGCAGGAGCACGGGCAGCGCATGGGCGGCTCGGGGGGAGCAGGGCCGGCCACGGGGAGGAGGCTGGACGCCGGGAGACGACGGAGGAAGGTGTGCCGCGGCCGGGGAAGGCGGCTCCGGCGTCGGGGACGGCCTCCACGCGCGGCGCCGTGATCTCCACGGTACGGCCATGGTGGTCGCCGTTGGCGGTGGCGATTACGGCCACCTCTTGCTCGTCTGCGTGTGCCAGGAGGCAGAGGGGAGTGAGGGGAGCGATAGGGGAGGCTCGGGCTTGGAGGGGAGAAGGCTAGGGCGCGCTGCCATGAGCTCGAAGTTTCGGCCATTGTTGCCAGCTTCTCGAGCTCGAGCGCTCCCTGGCTTCGGGTGACGCTGGGGGAGTGTAGGGACTGAGGGGTGTGTGTTGTGCATCCAGGGAGTGGCTCGGGGGCTCTTAAATAGCCGGGGCGGGGAGAGGGCAGGGGGTCGGGTTGTGGTGGCCATGGCGACGTGTCGCCGAAGTTTTTCGGCCACAGGAGAGGAGAGAAGGATAAGGGCGCCGATCTGGGACTACAGAAGGGGCACGAGGAGCACTGGAGCTCGCGGCGCGTCTGCTAGTGCTTAGAGATGCACTGCTTCGTCGGTGTGGCGTCTAGTGCTTGGCGGTGCTCCGGGGAGGGCTAGGTGGCGAGCTCGTGGACTGGGGGGGCCTGGCGAGGGGCAGCAAGGGGGAGGGGGCTCGGTAGTGGCGTTCTCCGCTGGACAGCGAGGGGAGGCAGAGGGCAGAGGGAAGATGACAAGGGGAGAGGACATGGGGATGCTGCCATGCCGGTCCTGGCATTCGGAGCGCGCCGCAGATGGCATTGCCGCGTTCCTGACAAATCAGAGCTCCAAACAGAAAACCAAGGGTACTACGGGGTTCACAAGATCAAGAGGAACACACCCAAACAAGAATCAATCAATGGGTTGCAACTTTGCAGAATAAATTTTTCAGAAAAACAAAACCCCCGAAGGTGTTTGATGAAACGTTCATGGTCTTGCACAACTCAATAAAATCCCCAAAAATTAGGCATGGGTTGCTTTGGTCAGGGGAGAGTGTCCATGGAGTTTGAGATCATTTGGGTGATGGGAAATTGAGTTTCCAAAAGATGGCCAAAAATGACCATAGTGGCATGATTTAGGAAAAATGGTGCTCCATGCTTCACCTTGGGGTGGTCTCCTGGATTTGTGTGTCTAAAGACCATTAGGTCAATATCACCAAGTATCATGGTCATTGGAATTTTCTAGGTGTTGGTTTGTTTGAAGAACTCAAAATGGCATCAATTTGGGCTTACAAAGGAAGTGGTCTAAATATTGCTCAAATGGGTTTGCCTCCAAAAGATGAAATGCAGGAAATGCCAAAATATTCATCCCCTGAATTTATCAGAATTATTGGAGGTGCCTAGATTGGTTAAAACATTTCTGGACTAGAAATGGCAGTTTTGAAAATATTGTTTAACTTGGAAATATTGCATTGGAGTATGCAATATTTTTGCGTGGATTGTCTTTATATGGACATGGGGTCCTCTGGTATTTTTGGTGGAATTTTTTTAGAGCTATGGAAATGGGCTTTCCTTTTATAAGGAAAGAAAAGGATTAAAATGTTCGATAATTAGGGCTAGGGTTTTCGAGAGAAAACCTGAGCACAAAAATTATCACGGGTGTTGGAGTGGTTCGTGGATCACCGGGAAATTTTGAGAGAGCAATTCCCAAGTCAAATCATCCTCAAAGATTTGAAGAAACATTTAGGAAAAGAGAAAAAGTTTTTCAGGTGTCAGAAAACACCACTAAAATTAGGTTTGAATTTTCGGGTGTTACAGACCTTCCCCCCTTAAAAAGAATCTCGTCCTCGAGATTAAGGAGGTTATACAAGATAATTCTTGAACGATCCATTTATACCCCAATTAAAACTTTTTCTACAAAATACTAGGGTTTTTAACACTCAAGAGATTAGCACTCCACAAGATTTTTTTATTTAAAACCATATGATATTTCTACCATACTCAATGCATTTAAAAGATGGCATGGCAGGGGCTCACACCAACAATCAACATAGGATCTACCACCATGGTTAAAATTAAATCTAAGGTTTTGCTCAACCAAACACAACATGGCAAGATCAAACAATATCTACAACCAAACTATCAACCAACAAACGAAGATTTAACTCGGGCAAACAATTACCCAAATTTGGCAAAACAAAGATTAGGAATATGCTATCATATCCTCTATCTAGGGTTTTTATTTTAGAAAAGCTGTATATATACTTTCATGTATACACAGGTTTTGAAAAACAACAGGGTTTCTTTTCAAAAGAAAATATCCGTGTCACCAATAATTGGCTCACAGACACTGTGGGATAGGGCATTTCCCAAAAATTATTTTGCAAAATTTTCCCTAAAAGAAACACTGGAGAGACGAGGATGATTTTCGAGAAAGGGATAGAGGCACACCGTGGCTATCGGCCTACTCGCTGACATGTGGGACCGGGGTCCACCTGGCAGTCTCCCTCCTCCTTTCTCTCTTCTTCTTCCTTGCTCTCCTCGCTCTGTATACGGCGGTTCCCAGTGCGCGGAGCACTCCACTGCGGCACTGCTGCGCGTGCGGTCCGTCGACGTCGCGGCCATCACGGCTTTGGGGAACATGTCCTCGATGGTTTCGCGCCACTGCTCGCGATTCTTTCTCTTTTCCCGCGTGCGGTGTCGAGGAGCGGCGTCCGAGCTCCGGCTACAAATCAGACATCTCCGAAATCCTCTCTTCTTTCATTGCAACCATGGGCTTCATTCAGAGCTTCTTCAGAGCCTACGTCGAGATGCTGGAGAGGGCGGGCTTCATCGAGCATGTGATCATCGTCGTCTTCGGATCTCGTCTGTGGTGGTGGGCGGACTGCTGTTTGCGGCGGTGGTCTTCCTGATCTTTGGCCTGTGCAACTGGTGGTCAGGCGCTGGTGGTGATGCGCGGCGGAGGGCAGGCTGCGGCGGAGGGGCAGGCTGCGCCGCCGGTTGCTGAGGTGGCCGCCTTCCAGCTGGAGGTGAGCCGGCCGCTCGAGCCGTCCGTCGCCGTCGCGCGGCTCGCGACTCGGCTTCGGGTGAGCCAGGCTCATCTTCTAGCAACACCACTGAGCTTGAGAGGGAGTAGGATTTCTGGGGTGCCTTCGCATCTGCACTGAGGTAGTTGTAGTGTTCTATGTGGAGTAGAACTTGTATCCTCTGTTTCTGTAATTTCCCTTCTGTACTGAACTTAGTGATGTATCGAATTTGTCTCCTCTGATGAACTGGAACAAGATTTTCATTTCTGAACTTTTCTCAGCTGCAACAAACTGGTCTTGCAGCACAGATAGAATTGCAGAGGTACTAGCATACAGATGGAAGAACTTGTACTGAGAAAATATCTTTTAGAAAATAATCCTGCATTTTATGGCCCAAAACATTTGCAGGAGTGTGGCATAATCCTCTCAACCATAATGGTTAACAAGAGAATCAGAACACCAAGTTTTATTACGGGCTGATTCAACATCAACCAGAAAGCATACAACAAACTTACATTACAAGCTAACACAAGAAAAACAAACAACCTCGCTGATTCTCACCTACCAACATACAAGCGCCACTCAGGGTAACTAAACAAGGGTTCTACTCCGCTTGACGGCCTCTGGTAGTCGGTGGAGCGCGGCCGAGACGAAGAGTGGTGTCCACATCTCCATCTTCCGCGGGGTGGGGAATCGCATGCACGCCTTCGAGGATCATACCTCGCTCTTGGGGGTGCTGCTGAACTCGAGCTAGCTTGCGCCACAGATGCATCAAGACCGCGTTCCAGCAAATCATCTGGGAACGGGAGTCCTGTGCCCTGAGCTTGCCCATGGGCGGGGTAGGTGGGTTCCTTGCTCGACTCAGTTGCATGCGAGCAATACCAAGGTTGCGCCTTGTGGTCATGAGTTCCTCCATCAGAGAATGGCTGAGCCTTGTCATTGCACCTCCGTAGGTGGCCAGGGTGATTACGGCGGGTCGACTTCTTCTCCAATGGGAGTTTGGATAGCATCCGCACCATGCTGGGGTCTGGCTGGGAGAAGGTGGAAAGCTCGACTTTTCGCCATTGCCGGTTCCGAGTACCGCAGGCGGACGAGACCTTCCCAGGCTGCTACCTGGATGGCTTGATGGAGAGTGGCCATGCTCCTACCTTGGATCAGGTAAGACGGACTTGTGCCCAATGGACACGAGCCTACATGCACGTCTGCTCGAAAATCACTCCCGGCAGGCGAGAGTGAGTTCTCGAGCACCACGTATCGAGGGCGAGCAGGCCTACCAAGAAGAACACAGACGGCCTTCCAAAGCATCAGTGGAAACCGCCATGATCCTCGGCAGTGGTCTCTAGGACGATCTTGGGGTTCGCCATCGGATTATTTCTGGATCTGGGTGTAGGATGAGATGAGACGCGGGATTCCTTTGCGGGATCTGCTTCGAGAGGGTTGGGTGGCTAAGGATAGCAGGCGAGGGTGGGGATAAATGGTAGCTAGGACTGGGGTCTCTTAGAAGCTGGGTTGTGTCGGCTCCTTCCCAAGGAAGAAACCGGCGAGCCTCTCTCGGGAAATGGGACACGTCGTACTGCACCTTACTGTGGACCGACGCCAGCCATGCCGGTTAGGCGGAGACGGGTTAAATCCGTCGGGCTCACTGTCGGGCAAAAGTAAGGCGGGGTTTTCCATGCTAGGGTAGTCTACAGCCAGCCTGGCGCTCTGATACCATGTCTGTGGCACCCCGCTCTGGCACATATTTCCAGAGAGGCGGTCGCCCCGTGCGCCAACCCAAGATATCTGGCCGCACGTTACGACAATGCAACATAGCGGTAATCATTACACAATCAGGCACAAAGTGCTACAAAAGGTTTACAAGGCCATCGAGGCATTACAAAATATCTTGCCAAGCATGGCCCAGCTCAGGACAGAGTTTAACTGGCAGCGGAAGACAAAAATGAGGCAACGGCTTGGAGCGGCTCCACTCCACAGGTATCTGGCTGGGCTACTGATCCTAGCACGCTCTTGCTCCATGTCCTTGCTAAGGTAGAAGATGAATCCTCGCCAAAATCTGGCCACAATCACAAGGCCCGTGAGTACATTTGTATGCACTCAGCAAGAATCGCCACTCGCTACAAACAATCCAACAATCATGCAGCAATATATATATTGGGAATAAAATCCTACAACATGGCAAGGTGAACTCTAGATTCATGACATAAAAGTAGCATGGCATTGACAACCGAACATGTCATGAGCAAGCAACGGGGGTATCACCAGTATAGAGTCCAAGCCAGGTGGGGTTGGATCGTGCACCGGCAATCATACAAAGAGCTTACCTGTGACGAGTAACCGGGTGTACCAGTTGGTACCAAATCTTATAATTACTCCTGTCAATACAATCAGGCTTCCAAGCCTCTAGCCAACTCTGGCTATCAATCCAGACAACTCTGGCTATCTCCCGGGCATGCACGGTTGATGTTGGCTCTGGCCTAACTATAGGCTTCCAACGCATCACACCGCCATCTCATTCACCTCACAAGTAACATTCCCTGCATCATCTTATTGTTCATTTAGTGAAATCAGGTTGTTCACCATTCTTTCAAACAAGCCTTAGGTTTAACCTCCTGACACGACACAGACACACAGTGTGACCGGCACTAAACTGTTGTTCCATAACCTTGGAACGAGGCTAGACATCCAGATTTGACACTCTCGAGAGGTTGCATATACCACCCATCTAAGTGCACCACACTCAGCCGGTACTTTAGGATATCATCCTTAAGGCGAACTCAGCAAGATACACTCACCTGACCGTTCACGCTACCAAGACACTCCCTGTATAGCCACCGACATAACTCTATGCCTTATGCAGAAGTGAAGGCACGTCCCCAACCCATGAGCGACGCCTAGCTCCGGAACCTTCGCAAGACTAGCCCCGACCAACTATGGTACCGACTAGACTTGCCAAAATGGTTGCGTCAAAGGAGGCTCAATAGGTTACGTAGGTCAAGGCCCGCCCATGTGAGCGACAGTGGCAGTGCTTTCGATGTTCAGATTAGTGGCACCGTGGACTGACCCTATCATTGTTTGGAGGGGTGTTTCATTTAATCAAGTTCCATCATTCACAAGTCCAAACAAAGAGGATTAGTCCAACACAACAATCACAATATCATAATATATCATCACACGACAAAATATTAGCAACACAATATTTCAGGAAATAGCAGTGTCCAAACTTAGCAAAATAGAAACGTCAACCGGAAGACTACGACGGCGATCCTGCCGACCAGCGCCTTCTCGTTCGACAAGGGAAAAGAAACGTCAACCGGAAGACTGTGGCAGCGATCCCGCTGGCAAGCGCCTTCTCGTTCGACAAGAAAAGAAAGAAACGTCAACCGGATGACTGTGGCAGCGATTCCGCTGGCAAGCGCCTTCACAGATTGACCATAAAAGACAGCACCGTTGGTTTGCGTCGACCGTGTGACTATGGCGGAGCTACCTCCGACCAGCGTCATCACAGATCAACGTTAATGTTTTAGTGAGACGGCGGCGGTTTCCCCAGTCCATTGTCTCAAGAATGATGTGTGTTTGATAAACATTAACAATACATAATATAACCAAACAAGTGCGATAAATAAATATGCAACATGGCAGGAGCAATATTACAAGTTTCATACTAAACAAGAACAACAAACAGATATGCATAAATATAACAGTAGACAGACAAAACATAAACACCCGGCATGGTAGTAAGCAAAATAATCGAACAAACACTGCTGGGCTGTTCATAGCAAAGGGTTAGCTTGCCTGAAGGCGGGGATCCATTTGACTTGGAAGGGTCGGGGTGGTTTCGCGGCGTCGGGGTTCGAAAGTCGCTCTCCGGAAACTCCGGAATGTACCCACATAAGGGGCACCTCAGGAACTATCTTGGAACAAGGTGGAATCCATACCACTGGAAAGGTTGTGTCGAGACAAAAATTTAGGAATTTGAATCACCGAAAACGGAGCTACGGTTTCAAAGTTGTGGGCGTTTGAAAATCGGTCCAGGAGGGAAAAAAAAGAAAAAGTTCCGCGCGAAAAAAAAACTGCACGGGCCGAAAATGGGCCACGGCCGCACTGCGCGCGCGTGCTGCGCCTGGCTGGGCCGCTGGCAGGCCGGCCTGTCACTGCGCTGGACTGGGCCAGAAACGATTCGTGGGAAAAAAAAACAGAGGAACATGAGGGATCGATCCAGGGGGGTCGTCTTCTTCGTGCAGGAGCACGGGCAGCGCACGTGCGGCTCGGGGGGGGGGGGGAGGAGCAGGGCCGGCCGCGGGGAGGAGGCTGGACGCCGGGAGACGATGGAGGAAGGTGTGCTGCGACCGGGGAAGGCGGCTCCGGCGTCGGGGACGGCCTCCACGCGCGGCGCCGTGATCTCCACGGTACGGCCACGGTGGTCGCCGATGGCGGCGGCGGTTACGGCCACCTCTTGCTCGTCTGCGTGTGCCAGGAGGCAGAGGGGAGTGAGGGGAGCGAGAGGGGAGGCTCGGGCTTGGAGGGGAGAAGGCTAGGGCGCGCTGCCATGAGCTCGAAGTTTCGGCCATTGTTGCCAGCTTCTCGAGCTCGAGCGCTCCCTGGCTTCGAGTGACGCTAGGGGAGTGTAAGGACTGAGGGGTGTGTGTTGTGCATCCAGGGAGTGGCTCGGGGGCTCTTAAATAGCCGGGGCGGGGAGAGGGCAAGGGGTCGGGTTGTGGTGGCCATGGCGACGTGTCGCCGGAGTTTTTCGGCCACAGGAGAGGAGAGAAGGATAAGGGCGCCGAGCTGGGACTACAGAAGGGGCACGAGGAGCACTGGAGCTCGCGGCGCGTCTGCTAGTGCTTGGAGATGCGCTGCTTCATCGGTGTGGCGTCTAGTGCTTGGCGGTGCTCCGGGGAGGGCTAGGTGGCGAGCTCGTGGACTGGGGGGGGCCTGGCGAGGGGCAGCAAGGGGGAGGGGGCTCGGCAGTGGCGTTCTCCGCTGGACAGCGAGGGGAGGCAGAGGGCAGAGGGAAGATGACAAGGGGAGAGGACATGGGGATGCTGCCATGCCGGTCCTGGCGTTCGGAGCACGCCGCGGATGGCATTGCCGCGTTCCCGACAAATCAGAGCTCCAAACAGAAAACCAAGGGTACTACGGGGTTCACAAGATCAAGAGGAACACACACAAACAAGAATCAATCAATGGGTTGCAACTTTGCAGAATAAAATTTTCAAAAAACAAAACCCCCAAAGGTGTTTGATGAAACGTTCATGGTCTTGCACAACTCAATAAAATCCCCAAAACTTAGGCATGGGTTGCTTTGGTCAGGGGAGAGTGTCCATGGAGTTTGAGATCATTTGGGTGATGGGAAGTTGAGTTTCCAAAAGATGGCCAAAAATGACCATAGTGGCATGATTTCTAGGTCAATATCACCAAGTATCGTGGTCATTGGAATTTTCTAGGTGTTGGTTTGTTTGAAGAACTCAAAATGGCATCAATTTGGGCTTACAAAGGAAGTGGTCTAAATATTGCTCAAATGGGTTTGCCTCCAAAAGATGAAATGCAGGAAATGCCAAAATATTCATCCCCTGAATTTATCAGAATTATTGGAGGTGCCTAGATTGGTTAAAACATTTCTGGACTAGAAATGGCAGTTTTGAAAATATTGTTTAACTTGGAAATATTGCATTGGAGTATGCAATATTTTTGCGTGGATTGTCTTTATATGGACATGGGGTCCTCTGATATATTTGGTGGAATTTTTTTAGAGCTATGGAAATGGGCTTTCCTTTTATAAGGGAGAAAAGGGATTAAAAGGTTCGATAATTAGGGCTAGGGTTTTCGAGAGAAAACCTGAGCACACAAATTATCACGGGTATTGGAGTGGTTCGTGGATCACCGGGAAATTTTGAGAGAGCACTTCCCAAGTCAAATCATCCTCGAAAGATTTGAAGAAACATTTAGGAAAAGAGAAAAAGTTTTTCAGGTGTCAGAAAACACCATTAAAATTAGGTTTGAATTTTCGGGGTGTTACAACTCAGGTCCGCCGCGTCGACTCCCTCGGCCGCACAAATCCGCCGCGTCAACTGCCATAGCCGCAAAACTCCGCCGCGTCGACTCCGGTCCGCCGCGTCGAGTGCCTTAGCCGCAACACTCCGCCGCCTCGACTCTGGTCCGCCGCGTCGACTGCCACAGCCGCAAAACTCCACCGCGTTGACTCCGGTCCGCCACGTCGAGTGCCTTAGCCGCAACACTCCGCCGCGTTGACTCTAGTCCGCCGCGTCGAGCGCCTTAGCCGCAACACTCCGCCGCGTCGACTCCGGTCCGCCGCGTCGATTGCCACATCCGCAAAACTCCGCCGCGTCGACTCCGGTCCGCCGCGTCGAGTGCCACAGCCGCAACACTCCGTCGTGTCAACTCCGGTCCGCCGCGTCGAGTGCCTTAGCCGGAACACTCCGCCGCGTCGACTCCGGTCCGCCACGCCGAGTGCCTTAACCGTAAAATTCCGTCGCATCGAGTCAGGTCCGCCACGTCAAGTGCTTTAGCCGCAAAATTCCACCGCGTTGAGTGTCTTAGACGTAAAATTCCGTCGCGCCTACATGCATCACGATCGAATCAGAGACGGCCATGGCACGGTGCACAGCGAGGCCCCTCCAGGCGCCTCCGATCCAGCATATCCAGGAGATCCATCTTCACGTACGCGTCAAGAACAAGCACAAACAAGCCTCGGAAAAGCAGCGCAATCAGCTAGCTCGTCCATGTCCCGAAGAAAATATACACGTGGATTATTCATTGTGTGTTGGGAGCTCATGTGAAGGCCAAAAGCAAAGATCAGTGCATGGATCTTGCGGCCGCTGTACTAATCGCATGCATGATTACGACATCATGTTACTTTCCACAAAGAGTCTACCAGGGACAAATCTTCACCAACAAACGGCTGTGACTCGCCGCACTAGATCAGCGCCCGGGGGCTCGACGTCAACCTCGTCTTCGGGTTCTGCTGAGCAAAACTACTAGATCGAGATTCGTCGGCGGCGTTCCAATCCAAGTCATGATCATCAAAGCGGCAACTCGCCGGTTCGGCGTGAGCGGCAGAATTCCATCGCTGGATCAAATCCCAGCTTACCAGGTGCTATTATTCCAAAACCTTCTTTGTAATAAATTAATTGTGATTTCATATACACTTCTATTCTGTGCTTCCTCATGGACACGGGTCCATGAATTTACATATGTCTGGATGAAGCTTGAGCACGTTGCGCGGCTGTTGCGATTTCGGCTCCCTTCATTCTAGACCACCACGGCGGTGACCCGCGTCGGCGGTACAGGCAAAAAGAGCATGCTCCCTAGAAAGGCAAGACGTGCACTCGAGACTGGCGTCTCAACATCAATAAAATAACAAATTCATCGCTGTCCCGATCAGGTGACCCCGCCTCGCCGACTCGACAAGATAGACTCGGGGGCTGAGCATTGCAGTCGCCACCTCGACTCCCTCCGTCGCAAAACTCCGCCGCGTTGACTCCGGTCCATCGCACAACTCCGTCGCGTCAACTCCGGTCCACCGCGTCGATTCCTTCCGGCAAAACACCACGCGCATCTCGACCCTTCACTCGGGGGCTACGCCGCACAAGATCAAACTTCGCAAAGCCTTGGCCGCACTCGAACACTCGGGGGCTGTGCCGCACAGGTCCCAACTCGCAAAGCCTTGGCCGCATCCGAAGACTCGGGGGCTGCGCCTTGCAGGTTAGCTAGTTGAAAAAGCCTCAGCCGCACTCGACAATCAGGAGGGCACTCGCCATTGGCTCGAGTGCTGCGCACCCGGCAAATATCTACGCCAGCAGACGCAAAGATTAGAGCACTCACAAAATACTCGACAACAACAAAATGAAGGCAAATTGAGCCTAGCCCAACTACAAATAGTTGCACATAGCCTCGGGGGCTACTCCCATCGGGAGCGCTGTCGCGCACCCGATAGACATTACGAGCAAAATCAATCAATCGTTACACACAAGAGCAGTCGAATGACCATTCGACTGAGCTACTTAGCCTCATACATATTTATCCATAAATCCCCGAGATTGCGTCCGCCGCATGTATACCTCGGATGCTGCACGCACAGTGTAAATTTAAGACCCGCCGATCCGTCGAGTTGGGCCGGGGCCCGCTCCTAACAGCGTGTCAACAGACATGAAGAAAATCCTGACGGACACGTTAGGTACTTGCAAAGTTATGCTACAGGCCGACTCTGTAAGACCTCCGCGGCCTGAGTTGAACCTGACCAGCTCGTTCCGGGTTTGAGTCCGGGGACTCGAACTTGAAGTAGGCTAGTAAGTTTTTGCCCAGAAGTGCAGTTAACTGGTCCTGATCTGTCGAGTGTACCATGCCTACTATGCACCATCCCTATGCAAAATAAGCAAAGCATCAGTCGACGTATTTCCGACTCGGCAGGCACAGTCGAGACAATCTCGACTCAAAAGTACATAGCAAAATTCATGCAAAGCATCAGTCGATGTATTACCGACTCAGCATGCACAATCTAGGCAATCTCGATTCACATATACTTAGCGAACAAAGAACAAAACGACGCATTGTCGGCATACAGAGTTCACAGCAAAGCAAGCAGATGAGTCCTGCTCGACTCTTCGAGTCCACCAGGCACTCGGGGGCTACTCCCATCGTGAGCGCTGGGCGCGCACCCGACGTACTTCCAAGTCAAAAGCACCAGACAACGCAACAATGGCGTGAAGATTGAACCCAAGTTGAGCCTCCTTGGACAACTCAAAATTTCATTGATTACTCCCATCGGGAGCGCATTCGCCACCAGCTCGAGTGCTACGCAATTCTTAAAGTCGGGTTCTCTATAACCCACACGGGATTTTTCAAAGTCGGATTCTCTATAGCTCGCACGGATTTCTCAAAGTCGGTTTATTTATAGCCCGCACCGGATTTTTCAAAGTCGGGTTCTCTATAGCCCGCAACGGATTTCTCAAAGTCGGGTTCTCTATAGCCCGCAGAGATTTCTCAAAGTCGGGTTCTCTATAGCCCGCACCGGATTTCTCAAAGTCGGGTTCTCTATAGCCTGCACCGGATTTTTCAAAGTCGGGTTTTCCTTACACCCGCATCTAATTTATTAATATTGGATTTATTACACCTAAACTGGATTTCTCAGGAATAATTCAACTCACAAAGCATGGATATTACAGTCATCACATGGTCATCAACGTACCCGACGCATCGACTACGCCTACTCGACATGCTGTTATGAGTCTCTGCCCGATCCTTCGAATCGACCAGACACTCGGGGGGCTACTGACGGGGATGTAACCCTTCGGGTCCCCTACTATTGATATACCTGGTGCGGCCCAGACGGACATACCTGGAGGCCCAAAGAAGTCCAATAAGCTACAACTTAGTGTCCAAGATAACAACTCATGTAAACCTTACCTGGCTCCCTTTATAAAGCCAGACAGGGGCACCCTTTAGGGGGGACTAGATCCACAACTCGCATAGACATAGAGACACCACGTCTCACCACCACAATCGCCATTACGGTCACCATGTAACCATACATATATACAGATCAGACAAGCAGGAGTAGATCTTTACCTCACAATGAGGGGCCGAACCTGGGTAAATCCTTTCTTGTCAGCCGTCATATACTACCAGCACGCCATCTCCTCTCTCTATACGAAACCTTAGGTTTCTCACCATGAGATTTGCCGTGTTAACACCACGACAGTAGCGATTCAAGTCAGCTTTTGGCATTGAATCAACGCTACATAGTGTATGGACTAAGGACCTTGTGACAGAACGAATCAATGATGCATGTCCGAAACGTGCAATGTGTGTGGTAAATGCACTAAAACCTGGTGATGAGCAAAGAACAAAACATGGTCCTTTTAGTTTCTGGATCTCGAACATAATTCATGCAACCGGTGATAATCCCCGAAATACTTTACCACCCAAGACCAACTAAGCAATTTATAGCAGATCATGATCATCAAGTCCAACGAAGCCCCCCATTTGAAAACGTGTGAACCTGGTAAAGTTTCGAAACAAGTTTAGCACACCAATACTGTATAAATCATGTATAAACTGGCTGAAAATGTGTGTCCCAGGTAGTGGTGTCGCTACTCAGTGTAGCATTGTGCTCCTTGAGTGTGAGGACCTCTTGGAGCACAACATACACGAGTGCCCCCACCTGCCTTCATGTACCTGCAGGTGGTACGTAGCGGCTTGTGTCCTCGCCTTCTTGGGCTCAGTGACGAGTGTGCCTGTTGTGGACTTCAGCACATTAGCGGCGGACTAAGCTGCTGAGCACTAGTAAGTTATCTTTCTCTTTCTCATTACATTAATTACTATAATTATTGTATCGAGGTTAATTAGTTAAGTTAATTTAGCATTCAATGGAGGCTTAGTATTACTTCCAGGGCGCTGGTTGTAACACTAGGTGCGCCGGGGCATCCTATTTTTGGATGTACATACTTGAAGAGGAGAGCGAGGTGGAGGGGTGACTTAGCGGTGGCGGAGAAGTGGAAGGCGAGGGTGGGAACACGCATACGTAATTTTTAATTGAATAATGATTTGTATATTTAGGGTGGACAATTGGTAAATAATTCAGTAAGGCCCAGTTGGCTAATAATTTCATTCAATTTGAAAAACCATTCAGGTTAGCTCCATCTGTGTTGCTAAAGGCTCACCACGGCTGTCGACTCAGCTTCATGTCCGTCTCAATCCGGACTCGGCAGCCTCCATTATCTCTGTTGCTATTAGGGGAATGAACTAGCAGAAAACGTGCGGGTACGAGAGAGCCTGGACCTCTCACCTTTCTCCATCTACAGTGAAAGGAGGCGTTTTTTAGGCGAACCCGTGCGACCAAGCTCGCCGCCGGCGATTCGTTCGATTCCCCGCCTCCGGCGGCCGCTTCGGCGGCGGGAGATCGGGGAATCAACGGATCCCGGCGTGTATATAGCCTAGGTGTGCGTGGGTGGTGTGCCGGCGGCGCTGTGGTGGTGGTGGCGTGGTCGGGAGTCGTTTTGTGGGCGGTGGTTCACCCCTCTGTTTTTCGGGCTCCGGTGGAGTTCCTTTGCAGATCCGCCGCCTGCTGCGCGTTCGCCGCTCCTCGGAGCTATGGCGCGCTTCCCCTCAAGCTGGAGTTCGTGGTGGCGGCTCCGGTTCTTGAATACCTTCGTGAGGATGGTGTTGGCCGAGTTGGCGTCGGTCGTGGTACGGGATGGAGGCGCTATGGTGCTGAGTGCTGTCGACTTCCTGCTCGCCGGAGGGCTCCTCCCAGTCCAAGGTCAGATGGAGGAAAAGGCCGCAGGTTCCGCCGGCAGAACGTGCTGCGCGACGAAGAAGACGCCGGAGCTCAGAAGGACCTCTTTGTAATTTTCCTTTGTTTCTAGGTTTATCTGTAAGATGCTCGGCTGATGTATTCTCACTTCGCGAAAAAAAAATTTAGGGGAATGAGCACTAATGACTAGTAGTAAGCAGTATGTTCTATGGGAATTGGGTCCGAGCCGAGTCTTACCTTCTCTGCCCCGAGGGATCGCTCATGTCCTCACAGGTCCTTCAACTGCTACCTCAACGGCCGCCCACTTCCCTCGTTCAGTAATAAACTCTTCGCCAAATTCTCTTGAGTCCCGATCCTTTTTTCCCCGCTAACTAATTACGTTACGACCACTGAATAAACTTGGTTGACGAACATGGTTTATGCGATCTAGAAGCTGGTCGAGCATTTGACAAGCCTACTGATCCCCTGTTAGATCTAGCAGAACTGGCGGCGCGTCTGTGGGTTGAGCCTGACCCTGTAGGATTTGGTAAAACTTTCTCTCCGGCATCTAAGAAAACATTACTATAGTTCTGTTTGTTCTCAAAAACTCACTCCACCATCCGCAAAATCTAATTGATCTGCCTTCGCTATTTCGTGCCTCAACTTGGAATAGAAGTCTAGCTGCATATTCGTCTCTACCTCTGGCAATAGATCTATCCCACTTTGTCCAATCAGTCGAGTTTCACCTTCTTTCCAGTAAGGCCGTCGATATTGATTTGTTCTCCTCTCCCTTTAGGTAGGAAATAAGAACACTCGATTCTTTATTCTTTTTTCATTTTATTTTGACAAATAACACCTTTGTTTCAGAAAAGCTGGTTGATTTTTACAATCACCTGTTCACCTTTTTTTTTTACATGTTGTTCACCTTTTGTTGTAGATGGCCTAATTGTCGACACGGTACCGATCTGAACAGGGAAAGACACGGAGACACTAAGAAGGGAAAGAGATAAGCGTGCTTAATCGATCGATTATGAATGTGTGTCAGCCTTATCCTACGCCCCGCTGGCTCCCCGGTGACCGAACCTTCGAGATATGCTCGAATATTTAAACCCAGTTCCACGTCAGTTCGCGAAGAGTGGATAGGAAGCGCGAAGGAAAGAAGAAAATCAGTGGCCGGTCTCGCCACGTCACCCCGGATTCTCGATGGCCACCTCGCCGCAGCGGTTTTTCTCTTCGCCAAAACCAAATCCATGCACACAGGCTGAATCACTACCGGTACCAATGACACATGGGTCCCCTCTTTTTCCTCGGTCCCACATTTCAGCGAGTCTATGACGCATCAGGATTAAGGATTCTCCTGGGGCCCTTGTGTTAAGTTCATCCCCCTTCTCGCGTTGACACAGATAAGAACAAACACACGCTGCACTGCACTGACTGCAGAGTGCAGTCTTATTAGTATCAGCTGATTCGCATCCTTCGACGCAGCAGTTAGCCAAGAGTTCATCCCCAGCCAGAATTTCCACGCGCGTAGCAGCAACCTGCAACTGCAACTCCAAGCAGAAGAGGAAAGATTGTAGAAGCTAGGTACAGAGTTGTTGGAGAATCCAGGAGGGGGAGAGGAAGTAACCAAGAAAGAGGAGAGGACGCCGCGGCGAGGAGGAGTTTGGCGGAAGCGTCGGAGAGGAGAGGAGATGGACTTGGAGACTGACAGCCCGAGGAGCCCGGAGGCGGCGATCGGGCACCGCGTGGAGGACCTGTGGGAGGTGGCGCAGCCGCAGCTCTCGCCCTCCGAGAAGCTCAACTCCTGCTTCGAGGACATCCCCGTCGCATCCTTCCCGCGCACCCACCCCTCGCAAGGTAAAATCCTGGCTGCTTGCTTCCTTGTTGTTTCCTGGATCTTGATGCAAGAACAGTAGCATAGCATTTGTGTCTGAATGTGGCTGCTTGTGAGCGAGGTTGCTGAGATTTTCTTGGCCGAGATCGATGCGACAGGAACTAGAACCGACGGATTCTTTTGGTGCCAATTTGGCCCGTATCTGTGTTTGCGCGGATCATTCTCGTATGTCGTGATCCTCTTTTCTCTGACATCAGTAGTTCAGTACCACTGTTTGGGTTTATCAGTCAAAATGCAGTGGAGATTTAGTTTGAAGGCTTCCAAGTGTTCCGAAATCCCAACACATTCAGCTGTTCAGTCTGTAGACTGTGGTTGCTCTTGTTGAAGGGTCGTTTTCATTACTTATACCAACTAAACAAGAGACGTTTAGGACTCTCTCTGCTTTATGCCATACATTATGTGATTGATGTGGATATCAGCTTACAAAACTAAGAGGTTAATGCCTCCACTCAGTGTCGTGACTAAAATAAATATCTCGGCACTGTACAAAGAGGTGTGGCTTTGCCTGATATCAAATTTTTGCAACCACATCTATTTCTTTGTTGAACTCACTCCTCCGTCATAATGATGCTAACATGAACCACTCCCACTTTATACTAAGACTAAGTGATTTGGTGATGACAAGGTCAGAATTCCAAAACTGAAGTGAAACTTGCGAATTTCATGCTAAATGTCCTCAAGTGTTGCCCATATAGCTCTGTGGCTCAACTCATTCTTCGACCGAATGATTCCTATTGGAGGAAGTTTATGGAGTCACGGTGTTTGGAAATCCCAGCACATTCAACTGTTCAGGCTAGTACAGTTAATAGCTAATTTCTTATCCACAACAGGTGGCTTTGGTTGCCATAGAAAAACATCTTTGGTTTTATCTCCATGCATATACAAATCGAAGCAGGTGACTATACATACCGAACTCAAGCAAAGCATGTGCATTGATACAAGCTAATTCAGTCAAACAAGTGTTAAGAAATGCTAATGTAATAGGGTAATCATACTATTTCTTACTATTTGATAATGATCAAATATATAACTATTATATTTATTAGTTCTTTTATGATACATGTGGTTTTATGTGGGTATATACTATTTAGATTTGATGGGGTTATATCATATAGATTCAAACAGTTGCATATTATTAATTATGGAAGTAGACTTTTCAAAAGGTATATATCAATGTCTTTTAATAGCTGATATCATGTTTCTCTACTGACATGATTTATCTGAAATGCAAGGCTCTAAATATATATATATATATATATATATATATATAGAGGGAATATTTAATCTTTTGCCACATATGCCTGATAGTCATTATGAATTCTAAATGTCTGCCATGATGAATCCTTATGCAGTAATTGAGATACCCTCTGATGCCAGCCTTGCTGATACTGTTGAAACGCTATCCAAAAACAAAATTTTGAGTGCACCAATAAGAAACGTCGATGCACCAGAGGATGCTAGTTGGATAGACAAATACATTGGCATTGTGGAATTTGCCGGTATTGCCATGTGGTTGCTTAATCAGGTTAGCAAACTCTCTCCTTCTCTTCCACTGAATATTGTGATATAGCTAAATCTATGTGATGGACATGAATCCATGATAACCATTTGTCAAAATATGTTGACATGTTGCAGCTTTGTTTAATATTCCTGATATTAATCAGACGAATTCCACTTATGCATACAAAATCACAATGCTAGATCTAAAAGTAATATGATCAACAATCCTTGCAGTGGGGACATATTTTTTCTGTACGGAAATAACTTTGGAGGCTCTGATTTCAGTAGTACAGCACTACAGCTGCTTTTAATATATTCCATGAACAATCTTAAATCTGACATATAACCAAAATGTCCACATCTCCATGAATAGAGCTCT
Organism: Poa pratensis; assembly: GCA_947311845.1. Classification (NCBI taxonomy): domain Eukaryota; kingdom Viridiplantae; phylum Streptophyta; class Magnoliopsida; order Poales; family Poaceae; genus Poa; species Poa pratensis. Next base: position 65,318,304 of record CAMZMU010000128.1, on the reverse strand, counting down.
ATTTCTTTCGAGCCATGATTGATGTTTGATAGCATACTCATATATATTGTTCAATGCTCACTAACTGCATTTCGAAATATATGGTTACATTTATGTGAATTAGATTTTCAATACACCCACATAAGCTATGCCTAGTATTTTTTGACTGCCCATCAATTGATTCACAATAGTTACTTAATAGACTTTTGTTCGAGTGCATCTTCACAGCACATAAATGTTGCCGTTTAAGTAGAACAAATAAATTCCAAATGAGAAGATAGGTTGGTAGTTCAAAAAAAAAAAATTTGAACAAAGGATGATTTTATTTATCTAGCAGCATTTTACAGACAGAAGCGTGAACTGTGACACGCTAGATACCGAGAGTACATTCTTGTTTAGACAGGAGTTATTGCCAGAACCTAAACACCTGAAAACTAGAGGCTTGTTCCGTAATTTAAGAGCTAGCCGTGCCTGGTGATGAGCTTTGAGATTGAAGTTCCTGGAGATATGATAACGCTCTCACACTTCTCGCTTTTCTGACAAGAAATTGCTTCTTCTGCTCTCCTGCAGACGGATGCTTCACCTCATGGGACGACTGGTTCTGCAGTTGGATCACCTGTAACCAATCTAGCAGCTAGGTTAGGCTCTTTCACATTCAGAAGAACGTCATCTGGCAGGGTAGAAACCACTACTGATTCAGGATCAGATGAAGCGGCATCAGTGGGTGGAAGCTTTTTCGAAACTCTTACTTCCTCTGAGTTCTATAAGAACACAAAGGTGACTCCTCCTCACTGCAGTCAAATGCTTACATACTTATATTATCCTCTAGTTAGCACCCATCCGTGACACAGGTTGTGATGTTGTAGGTTGGTGATATCTCAGGAAGCTTCCGATGGGCACCATTTCTTGCTCTGCAGACATCTGACACGTTCCTCACCATGTTGCTTCTTCTATCCAAGTACAGGATGAAGAGCCTCCCAGTGGTAGATATGGGGGGAGATCACATTGAGAATATCATTACACAATCTTCTGTCGTGCACATGCTTGCAGAGTGTGCTGGACTTCCCTGGTTTGAAAGCTGGGGAACAAAGAAACTTTGTGATCTAGGTCTTCCTCTGATGAAGCCATACAAACTCGTTAAGGTACCTTCGAACGGCTGATCTCTGCCAACATTCATGTAACTGTTTTCCACTGTATGCATATAAGGAGGAGAATTTTGTTACAACCAGGGTGCTTTAACAAACCGGCTTGTGTGGGTTGTGCCCTGTGGAAAAGAAGCACGAGTATTTTCAGTTGTGCAAATAGAACATACATTAACCTCTTATTGGCAACTCAGATAAGGAAACCCCATGTATACAAAATTCATATGCAACCTCTATACTTTGCTATTCTGTGTGCAACAGTTATACAATTGAACAGCAATAAACTGTTTTATCTGCAACTGAACAAAGTAGAAATGAAGGCTAAAATAGTTTACCTCCAACTAAACAAATAATAGACGATGTTTTTGTCATCTTCTTTGTTCTCAATGACTGCTGAAATAAGACCTACAACTGTCCTCTCCTCTTTATAGGTAAACGAAGATCAGCCAGTCCTAAAAGCCTTCCAACTGATGAGGGAGAAAGGGTTGGTGGTGTGCCTGTTATGGACACAAGTGGAACAAGAGTAATTGGTAATATTAGCATCAGAGATGTCCAGTATCTTCTGAGTTTCCCCAAGATATACAAACAGTACAGGTTTGTAACTCTGATGCATACTTGTTCTCAAGCTTTCTTATCTTCGCTTACCTATGCAAATCCGATAGAGTTTTACACTTGCACACCATGCATTCGCGCATACTTTTTCCTATATCCATTTGCGCATACTAGGAAGACCATTGCACCTCATGCTGCTACATAAATCTTACTTATGGCCTTATATATCTTTTTGGATGCATCTACAGGACAATCGCGGCGAAGGATTTTCTGACAGCGGTCCGGCACCATCTTCAGGAGCAACACGAGGCGTCACCTTTGCTGCACGACGTCATCATATGCAAAAGAGACGACGTGATCAAAGACATCATACTGAAACTTGACTCGGAGAAGATCCACAGGATCTACGTGGTCGATGACGAGGGGAACACTGAGGGAGTGATCACGTTGAGGGACATAATCTCCAAGCTGGTGCACGAGCCGCGCCACTACTTCGGGGACTTCTTTGACGGTGTTGTCCCCCTACCCGCAAACAGCACCGTATGACGATGTGATGCAGCTTAGATCGTGGCGCCAGCGCTCGTGTAAAGAATGTACATTATCTCTGGCTCCCTTCCCTTTCTTTTTTCTCAGGTTGCAGATGTTGTTGCCTGTGTAGAGAACCAAGCACTATCTCCTTGGGTGGACAGACAATTGTCCACCAGGAGAACTAATGGATGACAGTGCGCGGTAAAATAATTTGAGAATTACCTGAGCTTTGCGATGAGAGTGATGCCTCTTCTTTCTTGCACAATTAAGATGCTGAGACATTCTTGGTCTTGGGCGACCACAGGTGATGAGTAGGTTGAATCCAGCTAAGCTGTGTCATAACCTGTACCGACATTACATGGTCCACTCCAATACCAAGGATAATGTTCCACGATACCACGAGTACTCCGTCCGACGGTTCATGGTGAATGGCACCAAGAGAGCACTAGACAAGGTCCAAGGAGTGGATGATAGCAGTTAGCTCAAAATCACTTCCTGAACCGCAGTGACAAGTGAAAACATAGTGGATTCGGTCATTCAAAATACAATACCTTGCGGTTCTAGAAAATGACGAAATCAACGATCCAGTGCGTCATATAGAATTGCAGTTTAACCAGATGGACGGTTCCTCAAAAACTGGAGGGGACCGGTTCCGGTTCATTAGGTGATAACAGCCCTTTTCACGCCACCGGCCAGTCACCACTGGTTCTCAGAAACATGATTAGTGTGACCACCAGGGTACAACTGCTACTCTACAACCTTAAGAATCTCCAGCTAGATATACGACTACCTAACCTAAAAGGAAGAGTGTCCACAGACATAACATGAAGAAATTAAGGACAAACCTCCAAGATCAGGTCATACAAATACACCTACTAGATATAAGAACAACAAAGTGTTTGCCATCTAGATCTGCCCTGTTGGTCATCACATGTGGAGAAAACGGAAACAAATGCATTATTGACAACCATGTAGGATGTGGCATCTAGAAGAAAAACACAACATCTCCATCCACTCTCTTCAAGAGATGATGCATCCTGAGTACAACACAAGGACGAAAACAGAGTCAAATCTATATGTTTGATTGCTTGAAGGCCCTCCATGGATTGACACAGACAAACGATAGCTTTAAGCAGAGTGACATGTAGGTACAAAAATGCCATTGCACGATATTTCCTCTAGTTAAGCCTCCAAAATGGTATTCACCAATTCTACTTACCTTTTTTTCCTTGCATGGGGCACAGAGTGTCAGAAGTAAGAAAACAGAAACAAAATAAGCATATCTCCAACGAGGAGAAATAAGATATCTGGACAAGGTAGCTTTGAAGCTGTCCGATGAAACACGAATGGCCCTCAAAATTTTAGAATGCTCTAAGCACTAGACGGATGGGAGAAGGGTGCCTGAGGGCTGCCTAAATCCTAGACGTCAATCCACGCGTCCAGCAGAGCGCAAATCACACCTTTCAGCATAAAAAACTAAATTTATATTGCCTCCCTACTTAATTATACTGTCATGTCTGTTGCAACTTACAATAAATACCATCTATTTGCACCACTTCGCAAAGATATCATCCAATCGGTCTTCTGTTACCCCAGAGTATGAAATATAGCTGTGAAATATATTAAAATACCAAATTTCAACAAAATGAAGTTGAGACAGACCTTGATTTTCAACAGAGCGAATGTCCAGATTCTAGAATGCATATTCTTCAGCTTCCAATTCTCCATGTGAGCAACTACAGTTACGTTATTGGCAGTGACCCTAGCTCACTGGCTTGAGGGAGTTTAGTTTCTCATGGATGCGAATTTGGGTTCATAATTGTATTGTTAGGGTTTCCTTGCAGTTTTCCTTTAAAATAATAATAGCACCCTGCACCTATATAAGTACATTGCTTCCTAGGTGACCTCAGGATCCCAGCCTAAAAAGTAATGACTAGCGGAATCATGGCGCTAAGAGGACACCAAGTGCATATGCTATTTTTTTGAACAATGGGAATTCTTGTGGGGTGATTCAATTTAAATCCTCCTAGCTCATATGCAGTGCCTCTCATGTTTCATATCTTGAAGTAACTGTGCAGAATTTTTTAAGTTACAGTAGGACATTACAACAATAAAAAAAAGAAACTGACTAATTGATATGGAAACAGTGCATAGAAGAAAAACGCACATGAACGCAGACATAAAAATTATTCCTAATTTTGCAGGGAACAAGCAGCACTATGATGAAAATTAATGCAAGAGGACAAAACCAGCAGTGCATACTAACAAAACAGTTTTAGGAGAATAGCTCACAAGCTGGGAAATATGTTCTATTCTGCAACTAGTGCTACTTATAATGTGTTACCCTTCAGAATGCTTCGTAATGAACGCAATGTGGCCAGACTATATAACCCCCAATTTTTATGAAATACAAGATGCTCACTGAATGATAAGAAATTCCTGCTCACTTATACAACACAACTCCATATTTTATTCAAGTAAAGGAATATTTTTACGTTCTGTTCCTAGATGAAACGGAATACCTATTTCTAATTAATTCCTATTATACAAAAGCAGTCCAAATAGACTGAGCAAAAAAAGGGCAAGTGTTGAGACGTACTTGGTTGTAAATTACTTCATATTCATTTATGTGCAACTCCGCAAAGCTAATATGCCAAACCATGGCCTCAATTGGTCATACGGGGCTACACAGAATTATCAATTTTAATGAGATGAATAAACAAGGATACCACTACAAAATCAGGTGAACCAAGCTGAATACCTAACACGCCATGCTCAGGTAGATCAAGAAGCGTTATCAAACAAGGGAGGCACCAAAAAAAACCTTGATCTGTTGGACTTAATTCAAGAAACAGCAAGTATAATCAAACTATTTCTTACGCAAAAAGTTGTTTACTTGCTTTCACACCAAGCATCGCATTATAGAACACAATTGTATGAACTTAGAATGTAACAGGGATCTACCAGAATGTAAAAAACCATGTTTTCAAAGCAAAGACTTAACTACTTCTAGTTTTCTGCAGAATCTACCAGAATTCTAGAATTCACCTCGTACGTATAAGTAACCACTGTCTCCTTTTTACCTTTTAAGGCATATTTTCGCCTTCCACAGGGATTAAGGGAGCCGTCAACAGTAGAGGGAAATGATCATCTTAGTCCTGTTTTTCTTGCCTTGTGAATAGGAGAAAGAATAGTTAGTATTCCACCCAGTCCTCTGAAAGCTACCGTTTTGGAGATCAACTGTCTTCAAAGTACAACTTTGACCATTAATTCATAATCTCACATTTCTAATTCGAAGTATCCAATCTAAATACTCATAAGGAGATTAGTAGTCAAATTTTACAAGTTTGACTCTGTTCTTGTCCAAAACAGCAGCTTTTCCAGGACTGGAGGGGGTTTGTGTGTTTAACCATAAATGATGAAAAGAGCTGAGAGAGTGAAGACTCGTGAATTCTAAACGCATGCCTTATATTTTGAAATGGGTGAGTACTAACTGTAGTCTTTCATAATTTTTTAACAATAGAAAAGCACTGAAATTCTTGAAATCCATTAATGAGAGACATCAATGTGCCTTTTGTCATCCCTATGTCCCATACAACCCAAGGAATTCCACCACAGTGACCTACTTTGTAAACTGCCAATCGCATGTGCCTTCTGAAGTATAACAACGATGATGAATAGTATCGCACGGAGGAGTAAAATCAGTTAAGTAACACAGATATATCTTGCCATGATAGATATGCAAAGGTTCTGGCCCAAAGAATGATAAATAAACATCATTCTTAAATTCAGTTTATTACGTATATGTGCAATATAATAGTGCCAATAAATAATGAGCCCGACGATAACGGTAGAGTTTAGTTGTCAAACATTGCAAACACCAAGAGAAGTCCTAACAGTAGCAATGAATAACTATTCATTTCAACAAGAAATTTAGCCCAACAACTCACCGTAAGACCTTGAAAACAGCAATGCTGGACAGTATGCTATATAACTTTGTCAGTAACTAACACAGATGTTGAATCGCACTTTTAAATTAGTATTCCCTAAATGTCTGGTATCATCATTACCTTGTAGCAACACCTTACCTCAATGTCTGATTGAACAACCTTTATTTCAGACTCTGAAGATAAAATGTGTTTCGTTAATACTAGAGAAGCCATAACCATTCTAAGGTGACACATGTGAGTGTAATATCAGGAGTACTTATTTTCTTGATCATTACAATGAATTGGATTCTACACCATGGTCACTTTTGTCATCTCTAGCTTCAAGGATTTCAATAGACATGTTTGTGTCACTTCATTTTCACTAAGCTTGCAAGTGACAAACTCTGTTTCTTTTGGTTTGGGGCTTAAACACGACCTCTTTCCACACCTTCTGAATTATGTTACTCCAACAGTTAACACGTAGAAACATGTTTAATCTATTCCAAGAAGTGGGCTTCTACATAGCGTGAAATCCTAAATCTTGGGATACTGAAGTGTGCAAGATATGAATTCACTGTAAAAACAATACATGTATATTATTTCTTGGTACACATAATCTGACTGAAACCAAAGGATCCTTCTGTGGTATTACAGCACCATAACAGGGAACAAGCACCAATACAATACATGTGATGCATAACTCCAGCAGTTCAGCAATATGCTGACCCTTGTAACTACACATACCTGCAACCAAATTCCATCAAAGGGAACTACAATCTCCTCCTGGAATGATTGGCAGAACCTAGTGACCCTTCGAATAGATCAGACAGTTGATTCTCCAAGTCCTCCGCGGTGTACTTCATGTATTTACCTGAACTCCTTCCATTATCCACTAGACTACCATATCTCCCCACAAAAGCTCGATATGCTGGAATCACATTTTCAGATATAGATATCTTGAGTTCTTCACGGAGTTGAGGATCTGGTACCTTCCAGAGTGTTTGAGTCCGGTAAATCTCATCAAAGGAAAAGTTGAAGTTTTTAAACTTTTCTTTGATCCTCGAGCTCGAATTCCCAAGACTAACCCCGCTGCTCGAATGTCCATCATCCTTGAGATAGGACAAAACCTTGGTCCACGATATCCTAAGGTAGCTCTTCGAATTTTGTCGAATCTTTCCACGGCGCCTCCGCGCCCAATGATCACCTAAAATCCTCCCGAGCTCAGAATCCTTCACCTTTTGGACAATATAAAGTGTATTGTTCATGGTAAAATACACTGCAGTGCGCCGTCCTCATAAAGTTTTGATTTTTCTTCCAAATTAGCCTCCAATAAGACATCAGCTTCACCAAACGACGTCCAAGTGGGGTCAAGCTCTGCAGATACTTGTCGGGGGGCTGCCCCCGGGTAGGGCAAAGATGATGTGTTATGAACAGTTAAGGTCTAACCGGATCAAGGAAAGAAGAGCCGGCTAAGTTAGCCGGGTCACTTGGGCCGGATCTCAAGGCGATTCGGTCAGTCCTACTTCAAGCCAGTGAAAGAAAAGACCAAAGGGGATCCGGTGAGGTTTAACCGGATCCAGGAAAGAAGAGCCGGCTAAGTTATCCGGATCGGTCAGGAAGGACCCGGGTAGGGCAACTCGGATGATGCACAGGGCCAAGTAATGTCAGTAAAAGTCACGGGCACTGTAAGGTTGCTGACCGGGGCTCAGAAGACAGCAAGGTGCTGCCACAGGTTTTCCGGGTCACAAGCCCCTAGGCGCTGACTCGGCCTATTCGGGAAAGGGGCAGTGGCTAGGCTACTGTGGTCTACACTGCCTTAAGCTCAAAGAGGAAAGATAAGCCTGTGGTGAACAGAGGGTGAGCTGGGCTGAGTGACAGTGGCCAGTGTTTGTCCTGTTCTCCTTGTCCATGCCATTGTCCTCTGCGGCCAGGGGCAAAAGGGTAATTCGGTTACTGTATATAGGCAACACCACCTCCTCCTGTGGAGAGGATCGACCATTGTGAGCATCATTTCCCCCCCAAGCTTCATCTTCTACCTGGAGCTCTCTCCATTGTTCATCATACAGCTCAAGGAGCGCTTTGTACTTGTAAACACTTGAGATATAAGAGAGTAGGCTAGAGCTGCAGTAGGGGTGTTACCTCCACAAGAGGGCCCCGAAGCAGGGTACATCGTGGTGTTCTTCGCTGTTCTTGGTTTGCTTTGTTCTTCTTGTTTGGTCTTCATGCGTGCTTCGTAGGCGCGCAAACCCTCCCCGGTTCCCCCAACGCCCAAGCGAGCCCACACTTAAGCCATACCCATGGCATCTGCCGTGACACCACCACGACAGTTGGCGCCCACCGTGGGGCAAGCATTGGCGTTGGCTGGGGTTTCCATCCGGACGGGCTCCGTCACTGGTGCCGGCGAGCGGGTCCTCTCCGGGCTCGTGTGCAAGCTCGGCGAGTTCAACTTCATCAGCGACAACGCGGGGTGCTTCTCCAACAAGCCCTTCCCCGCGGATGGCTTCCTCATGACGCTGGGCAGCTTCGTCACCTACGTCGCCACCGAGCCAGTTCGCGAGTACCCGGCGCAGGTGCTCGTGGCTGCAGATCCTCCTCTTTCCGCGCAGCTCGCGGAGGGCGTAGCGCTCGCCCTGGGAGCAGCGTGGAGGTCATGGTGGCTGCCGCAAACGCTGCTGCAGGCAAAGGAGGTGCCAGCACGAGCGTGCCAGAGGAGCTGGCCACGCCAGTCGATCCGGATGACATGCCGACTCGGACAGCTAAGTTCCCTAAGGAGAAACCCGATCCGGTTGGTCCCCTTGGCACGTCAAGCAGGGGTGCTTCCTTAGAGGGTATCTTGGAAAAGCTAGCTCGGCCAGTGGCTCCTGGAGCAAATGTTGATCTTACTGTAGCTCAGCTTGAGGCAGAGCGCCTGAGGTTGCAAAAAGAGGCTCGGTTAGTGATAGAGTCTAGGCAAGAGTTTGATAGAGACCTGAGAGAATACAATGCTGCCAATGGTATCACAGATGGCTTTACTCCTGTAGTGCACCGCTCGCGCAAGAAAGCCGAGCTACGTAACAGAGGCAAGGACCTCAACGACGAGTTGGCCAGAGCTGCAGGTTCGAGCTCAAGTAAAGCCACTAGTCATAGGTCCGGAACAGGCAAGCCGGTTTATAGCTCCCCGGCTAAGAATCTTAGGGCTGCAGCAGCAGCGCGAGCTGAATTAAGTAACCTGACCGGGGATGCTTGGCGCAAGCAGGCGGAGAGAGTGAATGAGCTAGTGGATGTGTGCAACAGGCAGAATGAGGCCTACAGGAAAGCTAATCCGGATGCTGGTGGTTCCCGGGTAGTTGTCTCGGTTAGGGCTGCTAGCCAGAAGTCTAAGGGGCAAGCGTCCTCTCCGCATGTTGGGATTGACCGAGCCCAAAGTGTGAACTCGGGTAAGAGCAAGCAGCTGCAAACTTATGATGCGGTATACGCAAGCAAGCAACTTGCAGCCCAAGGAAAAGGCGGACAAGGCAGAAACCGTGGTGGTCAAGGCAATCCGGGTACTGGAAGGGAGAATTCGGCTGGCCGAGGTCAACCGCCTCGCCACCCCGGACAGCAAATGATGGCACAGGTGCAGCAGCAGAGTGGTGGCCAGGTGGGCTACCATTATGACGATGGCAATTCGGCTATGGCGCGAGCCGGATACCAGACGTATGACAATGCACTGGCGTCGAGACTGGGGCCTCGGATGTTGGATCCGGATGATCAGCGTCTCAAATTGGACAGAATCTACCAGTCCGAGAAGCTGGAAGAGCAGGGCCCACCGGGTCCACCATGCTTTGGACCTCGGATAATGAATGAGCCAAGTGTGCCTTTGTTTCAGCTCGGCCGCAACACGAAGCCGTATAATGGCAGCACCAAGCCACAGGATTGGCTGACGGACTATGTATCATCAGTGCACATTGCGGGGGGCAATCGCCGATGGGCGGTCCGGTATCTCCCGCATATGTTAGAAGGTCCAGCCCGAATCTGGCTGAATAACTTGCCACCGGGTAGTATCAATTGTTGGATGGATTTGGAACAGGCGTTTAACAGCAACTTCTCCAGCACCTACAAGAGGCCAAACCGACCTCAGCTCCTGGCTGCGTGCAAGCAGGAAGAGAGGGAGACAGACCGAGAGTATTTGACTCGGTGGAGCAACATGCGCAATTCTTGCGAAGGTGTAGTGGAGGAGCAGGCCATTTCATGGTTTGCACAGGGATGCAGGCATGGTACACCACTTTGGCAGAAACTCCAAAGAGATATGCCGAAAACCCTGGCAGATATGATCCGGATAGCAGACACGTATGCGCTGGGTGATCCAACACAGCCCGCATTGGATGCAGTGGGAGCAAACAGGAGGCAACCAGTTAATAACCGAGTTGGACCATTAAGGCCTAGTGACCGACATGAATTCGGTTACAAGAGAAGAGATCCGGATTACAGATACGGTTCTGATCAAGTTGCTGCGGTAAACATGGATCAACCCGGTGGAGGAGATGCGCAGAGGCAGAAAACTGATGGTCCAGCTTGGAGGCCGAATCAAGGTGCTTGGCCGAAGAAAGTGTGGGAGGGACCAAGTCCACCTCTAACTTTTGAGTCCAGATTAGATGGGCCTTGCTGTTATCACACCACCGATCCGCGCAAACCGGCTAATCATTCGACCCGGAACTGTAGTTGGCATCACCGCATTCAGGCGGAAGGTCAAAGAGGACCACCTCAAAGAGGTGCTCCTAGACCGAATTTCAGGCCAAACATGCCGCTAACCGGAGCCAATGCGACCCCGGTCAACGCTGGAACTCCAAGGCCAGCAGCAACGAAGCCGGTTAACCTGGTGAACATGGGAGGCAGTGACAATGGTGATGGCCCAAGTAGGCAAGGTGGATACCCTGGGAATGATTACAAGGAAGCACATCAGAGTTATGTGGTTTTCGTGACCGAGCCGACTGACAAGAAAAGTCAGTTGAGACGAGCAAAGGAGGTGAATGCCGTGATGCCAGCAGTTCCAAAGTACTTGAACTGGTCTGAGCAGGAGATCACTTGGAGCAGGGCGGATAACCCAAGGATCATGCCAAGCCCAGGGAACTATGCACTGGTGGTGGATCCAACTTTGGTTGGACCCAAGCTGAACGTGAAATTTAGCCGAGTCTTGGTCGACAATGGCAGTGCCATAAACATCATGTATCGGGACACAATGATCAAGTTGGGTATTTCGCCGAATCAGTTGCAACAGAGCAGCTGTACTTTCCATGGCATAGTACCCGGGGTATCTTGTTCCCCCATGGGTAAGATCTGGGTAGATGTGTTGTTCGGTACCAGGGACAATCACAGGCTTGAGAGTCTCGAGTTCGAGGTGGTGGATTTGGAAAGCCCATACCATGCTCTGCTTGGCAGGCCAGCATTAGCCAAGTTCATGATATCTACTCATGTGGCCTACCTCAAGATGAAAATGCCTGGCCCGAATGGTGTTATCACCGTTGCGGGAGACTACAAGAAGGCCATACAGTGTGCTACAGTTGGTTCTAACTTAGCTGAATCACTGGTGATACAAGCTGAAAAGAGCAAGATGCACGAGGTGGTGGCAATGGCGAAGTCAGCTCAGCTCGGCGTGCTGGCCATGACTAATCCGGATGCGGGTGCAACATTTGAGGTGCCCAAGGAGACGAAGAAGATCCCCATTGACCCGGAGAACCCGGAGCGCTTGGCCATCATTGGTGCCGGGCTGGGTGAGAAATAGGAAAGCGCGCTCTGTCACTTCCTCCGTGAGAATCGGGATATCTTTGCATGGTCAGCTAAGGACCTGCCTGGTGTTCCGAGGGAGTTGGCAGAGCATTCTTTGTTTGTCAGGCCGGATGTGAAACCGGTTAGGCAACCGACTAGGCGGCTTTCAGATGATCGAAGAAAGGTGGTGCTCGATGAGCTGGCTAAGCTGCTGGCAGCCGGATTCATTATGGAGGTGTTGCATCCGGACTGGATATCTAATCCAGTTCTAGTAGAGAAGAAGAAGGACGAACCAGCTGTGGTCAAGGTGTGGCGCATGTGCATCGATTTCACCAACCTAAACAAGGCGTGTCCAAAGGATCCATTTCCTTTGCCTCGGATTGATCAAGTGATCGATTCTACTGCTGGGTGTGAGTTGTTGTCTTTTATTGATGCGTACTCTGGTTTTCACCAGATACCACTGAACCCTAAAGATCAAATAAAGACTGCTTTTATTACCCCGTATGGGGCGTATTGCTATCGTGTCATGTGTTTCGGTTTGAGAAATGCTGGTGCAACTTATCAGAGATGTATGCAAAAGTGCTTGCATTCTCAAATGGGTAAAAATGTGCAGGTGTATGTGGATGACATTGTCATCAAAACAAAAGAAAAACGTACTCTCCTCGAGGATCTCGAGGAAACATTTGTGAACTTGAGAAAATATCGGTTAAAATTGAATCCGGACAAGTGCACCTTTGGTGTCCCAGCTGGAAAGTTGCTTGGTTTCCTTGTATCGAGCCGAGGTATTGAGGTGAATCCGGCTAAGATCCGAGCCATAGAAAGAATGAAATTGCCTAAATGTCTAAAAGATGTACAAAAATTCACCGGGTGTTTAGCCTCGTTGAGTCGGTTTGTGAGTCGGCTAGGAGAAAAAGCCTTGCCCTTGTATCAGTTAATGAAAAAGAGCACCGGGTTCACGTGGACCCCGCAAGCAGATTCGGCTTTCAACGAATTAAAAAAGATGTTGTCCACTGCTCCAGTTTTGGCATCACCTTTGCCGAATGAGCCAATGCTACTTTACATTGCGGCCACTAACCGGGTCGTAAGTGTGGTCATGGTGGTAGAGCGAGAAGAGGATGATAAATCTGTGCAGAGGCCGGTGTACTATTTGAGTGAGGTGATCTCAACTTCGAAGCAAAATTATCCTCACTACCAAAAGATGACATATGGTGTGTACCTGGCGGTCAAGAAGTTGAAACACTACTTTCAAGAGCATCCGATTACAGTGGTATGTGAAGCTCCAATTGCGGAGATCATTGGGTGCAAAGATGCAACTGGCCGAGTTGCCAAATGGGCGATAGAAGTGTCTCCTTACACACCGCATTATGAGAGAAGAGATGCTATCAAGTCTCAGGCTTTGCCGGATTTCCTTTGTGACTGGGCTGAGATGCAATATGAGCCACCTAAACCGGATTACAATTACTGGAGGTTGCACTTTGACGGTTCCAAATGCAAAATCGGGCTAGGTGCTGGAGTGGTGCTCACATCACCAAAACAGGATCAATTGCGATATGTATTGCAGATTCATTTCTCAGCGTCAAACAATGTAGCCGAGTATGAGGCACTGATCCATGGGCTTAATGTGGCTCGGGACATCGGCGTTCGCCGAATTGAATGTTTCGGTGATTCGGATTTGGTCGTACAGCAATCTTCTGGAAATTGGGATGCTCTTGATGCCAATATGGCACTGTATCGGTTTCATGTTCAGAAAATTTCGGGATTTTTTGAAGGCTGTGAATACAAGCATATACCTCGGCTGGAAAACCAAGCTGCAGATGTTCTGTCAAAACTCGGGTCGTCTAGGGAGGCAATCCCACCTGGAATATCCTTGAATCATCTAAGGGTGCCTTCAATCAAACCGTCGCCTGATTCCGAGTCGATTTTTATTCCCAAGCAAGAATCCGAAGCTATTCCTATGAATGTTGACGTTGAGTATATCGAGGAAGACCCGGGGACTGCATGCCCGGACTCGGGGACTCCTCACGCAGATTCGGAAAATGCTAACCGAGTCTTGGGAAAGAGGAGTAGAGATGATGATGCTAACCGGATTGTGGGGAATGGACAGAAGCTGATAGAAGAGATAATGGCGGCCAAACCTGTGGAAGAAAATGAGCACTTGTTCCCTTTGCATCCAGTACCAGAGTGGGCTGAAGAGATCATGAAGTTCATCGAGGAAGGAAGCTTGCCAAGCGATGAGACCAAGGCTAGGCGTGTCCAGAGGAGATCCAAGGCTTATACCATCATCAACAAGGAGTTATACAAAAGAAGTGTAACCGAGGTGTTGCAGCGCTGCGTGGAGCCAGCAGAGGGCAAGGAGATGCTCCTAGAGATACACCAAGGTGAATGTGGACATCATTGCAGTACAAGAGCCCTGGTGGCTAAAGTGTTCCGGCATGGATTTTATTGGCCCACTGCTCATGCAGATGCGGAGGACATAGTCCGCAGGTGTGAAGGATGCCAGAGATTTGCTAAGCAAACACACTTACCCGCATCGGCACTGAAGACAATTCCTATTACTTGGCCATTTGCGGTGTGGTGTTTGGATATGGTGGGAGATTTCAAGCCGGCTAGGGGCAACATGACACATATGCTGGTGATGGTGGATAAGTTCACCAAGTGGATAGAGGTGAAACCAATACGGAAAGTGGATGGCCGTTCGGCTGTAATCTTCTTGAAAGAAATCATTTTGAGATACGGATACCCTCATAGCATCATCTCGGATAACGGCACAAACTTTGCTGTCGGAGAGTTTGCCCGATTCTGCATGAATAAGGGGATCCGGTTAGACATAGCCTCAGTGGCACATCCAGAGTCCAATGGGCAAGTGGAAAGATCAAATGCTCTAGTGTTAGCCGGCATCAAGGCTCGTCTCATTGAACCATTGTTGAAAACTCCAGGGTGCTGGATAGATGAAATCCCATCAGTTCTATGGGGTCTAAGGACTACACCGAATCGGTCGACAGGCTATACGCCATTCTTTCTGGTGTATGGGGCAGAAGCTGTCCTACCCACTGACATAGAATATGATGCACCAAGGGTGGCAATGTACACTGAAACCGAGGCAAAGGAGGCCCGGGAAGATGCAGTGGATCTGCTAGAGGAAGCAAGAGAATTGGCCCTGTCTCGGACAGCAATATACCAGCAAAATCTCAGGCGTTATCATAGCCGAAAGATCAGTCCTCGAGTGTTTCATGAGGGTGATCTAGTGCTGAGGCTGGTGCAGCGCAGCAAAGGCCGACACAAATTGTCACCTCCATGGGAGGGACCATTCATTGTGAGCAAGGCTATGCACAATGATTCGTACTACCTTGTAGATGCACAGGAATCAAGGGAGGATGGCTTGGACAAACCCGGACAGGAAACCAAGCGACCTTGGAATGTAGCTCTGCTTCGACCCTTCTACTCTTAAAGGGCGCAATGTATGTATTTCAATTTATCATGAATGAAATCGCGGTAATCCGAGTCTGGACTCGGAGACTGCTTCGTCCTTATGCATGTGTTGTTTATTACTGTTTTGTTTTTTGCCGTTCGTGTGCCGAATCGCTTTGAACCTTGTTCTAAGCTTCAAGTAATGTATGTTGTGTTGTTGATCTCGTGACTCGACTGACAAACACCAAAATGGTAGTCAAGAGCAGAGATGAGGAATATGGGAAACATGAAAATGGACACGGGGACTCGGTCCAAAACCGATTCGGCACATGTCGTTTACTAACCCCTGTTATTTCTTTTTTCGTTTATGTTGAATGATTCTAAACCACAACTCGTGCGTTTCAAGTATTGTATGCTATGATTCCTATCTTGTGACTCGACTGTCAAAACACCCAAAGAGGTAGACAAGAGCAAAGATTTGGCCAAAGTAGTAAACAAGAAAACAAACTCGGGGACTCGGTTTGAGATGATCCAACATAAACCTTGTCCGGATCGCGTTAAGCATGATAAACATAGTCTCGAAAGAACTTAAAATAGTCTATTACATCTGCTCCCGGCATACCGGGGATTTAATGTTTTTGTTAAGTACTTCAGGGTGCAGCGGACTCGGTCGCGGCGGACTCGGTCATAGGAGTTTCGGTTGCAGGAACTCCTGTGGTAGGAGCTTCGGTTAACGGAGCTTCGGGGGCACGGGCTTCAGCCACGGGTGCTTCGGTTGAAGTGGACGCGGTTACGGGAGGTTCTGTTGCTGGAGCAGACTCAGAAGATGGTGGCACTTCGGAAGTAATCTTGACTGGAGAGCTTGAAGGATGGGCGGATTCGGGAATATCCGGATCAGGTGAAGCCTGTTTAGTGATCACAGTCAAGTTAGTGGCTGGAATCACACGAGACTCGGTTGGAGTTTGTTCGGTGAGCTTGGCCGAGTCGGAGGCTGGTACCTTGCTGGATTCTTCTTCTTCATCAGACCCGCCCTCAGAATCGGCGTATTCTTCAGCGGAGGCATCGTCCGATTCCTCTTCTTCAGTGTCTTCTCCATCCGAGTAGACTGGAGCCTCCAGATCAAGATGCTTGGTGCGTGCAAATTCGGCCATAAAGTTGGCGGCTTCTTCACGGATCTTGATCCGATTGGGATCTGAAGCCCATGAAGAACCCTCGCGAAAGGAGCGCACTTTGGCAAGATCAATCAGCTCATACCAAGACATGATGAATAACAAAGCTGCATCAGCACCAGCGCGGGCGGACGAAGACCTCCACTTCTGTAGCCGGGTCATGGCTTGGTCCAGGTCTCTGATCAGCTCCTCCACAGGCACAACTTGCCGCGCTTCAGGAAATAAGATCCGGTGAGCCTTGAGACTTGCATTGAGCAGACCAATATGGGAATCCTTCAAAGGAGCAATCCGAGCCTTGAGTGCTGTGATATGATCTTCGATGTCCCATGTCTCTGGTATGGAGCCTCGGTTAATTTAGCTCTCTCAGCTCGGGCGTCTCTCACAGCCCTGGCGGCTTGAAACCGGATGCTGGTAAACTCTCCTACAAACAAATAAGCTAATACTGAGTTCAGCAAGAAGGAACACAAGCATATGTATCGGTTAAGGGCAGAAAGAAAAAGGGATTCGGTGAACTTACGATCCATGTCATCATTAAGGCTAGCAAGTGCAGCAAGCCATTTCGCACTGGCCGCTTTGTGAGCACTAAGTTCTTCTTTAGCCGCTTTGACTTCGGCTTCAGATTCGGCTATGGTCGTTTGAATTTGCTGGTCCAGTTTGGCCCGCTTCTCAAGTCCGGCTTTGAAAGTATCCCGCTCCTTCTGGATAGTATCTTTTTCACGCTTCAGCGTATCCCGCTCTCCTTTAACCTTGTTCTTCACTTTTTCAACTCGGTCAAGCTCTCGCTGGAGCCGAGTCACTTCTGATTTTTCCTCGGATAAAGCACGCTTCTGCTCTTCCTCTTTGTTATTCATCTTGAGGACCAAGGCATCAAATGATTTTTGGAGCTTGTGGTACTGGTTGGCAAGCTGCTTAAAGAGGTCGCTGCGAGCGCCCGTGCTTTCCTGAAAGAAAGTAGATAGCGTCAAAAGAGACTCGGGGACTGATACCCGAGACAAGGTGGAGCCAAAACAAATCTCGGAGATTGGTCGAGACTGACCGAATCGGTTAAAAAGAAACCCGGGGACTGGGGGTCTCAGTTTTTTCAGTTAAGAAAAAGATCATGATCAAATTTTTTAAAAGATTCAAGCCGAATGACTTTCTTACTCGGAGGAGTATCAGTCGTTCGACCCGAATCTCGGGGACTGGGTGTATACTATTTGATCATGACGAACTAAAAGCAAGATTCGGCAAACTTACCTCGAAAACTTGGTGCGATGCAGTAAACGCAACCTTCACTGAATGAAGAGATTGCATCATTCGGCTAGGACCAGCAGGGTGCGGTGTTGCAGCGGAAAAGCCTGGTGCAAGGTCCACGGCGTTCCAGGCCTCAATAAAGTCATTGGCAGTACTGAGCTTAGGCTTGGCTTGGCCGGATTGAATGGCAGAGGAGGTAGCGGTGGTTTGCTTGACAGCAATCACTTGCTTATCCGGAGTGGAGGAAGTTGCGCCAAAGACAACTTGAGTCGGCTTGGGTTGCGGTGACGCACCAGAAGTCTGCTTCGGATGTGGCTCCTTATGCTGCTTCTCGGAAACTTGCTGTTGCTGTTGCTGTTTCTGCTTCTTTTTCTTCTGCTGCTCTTGGTTCAGTGCAGTTTGAGCTGCAGGAGCAGGGCGGGAATCAGGCTTAGGCGAGGACGTAGCCGATGTCTTGGCCTTTTCCTTCTCCAGCTCCTTGAGAGGACGTGGCCAACTTGAATCTCGGATTGGAGCCGAGGTTTCCTCACTCTCCAAGTCGATAACCGGCTCTGAGATGGGAGTCGGCTGGGGAATATTGGTAGTGGTGACACGCGTTGGTGAGGTGGCAGTTCGGTCAGGAAATTGGGTTTCCATGGCCGTATCCAGTGGAGGGATAGGAGAAGAGATGGATGAATGAGTCTGCGCGGTGATGAGGACATCACTGCATAAAGTAAAGCAAACGGTTAACTCGGATAGATATGACTCGGTTGATAGAGGAAGAAAGCAAATAAAGTTCGCTCAATGTTACCCCTTGGTGGTGGGCATCGGTTTGACGCGATTTGGCTTGTCGCCGGACTTCTTCCTTCTTTTTGTCTGTGGGGCATCTGTTTCGGGCGCCTCAGCGCGTTTCCGAGAGGCCTCTCCAGTATCTTGTTTGGCTGGAACACAAGGAGGTGGTTTCCATGAAATCGGAATAGCGTCGATGGGTTCTAAGATGCAGCAATCTTCATCTTCCTCGTCGGAAAGGTGGTGAATGTCTGATTGCTTACCCTTGCGGACTGGCTTGGCACGCGGAATTGGCAAGTAGTCATCCGAATCCGGATCCTCTTCGCCCTCGCGCGGCGGGCTGAGATCCGGTGTCCATGCCTTGGTGGAAAGATCTCCGTCTTCAATAAGTTGACGGTCAAACAGCTACAAAAAAGACAATGCGAATCCGGATCAGGCCAGGATTATTCGGATGAAGTAAGAGTGGATTCGGAGAGTGGTGAGCTAACCTGTGGAGGAAGTTTTTCCCGGTAGAATGGCTTTACACCCCACCGCCATTTATCCGACATCTCATTGGCAGCAATGGCGTTTACCCGTCTGAAGACGGAAGCTTTGTCAAGCTCGTGTTTGCTGATCCGGGTAGGATCTAGTGCGCCACGCGTGTGGCATATCTTGTGGTCACGCCTTTGAAGAGGGCTGACTCGGCGAGAGATGAAGGTCCGGACGAGGTCGTCAGACACCATACCCTTCTTCAAAAAATCCTCCAGAGTGGTATGCACTGTCTGAAGTTCAGCAATTGTTTCAGCCGGATTGTAACCGAAGTTCAGTTCGGCTGCGGGCGGCTCCATCCTGAATTCGGGCAGGTTAAGAGCGTCATGGCCCTCAGCGCTCTTTATGTAAAACCAGGTCCTTTGCCATTTCTTCACCGTGTCTAGGCCGGTGACTCGGGGAAAGGCGGATCCCTGCCTTGGCGTGATGCTAACCGAACCGCAAGCGGTCAGCTGTTTCGGCTTAGTACCTGGAATGGTGTGCTTGCGAAGGTGGAAGTACTTTGCCCATATATCCACACTAGGCCAGAGACCGAGATAGCCTTCGCAGAAGGAAGAGAAAGCTGATAAAGAGACAAAGGCGTTCGCCGGGAGGTGGTGAAGCTGCAGTCCGAAGAAGTCCAGAAAGGCCCGGAAGAAGTCACTGGCAGGTAACCCGAGCCCGCGCTCGAAATGCGCTATGAATACCACGCGTTCACCAGGTTCGGGCGCCGGTGCGAGTTCTTTTCCGGGTCGGCGGCAAATGGCTTGGGGCGGTATACGCCGGGTGGCTCGTAGCCATTCCAGATCGTTTTTGGTAACATCAGATCCTTCCCATCTGCCAGGGGGAAGTTTGGCCATAACCGAATTAGTCCTGCAGCAAAAAGGCGGATAACCGGGTCAGGAAATTCGGAATCCATGGGACCAAAGAAGAATCGGATGACATTAAAGCCGAATCAGATCTATGGTGACTCAGCTAATCCTATCCCGGGTAGGGTTAACCGGGTCCGGTGGAGAAGGTGAAGCGGTTGGAAGTCGCAAACATCTTTCCGCAAGTTTCTAGGGTTGGGAAGATCTACAGCGGTGGTAAAAAAGAAAGAAAATCACGGGTAAAAACATGGTTGAACTGCTCCAACGGGGACAAGTGTATCTAGGCCAGTCTATTGCGGAACTTGGACAGAAAATTTGCGGAGTGTGCTACGGCAGGAACACGGGCTTAGATACGCATCAATCTACCAAGAACAGGTGTGTGTATTCCGAGAGTATGAACTCGCCACGGTGGCTATGGCGAGAGGAGGAAGAACTTACAGTGCGAGTCGCTCGAAGGAGGAGTTCGACGGAGAAACGTCGGAGATGGGCGCGAGGCGCGGCTCCGATGGGGCTCTGGTACGCTGTGCGTCCCTGGCACGGCAACCTTGAATGGCGAGGTTGCGGCGGCGTCGATGGAGCGGGTTAGTGGGAGTTGAGAGGAAGAAGAAGGGGAAAAACCACCGCGCCCTCTTTATAGCCTCCAGCGATAACTGCCCCCCACTACCGCGCGGTTACCGGAGCACGATTAGATCCCTTGCGTCGCGGAACTCTGTGGCAGCTTGCTGTGGCCGTGTATTTCAAGCACACGTGGCCACGCCGCAGAATTGGAAGCGGTGGAGCGGATCCTATGTGCCGGTCAACGGAGAAAACGAGGAGACGTGGTCTTCTGGTCAAACACACTCAAGTACCCGGTGGATCCGGATAACGAGCTGACAACCCGGGTTATACGGCTTTGCACAGGCTTTTCCTGCCAAATGTCCCGGAAAATTCGGTGACAGCTAGAAGTGATCCGGTTAGTGATGTTGGTTTTGAATCTGGAACGGCCCTTCAGCCGAGGCTGTAGGACCATACCAGCTTCGGGGACTACTGTCGGGGGGCTGCCCCCGGGTAGGGCAAAGATGATGTGTTATGAACAGTTAAGGTCTAACCGGATCAAGGAAAGAAGAGCCGGCTAAGTTAGCCGGGTCACTTGGGCCGGATCTCAAGGCGATTCGGTCAGTCCTACTTCAAGCCAGTGAAAGAAAAGACCAAAGGGGATCCGGTGAGGTTTAACCGGATCCAGGAAAGAAGAGCCGGCTAAGTTATCCGGATCGGTCAGGAAGGACCCGGGTAGGGCAACTCGGATGATGCACAGGGCCAAGTAATGTCAGTAAAAGTCACGGGCACTGTAAGGTTGCTGACCGGGGCTCAGAAGACAGCAAGGTGCTGCCACAGGTTTTCCGGGTCACAAGCCCCTAGGCGCTGACTCGGCCTATTCGGGAAAGGGGCAGTGGCTAGGCTACTGTGGTCTACACTGCCTTAAGCTCAAAGAGGAAAGATAAGCCTGTGGTGAACAGAGGGTGAGCTGGGCTGAGTGACAGTGGCCAGTGTTTGTCCTGTTCTCCTTGTCCATGCCATTGTCCTCTGCGGCCAGGGGCAAAAGGGTAATTCGGTTACTGTATATAGGCAACACCACCTCCTCCTGTGGAGGATCGACCATTGTGAGCATCATTTCCCCCCCAAGCTTCATCTTCTACCTGGAGCTCTCTCCATTGTTCATCATACAGCTCAAGGAGCGCTTTGTACTTGTAAACACTTGAGATATAAGAGAGTAGGCTAGAGCTGCAGTAGGGGTGTTACCTCCACAAGAGGGCCCCGAAGCAGGGTACATCGTGGTGTTCTTCGCTGTTCTTGGTTTGCTTTGTTCTTCTTGTTTGGTCTTCATGCGTGCTTCGTAGGCACGCAAACCCTCCCCGGTTCCCCCAACGCCCAAGCGAGCCCACACTTAAGCCATACCCATGGCATCTGCCGTGACACCACCACGACAATACTCCTCATCCTCATCAGCACCTCCTTGTGAAGCATTATGATCTACATCTTCGGCAGCATCGTCATCCAAGAGTTTGTCAAGCGTATCACTGTAAACGACCAACAACCTAAGATAGTTCATCACATAGCGCGTGATTGGGTGGATCTCACCGGCCATCATAGGCCGTCGTGATGACTCCTGCTGAAGAACCTTCCCAAACTCAAGAAGGTTGCCCTTTACTGCATCCCCAAGCCTCCCAAGGACCCCCTCCAAATCATAGATCACATCATCCCCAGGAGTCCCAAAGAACAGTTCTTTCAGCTCAGGAATGACCTCAGCAAGCGCCTCGTACATGTCAAGAATCCGGGAAACCTTCTCCGGCGACCGAGGGCACACAGCCACCGCATCCCCAAAGTTAAGAATCTGCATTATGCAAACCTTGGTGGATTCGACAAAGCACTCATCCCGCAGCTCATCGGACACGGCGAGCACCTGGTCGCAGAGCCGGCGCTCACCTGTGAGCAGGGAACGGACGACGGTCTTGACCCCGTGCACCCATTTCTTCATCTTGTCATTCAGCTGCTTCCACTCGATGCGCTGAACCTCATCGATGCTGAGCCGCTCGACGCCCAGGACCGAGAGGCATTCGTCGAGCAGGTCCCGGCGGATGCCGCAGTAAACCTGCACGAGCTCGCTCGCGTACCCCGCGCGGCTCATCCGCTCGGCAATGGCGCGCAGCTCATCGACGGCATCGGGCCGCACCAGGTCGAAGAGCTGGTCGTCGAAGGGGTTGGCAGAGATGCTGGCGCTGCGGGCGGTGTCCGGCCCCCCTTCCTGGCTGTGCGGGGTGGTGGGGTCGAACTCGGAGGAGGTGTCGAGGTCGTCCATGGACTCGAGCGAGAGGCGGCGGAGCGAGCAGTAGAGGCCGCTGGCGTCGAGCGGCACGGCGTGACGGAGCATGAGGTGGCGCAGCTCGTCCTCGAGGCGCGCCATGGCGAGCTGCACGGCGACGCCCGCGCGGCCCGAGGCGGCGGCGGGGGTGGAGGCGGCGGCGAGGTGGTCGACCGCGACGTCGACGGCCGCGAGGTAGTGCGCAGCGTCCTCCTCGGGGGCCTCGAAGACGAGCGCCTCCGGGGTGGTGTCCCAGAAGTGGATGAGCTGCTCGGCGGCGTCGAAGGCGTCGGCGTCGGAGGGGGACTGGGATTGGGAGTGGGAGTGGGAGGGGGAGGGCGAGGGGAAGAGGTCGGAGGTGATGGTGGAGAGGCGGTGGTCGAAGCCGGAGAGGATGCGGATCATGTCGTCGGCGGCGTTCTTGGAGGTGGCGAGGGACTTGACGATGTGCTGCGCCGCGGCGAGCACCTTGTCGTTGCCGACGACGGCCACGGGCACGGCCTCCTCCTGCAGCGGCGGCGGCGGAGGCGCCGACATGGCCGGCTAGGGTTTGGCCCCGCGGTGGGTTTCGCTCGCCCGCAGCTCGGGAGCTCGCGTGGTTTGATCGGGGAGGGAGATTGGCCGCGGTAAACAGTGGATTGCTGGAAAAGAGATCTCTGTGCTAGCGATAGCAAAAGCAGAGCAAAGCAAAGAGGGGCGGACGGATAGAGGCAGGGGAAGGGGAGAAGGGGCCGGCTGCGGTTTGATTGATGGCGAGCCTGGCTGCCTCATTCACGGCGCACCGTGCACAGCTATAATTTGCTGATCTGTTCTCACTCTCCTAGAGTCCAACTTGCCGACCTCTTCTTCCCCCTAGGACCGACCCCTAGCTACAGCACTAGGCGTCTCCCTCTTTGGAGGACTCACATGTTTGTTCCTCTTCTCTTTGCATAGTCTCTGACTCAAGATATTACTCTTGCCAAGAAGAGTATCGAGCTTGACGATGACATGCTTCTAAGAGTAAATTGCCTATGTAACTTACTCCAAAGGGTACATCTATATCATTTTTATTCGTTTACAATGGAGGATCATGGGTTATCGCTGTCAATTTTTAGCTCGTGTGCCACTGTCTCTTCGGTACGCCTCACTCGCTGAACTTGGATCGTTGTCAGAAAGAAACTTGGATCGCGTGTGGTATCGTCTCACGCTTGTTCAAACCGAAATTTGTGTTCAAACTACATACCATTATTATGGTATTTAACAGGTTACTTCGTTTATGTTTTCCCTCCTCGTATTAGATCCAATCAACATCGCCCACGAACCTTTGCATGCATCCTAGGGAAGTCACGGTTCCTACGGATGGCCGAAACTTCCTTCTGTTGCTTTCAGTTCCTGACGAAATGCTCACTGAATCATACTCCCTCCGTTTTTAAATATAAAATGTTTTAGCTATTACACATGTTGTCTAGATGCATACTAAAGTAAATGAACATACACACTAAAACATGTTTACATACATTTGTGTACATATGAATGTGGTCAAATGCTAAAACATCTTATATTAAAAAATGGAGGGAGTAGATGGCATGGAGGAATCTTCTGGAAGCTGACTTTATGGAAGTGTATGCTCACCCATTTCATTCTATACCTAGACCACATTTGAGATACCTAAAACATCGTATATTTAGAAACGGAGGGAGTACTATCTACGCATCTCTCGCGCAACTTCAAATATTTTCGGTTTATCATTCAATGTCTTCTAGTTTTATCATTCAATCAATTCTAGTCTCTTGTAGGAAAAGTCTACTAATCACGTGAAAGATCCGCGTTGCGGCTCTTTGAGACTTTCTTTTTATGCGCGCCTCCTCTCTACCCCCCCCCACACTTTTTCTTCTCGCGCCCGCAACAAGATGGCCGGTATGTGCCTCTCCGTCTCGTCCGTGCTAACTGTGTGCCCTTCTCTGACATTCCTCTTCCTACTTCTCCTACGAGCTCGCATCTCCTCCAAGTAAGGTGGAGGAAGACCTCTTGCCAAGGATGTTTCCGCGGAGCTCACCCTCCATGTCGATGATCTCCTCGAAGGACACAAGTGACTACGGGAATGGTTACGGCCTCATTGGATCTAGCCCCTACGGGTATCCGACATTGCAGCGAGCCCAGAGGGTGAGATTGGTGGTCCAATCAAGGTTAATTTTTTCACAGATTTTCGATGTTGCATGGGTATTTCACACTTGTTGTAAACTCTTGTGCGTTTTGTGCGAACCCACGAGCGAGATGTTTGCGAAAATTCTTGGCATCCGATGTAAATATCATTTTAGTGCTACAAATGTTTTTATTGAGAAGCTACTAACGTTGCCCTCCCATGTTGCACAAGTGGGTTGAATTTTTCTCAGATTTTGGTGTGACTAATGGGAATTACCTCGATAGTATTTGATTCAATTTTTTGCTTCACGGGTGTTGTGATCGGACGATCCAGATTTTTGAGTTTATGATTGTCAACGGTGCGGGAGGGGGCGATCTTTTCTCAAATCATCGGGACGAACCTCCGCACTGTTCTATGTTTTATTAGGCCCTAGTTGCAATTGTCTTCCCTGTGTTACCGTCGTAGGCGCATAATTGATCTACCGAGTATCAAGCAATCACAGCACGCTGACGACACCGAGATTTGTTAACGCAGTTCGGCGAACTTGCCTACATCTGCGGGGCATGGCTACGGGCGCTCCTCCCCATTGATACTGCAACCCTGGCCGCCCTAGGCGTCGGCACAAGCCGCCCGCTCCCCCTGCGTGCCTGTTGCTATCAAGTCGTCATAGGTTACACGTGTGGTGCTCCCCTCATTATATGAGAGGCCCAGGCTACAAGCATTTGACTCTGATACTACTCGTATCCTATCCACACCTAATACAACTCTAAGTCCAAACGTAACCCAACAAATACACAATATTTGACACAAAACAAAACAAACTCCACCTTGGCGAATATTGTCCGCCACCTTGAATTCGTCAATGCGTCAAACCTCTATGTACACCGGACTTGGTTGTCTCCATGAGGTCCACTGCTACTCCCAGACTCCACGTGACTTCACCTGCAACTGTAGTCCCTTCTTATCGTTTCAACATCATCACACACCGATCACTGATCTGCGTGAAAATGCTTCCAACTTGAAGGAATTTCACTGTCGCCTTTTAGTCAACTTGAGTCAAATTCACAGTCGTCTCATCCTGGATAGTCTTCTACATGCCCCACAGCTATAGTACTCCACCTTCTTCTGTATGTAGTCACCCGCACTTTGCCATGTGCACTGAATATCACAGAATATACGGCCATGTACTCTCCAAGCTTCCGACATTTCAGACTTTTCAACACTTTCTCAGATTCCCCATGGCTGACTCTTGCCTATCACCTGACGTCAATCCCGACAGAACAGTCACCAACTTGAATCCGATACTCGCCAACACTGCTTCAGCACCCTTGCACGCATGTCTGGCCACATCTGACCGCTTGTGCCCTGGTCTGTCGCCGTGTCCCGTGCTTACCGCACGCCTCGCCGCTAGTACCGCGTCGAGCATCTGCAATCCTGGCCAAGATCTACCGGGTCGCTAACCCACACCATCTCAGGTCCCACTACAAACAACCATCAGTCATGCCCGACCGATGCCGAGTTCCACGCATCTCTCCAGACCCTGAGCTCCAGTCCGGACCACGTGCCTCTCGCCTTCCCGCTGACTAGGCTTCGACTCTCAGTGCACTTACGCCGTAGCCCCTCCATCAGCCGAGTGGAATCTTCTCCATAAGAATCCAGCTCCACCTTCAACATGACTCCTTGGTAGATGATCAGTCCACCCCACGCCCCGTCGACCTCAAGATCAAATGCGTACGCCATCTTGAATCAACCTTGCGTCAATGCATGTCGAAGCACGCATAACCATGCGCCACGTGTTGCCATGCCACAGAATTCGGACACCATCAGCCCTCACGCTCCTACGTCGTTGTCGCCGATCTTCACCGTCTTCTGTCCCGTCAGACTGTCTAGTCCAACCCAGCCGAACGTATCCGACTGCAACCATGCTCCACCTTGCGCCCTATCAGCCCAGCACCGATGTGCATTGCTCGACGCTTTCTGGTACATGATCCTTCACGGCGCACTCCAGGCTCCTCCGAACCTTATGCACACGCCGTCGACCTGCAAACCATCTGGTAGAACCTCCTGTGCAATTAGCATACATCGAAAAGAAAATTGCTTCCCTGGTAGTTTCCGTGGTACACCAAGAGGTTCCACAACTTCCATGCCCTTTTTTCTTCTCTCTCGTTGTTATCCAATGCACTCGTACAACCATGGTGCAGATCTTTTTTTCACGAACAAATCTCATGCAAGCAATGCTACCGATCGATCAGCTCCTTGTGTGCTCGCGCATGTGGGCCTTTCCCTTCATGCACCTGGATCTGGACCTTGCTCGCGGCTCCGGCCCATCATCTTGCACACGCCCTGCTGCCTGGTACGGTCGCACGAACGCACTTCGCCGAGTCCGTCTCGAACACACGCGTGCCCTGCACAGCTGCCCCGCAGATCGTCGATCCGCTGCTGCTGCGCAACAACTCGCCAGCCAAGACGCGCTGCTTCACCGACGCGGACACGCGCCCCGGAGCGCCTCGACCGCAAGTCCACACTACGCCTGCCACCGCACGCGGTCGCCACCACTTCCGATCGATCCGATTACCATGCCCTTGCTGTTTCCGATTGCATCGTCGATTTCTGACGTATCCCGATCTGGTTTTCACCGCACATCGCCATGATTTGCTTCCGTGCGGACAACTCCTGATCACAACGTCGCATCGCCATCCTCTAGATCAACAATCCGCAGCCTTCAACCTCGCTCTGATACCAATTGATATCAGAGCATAATTGATACCCTCGTAGGCGCCCAGTTGATCTACCGAGGAACAAGCAATCACAGCACCGATGACGACACCGAGATTTGTTAACGCAGTTCGGCGAACTCGCCTACATCTGCGGGGCATGACTACGGGCGCTCCTCCCCATTGATACCGCAACCATGGCCGCCCTAGGCGCCGGCACAAGCCGCCGGCTCCCCCTGCGTGCCTGTTGCTATCAAGTCGTCATAGGTTACACGTGTGGTGCTCCCCTCGTTATATGGGAGGCACAGGCTACAAGAGTTCGACTCTGATACTACTCGTATCCTATCCACACCTAATACAACTCTAAGTCCAAACGTAACCCAACACGTACACAATATTTGACATAAAACACAACACCTTGGATAGGGGCTAGAGCGACTTCTCGAAGAACTCCATGGCTTTTATTCGAACTCTTCTTGAACATGACAGCTTGCTCGACTCTAAAAACCTGAAAGTATAGTCACACGATGGCCATTTGCTAGCTACTTAGCTAGTTTAAGCGAGGACTGCGAGGTTCAGAATATATATTACACAACGATAATTTACCGGCATGCAATTGTCTTTGGCCTAGGTCACATGAATATCTCTTATTCAGAAGACGGTGAAAAGGTGTAGCCGTGTAGCGACCATGGGTTACCTACTGTGGTGTGGTGTACCATGATCACGTTTTTGGGCTTTCGGCAGGACGGTTCACGCATTTTGCGAATCAAAAGGAGATCCGCCCGTGAACATTTGGATAAGAACACACGGTCTCACTCAATTACTCGATGAGCTGGCGTCACACTTGTGCTCCAAGCATCACCCACACATTGCTTCTGGTTGGAGTAGTGAAGAGTGGTTCTGTTTGGTGGATTTGGTTTCAGATCTTGCACTTGCTAACAGTATAATAATACACCAAAAGACGATCTAGTGCTAACGATGTACGAAGTAGTACCATGTGGTTGTATACGTAGTGTCGATAATTCTGATTGCCCAACTCCCATGTGTGCCTGTAACGGAAATGAAGTGAGCACACGCATCACTGGCGACAAAGAAAGACAGTTTGTGATGCTATAATAAATGGCTACAGACAGGCGGTATTGAACAAAACAACAAACCAAAGATACCGTCCATCCAAATCCATGGCGTTGATTCAGTTCAAAAGAGCCTGCTCGTGTCGTCGGCATCGGATTTTGCCCCCCGAAGTTACTCGCATTTGTCTCCCTCTACTAGATAGTACTATGTGTCTTGTAATTTTTTCCACCAGGAATTCACAATGAAAAACACAACCTATTTCTCGCCGTGGACATAACACCTGCGCGATGCCGTGCAGACTACTATCGCATCGCCGCTCCGCCTCTGTAGCTCGCAGAACGCTCTGTTCCGTTCCAGAGGTGCGGACAGCGGTCTGATTCTCATGCTTCAAGTGAAGGGAGCAAAGCGGTAATTTCATGGACTGCTCTCAGGACTCGGGGTTACCGCAATAGGCCTCAACAGACTAAAATCGTAACTGACAGTCAACCAGACAAGAAATAAACACACGTAAAAAAAACATATTACGGAGAATTGGCAACTAGGGGAAAATACAAATGGGAACCAACTTCATGGGAAAATCCGACCCCCCACACTGAACAGAACAGTAACAAGTGTGACAAACAACAGTTCGTAAAAAAAATATTTTGCAGAAAAACAAGAATGGTAAACATAAGGATCAAGATACGACTGGTGCAAACTGACAAGCCTCACAGCGCAATCAAGCCAGAGTACAATGGACAAATATGCTCTACCGCACCCTGGGAGAACATTATGCAAAAGTATTCAGAAATACAACACCCTAGTGAACCAAAAGTGTATCAACGAATACAAGAGAACAAGATGGCCCAAGCCCCTTCAGACGATGAACCTGTACAGTTGCATCCACACGCTGCCTTTCCACGCATGTAAAAAAGGCTACAAAACACTCAAAACAAAGACTCCTCGATTTGTGCGGTCTTCGAAAAGTTATATTCAAAACTGGACAGGTCGACCATCTCTGTCCCGGTCCTCACTTCACTTTTACTGTGAAACAACTCCTTTCAATTTTAACTTGAAATTCATGGAGTAACCGTGGTTGAGCGGATTAGATCATGACTAGAAGACCATACTGAGCTGTTTCCCTAAATTTTGCCTGGGAACATAAATGGGATAATCTTAGCATTAAAATTTCTATACTGATAAGAATAACTGAACAAAGCGGCGGAGATACTACAATTTCTTAGCTCCATAAGTACCTTGCGGGATTTTGAAACAATCCCTATTGTCTTCTTAAGTGTGAAGCCAATCCAACTAAATCTTAAACAATCGCCCAATCCCGATGTGTTACCCTAGGTGTTACCAGATCATGTACCCTGGAATAATTTCAAATATCTCCCTCGCTAAACACTCACTAATAAGAATCTGAAACCTCACTCAGCTTTTTTGGCAATGCCTTGAAAAGGTGACTTTGGATCATACTGTACAGGCAAAGAGTGTGGGGAAATCACTGAAATCATTCACATCTAAAAAACTACATCAAGGAATCAGTGACCCTTCCCACTTCCACAGGCATGTATGCGTATATCAGCTTACATGGCTTTTAGGTTAGCAGGTCATTCAGAAAACTACCAAGACCTTTGTATATTCGTGAACCTCTGTCCCTCTGTAGGCATTTCAAATACATTAATCCAGAGTAGTAAATGGCAGAAAAGGAACAACTAATTAACTAAGCACAATCCTGTCTATGTTTCCACACAATGCTTACTGAGAACAAGGTGTGAATCAGTTCTTCAGGGCATAGAATAAAGTTTTGGAGTAAACTTGCACTAAGCTTGGAGATTTCGCGCTGATGAAAACAATTATAACAGACCTAAATGGCTTCAGGGTTGGCAAATGTTGGACGACACTTTAACAGGTCTGCACCATGAAACATAACCTAGCACTTCCAAAGTATGGGCAATCTTTCCTTGAGAGAATAAGTAGCATGAGCGAGCAGCTGCAACCTGCATCAAATAGCTCTGTAAGGTCAAGTGTGTTTAGTTATGCTTGACTGCTTGAATGGACGACATAACCACAAATGTAATGGGGAAAAGGATGCCAGCTTAGAAGAACTAGAGCAAATAACCAACAAGTTAGATAAAAAACACACCACATGCCTCACATCAGGAACAAAAAAGGTGCACTATGCTCTCCTCACAGCTAACTTGGCTCTTAATTTGAAGTACATAACATGCCTAATATTCCTATTTTTAAATTCTGCAAGATTCTTTAAATACATAGTATCCGACAGTCAGTACTTGGATGCCTAGAGAGTGAGATTTAACTAAAATAGACGACGAAGAGATGACACTCGGTACAACCGAGAAAAGTACCGCATTCCCTTAAATGTTCAGACCATGTGTCATCTCTTGGATCATCTCTTGCCTAAGGTATGTTCATTCTCTGTTATCCAATTCCAGCAAACATGCCTTCAAGAATATGGTAACCAACACAACTAAAGCAAGCATAACAGAACATCAAAGCAGATATAAAATAGAGGATGGTACATAAGACTTACTGTCCTAAAAAAATATGCCAATGGATAAAGATTCTGTGAGCATCTATATCAACGAAAAAAATAGCGTGCTATCAAAAATAGCGTGGTCTTTCTCCAGAAGCTACAGAAGATATAGCGGGATATAGCGAAGTTACGTGAAAAATAGCGTGATGAAAAAATGGCGAGATATAACCCAAATATTAAGGACTTCAAGCTTTTCAACACTAAAAAATTGTCCAAAATCAATACATGTATAACCTTTATACAGCTAACCATATTCAAATGTGGACTCAGAAGAGGAAGACGCAGCCGCCGCCCTCAGCTGGACGGAAGAGCTCGATGTAGACTCCAGAGGAAGACGAGCTGGGCGCTGCCGCCACCGCCAGCCTCGATCTAGAGGATTAGATTAGGTTCGATATGGACTGGAGTTGTGGACGAGTGAGCTGGGTGCTTGGTTTGACTAGATTTACTCAGCGGCCGACACACTATTTCCAGTTATTTTTAGCGTGCTATAACGTTACGACTTTTAGCGTGATTTAGCGCGCTAAAAACTTCATTAGCGCTGTAGCGGCAACTTTTAGCCAAATATAGCGTAGCCCCTCAAATTAAGCTATAGCGTGCTATTAGCGGGGATATATCGTGCTATTTTTTTCAGTGATCTATATCGACAAACAGTGTTGATATGGAATACATTTAGCTTAAATGTACGGCAGAGATTACATGGTAATGTCATAACCCCTTATTAAAGTTACCTTATAAACCTCCTTTACCGTATGAAATGCCCTCTGCTTTTCAGCACCATAGCATACAAGCTTCAATTTCCCTCGACTGTACAAATACCAGGGCCTTCGAAATATCTGTTACGTAGTGCTATATGGGTAGGCCGTCAAGAAAAATGCTGCTAGCCAACTACTGTACTATTCAGCTTTGAGATCAGATGTCCCTAGATAAACTATCATCCAGTAGGCCATCCAAAAATACAAGAGAAAAATAAACGTTGAAACTGATACAAACAACTAGTAAACAATTACCCGCTTTCACAAAAGTTAATATCTTGTAAACCATGTTATTGCAGGAAGAATAGAGCAAGCAAACAACATACTAGATCAAAACCGCACCTTTGGCAGTTATCACCACATTGTGATAATCAACAAATACAAACTTATTCCCGTGAAAATATGTCCAAAATTTTCGCCCAGACAAAATTTCAGAGACTTCATATCATCTGCCAAAATGAGAACCTTCTTTCATGGAAAGATAAACTGAGGTTTATGGAAAACTGCAATGGCCATTTCAGAACATAAAGATAATAGAGTGCAGATATACATATGAAGAGGATGGACAGTATCCTTTCTTCTCTGCCTACTACTGATGTAATGGGCATACCAGGAATCACAAATCAGTTCATCAATTTCATCCTGGATTACCAACAATCAATGAACATGTAACTAACATACATACTACAGAAGACATACACCACTTAGTTAGGCTAAAAACACCAGATCAGGTCTTGTCAGCCTAATACACCATCTTAAAATCTGTTGTGCAATAAGCAGTTACCAGTTTCATACCCGTTCTTGGCTCATGCAAATCCGAATCTAGTTGGCACTTCCCCTTTGCAAGCAGCAGCATAGTCTTCAGCGAGTCGTGGCACAGCTGCAGTGTGAGGGTATATGAACTTCTCCGTAAAAACCTTTTCGGTTGCCGTGACTGTATTATAGTAGTCCCGGTGGCAGTCTAGCAATCCATTTTCCTTAAGAAACATTACAACGTAGGACCGCGGCCTGAGCCGGCCCTCCAAGCTATAGGTGAGCATTATCGGCCGATTAGCGATGTATGCCCGTTCCAGCCCGACCTTGGAGATGAGGAACTTGGACCTTTGCTGCAGTGATTCCTTTGACTTCCTCAGCAAATTCGGAGCCTTAGACACAGCAATGCGCACCTCAGCATCTGACCACCTGAACGTGTTCTTCAAGTACTCCACTCTGGAGGCGATTGTCTCCTCAGGGAGAAATTGTACAGCCAGCAGCGCTTGCCTGAACATCCCAGAGCCACGGGGCACACCTAAGCTTTCGGCGCGTGCCACCATAACCTGGACGCGCTCTATTTTGCTGTTAAGCATCCTCGGCAGAAATCTGCACAGCTTGGCGATATCGGAAGCACATAGTCCGCAATCCATCAGGAACGCGACATTGGGCTTCACCACCCTCTCAAGGTCGGAGGAGAGAAGGCTGAAGCATCTCTTGAGTGCCCACAGGAGGTTCTCGTAGGAGCCGAAGAGCAACAGGTGGTACTGCAGGTTGGAGACGATGGATCTTCAACGGAAGCTTTGGGGGACAAGGGAGACAAGGCGCGTGATCTCAGTTTGTGAGAGGCCGAGTCCGGTGAGATCGACGACGGTAGGGGCCAGGGTTCTCTCCACGCGAGCGCAGAGTAACTCCGGGTCCTTGGCGACGACGGCAGCGACGTCGGTGCTAGAGAGGCCGAGGCCGGCGAGGAAGGCGAGGACGCCGTCGGGGTTGGTGGGGGCCTTGAGGTGGGAGAGCTTGGTGGAGGCCTTGAGAGCCTGGGCTCGCGTGAGGCCGCATGTGCCGACGAGGTAGTCATCCAAAGTGAAGCTAGGGTTTGCGGAAACGGCGGGCGCGGCGGCGGAGAGGAGTCGGTGGAGAGGGGAGACGGGGAAGGCGGCGGAAGAAGAGATGATCTGGGTGAGGAGGCTGTGTCCAAGCCGGAGCATGGCGGCGCGTAGCGCCGGCGGCGAGGGGACGGGGAATGGCGGCGGTGGTGTTGGTTATTAATAAAAGTGTTAGGTGTACATCCGGATATGTTATATATCCGCACACAAAGTTTGCGAAAAAATCATTTCTTATGGTCCATATAAAAACGTCAAATAAATCTCGTTAAAGTCATTTTGGAACACCGAAATTTATCTTTTTTACACAAGTTATAAATAATACTCCCTCCTATCCGTTTTTTATGTCGCTAGGAAATAACGAAGTATAACTCGGTAGCTTAACCCGCGACATTTTTTTCGGACCGGAGAGAGTATATTCTTTTCGTAATACTTGGTGTGTGAACTAAAATATCCGGATGTACACCTGATTTTTTTTTGTATGCTGCGGTTATCAGTTAGTGGTTCATCTATGCGTAGTTAAAGCAGATTTCCCTTTCTATGTTGTGCCACATGATTTTTGTTGTTTAACTCATTTTAGAGCACTGTTACATAGCCTGGAAGTATTTTTTGTTGTTGTACCTTTTCCCATGTTCTACCTACGCTCCGCGCCCATAGATTTCCTTCTCCTATGTCTGTCAACTAGGGAGGTGGAACCCTGGTTCATCCTAAAAAAAAAAAAACCTGGTTCATCCTCATCTGGTATGTTGGCTACTCCGGAGAATGGAGGAGTAAAATCCTAGTCCTGCATCTGCTCTGTAAATAGATAAAGGTTCGAAATTGCTTTTTGTCGAGTGCGCGACCGGTCGCGAGGTTGGGCGACGCGCGTCTGGGGACACCCACTTTCTTCCTCCTCCTGTTCCCGTCCCCAATTTCTCTTCTTCCCCCGAGACGGCAGCAGGCCGAGACGGCGCCGACGACGCCGCTGCGGAGCCGCGGCGGAAAAGGCGGCCGTAGAGGATGGACTTAACGGCATGGGTGAGGGGTGCTTGCCGGCGATGAGATCTGGTGGTGTGGGGGGCTTAGAGGGATGGCCAGGGCGACGGCAAAACGGCGGATGGGGTGGTTTGAACAGGGCGGCAAGGCGGGCGCGGTAGCGCCGCCGGCCGTGTGTGGCGGAGGCAGGGGGTGGCGGCTAGGGCACGCTCATCTTTCTCCTCCAGCTTCTTTGTCATTTAGCAGTCGGAAACTGTGTGACGGCTCGCGCGCGCGTGTGCCCATAAATGTTAGCGTTTGTCTAATGTTTCGTTGGGTGGAGAGGTGGGGCGGTGGGGGAGAAGACGGTCTAACGACTTCGATTGGTTTCAACGACCATGCATTGCTTTTGTGTCATACAGCTCTACCTAGTACCGTTGTGGGTCTGTGGGACCGAGAGGTTTGTACAGGGGTCCATCGTGGTCCACCGATAATCGTCATCAATTCTTGTGTAAAGTTGTGTTACCGCCTTGCCAAATCAGGGCTCGTGATTGGGGAATGGTGGAGCTTCAATGGTGTCGGTTGGAGCCGGTTTTAGAAGTTGACAAGTCTAGTGTTCTACCCTGGCCGACGAGCAAACATAGACATGGTCAACAAAGCATTGGAGGTGTGATGACCCTATCTTGGTTTTCACCATGCTAACTTCTCGTCGTCTTCTTCTTCGCCTATGTCGACGGAAGGCAAGAGACACAATGAATTCAAAGGAACTTACTGTACTTTTTTCATCATCACAATGCATTCTAAAAAAACAGTAACTCGGCAACATGTGATTAGAGCTAGAATTAATGACGATGGAGGATCAAGCATAAGTCAGACGAATTATGTTGCATCGTCACCTTTTCAAATACCCTAGCAGGGGTTTGATTTGAATTAACAAATCACAAGACGTTCAAGGAGAAGACCACAAGTTCCACACCGTCCTTCTACAATTGGTAATGAAGAGCAGACACATCATAGTGTATCTAATCACATCACAGGACAACAATGAACTCTGTTATGCGTTTTCAGAGACAACAACAAAAATTGTCTCCAAAGAATATTATACAATGACAAGTGAACAAGTACACAGACAGTACACCAACAATAACAATTTCATTTCTTACACTATAAGAAATAGATTTATCTCTCTTCGTTTCATTTCTTTTCCTGAAAAGAAAAAAAATGAGTAGGTGAATTTGCGAGCTTTCTGCGAATTTTCTGTATACGATGGCATACACATCTGTGTTTTCTCACATGTAAAAGTGGCTACAAAACGCTCAAAACCAAGGCTCCTCGATTTTTGCAGTCTTTGCGGAGTTTCATTCAAAATTAGAGAGGTCCATCTCTGTACTGTTCCTCGCTTGATTTAACCGCGGGTTGCCAAGGTTGAGTGGATCACAGATCATGGTGAGCTGTTCCCTAATTTTTGCACTGGGAACATAAATAGGATCAACTTAGCTTAGCATTGCTACGCTGACATGAATAACTGAATAAAGTGGCGGTGATTTGGAAACAAACCCCATCGTCTTCTGCAGTCCATAGCCAATCCAACCAAGTCGTGAATAATCATCCAATCCTGATGCACTCCTCTGCGTGTTATTGAATAACCCCTGGAATTAATACAATATGAAGTTAAAAGTGAGAATTAAAACATCTTCCTCGCCAAGCACCCACTAATAAGAATCTGCTACCTCTCTCAGTTCCGCACCTTCACAAAAGCTTGGCAACACCTTGAAAAGGTGATTCAACTGGGTCATATTGTACAAGCACAGTCTAAGGAAATCACTGAAATCATGCACAAGCCATAAACCTACATCAAGGAATCAGTGACCATTCTCACTTCCACATGTGTATATCAGCTTATATGGCTGATAGGGTATCAGGGTATTCCGAGAATTACCAACCACCTTTGTACATTCAAACCTCCGTCCTCTGTAGTTGCATATCAAATATATTAGCCCAGTGTAGTAAATGGCAGAAAAAAGAACAAGCCATGGACTAAGTACGATCCTGCTTATGTTTCTACACAACGATTATTGAGAACACGATGTGGATCAATTCTTCAGTACACAACTGAAGAAAGTTTTGGAGTAAACTTGCACTAAGCTTAAAAATTACGCAGGTGATGAAAAATATTATAACTGGCCATTAAAAAAGACATGAGAAAAACAAAGACAAACATGAATACAAACTACTAAACAATGACCTGCTTTCACGACAGTTTATCACTCAAAACACAAAGCTACTTCAGAAGAAATTAACTAGAGCAAGTAGCTAATAAATTGCACATCCTCAACTGTGATCCACATATTGTAGCCTTCATCCCCCGAAAAAAGAACAAGTCCGAAAAGGTAGTTCAAGGGGAAATATTATGACATATCGGCTAAGCTGAGAACCTTCTTACATGGAAAAATAGATTGAGGATTGCACTGAAAACTGCATTGGACATTTGAGATATCCAGAGTGCAGATAGACTCTACTCGGTGATTTGCAAAGGCCTGATCTCACTCTTTTCGTCCCGATATATGTCACGAGGATGAACAAGTTCAGAGCCATGCTGTGCTTGCTTCTCTAATGGATTATCCAATGGCCACATCATATACCAGGACTCATGAAACAAATTATCAGCTTTCATTTAGCAACAATCAAACCAACATCTAAGAGGCGTACTGTAGCAGAAAATCAACACCAGTTAGGCGCACAAACAGGAATTATGAGCTTACTACAGAAAACTTTCTTTGTGCAAAGCCCCAGCCATTGTCTTCTCGAAGAAGAGCACTGTGCATCCACATCCAATTTCAGCACATCTTCTCCTGGAAAAAAGAAAGAACCATCAGCCACGACATTCAGTAAATCAGTCAGTAAGGCTTCTATTTATTGCCCGGCCACTTTTTGTTTGAGAAAATGGTACTCCTTTAATTCATGCCCACCCACATCTTCTAATAGCCTGGTAAGTCACTTCATCAAACATATCAACCCATTCCGCTCGCCTGCATTAATCTTGTTTCTATGGCTCCACAAGCTAGGCAGCGGAGAAGGGATGCACAACTGATCATCAGACCACAGTTTTTTATTTGCCAGTATAGTCCTTCGCGTTACTGCAAGCACGCAGCTGAGATCTAACTTCTAGCTCCGGCAGCCTCACATCGGGAACAAAAAAAAACGTGCAACATGCTCTCTTCACAAGCTAGCCAACTATTCCTATGTACTAGGCAACCGAGCGCGGCAATGCCGCGCGTGTGTGGGCAAAATTTGAATTTGAAAATTTGGGTTTATTTTTTTTAGTATTTGGAAACTAACAAAGTTGCAAAAAAGTTTATGTTTAAGAGGCTGTCTAGCTTTTTTGGAATTGGTTGAATTGGTAAGTTATTTGGATTTGAATCTTTTTAACATGTATGAAATGGCTAGGTTTGAAAGGCATTTAAATTTGTAAAATTTGCAAATTTGTATGTTGCGAATGCATGGTATAATTAAAGCATATTTAATTCTAGATTGTGTTTTTTCATTCAATTATTTTTAGTTAGCAAATAAGTTTAACCCAATTTCAAATTTGATCGTATGTTGTATATACTTATCGTTTTTTGTGTGATTATTATGATATGTTTTGCATATTGTTCTGATGGAAATAGTTAAAGTCACTGATTTTGCAACATTTAGTGTTGCTAGAAATTGTTTAAGCATCGTAAAACAATTTGTATGAAGTGTTTCGAATTATTTAAAGCATGTTCAATTTTAGATTTTGTTTTTCCATTCAATTAATTTTAGTTAGCAAATAAGTTGAAAACAGTTATTTCTCAGTATTTACGTTTGTGGTATTCTTATTTTGATATTTTAAAATTCATGATATAAATGGGTCGTTGTATTTAATTGATTTACTGGAATTTTTTTTAATGAGATGTTGGCCACCTAATTGTTTTGTCGGGTTTATTATATTGAATGATATTACTGGTATTATTTTTGTGTATTTTATTTGAGTTAGAGAAAAAGTTGTTTTTTTTTTGTTTTAATTTTAAGATTTGAAATATGTTGGAAAGGATGACAATGTATTTGAAATGTTTTTTTTGTTTTACAATGTTGGTTGGAATTTGAAATACTAATATAAAAAGTTTAAATATGTTTGTCCTGTGTTGTAAATAGTTGGTTTTTTTTTTCTTTGCGGATATGTTGACATATTTAGGAATATTTCATATTTTGGAAATGATGACAATGTATTTGAAATGTTTTTTTTTGGTTTTACAATGTTGGTTGGAATTTGAAATACTAATATAAAAAGTTTAAATATGTTTGTCCTGTGTTGTAAATAGTTGGTTTTTTTCTTTGCGGATATGTTGACATATTTAGGAATATTTCATATTTTTGTAAGCAAATTGAAATGTTTGAATATGACTATATTGTTCATTGCCATTTTTAAAAAATTCGTAGTGAGCAAAATAGAATGCATCCATAGCCATTTGTCTTCTCTCTTGGTTGTCCATGCACTTCAATTGTCACCTGGTAAGATTTTTGCACAAGTTAGTGTAGAATCACACTATACATGATCTGTTCATGTCTTTGTAGTAAAAAAAATTACATAGAAATAAAAATGTAGTTGAAGGCAATTGAATCAACTATCAATTTCATGCAGGCATGCATAATTTGCTTAATAAGGAAACAATCCAGCAACACAATTTCAATTATTTGCTTAATCTATATCATCAGTCGAACATATTTTTTTTTACAGGAACACAATGTAAGTACCATGAAATATAATGTTCATCAGCCTAAAATCTGCCATGATGCACATTCACAATAGATAAAAGACAATGGAAACTGTCAATAATATAATTCCAAAAATAGCTGGTGATGTATCAGGAAGGTAAAAGGTTATATACATTATATTCAGCTGCAAACATATGGCGGCAGAAATTCATATGTGCTTTCTATTTAGCAGCTAAATGCAGTCTGCGCTTTGCTTATTTATGATTAATACATTTTTCATACTTCATCACATGTAAGTAAGTAACACTATGTTGAGTTGTAATCGTCTGCCTCTACAGCTTGTCGTTTAGGTTGTAGATGGGAGTTGAAACTTCTTCTCATAGATACTATATATATTTCTGGTGTTTCTAAGGTACTAACAATGACATTGGTAAAACAGGCTGCCGAAGTATTTGGCAAGCTGAAATCTTACACAAAATGAGTGAAACATCCCTACAATAGCACAATTGTAAAGTGACATTCAATGGAAAAGATATGAATGTACACACCTGTTGACCAAATAAAGCTACACGTTACCTAAAAGGTTTTACAACACAGAAAATCATTTCACCTATCTACCCAATATTAAATCAGGAAGGAATTGCATAGAACTACAGATTTGAGATTACTGTCACTTTAAATCCAATCCAGTCACAATGTTCGTTCAGACCAAGAAGCTTATTTCAGTTGCTCGAGGACAACATGACTCCTAAGCCGTGGTTACTGGACATGGTATCTACAGACAACATGACACCTAACTTAGCTCATCGGCCATCACCGCAATCCCGTGTTGATGTCGTCATTTTTGTATGTCAATGTTGTCGCTGCCATCTCAAAGAATCTCGATCAGAACTGATCACACAAAATTGAACATGTATACAGTTGTCTTGAAATTGTTCGTAAATATATTCTGTTATCCCACCTATAAATTGTTCATAAATATATTCTATTTTGCATGGTTGAAACAAAACAACAGCATATAATGAAACTAAAAGTCAGATCTGGTTAAGACCATAGGAAAAATCTCTACATGTCACTAACAAATTTATCTATACATGTGACCATTATGTAGTGTAATAATTATGTTCTTATTACAATCAGGCAGCAGAACCATATACCAAAAGCAAGTGTCCAGTGAGCTAGTCAAATAAGACATGCTTGATAGCTAGCTCAGTGCAAAAAGCTACAACATTTTATGCACTCGGAATTAG
Source organism: Poa pratensis (assembly GCA_947311845.1). NCBI lineage: Eukaryota > Viridiplantae > Streptophyta > Magnoliopsida > Poales > Poaceae > Poa > Poa pratensis. Next base: position 65,277,659 of record CAMZMU010000128.1, on the reverse strand, counting down.
ATCTGAGTTCACTATCATTGAGAATAAACATGGTGTTACAATTTCAGCAATACTATGAAGTAGGAACGAAGTCCAAGAGAATGACAACACAGGCAGCTTATAAATACAAAATTCTCACTAAAAGACTTCTTGAGCAGAAAACAAAAATGATCTAGGAGCTGGTAACTTTGTGTTAATAAAACTATAATGGCGCTTTTTCCTTTTTGTCCATGGCAACATGTCCTTTCAATAAGCCATGCACAATAGCTAAATAGTTCTGTAAGAAACGAATAGAGCTTCCAATTGATGCAGCACCATTACCGGAAATAATATCATTTAGGTGATGTATGTAACTCCACCAAACGAACATCATTTTATCCCTCATTTCATTGTTTAACTTGTCATGCATGGCGAAGACCTATTGAGTTCGAGTATATTTTCCAGTACACTACATTTCATTGTTACCGAGAGAAATTGGCAAACCTCAATGAATTACATTGCCATCTTTAATCAATTTAGAGAATTTTACAATTTTGTGATCATAAGAACATAAAAGGCATGTTACTCTTTCGTTTTCATATCCTGTGTAAATTCCAGAAATGTGGTCTAGATTAGTCTATTATTGAAGTTTCTTTTGTAGAAAACATAACCATCCACATAAATCGAAAAGAAAAACATAGCTAAGACCTATTCCTGGCCAAGCATATAACATGCCGCACCCAAATTACTTCGGAGCGGTTAACTTTATAGGTGGCTTAAAGCTATGCTCAGTTAGTATATGCTTGTCATAATAGATTGAGAAAAATCAAGATGGACATGTCTATGGTGCTTCATGTATATTCTTAATTTTCAGGATAAAATAATATGAATTAAGCTGCAGACTAATGTATTCATTAAATCTGTGTGGATTGAGAAGAGAGGAACATACTAAGCATAGAATCAAGAAGGTGAAAATTTTGGATGGTGAATACTAACCTGCAACAATCACATAGTAACTGACTTGGGGTATAAAATATCAGGTGCAGTTGGTAACCCATGTTGTTTTGGACAACGAACAGGTGCAATTGGCACTGTAAGTGCAACCTAACCAGTTCCCATTAACCAGACCGGCCATGAAGCCAATTGCTTTATTATCCTGTTGTTTTCTCCTTTGCACAGCTCTTTGAGAACATAACCATCTTCTCTGAAAAAGCAAGGAGAAATAACATTTTACAGTTACAAAGTAAGTTAAATAAATTTGTTCATGTTCACATTAACTTGTTGCAATACACAGGTACAAAAGAGCAAGTAACCTGACATCAATTGCAATACAAAAGAGCATATCCCGCTAGGTTTTAGAAGAACGTTCATTACAGCTATCATAGTAGGCCAGATTTCTTAAAGAACACAGTTTTGGAAAACACCTTAAAAGGATTGTACATTTTATTCGTATAAGATGATTTTATTAGTTACCCACAAATATTGAGGTGCAGTTCCTGCTCGTGCTTATGGATGGCCTGATTCTTCACCTCCATGTCCTTTCTGTTCGTCCTTATGGCCTGAATCCAACTGCACACAGTGCAATTTATTAGATGGCTAAAATGGTAAGGCAGGTGCTGAAAGTACACATAACAAATCAACCGTTTGGATAGTAAAGGGATAACTTGATGCATGTATATTAGATGGCTAAAATGGTAAGGCAGGTGCTGAAAGTACACATAACAAATCAACCGTTTGGATAGTAAAGGGATAACTTGATGCATGTATACATATCTTTATCCAGGTGCACGTTTAATATCTCGAAAAAAAGATTTAGCATCCTCAATGTGATGGTAGTGTGCAGTACCAATATAGCTTTATTTTGTACCTTTTTGCAGCGTGTAATCTTCCATATTACCACACAGGTCGTCGAGATGCTCTACAATCCGGAGCTCACTGACTCTGCACAGCATTTAAGAATCAGTTGTGAACAGTAGAATTATGTCCACAATTTATTATGCAGATAAATGAAGCAAATGATACACCTGAGAGGAAGAAAAATTACATGCAGAGTTAAAGTTAACAATGATTTGAGCCTACACTTTCCCATCAAATGAGTAGTATGTAAACATGGTAAATTGTCAGACGAAGAGCATTAAGAGCATTCCCATTGTGACCATTTGATGTTCCATTGGGCCATCGGCGGTTGCAACCTCCAACCCCTCGGCGTCGAACCCAAAGATTGTCACCAAAGTGCTAATTCTATGTCGCTACAGCATTGGACAATTTTAGAAGCTAACCTTGTGTAGTTCGAAATTCAAGCCATCCATCACAAAAACCAACTCTGTTATCTAATTTTCACCGGCAAAGATATATATACAATAAAAAATCTAACACATCTTCTACCAAATTAACCGCATACGCATCGCAAATTACGGAATAAACAGCACAATCTACAGATGCTACAGACGATGAGGCACCCCAGGGGTGGGGACGCAGCTGCTCACCTGTCTTGCTGAACGCACGGCCTCGTCGGGCCTCAATCGCCGCGGCGGCGCACGTAGCGGGCTCGCCGGCAGCATACGACGGGAGCAGGCGAAGGAGGCGGCGCACGGCTGCCGACCGGTTACCTCCGTGCTCCTCTCATCCCTCGGCGCGCTCCTCTCCTCCCTCACCGCGCCCCTACACTCCTCCCTCGCCGATCCGGAGGCGGCCGGCGGCTGTGCTGCCCGGTCGTCTAGCTCGCAGCCGGTGGAAGTTTTCCCCAAATCGGAACACATACACAGACAGAGAAACGGCGCTGCGATTTGCTCCCGCTTCAATCCCTCGTGGCCAGTCGCCGCTGTCATGGAGGACGACGACCAGGACTGCGACCCCGAGTCGACCAACCTAGCGGGGGACCGGCCCATGCGCGTGCTGTTCCTCGCCGTCTGCGGTGGTCACATGGCGCCGCTCCGTGAAGCCGAAGCTGGATGAGGAGAAGCGGGGCGGGATGGGGATGGGGATGGGGAGATGGGGCTGGCGCGGGTGGATGCGGAGGAGGAGACCGCGGCGCTGCGGGAGGCTTTTGGGGAGGCGCGGAGAGCGCCGGAGCGTGCCGAGGCGCGGGAGCCCGATGGACAGCGCCGGCGAGCAGACCCACGGCGGGCTAGGGTTAGGGTTCGCGGAGGCAACTGTGTGGGGCTGGAGGTGGAGCGTGAGTAGAGGAATCAATAGAGTAGGAGGCGGCGGAGCAGTGGAAGGGTTCGACGGCGGCGGACACGCCCGGCGGCGGCCGGGACGGCGGCCGGAGCAGGATGTGGCGGCGGCGACGGAATCGCCAGAAAGGGATCGAGCTCGGGTTCACGCGGGAGAGAGAGAGGAGAGGAGAGATGTGTGATGTTTTTGCCAAAAAGTCCCCTGGCTTTCCGAAAATTATGATTAGCTCCTTTGCGGGGGGGTTTCCGCAAAAACGTGCGCCAATTTTCGTGCTGGGGCGACGTGTCGACGCGCTATTGGTAGAAACTCGGCTGCTACAGTAATACTGTAGCAGTGCGAGTATCTGGGCCGCCCATGGGCGCTATGGAACGGCTGAAGTTTTACAGCCGACGTGGATAGCGGGAGGGGGTGAGATTCGCACCAACTTTTATATATAGGGGAATGGAACTCTGCAAGATTCTACAATTGCGCCGACACTTTCCCCTCCCCTTGCTACAGTAGAGAGGAGAAACCGGAGTCGCTTTCTTTTCTCCCCGTGGTCGCCGGCGAGCCCGTCGATCTCCCTCCCCTCCGCTGGCCGCTCCGGCGGCGGTGTGAGGGGGGAGAGACCGCGGTGCCTCACGTCGGGCGTGTACATAGGGTAGAGCTAGTTCTCCGAGTGGCGTCGTGTGGGGGGCGGCGGCGTTGCGCCGGTTTTGTTTGCACGAGCTCGGCCTCCCTCTCCGGTGAGGGCCTCTGGGTCGGATCCGGCGAGCTCGGTGCAGTAGATTCCGGCCATCCTCGTTGGGTGGCGCGGTTAGGGTTTGCTCGGCCGGCGTGCGCGGCGGCGAGCTGATTCTTCCGGGCTGCGGACGGCGAGGCGGTGGCGGCGTCTACAGCAGTGGATTTTGTGCCGGGGCTCTTCCTCCGCGTTGCTTGGTGGTGCTCCATCACCGGCGACGAGTTCTTCGGCTCCTTGGGCCCCTCGTCTTGTTCTTCCTCCCCGGCCGGCCTCGGTGACGAGGGGGGAGGGGTCTGGATGTGGGTGCTCTGGTTTTGTTGCAGGTGCTGTGGATGGTTTCCTCTGGTGGCTCTGTTCCGGCCGGCCGTGGTGGCGAGGGGGCGGCCTCTGGAGGTGGTGTGGTGATGGTGCTGGTGGTCCTGGGCGTCGCCGTGACGGCTGGAGGAAGGGTGGAGGCGGGGAGTTGGCGTCGCGGCCGTGTTCGTTCATCGTCTTCAGATTCCGGTGCTTGCGGCGGATGGTTCTTGCGGCCTTCTTCAGTGTTGGAGCGTCTTCTTCCTCGCGGGCGGTGGTACGGCGTCGACGACGGCGACTAGGAGCGTTGGGGTGCGGCTGAGGATCCAATCGAGGTTTTCTTCAGTGCTTCGGGGTGCTTCTTGCACTTTCCCGGGTTTCTTTGTTGTTTTCTGTTTTGTCGGGGACCTGTTTGTAAAGTGTTGTGCATCCTTTTATTTGTATTGGATCCTTCCTAAAAAAAAAAGGAACTCTGCAAGATTCTGTAAGTGCGCAGTATCTGACAGTAAGTACTTGCATGCCAAGACTGAGACTTACCTACAAAGGTGACGAAGAGACGACACTCTGAGAAAGGTACTGCACTCTCTTAAATTTTCAGACCACGCTTGGTTAAGTCTCTTAAATGTTCACACTTAACTACGAAGAGACCTCGCTTAAAATGTTCAGACAACTCTGGGATCATCTCTTGGCTAAGGTAACAGTCTGACATCTTTTGTTTTTTTCCTCCAATTCCAGCATATATGTATTCAGAATATATTGCAACCAACACAACTAAAGCAAGTACTCACTCCGTTCCAAATTAATTGACGCAGATTTAGAACACAGTTGTACTAAAACTGCGTCAATTAATTTGGAACGGAGGGAGTATAAAAGAGCGTCTAAAAAAGCATATATGGAGTAGAGGATGGTGCATATGACTTACTCCCTTAAAAGATATATGCCAGTGGAGTTGTGAGCATCTATATAGACAGACAGCACTAATATGGAGTAAAAATTGCTAAAATGCATGGCAGAGCTTACATGGTAATGCCATAACCCTTTTTAAGGTTAACTTAATACGTTCCTTAACTGTATGAAATCCCCACTGCTTTTCAGCAGCATCCTATACAACCATCAATTCCCACGGTTGTACAAATACCAGGGCTTTCGAAATATCTGCCACATAGTGCTACATGGGTAGCCGTCAACAAATATGCTACTAGCCAAATACTGCACTCTTCAGCTTTGAGATCATATGTCCCTAAATAAAGTAAGCCAGTAGGCCACCCAAAGATACAAGAGAAAAATAAACGAAAAAAACTGATACAAACAACTAGAATGACTCGCTTTCACAATAGTTTATATTTGTAAACAAAGTTAGAATGGAGATTTTCAGAACGAGCAAGCAACCAACATACTAGATCAAAACTGCATCATTGGCAGTGATCAGCGCATTGTGATCATCGACAAATACAAACTTGTACCCCGTGAAAAAGACCCAAGATTTTCATCCAGAGAATTTTTTTGGGACTTCATATCATCTGCCAAAATGAGAGAACCTTCTTTCATGGTAACATATACCGAGGTTTGGAATGAAAACTGCAATGGCCATTTGAGAACATAAAGATAGTGTGCAGATATACTACTCACTGACATTTGAAAGCATTTACAGAATGCCCTGAGCCAGCCGTGATCTCACTCTATTAGTTCCAATATGTGTATTACGACATGAGGATGGACAAGATAGCAGTTTTTGATGCTTTCTTCTCTACTGAATGATGTAATGAACATACCAGGAATCACAAATCAATTTATCAGTTTCATCCGGGATTACCAACAATCAATCAACACATAACTACTAACTAATCTACATACATAGCAGACATCCACCACATTTAGGCCAAGAACACCAAATCATGAATTGTCTGCCTAATACACAAGAGTTAAAAATTGTTGTGCCATAATCAGTTACCAATTTTCATAAATGTTCTTCCTTCATGTAGATCTGCCTTTGCAAGTGGTTGCATAGTCTTCAGCGAGGTATGGTGCAACTTCATTGTGAGGGGATATGTACTTCTCCAAGAATACCTTCTCGGTCACGCTGGTAGTGTAATAGTAGTCCCGGTCGTGATCTAGCAATCCATTTTCCTTGAGAAACTTCACAACATAGTACCGGGGCCTGAGCCGGCCCTCCAAGCTATAAGAGAGCAATACCGGCCGATGAGCAATGTACTCCGGTTCCAACCTCACCTCAGAGATAAGGAAATCTGATTTGCTCTGCAGCGTGTCCTTGGACAATCTAAGGGCCATTGGAAACTTACAAACAGCAATGCCCACCTCAGCATCCGACCACCTGAACGTCTTCTTCAAGTGATCCACTTTGGCGGTGATCTTCTCTTTGCTGAGGAACGCAACAGCGTGCAGTGTGCGCCTGAACATCGGAGACCCACGGGGCGCAATAAGACTTTCGGCGCACGCCACCATCGCCTGGGTGCGCTCCAAGTTCATGGTGAGCACCCATGGCTGAGCGATGCACAGCTTGGCAATATCACAAACACTTAGTTCGCACTCACGTAGGAACGCGACATTGGGCTTGACCACCTTCTCCAGGTTGCATACCAGAAGACTGGAGCTCCGCTTGAGTGCCGGGAGAAGGTTCTCGTAGGAGCCGCGAGCAACAGGTAATACGGTAAGCTCGAGACGATAGATCTGCGACGGAAGCTATTGGGGGCGAACGAGATGAGGCACGCGATCTCAGTATGCGAGAGGCCGAGGCCGGTGAGCCCGACGACGTTACGAGCAAGGATTGTCTCCGCGCTGGTGCAGAGGAACTTGGGGTCCTTGGTGACCACGGCGGCGACGTCGGCTCTGGAGAGGCCGAGGCCGGCGAGGAAGGCGAGGACGGCGCCGGGATTGGTGGGGCATTTGACGTGGGAGAGCTTGGTGGAGGCCTTGAGGGCTTGCGCTCGGGTGAGGCCGCAGGTGTCAACGAGGTACTCCTCGACAGGAATCTAGGGCTTCGGACAATGTGGGAGGCGGTGGCGTAGAAGAGATACTGGACCGAGAAGCTTGGAGAGATGGAGGGAGAAGAGAGGAGGTGGACGAGAATGGAGGTTCGGAGGCGGAGCATGGCGCAACAACCACCTAACGGCGCCGGCGACGAGGGGAAGAGGGGACAGTCGCCGGCGGCAGTTTGTGTGGAGCTATAGTGAAGATTGGTGGTCTACTGGTCTGATCGGAACAGCGCACCAATGCAAGCGACAAGCCCAACGCGTGAGCGCTCAAAAGGCCCAAGAAGTCTGTACTAGATTGCATCAAGATTGCTGTTAACTTTCAGCCCTGATCTCTCAGGTTTTTTTTTTTGAACTGATTCGACAAAAAAGGTTCTGAATGCTTACAAACAGCAATGCCCACCTCGATTATTCGATGAGCTAGCGTCACACTTGTGCTCCAAGCAACCACACACACTGCTTCTGGTTGGAGTAGTGAAGAGTGGTTCTCTTTGGTGGATTTGATTTCAGATCTTGCACTTTTTTTTAGAGTGGTGATCTTGCACTTGCTAAGAGCATCTCCAAGAGCTTATCTAAAAAACCTTCAATACCTAAAAACTATTTTTATGGGTATTTGGGGAAAAAACAACTCCAATAGCTTACCTAAAAGTGGTCCCAAACGAAAAAAGTTGGGTCACTACTCATATTCTAGCCAAGAATTGGCACTAACCTTCAACCGCTCCTCGCAGAAAATTCCGGCCCCGCCCTCCCCCGACCTCCTGCCACGATGCCGCCGTCCTCGCCGCCTCCAGTCACCGGCGCGCTGCCCGCTGCTCGCTTTCACCCCTCCTCGACCCCCGTCACCCTTTCCCGGCCGGATTCGGTCTCGACGCTGCCGCATCGAGCTCCGCCTCCCGTAACCTCCCGGCGGGACGACGCCGATTCGAGCTGCCGATGACCGCGCCTCGCCTCCCCAACCTCCGCCTAGCCTCCTTTCGGCTTGGGACGACCGCAGCGGCCGCGACCAGCCGGCGGCCGACACTACCCTCGCCGCGTCCCCGTATACCTCGTCGCGGCCCGCCAACGCGAGGAGGAGCTCCCCAGACCTAGTCGTCGCCCTCACCGTGTCCCCGCCACCCTCGCCGCGTCCCTGCCTACCTCTCCGTGCTCGCCGGTGGAAATCAACGCCGTCGCCCCGAAGGTGTTCGACGATTTGCCTCCAACGTAATTTCTTCGTTTTGTTTTATTTTTTGTTTCAAACATCAATATATTTGATGTGCTAGCTTTGATGTAGAATTTTATGTTCTAGCTATTTTTTTAGATGGTTCAGTTTGAGGATGAATTGAGCAACGATTCATCCTGGGAGGAAGAAGAAGAAGAATGGGATGAAGAGGAGGAGCTAGCTATTCTCATGATGATGGACATGGGGCAAAACAAGCGGCCCAAACATGGAGGTTCTCGTGTCGGCCCTGAGGCGAGCGTCGCGCAGCGCGCCGAGCACCGCTTGCTCAGACCGGCGGACCTTGCGAGCCTGCGTCGCCGCCCGGAGACGCGCAAGATCCTCCTCTGTCAAGTGAGCACCGGTGTCGCGCCGGGGAGGGGCCATGGCTAGGTGGTGGAGGGTGGTGCTGTGGTGGAGACGACGAGGAACCCGCCCCTATATAGCGGTCGGGAGGCGAACGATGAGGGCGCCTTAACTCCAGCCAGCCAACGGCCCGCCTGCCACACCATTACGGCGACGCTTCAAAAGGCGCACTCGCCTGCATTGACGCCGTCGTGGCGCAGACGCTTCCTTGCCGCAGAGAGGTGAGGCGACGCGTCGCTGCACCCGAATGGGAAACCGAGGCTCCCGCCATTAATTCAGCTGATCGGACACACTCAGCTTCACGTCTCAATGGCAGTCGTGGCCCGAGCGTCGGAGGCCGACATGGCGACGCGCGCCGTTTCGTCCGGCACTGCCCTTCGACTCCCCAAGCAGAGGGCATGGGCTGGGTGTGCCGGACCAAAAAATGGGCCACTCCGGACCAAAATCACGTTTAGGCGTCACGAGTGGGACCCGATTTTTGTTCGGCATGCCCCCAAAGGGTTTTGGGCGGCCGTTAATTGATACCACAATAGGCCCCAGCACAGTGAAATCATACCTGACAGTAACAAGAGAAGAAAGAAGGGAAAAGCTAACCGCAGGCGCCGCACGCGCTGTAGTTGGTCCTGCGCCGCTACAGTGTTTTCTGCTTTCTACAGTGTTGCTCCTTCGCTACAGTCAGCCGTACTAGCCAACTTTTTTCTCTCACGCGCTTTGCATTTAGCACGTACTACGAACGATTCCCTTTTTTTCATGAGTTTATTTTTTCTATTTGCAAGCTCACGTGCAAATATGTACTTACTCCGTTCACAAAAAGATTTCTCAACCTAGATACATGTAAATTTGAGCTAGGTTGAGACATCCTTTTGCGAACAGAGGGAGTAAAAAACTCTTTTATAGTACTGCTTAGAGATTTTGATTTACAAACATAACCCTAACACCGTAGACACTTAAGACAATTCATATCCGAAAAATCTGATAGTTGTTCATAAATAACCTGATAGTTTCAGTTGAAATATCTGGTGGTCGTTTGTAAATAACTTGGATAGTTGTTTATCCGTGGTTGTTTATAAATAACTTGATAGCCCCATCTGAAAATCTGGTAGTCGTTTGTTAATACCGGGTAGCTCCACCTAAAAAATCCGGTAGTCGTTTGTAAATAACCTGATAGCTCCATGTGAAAAATTCGGTATTCGTTTGTAAATAACATGGTAGCTCCATCCGAAAAACCTGGTAGACGTTGTAAATAACCCGGTAGCTCCATTTGAAACAATGTGGCAGTCGTTTGTAGATAACCTGGTAGCTCCATCTGAAATAAAGGATAGTCGTTTGTAAATAACCTGATAGCTCCATTTGAAATAATCCGGTAGTCGTTTATAAATAACCTGGTAGCTCCATCTGAAATAATCCGTTAGTCATTTGTGAATAACCTGGTAGCTACTAGTACTCGATTTGTATATAACCTGGTAGCTCCATCTAAATTATATGATAGTTGTATTAAAATAACCTGGTAGAGGATTTTAAGCAATTTGACGAATTTTTTCCTTTCTTTTTGCCGGGGGAACCTGTCTGTTATTTCCAATGTTTGGGATATCGCATATCGGGAACTTATCGGTCGACCCAAAATAAGGGGTAAATCGGCCAGTTTATCGGCATATCGGCTGATTTATCGACTGATTTATCTTATCGGTCAGACACTGAGAAGCGATAAATCGGCTGATTTATCGAAATATCGAAAGATATCTTGAAAAATAGCCTATTTCTCATATAGCCTAGTATTTGAAAAACCTTTTAGTTTGTTTCAAGCAAGTTCGTATTATAGTCTATACTACTATTAAAAGAGCAAACTTGTGTTGTGCTGTGTTGATACATTAAATCTGAACCGTTCAATATTCAATCAACAATCCGGATCGCTCATGTCCACTTTTTACCATTTTATCCTCCCACCAAATCACATACTACGAGCAAATTGCCACCGTACCGTTTCGCCCACCCCCACCGAACATCCCGTGCCGCTGACACGAAGGACTGGATGCTCTGGCGCGTCGGGATCGTGCAGGTTCTCACGCTCAGTCCGGCCATGCCGCGTCTATCATCGCGCCAGAGACGCCGCCCGCAGCCTCAGGCCCTCGCCGACGCCGCGGGAGGCGCACTACTAGCCCACCAAGTCCCGCCTCACTCTGCAACCGCCGCTGCCGGAGTTCGCGCCTCCGCCCACGCCGAACCTGGAACCCTGGCTCTCCAAGCTCGAGGTGTGCGCTAATCTCCGGTGCCTTCTATTACGTCGTCGGAGAGGTGAGTTGTGATGGTGAGTTCCTCTGATCTCTAATCGGGTTCGACCTGTTCGTCCGACCGCAGCTGCGGCCTCGGCTGTATGATGCTGGTGGCCAAGGAGTTTGGCATCTCGCCGCCGGGGGCGGTATCAGCAGGTCGGAGGGCGCCGCCTCCTGCGAGGGTGGCCGCTGGTGGGGAGGTCCCCGGTGGGGGAGCTCTGGCTGCGGACGCCCGGAGGAGCCGCGGAGCCGGGGCACGGGAGCAGCCACGGAGGAAGCCGCGAGAGCGAGATGGACTTGGCCCTGCTCGTCAGCGACTTCCTCGAGGGCAGGAGCAGGGATTCCCGTGGCAGTAGCGACTCAAAGTCCGGCCTCTCCGTCCTAGCCCACCTCGCCGATAAGATCTCGGTAACATATACTCTGTTTGTGGCGTATCCCTACCCTTTGTGCGGTTGCTTTCCCTGTCTGCTCAGCTCTGCTCTGCTCATGTGAATTGTTTGGTTTACGAGCATGGTTTCAGATTGTGCTAACTAGGTAGGTGCCTATTACCGTGAGGAAAGGGCAAATTTGGGCCTCTGAAACCGTTATGCGGTTGGAACCTCTTACAAATTGCATAGAATCTGCTTGCATGCGAATTGTTTGATTTTAAGAACATGGCCTGAAATTGCATCAATTAGGTGGGTACCTGACACAGTAAGCAAAGGCAAATTGGTACTTCTGAGTTCTGAAGCTATGACGCGGTTGGATGGAACTTCTGATAAACTGCATATCAATTGCTTTCGTGTGAATTGTCCTTAGCTACATCACGGATGTGTTTGTCTTCTCTGAATTTACTCCATGGCAACTGTGCAACATAAATTTGCTACTTGCATTTGTCATTTCAGTTATTGGCTACCAAGTTCTGAGTGCTTGTCAACTGTCGATTATTCTTTAGGATAGTGATATACTCCTGCCTGGCATGTCTGATCTTATGTTACTCCATGGGTACAGTGCAAACAATGATCTGCACTTGCGGACCTGCAGCTGTAATTTTAATACTCCCTCCGTTCGGAATTAGTTGTCTCAAAGTTGGATGTATCTAGACACTTATTAGTGTGTAGGTCACTTATTTCAGAGACAAATAATTCCGAACGGAGGGAGTATTGTCTCTCAAGTTTTGGTTGCACAATACAATTTTACTCCCAAAGGCTGCAACCATATGTAAGAACATGTCACTGGCCAACTCTTCAGTTATTATGAAAGTGACTACAAACATGCAACGGGAGGTTACAATTTTACAGATTAGACGAGTGTCCAAACTCTGGTTGACTCAGTTATATGTGTGACTGTTCCTGAATGTCGAAAACCTGATGCACGTGCTCTGCTCGGCAGTTCACTAAATGTTTTTTTAAACGATTTTCTACCATTGGTATCGAAGGTCTGAATATTTTGTTGGTTTTATATCGGCTGACACCAAATTTTTTTTATCGATTTTATAGACGTGCACGTACATTTGTACTAGTTTCACAAAAGTACAAAACTTATAACTAATAGAGTCGTACGTCAGCATGGATGATCACTGGACTTTTAAAACATTGAAGGACATTTCATCAGGTGTAGTGCCAACCTAGTTTATCTAGTACTACGAAATTAGTTGAGGTAGTTCCCAGCGACGTTTTGTGTGGAAATACAGATGCATAGGATAGCTACCAGGTGATTGTGTCCAGCCAGGGGTCAGCTACTAGGGGATGGCATCGAGTGAAGTATGGTTGGAAGCATTGTACCAAAGTAGGACATCGATGGGCCGGTCGTGGTATTTTTGTACGGTCGAGTCACGTGGTCTGCGCTGCTGCATGCTCTCGCGTGCGTGGTCGAGTCGGAAGCGGGCCGCCTTGGCTGCAGAAAACGCAGAGCAGGTGGGGGTTTGCGGGCCGCCGCACGCCAAAGCAAATCTGCGGCGCCGCTCTGTAGCACCGTCCAAGAAAGAAACATATAACGAACGGTTGATAGCTACAGAACTAGTAGGGGAAAATACAAATGGGAACCAAATTTATGAGAAAATCAGATCCTCCACACTGAAAAGAACAGTAACAAGTGTGCAACAAACAATAGTTTGTACTCCAATATAAGTGAAGCAAGAATGGTTACCGCTGGTGCAAACTGACAAGCCTCACAGTGCAATCAACCCAGAGTACAGTGAACAAATATATGCTCTACCACAACCCTGGGAGGACATTATGCAAAAGTATTCAGAAGTAGCACAGCCCTGGGAGCACATTATGCAAAAGTATGAAGTACTCCCTCCGTTTTTTAATATAAGATGTTTTAGCTTTTGTCCACATGCACATGCACATAAATGTATGTAGACACATTTTTGTGTGCATGTTCAATCATTTTAGTGTGCATGTAGACAACATGTGTACCACCTAAAACATCTTATATTAAAAAACAGAGAGAGTGCCACACACTTGTGAGCCAAAAGTGGACAAACGTATCAAAGAATACAAGGGAACATGATGGCCCAAGACACACAACAGTTGTCCTGATCGATGAGGTAGTAACGAAAGGGACCAAGAGTCCAAGACATCTCTTTGCATTTCCCTCCAATTCCACGTTCAAATACAAAAGGCCAACTTTCTCAGGTCCTCTCCGGAGCTTCCTCATTGACTTGGTAACTAAAAACAACCACATTGCCGCATCATACAAATCTAACCTTGCAGTCACATTTATATTGGTAGATAGACAAGACACGACTGGTGCAAACTGACAAGCCTCACAGTGCAATCAAACCAGAGTACAATGGACAGATATGCTCTACCACACCCTGGAGCACATTTTGCAAAGTATTCAGAAGTACAACACCCTAGTGAGCCAAAAGTGGACAAACGTATCAAAGAATATAGGAGAACGGGATGGCCCAAGAGACATAACAGTTGTCCTAATCCTTGAGGTAGTAATGAAAGGGACCAAGACATCTCTTTGCATTTCCCTCCACTTCCACGTTCAAATAATACAAAAGGCCCAGTTTCTCAGGTCCTCTCGGGAGCTTCCTCATTGATTTCGTAACTAATGACAACCACATTGCTGCATCATACAAATCTAACCTTGCAGTCACATTTATATTGGTAGATAGACCGACTACAACACTTTTCCAGTTCAGCATTTACCATGATAATGAGGGATCACATATAACACAGCATACAATAGCTAAATCATTTAGGCAAACAAAGGAGGTAAACCTGCCAGGTTCCTCCGATCAAATCTCTACCACCTTTGAAGTTTTACTAATACAGGACAGACAAGTTGTTTCTACACCAAAGGGCGCTACAGTAATCTTCACCTCAAGAACCACCAGCACCTGGGCCATCGTTGCTGCCAGGCAGTTTACGGTTCAAATATCTTATAACAGCATCCTCAACCCTATTAATTGGTGGAACAAAGAAAGTTTAGTCAGTATATGTACAAAAAGCAAGCAGCAGATGCACTAAGTAGAAGTGTAGAACCTAGGGGCATTGCTTAAGCTTACCATGGTTGGTTGTAAAAGTCCGCACGTCTTTCCCGTTCAATATTCCTATTCGCTTCACCAGCAACAAGCTTCAAATCTTTACTCTGGGATGCTATCAACGCATTGATGAACTCCACAGGGGACTGGCTGAACCCAAGAAAGAAGGCCCTCCTCCTACGATGCTCATGGATCTTCTTGATTGAAGCAGATATCACCTCATCACATGCCTCAATGTCCTTGTGCTTCTCCGTGTTGGCAAGAAACTGTGTCATCTCCTTCTGCAGCGGGAAAGGAACATCTACCAAAATATCATAGCAAGCGCTAGAGTTTGCTCCATTCCCAGATAGCTTGATCTTATGTTCCAAGTTGATGGGTGGTGGAGGCACGAGATGTTGTGATATCTTCTGCGACAGCATCGCAAACCTCATCTTATCCTCCCCAAATACCTTCTTCAGCTGAGGATCGCACATGAAGTAGGAAGGATCACTTGGATTCTGCAGCTTCTTCGCCTTGATGTACTGCCAAAGGGCAGCGATAACCCTTGCACGAGTGTCCACCTCAACCCCAAGCACCTCCATCAGTGGCTGCGACAGCTTGAACTTCTCCGGGTTGTAGTTCATCTCCAGCCGGATATTCGAAAGAAACTCCTTATCCCCTTTCCGCTTGACCTCAAACCCTTCCTGCGGCGCAGCAGACCGCGCATTCTCCCAAACGATCACTGGGTTCTCCGGATAGAGTGAGTGGTCGAGTGCAATAGTCACCCTCTTAAAGAACGAGGAGAATTTCGGATACATTGGGTTGTGCTTCGGTACGACACCAGCTGGGTCCAGCTCTGCGCCGTCCTCAAGCACACGGCCGATGATCTTGAGTGACCAGGTGGGCGGCTCGGCAATCTGGGGTGGCGGGATGGTGCGGGGCGCCTGGTTGGTGAAGGTGTTGAAGACGTAGATGCGGAGTGTGCGCTGGAGGGACGGTGGTGTCTTGAGCGCCTCCTGGATGTCCACCTTCTTGCGGGCGAGCGCCGCGTCTACACGGGCCTCGAACTCGAGCAGCTGCGTGTAGAGCGCGGACTCTGGTAGCAGCGCTGCGACGCGGTCGGGGAGCTGCTTCTCCGGGAGTTTGCGCTTCTTGTTGCGGCGCGCAGCGGGGGTGAGGTCGATGCTGCCGGAGTTAGCAGCCTTATAAGCGGCAGCCACGGACGCTGCGGCAGCGGCGGAGGTGGGTGCCGGGGGCCGCGAAGGGGGCTTCTGCGGGGGGCGCTTGGCCGAAGCGGCGGCGGAGGCCGCCGCGGCCATTAGAGGGGTCTGAGGGGAGGAGGCGGCGCCCATGTGAATCTGGAAAGCGGGATTGTGGCTAGGCGGGGAGTGGAAGAGGCCGTGATAGGGGAGCCGCCCATAGATGGGGGCGCATATGGCTGTGCGGGGTCGCCGGAGAGCTCCCGAGCGGTGGCTGCTGCGGGCGGGGCTGGCCGGGAATGGCGTTGGGGTTTGGGTTGCCGCCGGTGGCCATAACGGCGATGGGGCGGGAGGTCGAGATCCGATCTCGGTCGGAAGGGGATTTGGGAGCTAGGGTTTGGAAAGGGGGACGGTCGACGACTGAGAAGGTTTCTGCGGAGACGGTATTTGGGCCTTGTTTGTGGGCTGGCCAGATCTGCGGAGCCTCGCGCTTTAAATTTCTTCTATAAATTCCTCTTATATGAAAAAAAGTAAATATATGCTTTAATTCAAGAAAATCAACTAGAGAAAGGCAAATGTGTCTGAAATTTTATATGCTCGCGAGTAGGTAGTTCAACACCCTACGACAAACATCAATTTTTAGAACAGAACTAACCACGCAAACCAAGAGCTAACATATTTTAACACGACAATGATTCATGTAGCTATCTTTCTCACTTCTTGCAGTGCTCCAGATTATCTAAGATGAGTTCTGTTTCGCAAAAGAGCCGACATGCTGCAATACGACAACAATTTGAGCCATCTGAAGGATCGAGATGGACAATATAAACGGATTGAACAGGTTTCTATAAATTTTACTCTTTTCTTTTAGAGATTGGGAAGTGAATCCAACCGATATGCAACAAGCTATATGATGAAATAGATATTTCAAGTACAAAGGCTATCACAAATGTAAATGAGCTTGGATAGAAATAATCTTCGCGGTGAGATGAAAGTTTATCACGATGTTCGCTTCCCTTAAGGGTTAGGCGTCGATTGTGAGATTCCAATCTGTGGATCACCACAACCTAGTTTGTGAGGTTTTTTTATTTACTTAAAATAAACTTAAAAATATCGGGTCAATCTTGGGAGCCTTGCTGGTAGAGAAGAAGGGCTTAGTCCAAATTTTTTGATGCGCACATGCATAGACGTTGATTTGTTGCAAATAGATTGAATTTTGGGATCCACATCGTGTATATGTCCACTTTATAGTTCATGTTTACAGTTGTTCATATTGCTCTGTTTTTTAAGACTTAGTTTATCTGTTACTAAATTTGCTATGTTCCTTTTCGAAGCATGAGTTTTAGCCTATATCTTATTTTCTATATTTATGTTGCCCCGTAAATCTGCTACTCTAGGCCTCAACTAGATCTTTAGGCCATGAACTTCCTTTCAATTTTGGTTACTCGGTTTTTATAATTAGAGTAATCTTTATGAACTCGTATTTAACCCCCGCCTACTCATATATCTTCATATTTCACCACCAGCCGAGGGTCACCACGTTTGGCTCGATTGCACGGAGATGACCGAAATGACCCCTCCTTGCTTTGGGAACGAGCCCACCACCACTGCGACAAGGGTAGGAGCTAGTTGGTTATGCCGACGTGCCGGTTTCTAGTGGTTTTTTTCAAGTGGCCATGGAAAGTCCCGCGTCAGTAGGGAGGGACTATCAACGAGAAATGGTCTAAATTCAAACCGAGCTACAGAAACATCACATGACCTCGCAGATGAGGTGTTAAGTGTATCGATTCATATTTGGTGTGAACGAGTGTGTATGCATATCTACTAGTGTTCCCAATTCTTTTAGCACTGATGTGATTGAAAAGTATTTAAACAAGTGTGAGTTCATTGCACTTTAAGGTTGAAAGATAAATGACACCATATCGTTTGTCATTTGCTGTTCGATCGAGCAACCATGCAGATCGACGGCCGAGATGAATTCGTTAGACATGAGTGGTACCAACTTGGCCCACACTATCGTGTTCTATAATCTTCACCATCGTTCACGGATCGGACGGATGGGAACAACCAATAAGGACATGTAACTATACCGTCGGGGCACTACACGTCGACATGGAGCGTGAGGGACTAAAGCGGAAATTTACAGGGAGATCTAGCCGAATAACATTGGCCGTTTGATGGACGGGTTAGCAGATCTCCGCCGTCGCTTCGGGCCGGAAGCCCTCGTTGAGAAGAGCCGCCATCACCCACAGCTTCACCGTCCGCTCGCTGATCATCCCGTCATCGCTTGATTCACTGACCTGCACACATTTGCACGCGTACGGATGAGTACAATTCGCACAGAAAACAGTAAATTTTGTCAAACAAATCCATGTGCGTGTTGGGAGTTAATTGGTGGATACCTTGAGCGTGAGAGTTGACACGACGCGGTCCGACTCGCAGCCGATGGTGGAGCTCTCGACCCGGAAGCAGTCCAGGGACTCCACGGCCGCGCAGAGCGGCGCCGCCACGCCGCCGGCACGCTGCTCGCACTCCACCGTCACGAAGAACCGGCCCTCGCCGACCTGAGTCGCGCCGACGTGCGTCACCCTCGCACCGCCGCCTCCTCCCCCTCCTCTCGAGCTGCTCCCCTCGTCGTCCTTGTCGCCTTTGCGGCCGTGCTGACCCTGGCGTCGGCCGGCGACGAGGCGGTCCTTCTGCTGCTGTTGCTGCTGCCGTCGCCCGGGCATCCCTGGCCGCGCCTCGAGCGTGGCCACGTCCTCCTTGAGCTTCCTTGCGTGCGACTGCAGGTTCCTGACGTACTCCACCGCGTCGGCGATGATGGAAGCCTTGTCCATCTGCACGTCGTAATTCAGAGACGACAGTAAGATCATCGATGCAAGAAAATTCAGATACTCGTCTCTGTTTGTGCGTGTGCCTTGATCGATCGCGGCAAGAGATGGAGGATACTGCAAATTACCTTTGTGATGTTTGGGACGAGGGACCTGAGCTCGTAGAGCTTCTCCTTCATCCGGAACCTCCTCTTCCGCTCCGACACGATCGTCTTGGACCGATCCCTCCTCTTCCTCGTCCCCGACAGGTCGCTGTCGTCGCGGCTGCGCTCGCAGCCCGCGCCTTGCTCCCCCGAGCCCTCAGGGCTGAGCAAGTCGTCGTAGCTGCACGGCTGGTCGTCCGGCGAGCCGCCGTCACATTCCTGCTGCCATGCCTGGTCATCACCCAACATGTCGTCCACGACGACATCGTTGTCCCCGGTGCCGCCGCCTCCGCCAAACAGCTCGTCGCCGAGCTGCATCAGGTCCTCTATCCAGGCGCTATCGTCGACACCCGCCGCCACCGCAACCACCGATGCGACCGGCTCCACGAATCCATCGTCGACGTCGTGGTGGAAACGCAGCGGGTCAACGATGTCGAAGAACCCGGGGCTGAGCATGAGGTGCTCTGGTTGTGGCGACAAATGCAGCAGCCGCTGGTGGTGCTCCATTATCGATTCGGTAATCGACACTGTATTACGGTGGTGGTGGTTGTCTCAAAAGTGATTGAGGCACAGGCAGTAGCTCCACTGGGTGCCGCGCTTTTTATATACCTCTCGCGACTTCCGGACATGGAAGGAATCTGATTTGGATTCGTACCTTGTGCTTTACGGGAGGAATTAACAGTGGGGAAGAAGATGAATGGTGATTGGAGGGGATTATTAGATTACTGAACTGTTTAATAAATTATACCGTGCGCGGCCAGTGGTTTGACACGAAGCCAACTGTATATAGCCAAACAAATTGGTGTTGGTTAGTCTAGTTAAGTGGCATGAACTGAGCACCTCGATCGATTAGGTTCACATTGATTAGGACCAGAGTTGTGATTTCTTGGTTAACTGCTAGTAGTGCATGGGGAATCGACACTAGACCTCTGCCTAGGTTTATCAGAACTAGGGGACTAAGCGCGGGCTCCGCCGCGCCCGTGGACTCGAAAGAATTTTATTTTTTTGGAGGGATTAATTTTGAAATTTGGATTGGAAAGCTGCGATATGTTTTTTTCTTCTTCTTAATTTCCGTCGGAATTTGTCGTGTGCAGTATTTTGAAATACTTGGCAAATTTGTCACATATGGTTGCATTTTAAATAAATTTATAAGGTAACTCTATAGACCTGGTTGCTTAAATGTGTTGCTTTTTTTAACAATTGTGAATGCTTAAATGTGTTGCTCTTGGTTTAACTTCATAATGAAGGTAAATGCAATTTGTAAGATATATTTTAGAATGTTTTTAATTCTGTAACAATTTTACAATTCGCATGTATTGTTTTTTCTTTGTGAGAATTGTGATACTAATATTTAATCGTAGAAAGAGCAATTTGTTATATCGAGTATTTTTATGTATTTTTAAAATTAGGATGATTGCATACTTTTTAAATATAACATAAAATTTATGTGAAGGTCATAATTAGAGTGAATGCAATTTTTTAGATATATTTTAGAGTGTTTTTAATTTTCTAGGAATTTAAAATGTTTGAATGTGTTGCATTTTTTTAACGTCTACTTCAAATGTGTTAGTTTTTTTTGAAGGCTGTGTGAGATAATACGTGAAGTATTTATATTTTAGATTTTTTTTTACCTAATTGAGTTTTAGAAATGTGCTGCATGTATTTTATTTTTTTGGTGAGAAATATGATATATTTTATCGTAGAAGAAGCAATTTGTCATATTGATTATTTTCATATATTTAGAAAATTGGGATGTCTGGATATATTTGAAGTATATCATAACCATTTGTTTTGACTACATAGTTAGGGTTAATGCATTTTATCAGTTATATTTTAGAGTGCTTTAAATTTTCTAGCAATTCGGAATGTTCAAATGTGTTGCATTTCTTTGAACATTTATTTCGAATGTGTTTTTATTTAAAGGGGAACACTGTGAAATAGGTAGTATTTTTTTTGAGTGCCTTTATATGATATACGGGACCGTCAAATGTTTAGAAAATCGAAATGGTTATATATGTTTGTATTTTACTGGAATATTTGTTTGAGTTTTATAATTAGAGGACGTATAGTATAACTTTTGTGTGGTAAGTTTGAGAATTTGTTAAAGCTAGGAAATTTTGTCATATTGTTTGCATTATTTTGGGATGTAGATTTGAAGATTTCGTTTTTTTGTTTGATTCCTATTTTTTTTGTATAGTTGTTATTTTGAATTGCATGTTGGAAGATATGTATGGTATGTGTATTATTTATTTTTATTTGAATATCAGTATTTTTTGTAATTGCTATTTGTTAATTTCAATATTTTATGTATAATTGTTTATGTATTGTTTGTATAAAGTATTTTAAAATTGTGATTGTTTCTCCCATAAAATATAGTTCCATGCTGTTGTATTTTTTTTTTGCCATCGTAATCAAAGGGAATGTATTATTGTGAGAATTTTTAAAATGTATTCTATAATTAAGGGAATTTGAATTTTTATTTACTATAAATATTTGTAACAAATCGTGTGTCCAAATTGTTTTGAACTTATAGAAAATGCGTAACATTTTATTGGGGGGGGGGGGGGGGGAGGGGTGATATTTGTTGTTTAAAAATTGAACAAATATTGTTTAGAATCTATTTTGAAACTAATTGGAACCTGTGGTTATTTTTTTTTGGAGGAAGAATTATTCAGGGTATTTTTTTTGGTTGCATTTTAGTTTTATGCAAGGTTTGCATAGTTCTAATTATTAAATTAAAGTTCTTAGTTATTGTTGAGTTTTTGAAATTCATGTTGGAATGTAGGTAGGAAATGAATATTTTGGAAAGAATTTTTTTCGTGGGAAATAATTTTGTTGTGATTTTTTTTTACATATAGGGTGCATTGTGTGTTTCATAAATTTGAAGAATTTGATTTTGTGAACTATTGAATTTTATATTAGAACTTACCAAAAATAATTTGTTTTGTTTGTTTATGAATTATTATAATTTGTATGTATGTTTTGCATTATTATAATCAATAAGTTTAAAGTTTTTAACACTTCTATTTTTTCGAAATCTATTAAGGGGGACTTATGTATTATTTGAATTTTCTAAGATTGGAAATAATTTTTGAAATTTCCGAAAGTGCTTGAAATGTTGTTTTTTTAAGATATTGCTTTGAATTGATTTGAAGATGTTTTTGATTTTTTTTGAATTATTTGAATTATAAAAAAAAGGAAGGGTATAATTATGGCATTAAAAGAAAGGTTGCATTTTTATGAAAATTTTGGTATATTATTCTTATTTTTATGATTTTAAATGAATAAGTTATGATTTATCAAATTTTAAACAAATTTGGGTTTTTTTTTAAAAAAACTGACAGGGTGGACCCACTGTGACGTCGTGCTGACGTTACAGTGGGGAACCCTAGCTCCACTCGCCCGCGGCGGCGGTAGGCTCACCGGCGGCGCGCCGATGCGCTCCGGCACGCGCGCGTGGGCGCGTCGGACGCGGCCCGTCGCGGCGCACCTGGAGGTGGCGGCGCCGCCCGCGAATGGTCGCCAGAGCGGCCAGGACGGCGCGCGGACGCGTCGGACGACGGCGACCGCGGCGCGTCGATTCCGGCGCAGCGGCGGGCTCCCGGCACGGCGCGCTTCGCGACGTGGTGGAGAGCGGCGCGGCGCACCTCCCCGTATCCTTAGATTTGGACGGGGATGGCCGGAGCAGCGGCGTGGCGCGGCGGCCGGCGGCGGCGACCGCGGCGTCGCGCGAGCGAGAGGGGAGCTCGGTGGTTGTTTTGCAAAGAAGCCCCTGGCTTTTAGAAGAATTAGAGAAAGACTCTCCCGAAGTGGAACCCGTCGAATCCATGCGAATATTGGAAAGCGGGCGGGCTTTTTTGCAAAAAAAGGGAGACCGGGTGGGCGACCGGCTGACCGCCGCGCGACCGGCTGGCGACCGGCTGACGTGGCGTGCTATGATTGGCCAAAATTCGCTATGAACAGTGGAGCGCGGGTTTGGGGGCGACGTGGGTGAATCCCGGCCGTCCGTCGCGTGGATCGGACGGCCGTGGATCGCCGGCGACGTGGAGGGCTGGAGAGGCTACGGTTTCTTCGAGCTTTTGTATATAGTAGAATGACCACTTGGAAATATTTATTCTTGAGTGAAGTTGTACCTAGTAGGTAGCTTCTGTAAACTTGAATAAGTGTGCCACTCGATTGGTTCACCGAATTATAACTTTAGGAATTGCAGGTGTGTCTAGCATCAACCTTATGGGAACATGTTATCAAAAAAAAAAACCTTATGGGAACATGACAGTCTTATTGAAGCATTAAAGATTGGTCAAATGAAATGGTATTTATCCGATTGAAAATCATTTGAAAACATGACAAGTAGTGCATAGTCACATACGAGAAGAATAAAAACTGCATACTGAGGACCACCTGTGCAGAACGGCATGCACCATGTTTCCTTTTCGAGACAGAAACGCCTTGTGTTCTTCAACATGAGTGGCTAAGAACATGTTGGACTTCTGTTGTCAGACAGTCAGAGTCATACAAGTTCGTGTCCCCGGTGTACCATCAAATTTGAGGATAGAGACAAACCCCTGCTTTCTGTGTGATCTTGTCTTTTTTTTTTTTTTTGAAATTCTGCGTGATCTTGCCAGCATGCTGGAGTTGCAGTTTCAACTTAAGGGTAATTACCTAGTATCACAGTAAATTTGGATGGGTTTCCCTTTTTCCCTCTTTAATTAAAATCAAGGCTGTTACTTTTCACGTTGAAGATTGACCAGAGTAAATTGCGTGGAAATCCTGCAAACTTTTCTCCTGGTTCTCACTTTAGGCCATCGATTCTTGAAAGTTCAGTTTTACCTCAGGGGGAAGTTAGAACTAACTGCATCCCGACATGTGGTGAACAGATAAGATTGTGTGGAATCCACCACCATGAGGATATGCTCAAATTCGGTTCTGGCTCATTGCTTTGCTGAGTGCTCGCGCCAAAGGCCCGTCAGAATTCAGAAGTGGTTGCCACTGCGACACTCGAGCAGCTCCGGTCGGAGAATCCATCGGATGGATGAACCGGCTGCGAAATTCACCTGTTTTTTCATCGCCCGCTTGTTGGATCATCCATTCTGGGCGGTCCCACGGGTTGAGTTCAAACCAGCTTTGAGTACCCCCTAGTCTTTTGTATGCTGACGAAAGATGAAGAAAGTTTGATTGGAACACACAAGAAGACACAAACGTGGGCACACACGCAATTACTCCCTCCATTTTGTTTTTAAATGAGTGAATCAACACACTAAAGTATATTTTGGTACGGAGTGGGTAGTCAAGCGGAAACTATATCCTTAATTAGCGTGAAAATCCATGTAAACCATGTGGAGTTTGAAAAAAAAAGTGAATTCCAGATTTACCTCGCAAATTGTACATCTGTGACATATATTTAGTGAAAGTTACTCTATGTTACCCCGGTTAGCGAAACTTGTTCCGATCATGCCTCTTTTAAGCATTTTCCTGCATTCTGATAGGTGTGAGGGCAACCAGCTTGCCAGGGTGACGGGTGCGCTCGATCAAAACATACCTCGAAGACGTACCCCTCTTGATACTTCTGACACGACAAAAGACGATATTTCTGTGAGACAGATAATGCCCTTTCATGGAATCTAGTGATGGGGACGTTGTCCACGTGGGACCTCATGTTGGCATGCGATGACACACTACAACGTATGGACCTTGACGCCGCACAACATAGAGACTTAACGATGAGTTTACAACTTTTTTTCGAGAGAGGAGCGGCCCCCAATTTTCGTTGCAGCGAAAATTGATAATACTGAGTTTTTCTCACACCTAGGCTAACATGTGCTCAGTACACCAACCTAGATCCAACAAATTCTCAACACAGCAAGTACAAAACAGGAAGACACTACCACATATCTCAAACTATCCAAGATACTCAGTTTACCAAAAAGAAAAAAAGGCGCTCAATGCAACGAAACTTCAGCACACATGTTGCACAAGAATCAAACTATCGAAGATACTCAAGTCTACTGAAACACCACCATATAGGAAA
The DNA here is from genome assembly GCA_947311845.1 of Poa pratensis. Classification (NCBI taxonomy): domain Eukaryota; kingdom Viridiplantae; phylum Streptophyta; class Magnoliopsida; order Poales; family Poaceae; genus Poa; species Poa pratensis. Next base: position 65,253,024 of record CAMZMU010000128.1, on the reverse strand, counting down.
CTTTTATGCAATACATCAGGAACGAGTTAACCGAAGCAGTAGCGGCCCCCAACCTCGTCTTTGGACTCCGGTGGAAGAACTCAGTTGCCACCCAAATTAGAAGGTTTGCTCTTCCGGGTTGCTGAGACTTTGTAGGGCTTTAGGTATGGGTTTAGGACTTAAGTATGTAGTGTTTGGTGTTGTGAATTTTCTTGCATATAAGTGAGTCCACGACTCTTGTACGACACGTTCACACCCTAATAATTGTGATATTTAGGTTTTAACTATAGCTCTTCATGCTGCATTTGGTTGTCACAATCATAAGGTCTTGCACCGCCACAAGCTGTTGTTATAGGACATCAACTATCATGTGTAGATATCTGATGAGCTATCGACTGAATCCATGAGAAGTACACTCTGAGTTGTACACCGAGTCAGCGAGACACATTACTGTCCTGGCAAGTGGGTTCCACTTATTAGAATTTGAAAATTCTTAAAAGAGGTAAAAACGGGCACAGAGTAGTTAAATGGGGGGTAACCTAAAATATTTTGATCGATCTCACAAATGTAAAAGTGGAGAGTAAGAGGTGAAATTCTCTCTTAAAAAATGTTTAAAAAGTATCATGTCTTGATACATGAATATTTTAGAGTTCAAAATTTGTCCGCTGTTGTTCATTCATATTTTCTCCTTTCTGCATCTCACAAATAAGATATTGTGGGTATTCGGGGTGAAAGTGCATGTGAGCTTTGACCTCTTCATTGGTGCTAACGGATTGTTACCGGCACGGGTAGTACACCGCCCATCACTAGTGTTGACGACTCCACTGAGAGGGGAGGGCAAGTGTGTTGGCATATTTGTGAGGACCAACCGCTAGTAGTGTGTCGGCCAAAGGCTGGCAAACCCTCACACTAATGATGGGCGACACTCATGCCGTTAGTGGTGCTATCACAGGACTCTCATCAAGGAGTAACCACTGATTACCCTTATCTTGCATGTATCATCTGCAATATCACAAATCCAAATTGAGTGGAACAATTTCATGACTCTAGTCAGAAGGATTCTTACAGTTCTGATCCTACGATTTTTATAGTTATGATCAAAAGTTTTAAATAGCAGACTATGCCATTTGGCGGCGGCTCGTTTAGAAACTAATACGAAAAGCTATAGGAGAGCTATAACGAAACTAAGCCCCTTTAGCGTTTTTCTCAAGTCATGAATTTTTTTTAAAAATAAACATACAAATCAAGCATCATATAATATATATATATATATATAGCACATATACTTGAAATACACACATTCAGACCTAAAAACTCGAGCATTGATCAGGCATCATGCTTAGATGGCTGACTTTATGAAACTCAGTTGAATCCCTCCTCTAGCTGCAGCATTTTGGTGAGCTAAATGCCTCCTAATTTGGCGCTATAGCGGGATTTAGTGAGTTATTAGCTTTATTTTCATTTTACCGCTAAAATTGCATAGCTTTAGCGTGAGGGAACCTAAAAAACTATAGAGACGCAATAGTGGAGCTATAGCAAGCTACTTAAAACATTGGTTATGATCCAACAATTGTTACAATTATGATTGTATGATTTGTGATCCTATTATAGAGGTTCCGATCTGATTCAAAATCGCAATTCTTGACAATTAACCTTGATTGGTACAACCTAATGAGTGAATAGCATGCTATCTGAACATGCACATGCTGTTCTTTTAGTTATCACTAATTTTCTAGGTGTACCTCTCATAGTAGTAGGCATCGATGGATGTGGCATAACATTTTGTAGCGAGAAATAGGAGAGAGAATATAGAGCACATCCAGGTGGACGGGAGATGAAGCATTTGATGGGAGGTGGGAGGAGATACACAACCCCATCAGCTGCAATAAATTTGAGGATAGTTTCAACCAGCAGATATGCGGCGAAAATAAATACAATCACATACTACACAAGTGACATAAGAAATTACGGCTAAAACCTTCTCAAACGTGAGGAGAAAAACTATGGTTGTGGCCCAATCGGTTCACAAAAGTTTTACGATGAATAATTTGGTTACAAATTCTCTGGAACCTCTAGAGAGTACAACACACTGTTTTGTTGCCAACCGGTAACAATAACAAGAATCACAAGAGGCGAGATCACAGGAAAGCAGAGATATCACATTTGCTGTCTTCTTCGGTAATTAGTGAATTGCTTTTAAATTATAGATCCAAGTTACACAAAACTTGGTAGATAACCAACAAATTTGAGCTCAATCGGACAATATTTGCCTGCCCAAACTGTTGGCCTACTTAAACTGCTCTATGTTGGAACTGCAGTAGTCCGAACTGACAAAACCGTTCTGAAATCTAATGTTCCACTGACCCTAATTTCAAACCAGCTGCTCAAAGTAACGAACAAGATTACCAACTTTGGAGACAATCCAACCACATTTGAGTCTCGAAACACCATCTTGAAGACATACCGATCAGGACCAACCAATTTGGACATAAATCACCTCTTATTTTTCTTCATCTCTTCTCACTTTGTTGCGGTGTTTTTGTGTGTTCTCTCACCCTCTCTCACAGCGGCCGCATCCTGGCCACACTCACTTGCTTGCCTACACAACTACCAAGGTGGTAGGGTTTTCACCCAAACTCCTATCTCAAGGAGACAGAACAGCCGTTGGATGCAAACCGCGACCAACAATTCACACTTGTTAACCTTTTTTGTGTTAAAGTTGGGCTACCAACACACTTCCATTCCTTGTGCAGGGACATGGCTCAAGAAGATCTATACCGTACTAAAAAAAATGGGATAAACAACACTTTACACACTTGTTACGTTATAATGTACTACTTGAACCATGTGAGGTTTCTTCTGGTACTAAATTTTGACCGTAACCGGCAGGAGCTCTACCATTGCATTCTTCTGGTACTAAATAAAGTGTGTTTTACGGTGTTTGAGTGAAGAGCGACAAAGAAAGACAAAGGTGTCGCCTTCACGCGCTTGCCACGAGCCTGTCAAATATCTGAAACTGTCGACTGCATGCGCGCAGGACCGCAGATACACGATCGAACTGAACTCCCAGCTCCGCTAAGTAACTGCTTGATGCCGACATTGCAGACGACTTGCGTTCTGTCGTTTCCATGGATCTTGGTCGAGCACGCATGAAAGCTGCCCAAAAAACACCTCGCTGTCCTTCGTCCTCCCTTTCACCCAGATAGATAGATGTAACCTTCACCTCGCCAGCGAGTAAACTACTCGGTGAAAGATAATATACCTTACGCCATGGGAGCCCAAGTGGCAGCTAGCTCACGCGGCCGCGTAGTCGCGCCCGCCTCCGGCCGCCGGTGCGCCGGAGCGTGCCGTGCCCGTGGCCAGGGCGCACGGCCACGGGCGGGAACGTGACGGCTTAATCAACTCCGGGAAAACATATCCCCGGACGCGATGCTGGCGTCGTGCGTTCGGTACACCGCCCTTTGCGCCTTACCTGTTCCTATATCTTACATTTTCCTCAGTTAATTTAATCCGGAGATGCTGCTCTGATTTTTTTTTTTTTTTTTTTGAACAGGGATAGACCCCGAAGGGTCTGGATACTGCATTATATAGTCAACAGTGCCGTACAATTTACATAGAGGACCTTACATGAAAACCAAATTAAAAAGAAGTCCTCTACTTTCTCACAAAACACCCTGAACGGAGAAAGAGGAACGCAATTGAGTCCATCGTCTTCTCCGCTTGCACTGAAGAACGGCGAGCTCAGGCGATAGCCCCCCACACCGGAGCCGGGGACGAAACCACTTGGCTCAGGATGGGAGTGAAATGCCACCGCCTCAACTCGAAAGGGCCTCCGAGAGAGGTTGACAAGAGCCCGTCGCAACGGCGGCGACCAGGCTTGGAGCTGCTGCCCGCCAGCACCTTGAGTCGATAGCCATCCACCGGCCACCGATGATCTTCTCCAACGCGCAGTACCACAAAACTCCCGACCCCCTCCAGCAAGCAAATCCATCGCTGCAGCACACCTCTCACCCTCGCCACCACGGCCGGCCAAGAGAGGAAGAAGAGCACTAGAGATCATACCGAAGGAGGCATATGGGCGCTTATTGAACCGAGCTGTCGCCCAGCACCAAAACTTCGTCTTCCTCCACGGAAGCGCCATCAAGATGCAGGACCACCGCTTCCCAGCACCGCACCAAAGCACTGTGGAAGCACTCGCCAGGTCTCGTTGCTCAGCGCCCCGCCGGAGCACCAAGACCACCGAGACAAGAAAAGCGGGGAAGACGGCCTTATTATCAGAGATGCTCCGTCTCAGCTCCACCGCTTGCAGCTGCTCGCGCCACCAGAGCAGTACAGCGACGAACACCAGAACGGAGGCTCGCCAGATCCGGCCGATGGGAGCCGGCGACCTACTCCAAGACGCCACGTAGGACAACAAGAAAAACAAGGAAAAACTAAACCTAACTACACAGATCCGGCCTCCCCTAATCCATCCCCACCGAACGGCATCGCCGCCGTGGAGAGGAAGAGGGAGAGCCGGCAAGCTGGGGTCGACTCTCAAGGGAGAAGGAGAAGTGAGGAGGAGGAAAGGGGAAAGAAGAGGAGACGGGCCGATGCTGCTCTGATTTGAGTATGCCTTGTAGCTCCGCCGAGTGGAGCTAGAAAATTGTATATGGACCCAATCATCACGCCATGACATGGACTGCTTTTCTTTCTCTTTTTTCGTCTCTTGTCATTTTTATGCCCTTTTTGTTTACAGCGGAAGGAGTGGCAGTGCTTCTTTAGGAACACAGTTTGTGAAGGCTTTCTTCTCTTGCTTGTGATGGCTCCTGGTGGAACTTCTTCTGCTTGTCTCTTTCCACAAACCAAATGGTTAACCAGATGAGATCATGCATCCACTTTTTTGTTGTTAAAAGTGGGCACTTCAACTACTCGTACCACAGGATATTATTCTGGGACTTTTGTTGTTTTTGAACTCAGTAATGATTCGGTGATTCCAACACCATTGCATAGTTTGTTCAGTGCTAACCCATATCACACCTAAATTGCTTCCTGAGATGCCATCTCCTGAAAGTGGGTTTGAATCTGGAGAATGCCGGTCTAGCTCGGCAGATGCCATTCACTTTCAAACTTGCTTTCCCATATATATTTTTAAAATTTTTTTTGCTTTCCCATATCACACCTAAATTTCCATCTCCTGTAAGTGGTTTGAATCTGGAGAATACCGGTCTAGCTTGGCGTATGCCATTCAGTTTCGAAATTCCTTTCTCCGTCCAAGATGAGACAAGATATTGGCGGAGATGCTGCAATGCATACTCTTCTCATGTCTTGTGCTTCAAAACAGGATTTTGACCACCGACATACTGGCTTCCAAAGGACTGGCTTCATGGTTCAAAACATAAAAAGGAATGGCTTACGCGGGGGCTTCCAAGAATCAAACAATGCATTTCATATTAATGAAAGAATGTGAACATAGCAAGTTCTAACAAAGATGCCTAGATTTCTATTCCGAAGGGTAGAAATTGTATACATTTTATTTTATATTTAAGTCATGTTCGGTTCAAGCCAGTTTGAGTCGTTCGTTGAGATGAGCCAAACCTAAATGGTTGGAAACAAATTCACGTCAAACTTGGCCAAAGTTTGTACAAAAACTTGAAAATAAGTGATGGAAAGTGGCCTACCCATATTACACCCCTAATTTTTAAGGGAAAATGTCATCGAAATTTCCAAGAGTAATATCTCATTTTCTTTCATATAGTTTTAAAACTATGTGAAGTTCAATTTTCTTTCTTCAAATTTGCGTGAATTTGAAAAATAAATCAGAACTCCTAAATGACTTGGCAAAATGACCTTAAGATTTCCCCCAGTACGGGTATCCAGTTTTATTGACAAGATTAATATTTCAACTTTTTCTACGCAACACTATATTTTGCCACATCTTGCTAAACACTTTTTTGGCTCACACAGCTGGATCAAGCTGATGTCAAACCAAGGCATCATGATCAATGACAGATGGGTTCCTTGGTCAGATTTTCAATCGATTAGCTAATCATCGTAGTTACAAATGTTTTCTTGCTCATTAGCCCTAGGATATGGGTTATGTATAGTTAAAATCCCCTAAAGTTGTGGGTTCGTTTGGGAACTACATTATTTTGAAGTATATTTATAATACTTCAGTTTTTAAATATACTTCAGTATTTCAAGAAACTGCACTAATTTTGCAGTATGGAAAAAAGAGGTCTGGACCTCTTTTTCCAAAACTGAAGTATTTGTTGCCCAGTCATGTAAATACTTCTTAGAATACTTCGGCTTTAGAAAAACTTTGTTGCCAAACTAGGTAGTCTTTTTTGTTACTCCATTCCGTAAAAGTCAGTTTTGGTGCAACTGACTCTAATATAAAATCAAAATCACAAGCAAGTAACATAAAATAAGTACTAATAGAGTAAATAGTTGCTAGAACCATTGTATTAATCAATCAAAATAAACCACAACACCAAGCAGGATTTAGCTGAAATGCCAAGCGCTAACTGGCGATGACTCGACCCTATTGGATATGTCCTTAAAAGAATCTTGGCGGCCACTTCTGCGCACAAATTGTCTAAGGACCTGAACATATAGTAGGACGACACAAACTGGTCTGAACCACTAGATCTAGATGGACACTGACTCAGCGTTACAAATTTAATAGTATCATCAGCATTTATATGTACCCTTGACGGTAGCGTCCTACCGAACTTGATAAGAAGCTAATATCCTCCTAATCTTCTAGCTTTTGGAGGAAAGAATTGTTCATTTTGGCAACAGGTCTCATATTGCAGACGCTTGTACAGAATTGATGTACATCCCGCATCAAACTTAGGACTACCCATGAAGTTACGACAAACTGGCTATGTTTGGAACAGCTTATATTATCATCTTCTGAAATGCTACAGATCAGTTTCCCAGAGAGATTATTGTGCAGTAATGGGTCTCAGCTTATCTAGAATCTTGCTAAATTCATAGGAACACCTGCTCCGGATGCCTGCAAGTGCAAGCAATGCTGTGCAATATCGAACAGGTCTTATCTCTTGGCCACTGCACGGCTGAGAAAAAAGAATGCGCAAGATTCCCTGGGTGGTTGTCATGTATTTTGTATTACTTGAAGTACAAACTAACTTCTGACCAAACTAGTGGTGATGATAATCAAGTCTGCAGTATGTTTAGTCGGGGATTTGTCTCATCTTGGTTGCATGTCAAGATAATGCCTTCCATTTGATTCCTGATGTTGTCAAATACTATTAGAAATGGTCAGACTAATGATCATATACATACAAAACATTTGTACCAACTCGAGCCCTGCATCACTTTTCTCGATTTGAGCCACGTATAATCTTTCTACATATGATAAACGATTGGTCAAAATGGTCAAAATAAAGACGACGCAAACCTGGTGATATATTGTTCTTACCAACCAAACCACAGGTCGTTAAAAGGGGTAACTGACGTTGATCTCTCTGAAGTCTGACCGTTATATCATTGGACAGCTGCAATTCCTTTTTCTGGTAACTCTAGCTGAGGCCTATAGTATAGGCATCCAGGACTCCTGAATCCTGCCTTCTGTGTTTCTCATGTCACTCTTGACTTATTTGCCTATTTTTTCGATATAACTCAAAGGACCTTTTGTGTTTCATTTCATTCAAAAGATGGAGTTTCGGGTTACAATCCTCCTTGGAGGCAGGGTACAGAGCAAAAGAAAACCATCAGGGAACGTCCCAGGTTGGTGGCAAGATGACTCGCAAGTCCGTGGCACCAGCTCTAGCCGGCTCATAGAGCAGCCTCGTCTTTGATCCTGGCGACCAAGGCGCTAAACCATGGGCAGTCTCCGTCAAAGATGCAGCTATTGCGGCTTCGGGGTGTTCTGTCTAGCAGAATGCCACCAATCGACAAGTGAAGCCTCCTTGTTGGGCGACAGGTCAATCTCGGCCAAACAAGGACCTTTGGATAATAACAAGTTAATGTTGTAATCACAAGAAGGCAAAGTATGTGCCGCTCTTATATTCTGCTCTGCGTGACTGCGTCCCCAGCCATGAATAGCCTGTCCTAATGGACGTTTGGTTTGCATAATCCAACATTCTTCCTCTTATCTTATAATCCTCTCGGTCTAAATACTCTTCAGACACATCACTGGGTGTTTAGGTTCTCTAGTTTTGGAAACAACTCAAACAATCGCAATGGTGAAACAAGCTCAGACACTTAGTATGTGAAAATACCAACTTGATAATTCTACATCACTGTTGGTCCAAGGTCCACTGAGCCGAACAAGAAACAAGCGCAATGGTGGTAATTCAATTGATGCCTACAGGCTACACCGATACCTCATAAAAATTTGACTAAACACTTATACCTCAGAGAAGCTCAGAAAGCATTGCAAGAGATTGGGAAATTTTGCTTTTCTGCTTCGCTTACTTTCTTCTTCTTACTGTTCTGTCATACTGAAACAAGTAGTGACCGTCACCATCTGGAGCGCATTGCTATAGTTCCTCCTTGTCTACACATTTCTATTTGCAAAACTTTACTTAGTAGAGTTAAGGACGCCGCGGTAGAAAGCCAGCTATGTACATCATCCATAGTTTGCTTGTTGACACTGTTTAGAGTTGGTTAGATCAGGTAACAATCGGCTTCACCGTTTACCAGCACGTCGGCTCACACCAAACTGATAGTCATCGTCAGGGTCATCCATTTCAGCATCAATATCATCAAGAAGCGATTGGTTCATCTTCTTCCTGGATACCCTCCTGTGCTTTTTGAGTTGAAGGCGAGGCTCAGCTTGCTTCACACCCATGGTACCTGTTTTGTATCTGCAGCAATATGGGTATGTTTCCGAGAGCAGCGTTTTGGCTCCCGGGAGCATATGCTCCCGGTATTTTCGACAAAATTTAGCAAATTGAAAACTTATCTAAAAATTCCGAAATAAATCATGCATGTACCTGACCATGTTGTGCACCACCATGATTTTTTTCGCGCCGAAATGACATCGTATGCGACCTGTACAAAATGACAAATTTCCTGTCAGAAAATTCAAATTTTGAATCTCAAATCTGACAGGAAATTTGTCATTTTTGTACAGGTCGCATACGATGTCATTTCGGCGCAAAAAAAATCATGGTGGTGCGCAACATGGTCAGGTACATGCATGATATTTTTCACAATTTTTCGATAAGTTTTCAATTTGCTAAATTTTGTCGAAAATACCGGGAGCATATGCTCCCGGGAGCCAAAGCGAATTTCTGTATGTTTCCGCTGTTAGCACACATACAATTTAGCATCCACCAAGAGTAGGAACTTCTTTGAGCGGGAAACGGTTCTTAAAGACAATCTGTCAACATGATGTTGTATAGTACATCAACGTATATGTCTAAAATAAACATAAGTTGATGAAAAAAGACCACCCATACCCTTATGAATTGGCATTGTACAGTTACTTAACCTTTTCCAAAGCATTAAGTAGGGTAGAGGGTGAAAACGTTCCATTAACTAGTCTTGATTCCCTCAATGGATAGATATATTAAAACGAAGTGTTCCGAGGCTTGGGACAGTTGTACTGAAACAGATGGAGTAGTGTATATGGAGCCTAAGCATATTAACCGATCACATCACTGAAAGACTGAAAGACCATCACATGTTAATCATATCTTGTTGGACTGTACATGGGCTGTGTTCTCTACTGCAGCCTATCTACCTATTCTGGCCCATGTGGCCCATTAACTCAAGTGACCCAGAGAGGTATATAAGTGAAGCTGGCTGCCTGGAAACCCTAAGACTCAAGACACACACTGTGTGGCTGCTGCTCCTAGGTTAGCTACTCTCAACCTCTATATGGTATCAGAGCCACCGGCGACGGTGGTGGCGGCGCCGGCGACAACCCGGGCGGAGATGAGCGTGCTGCTGTGGTAGATCTGAAGGAGGCTGAAGGCAGTGGTGCTCGTGGGAAGTTCTGCTGTTGAGAGTGAAGATGGGGGACGTGACGAAGGTGCTTGAGCAGCTAGTTAACCTGCTAGTTGCAAAGAAGGAAGATGAGGCTTCTTCTGAGGAAGGTAGGCAGGCAAACCCACGGGGGGAGGTGCAGTATAAGCTTGAACTCATGCCAAATGAGATCAAGCTGGAAGGGGTAGGAAATTACCTCAGTTGGTCCAGGAGAGGGATGTTGATTCTGAGGACGAAATCAATGGAAGGGTACGTGCTGGGAACGGTCAACGAGCCTGAAGACAAGATTGGGCAGGAATGGAGGAAGTGGAATGCTACAGATTCACTAGTCCTCACTTGGCTGTTGAATTCACTCACACCGGCTGTGGCTGCATCTGTGGAAGCTCTTGCCACATCAATGGAGGTATGGGATGCTCTGTCCAAGATGTACTCTGGCAAGGGAAACGTCATGCTGATTTCCCAGATTGAAGATACAATACATGATCTGAAACAAGATGACAAAACTCTGATGGCATATGTGGGAGAGCTGAAACATGCATGGGCAGATCTAGATCATCTTGCCCCCTTGGTGCTGCCTCATTCTGAGTGTGTGGCAGCAGCGAAGAAGTGGATTGAGGACAGACGGTGCTGAAATTCTTGAAGGGACTGAATCCTGCATTTGAGGGCAGAAGAGCTGCACTAATGCATCTTCCTCAACTGCCCACTTTGGAAGAAGCCATTGCAGCTATGGGACAGGAAGAAACGAGGCTGAAACAGGTTGAGAAAGGGGAGTGGTTTCTAAACCAGCTTACTATGTTTCTAATAGGCCAGACAACCGTGATTGTCACAATTGCGGAATTAGAGGACACATAAGTTACAACTGCACTGCTCCAAGACGTGGCCAAGGCAGGGGGTATAGCCGAGGAAGTTACAGGGGCACTAGAGGCAGGAATGCGGGGTACTCTAATTATCAAGGGAGTGCTCGTGCCAACATGTCAGTCATGGATGAAGGATCATCACAGGCTAGTTCAGGCCAGAATGAAATGAAGAAGGGGAATCAGGCAACAGATGCCAGCTTTGGACAATTTGCACACTTTGTCTACACCGATGAAGGTAAAACTGAAAGTGCAACTCTAGCTACACATAGATTAAATTCAGAATGGATACTAGACTCTGGGGCATCCAAACATGTTGCTGGTTGCATTGGAGAGTTCGAGTCATATAAGCAATTTCCTTCCATGCATCAAGAAACAATTCAAACTGCTGATGGTACAGCCCAGAAAATAGAAGGAACAGGAATAGTTCAATGTACACGAAATATTAAGCTATCATCAGTCTTGCATGTACCTGCATTCCCTGTGAATTTACTCTCTCTGAGTGCGCTGGTTGACCAGATAGACTGTCGGGTAATCGTTGACAGATACGTATTCTTTATACAGGAGAGGCTGAGTGGAAGGAAGATTGGCACAGGAACCAGGCGTAGAGGTCTTTGGTACATGGACCGTGATGAATCAGGCAAGCTTGGAGGTTCAGCTCTTGTTGCAGCGCTGGTGGGGCTGGTGGAGAAGGAGAAACTTGCTATGATTCATCATTGTAGAATGGGACATGTAGCTTTTGATAAAATGAGTAAAGCCTTTCCGGATGTAATGAGTGAAGTTGATAAGAACAACCTTAAGTGTGAAGCATGTGAGTATGCTAAACACACAAGAACCACCTATGTGAGTAAGGGGCTGAGAAATATATCCCCGTTTATGCTTGTGCATTCTGATGTGTGGACATGCCCCATTGCATCTATTAGTGGGATGAAGTATTTTGTGACATTTATTGATTGTTATTCTCGAATGACTTGGGTGTACCTCATGAAGCATAAGGATGAAGTGCTATCTTGTTTCCAGAATTTTTGTGCATATGTTAAAACTCAGTTCAAGGTGCAGGTTCAGATGCTCAGATCTGATAATGGAACAGAATACATCAATAAAGATTTGGGGGGTTCCTATCTGATCAGGGTATTCTACATCAGACATCATGTCCAGACACTCCACCTCAAAATGGAGTGGCAGAAAGGAAGAACCGCCACATTTTAGAAGTGGCTCGATCATTGATGTACACCATGAATGTCCCAAAATTTCTCTGGAGTGAGGCAGTGATGACAGCTACGTTTCTTATTAACCGCATGCCATCAAGAATACTAAATATGAAATCTCCTTGTGAATTGTTGCTAGGTGAGAACAAGTTTGTGGTTCCACCCAAAGTGTTCGGCTGCACTTGCTTTGTTCGTGATCATAGGCCCTCGGTGACAAAGCTTGACCCTCGGGCTGTTAAGTGCATCTTCATTGGCTATCCTGCTGGACAACGCGGATACAAATGCTGGAATCCTTCCGAGCGGCGTACATTTGTAAGTCTTGATGTTACTTTCTGGGAGTCTGAACCCTTTTATGGTGAGAAAACAGATTTGAGTTCTATCTTTGAAGGACTTGACCAGCCGACTAATCCTACTGGTCAAGAGGGGGAGAATGCAAGCAGAAGCAGCGATGGTGCCAGCAGCTCTGCTGGACAACAACATGAACAACTTATTGTTGGGTCCATACCACTTGTTATTCCAGACGAAGTAAGAAGTTGGCCAAAACCAAATGAAGAACATGCAACACGTGTGTACTCGCGACGTCCAAGGATAGAACCACAGGGGGAGCAAGAGAAACAATTACAGGGGGAGTCTCGTGTTGTTGAGCAACAACTACAGGGGGAGTCTCAGGTTGGTGAGGATGATTTACCAGAAGAAAATGTTGAGCCTGAGCCTGAGTTGACAGAAGAAAGTTCAGCTGGCACCACAGTGGCGTCACTGGATTTGCCTATTGCTTTGAGGAAAGGGAAACGTGCAGCTACGTTGACAAGAACTGATAGAGCAGGCTTGGCGCACAGCATCGATAATTACGTGTCATATGATGCTCTGTCTCCTTCATACAAGGCATTCGTTGCATCTCTCCAATCTGCTACAATTCCAAGAGATTGGAAGGCAGCCAAGCAGGATCAGAAGTGGTTTGCTGCTATGAAAGAAGAATTGGATGCACTGAGGAAGAACAAGACCTGGGAACTGACTAGTCTTCCTAAAGGAAAGAATGCAGTCAGCTGTAAATGGGTGTATACCGTGAAGCAAAGTCCTGAAGGGAAGATAGAAAGGTATAAAGCAAGATTGGTGGCTAGAGGATATAGTCAAACGTATGGGATTGACTATGATGAAACCTTTGCTCCTGTGGCAAAGATGAACACAGTAAGGGTCTTGATTTCATGTGCAGCAAACTTTGGATGGCCATTACATCAGCTGGATGTAAAAAATGCTTTCCTTCATGGAGATTTACAAGAAGAAGTTTACATGGAAATTCCTCCAGGCCTAGCTTCAGCTGAAACTGAAGGTAAAGTGTGCAGGTTAAAGAAGGCGCTCTATGGGTTAAAACAATCACCTAGAGCTTGGTTTGATCGATTTAGAAGAGCTGTGTGCGAGATGGGATATGGACAGTGTAATGGTGACCACACTGTATTCTATAGACATTCAACCGAGAAGATCACAATTCTAGCCGTCTATGTAGATGATATTATAATCACAGGAGATGATGCCGTGGAGATAACAAGGGTGAAGAGCTGTTTGAGCAAAGCCTTTGAAGTCAAAGATCTTGGACAGCTTAGATACTTTCTTGGAATAGAGGTGGCAAGGTCACGGAAGGGGATAGTCCTATCGCAGCGCAAATATATCTTGGATCTTCTCAATGATATGGGAATGATGGAATGTCGTGCCGCTCCAACACCCGTGGATCAAAACCAGAAAGTAACTGCTCAATCCGGTGAATTAGTGGACAAGGAAAGATATCAAAGGCTGGTGGGAAGGCTGCTGTACTTGTGTCACACAAGACCAGATATTGCATATGCAGTTGGCGTAGTAAGCAGATATATGCATGAACCAAGAGAAGGGCATATGGACGCTGTCCATCGAATCTTAAGATATTTAAAAGGAACTCCAGGGAAGGGATTATGGTTTCAAGCAAATGGGCATCTAACAGTTGATGGTTACAGTGATGCGGATTGGGCAAGTTGTCTGGATGATAGAAGATCAACCTCTGGTTACTGTGTTTTTGTTGGAGGAAACTTGATCGCATGGAGAAGTAAGAAACAAGGTAGTATCAAGATCAACTGCAGAAGCTGAATATAGAGCTTGTCTCTAGGATTAAGTGAGATGCTATGGGTAAGAAATCTTCTAAGTGAATTAAAGGTCCTAAAAGAAGGACAACTGAATGTTTGGTGTGACAACAAGTCTGCAATCTGCATTGCAAATAATCCAGTCCAGCATGACAGAACAAAGCACATTGAGATTGACAGATTCTTCATTAAAGAGAAGCTGATGCTGGAATTATCAAGATTGATCATGTGAGCACAGGGCAGCAAATTGCTGATTGTCTGACGAAAGGTTTGGCTCCCAAAGAGTGTGATCGTGCCTGTGACAAGATGGGAATGATCGACATATATCACCCATCTTGAGGGGGAGTGTTGGACTGTACATGGGCTGTGTTCTCTACTGCAGCCTATCTACCTATTCTGGCCCATGTGGCCCATTAACTCAAGTGACCCAGAGAGGTATATAAGTGAAGCTGGCTGCCTGGAAACCCTAAGACTCAAGACACACACTGCTGTGGCTGCTGCTCCTAGGTTAGCTACTCTCAACCTCTATATATCTCTATCGAAAAGGTAACCTAGGACATACTGGCCTATGGTAGATTTCATTCACCATAATGCATTAAACCTTGCCAGACTGAAACAAATAACCTGTCCTCCAAAAATTCGGCTTTATTTGGTTGATACGCCGAAGGATATTAGCTGAAACTCAAAAATAGAAGCCACAGACGAACAACAGAAGGAAAGGCATATGCATCTGGTGACTAGAGTGCATAACAATTCTCATAAAGGAAACGTGAATTACCTGACATCACCTTCCCTTTTAGTTCCAAATGTTCGTAACTGGAAGGATTCTGTGATTTTGATCTCATCAAGCAACTGCAGATAGTATGGGTATCTTTCCCAGTCACCTTTGACAACACAGCCACGTTCACCAATGTGAGCACAGTTCTTAAATAAGCACTGTGAGGGCTCATTTTCTTCGAGCATCCTTCTTATCTGGATATAAAAATCAATACACAATTATGCAAATGCCATAACAAATTATCGTGTAGCCTTCACAGTGTACATTTGTTCATGCACAGATGCTGGAATTAAATAAAGTACTTATAACAACAGAGCGACCGAACAGACCTCAGGGAAAGTTTCTGCAAGACCCTGTTTGGTCAGTTTCATCAGGCTAGGCTGATTAAATCCAGGAGTATCAGCAAGAAAACCACCATCAACTATCGGAAGCAATGACACATGACGTGTGGTGTGCTTTCCTTTGCCACTTTTCTTGGACACAGTTCCAACACGTTGTTCACCGAACCATTTACTATTCTGGAAACAATGTGCACAAGCGAGGGACTTCAGGATTCAAACTGAGATAGATTTCAACACATGTTAAAGTTTACTGGAATGAAGTTGAAAAACTTTGCAACAATGGAAAACACGAATAAAACATGTCAAACACAAGTAATCCTATACAATATCTGAGGTGCGAAGAAAATGAGTACTACTTCCACATAAACAGACAACAATGCACTATCTTCTGCATGTTTCACCTCCAATTCCGCAAGCTAGACCAACTTAGTAGTTAGTACCATATTAATTGGCATGTTAGAATCAGTGCTGAGTACCATAGTGGAGACGTACAGACTAGTTCAGCAAATCCAATACACAAATATCTCAATGCAAAATATAGCTAACAAATTGATCCTTCTTTTTTATGAAAGAAGATTTCATTACTCCCACTAATTTTATCATATGATGCAACCTTATTCAACTGTACATTGTATCAAAGGCTACGTTTGATAGAAAAACTAACAAAACAAGAAGCTATGAAATTTTCGCAAAAAAGAAAAACTATGAAATTTTCAGAACGGACTGCATTGAAGGTGCAGAAAAATGATAAAAGGTGAAGTAGGGATATATATGATAAATGCACTCAACACTGGTTATATCGTCATTAGTTTCATAAACCATATGTTTAAAAATGCTTCCATTTTTTTCACAAGAAGCTATACTTTCATTGAGCCACATGTATTTTGACTCTTTCTTGCAGTTCTCCACACCCGAATTGTCTGGCTCAAATCAAAAGCACCACTAAACATGCTGGAATATGAAGTGACACTTGGCACATTGTTGTTTCATCTGACTTGAGGCCTGAGTATCGTCAGCTAGTCGGTTGAAGCGCTGGGGATTGCCTACCTCTTGCCGTTCATGCTAATGTCGGGCATCGCACTATGCACATTGTATATGATTGCACAGCCCTTTCCTTTCCATCAGTTCGGACTTTTGGTTGCCGTGGCTAGTGCATGAAACATGACATGGTATCAGAGCCATATGTCTCTGAGTTCAATTCCTGGTTTTCGCATTTTATCCAAAATTTGTTGTTGCCCCCTCTTTGTCCATGTATAGACCTCTTGAGCCATACCTTTCTATGCACATGTTGGCCTCCCTAAGTCACATGTGAGAGGGGTTGTTACAGTTTATGTGGATTGCCTAGCCCATCAGTTCGGATATTTGGTTGCGTTGGCTAGTGCATGAAACTTGACATGGTATCAGAGCCCAGGGTTCATCGAGTACCGGCTTTCGCACTTTATTAAAAAAATGCCCGTAGCCCGTTTGTGTCCACACATAGGCCTCTAAATCATACGTGAGATTCGCACGTCGTCGCTCTCCTCCGGTTGCACGTGTTGGCCTCACCGAGTCTCACGTGAGAGGGGGTGTTACAATATATGTGGATTGCACTAGCCCTTTCCATCGGGTGCGTTGGCTAGTGCACGAAACAGAGTTGTAGGTCTCGAGTTCGAGTCCTGGCTTTCACAATTTATCCAATAATTGTTGTTGCCCCCTCTTTGTCCACGTATAGGCCTCTTGAGCCATACCTCTGAGATTTCTATGCACGTGTTGGCCTTCCGAGTCACACGTGAGAGGGGGTGTTGAAGCATATATGTGGATTGCCTAGCCCTTTCCATCAGTTTGGACTTTTGATTGCGTTGGCTAGTGCATGAAACTTGACACACGTCAGGAAGAGTGATTGATTGCACTGTGCATTTAAATTGGCGTTCCAACTGTATATGAGTCGACACCCATACACACCCTGATTAGAGGTAGTCGGTGTAATCAGTTAGAGATGGTAACAGATGAAGGAAGTCCAACTGATTCTGATGACGGCGCAGCCTCTTTCCTCAATTGATATCAGGGATAGCGTCCTCAGCTACTACCAAGTTGGTTAACTAGTGGGGAATGGATGCTGCTCGCTGCTGCTCGTAAGCAAGTTAAGAGAATGGGTTAACATAATAGCTGCCCCGACCGAGTCGACAAACAGCCAATGGGATGGACCAATGAAGGATGACATGCTGTGCGAGACAAGACGTGACATCAGAATACCCGATGGTACATGAGACAGGCCATATGGCTGGGGCAAAGCGCAACGAAAAGTACCGAACACATGTGATTAAGTGAAAGTATTGGTTAAGCCTATGGCTAGATAAAACTTATGATATGCAGGGGTTTAAGTGCAATCTGAATGAAATAACAGTCACCTGCTCAACAAGTTGATGTATTGGATCTTCTTCTGAAATATTTTGGTTGCATCTCAAGGCATTAATCAGACTGGACTTCCCAACACCACTTGGACCTACAACTACAGTTGTCTGTCCTTCCAACATCTTTTCAAGAGCAGCTAATCCAGATCTCTGGTTAACACTCAGAAAGAGTGGATCATAACCCCAGCTCTTCAACCTGTCCCTCCAGTACGATATGGTCTGCAGACAACCCATTTATAAGTACCAGATTAGCCATATAAATATAATCTGGGGGTAAAACCAAGACAACATAAAACAAGTTCATTAAAATTTAAATTATAATGAACTTGAGCATCTGCACATTCTAATTGCTCAAACTCGCACTTCAGTGAGGGAAACCAAAAGTGTTAATGTATGATCTTATCTTGTTAGAATACAATAATGCACCGATTCTTTGATACTTTATATTTAAATAAAAGAGGAATGAACTTGAAAGTACGCGTTTTACTTTACCCATGACAACACTCAGATTAATGGCCATAATTGGCACTTATCACCACCGAAAGGAGTGTGTCTAAGGATGTTTAGTTGTTTACGCCATCTGTTGCAACATAATCAAAGGAGATGTATGTTGTATGGACCAGGGAGCTATGTCACACTCATGCATCAATATTAACCCGGCAAATGCTTAAGTGGCATCTTTAGCTGAATATTGAGAGGCAAATCCCCTACTTACAACTCAAATGGAATGCTTTTGTTCCATTTAATGAAAATAATGTGAACAAGGAAATAAACCGGTAGCTAAGGTTTGTTCTGTTCACTCTAAAATCCTTGCCCTACTTCAAAAAGTGATGTAGACACTGTTGAGCAGAATATGTTAGTGCTGGGAGCAGATAAACCCTTTTTTTTTACAGAGTTACCGTAGGGCAAAAACCCTACGGTGTAGATTTTATATTAATAATGAAGGAAAGAAAAACCAGAGGTTTTTCAATACAAGTAGCGTACAAATCTCTCTGTCAAAAAATTACGGAGGCCAGAAAGTGAAAAAGAAAAACCTCGCACACATCTAGACTAGACTAAGAGAAAATGTCTAAAACCCACTGCCGGAGAGGAGTCACCAAGGTGGGCTTAACCCTGTACTGATGGAGTAAAACATCATGTTGAAACGAAACTTTCCATCTTGCCAAAGAGGGCTGCGTCTGATAAACCCTTTTACCCATGACAACCTGAGAAAGCGCAGCTGTTTGGCAGCGAAGTGTTTCTAAAACCAAAGCATTTGAAAACTGTAGTATTTCCATGCCTAGGAAACAAATACTTCAGTTCTGGAAAAAGGAGGTCCAGACCTCTTTTTTATAATACTCCAAATTAGTGCAGTTTTGTAAATACCGGAGTATAGAGAAAGGCCCTGGGTCTTACTGGCTAGCACATGTGTTGGTGAGCTAGCCAGCCAGGGTTCGAGCCTCACCTCCTACTATTAAAAATCTGGTCCCTAGTTCCTCCTAGGCCCAGCTCATTTTCATTTTTAAATACCGGAGTATATAGAACTACAATTATTTCTAAATCCAAACACCTCAAAGTATTTAGAACCATGGTATTTTCAAAAACCGCAGTATGCTTAGGATACTTAAAAACTTTGCTCCAAACACACCCTTAATTTTTTCCCCTTTTTCCATTTCAGAAAGGAGTAGTTTACATGGCTGCCACACCCAGGGATTGAAACCATGTCGGAAGTGCGCATTCCAAGACCCCACCACTGTGGCCTCACGGTTGCAGCATCTTAATGCTTTGTTCTTCTTCCCACTCTATTGAGCACGACACAGTGAACTACCGAATGAGCACCTAGATGTTCCTATCCGCTCCTCACAACTCCAGTGCAATGCACTACACAACAATCGTTAATTGACCACCACACCATTGACATGAGGAACTGTTTAACAATCAATTTAAGAGTGGTTGGTATATTTTTGGTCTGTAGTACTTATCCCAATTAATTTAAGTGATTAATCTAAGTTAAAAAAGAACAATCTAACATGCTGGAGCTAAAATCCTTCCATGACGATCCATCCCAAACTAAATAAAATGTAGCTTCCAGTGAGTAGAAGCACCGATACGGCGGGACGGACACGGCGATACGGACACGGCGATACGGGATACGACAATTTCAGAAAACAGCAATACGGCGATACGGCGAGTACATATATAAAAATAATAAAATGCCATGTAATAAAGATCAGAATAATTGCATGCGTGCGATGAGATCAAAATACTTCCCCATTTGTTTCCTTTTCAAGTCCTCAATGACTGAATGATCATCAATTTCCACACTCCAAGGATTACTTGCAAAATAGATCATATGCTAGTATTAGAATTTGAGATAAACAGAACACATAAGCATGATAAATTTAAAACAGTAAAGAAGTTGGCCAAGGATTACCTAATGATATATATGCTTCCCAGCCTCCTAACTTCCAATTCCAACTCCAAATTCATCAGCAAGCAAGCAAAGATGCGGGCTGACCAAGTAACTAGCAATCAGCAGCAAGCAAGCAAAGATGCGGGCTGACCAAGTAACTAGCAATCAGCAGCAAGCAAGCAAAGATGCGGGCTGACCAAGAGGTCAATCAGACAACCACAACAGGAAGCAAGCACTAGCAGAGCAGCGGCAAGCAAGCAAAGCAGAACAGCAAGCACTAAGCAGATCAGAAAGCAGAGGAAGTGCAGCAATCGTGTGGCTGTGGCAGAACAAAGGGCGGGAGGATTTACCTCGTTGCTGGCGACAGGCGGGGATGGAGGCGACTCCAGGCGGCCAAGATGGGCGAATCCGGGTGGGGCGAGTCGAATCTAGGCGACGGCGGCCGGATTCCAGCGTCGGCGGCCGGATTCCAGGCGACGGCGGCGCGTGAGGTCGACTCCAGGCGGCGCTCGATCCAGTGCCCTGCCGAGGAAGGAATAGAGAGAGAGCGAGAGACGGCGGCGCGTGAGGTCGACTCCAGGCGGCGCTCGATCAGTGCCCTGCCGAGGAAGGAATAGAGAGAGAGCGAGCGCTGGGCTGTGGGGTTAGGGTTAGTAGTGGGCTTCGACCGGATGGGCTCTCGCCGTGTCCTCGCCGTGTCGCCGCCGTCCCCGCCGCCTATCGGTATTTTTTTTTTCTTTTCTTTTAATTCGGAAAACTGGGACACGCAGGGGACACGCGTATCGGCGCGTATCGGCCAGATACGCGTATCGGATACATACGGTACGGCGATACGTTGTGTTTTGGAGTATCGGTGCTTCGTAGTAGCAACATATGTTTCATCTACCGTCTAGTTACTGACAGTTGAAGCTGGCAAATTGAGTTACTTTTACTCCCTAAGCAGTTCAACATTTCCCAATTTCGCAAACGAGTGCAGAATGTTTCCTAAAAACAAGTGGATACTCTCGCTATACATTTAGCACATGCTCGTATGCCTGTATGTATCTAACTGTACACGCTCCTTAAACTCACAGTAAAGCGTGGGCATGGGCCATACCACTCACGCTGGGCGTTCGGGTTTACCCGAAATTTCGGGTCGGGTTTTTCGGGTAAAAAGAGATTCGGGTTTCCAAATATTGAAACCCGACAATTCGGGTACCCGCAATTTTGGGTCCGGGTTCGGGTAATCCCGAAATACCCGAGAATTCTGGAGAGGCTAAAGTCAATCTTGAAAAAGGAGAGGAATCACCGCCGGACAGAACGAAGAAGGGCGCATAAGACCTGAAAAAGGAGAGGAAATCCACCCCCAGCAACTTTATTTGGCCGAATCTGATCAGATCCAAGCCTGCAAGCACCCCCATGGGCATCTGCAAGCCCAGAACCAATCAGCTCCACTAGCGGCGCTGGAGACCGCCTGGAGCGAACTGGAATCCGGTGAACCACCATGCAGAGCTCCAGATCCGCCCAATCCCCGTCGTCCTCCGCCACCAAGGCGACCAGATCGACCGAGGGATGCGCGGGGAAGCCGAGGAGGGGCTGCCGGCGGCGAGTGTGGAGGAGAGAGCATGGCGGCAACCGGCGGCGAGCGTGGAGGAGAGAGCATGGCTGCCGGCGGCGAGTGTAGAGGAGAGAGCATGGCTGCCGGCGGGGTCGAGGCGACAAGGACGCCGCTGATGAGCTGCGCCTGCGAGAGAGATAAGACGAGAGAGGAGAAGAGGTTGAGGTCTCTGGTAGATGGCGAGTCAGTTGAGGAGGACGTGCGCGTGCGGGGACGTGTACTAGCTGGTTGACTTGTGGCTATGCGTGGTTTGCTTTTGCTGGGCTGGGCTTAAAGATTGCAAAGGTTCTATTGGGCTGTTGGGCTGCACACTTATTTCGGGATATTCGGGTTAATCGGGTTCCGGGAGTAAAAACCCGATTTTCCCAAATTAAATTCGGGTTTTCAAACCTGATACCTGAATAAGCGTTCGGGTTTTCGGGTTTGGGTTGTACGGGTTCGGGTCCGGGTTTTACGGGTTCGGGGTTCGGGTATCGGGTTTTGTGCCCAGCGTGACATACCACGCAGCCGTTGTCTCACTAAAATTTAAGTTTGCCTGGAATGAGACGTCGAATGAATCAGTGAAGTGTTACTATGTGAAGCTTAACTACTGACCAAGCTCCACCACAATGATCATGACTCGCATTATGTTGCTTCACTACTAGATAATCTGAACTCCAATATTCTGTGATATGGACGAATTTTCTAGCAGATCTGTTTTCTCATCCCCCATCACTGTGGCTCCAACCGAGAAGGGTATACCTGTTGGTCGACGAGCTCGACCTTGTTGAAGACAAGCACGAAGGGTATCCCACGGACTCGGCATCGACGAGGAACCTGGTGAGCGTGGCGGGCTCAGGCTGCGGCTGGTCGAGCGAGAAGAGCAGGACGAGGCGGTCGACGTTGGCGATGGGCGGGTCGGCCACCTCGCTCCGGCGCTCGAAGACGTCCTCGATCATGCCGCGGCGGTCGGCCCAGTCGACGGCCCCGACGAGCACCCTGTCCCGACGAGGACGCGGCGGCGGATCTTCTTGAGCAGCGCGCGGACGACGCAGAGCAGGTCGGCCCCCTGGTGCTGCTCGAGCCCCGGCGCAGTGGAGGCGACGATGACGCGCATGAAGTTGGCCTGGGAGGCCGCGACGAGGCCCGTGGCCTGGTTCGGGAGGAGCGCGTCGGGGGGCGGCGGGGGGATGGAGCCCGCTGCCGAGGCTGCGGGGAGGAGGAGGCGCGGGTGGTGGCGGGAGGCGGCGCGGCGGAGGAGGAGGAGGCTGTGGGGAGCGGGAGGCGGAGGTGGAGGCGGGGCAGCGTGGCGGTGGAGGGGTGCGGGACTGGGAGGAGCGGCATTTCGGTGGAGCGGAAAGTGGATAGCGGCATAGCGGAGTGGAGAGATGAGCATGGAAACTTGCCGCGCGGCGCGGTGCGGAAATACCGAAATAGGTCTATACCTATAGCCCGTCGAACTGACCGCATTTCTAGCGGATCCCGTATAATTCCGACCCCTAAACGCGTATAAGGACCGTAAAACGTTTTTAAAGGGCGAAAAGTGGCTGGACAGAATAGATAAACCGTAAATCAGAATATTTGTATTTACGGTATACATTTACGGGATCTGCTCCGCGCGACCGCTCATCAAACCATAAAACAGTTTTCAAATTTGCTTACATTCATACGCCTCAAATAAGATGGATATAGCTAATAACATAAATTTCTAAATGTTTTGCATCAAATAGGTGGCAAACAAGTACATAACGTAGGTGTTTTGTGGGCACCCCGGACTAGCTGTCCGAAATAACCTTGTGCCTACAACATCAGCGATCCCATGATCAGTGTGTCGCTGAGCACAATTGAACTGGTATCAAAGAACATCCATAAATACCGAATGAATTTACTTACTTGATTGAAGTCGTAAACTTCAACAGGTACTTGCAGCGGAAATCATCAAACAACGTGGAGCTCAAGTCCTTTGCCGTAACCCCACAGGTAGCTGACTGGGAAGCGCCCTAATTTGCATTGACGTCATTGAAGTCCTCTTCTTTGAACTGTACCTTTTCAAAATCTGGCTAAGACAATAGACAGGGACGAAACCAATATAAATACATTTGATTGTACTCGCAAGCTACCCCCGGAAGGAGCATGCACTACCCTTTTTATTGTTTAAATAAAACTATATTTTCTTTGAAAACTCTATACCCTTATCAAAAAAGGGAAGGATAGACTTTTGTTTAATAAAACTTTGTTTGAAATTTCTATAACTTTAATTGAAAAGGAAAGAAAACTTTTTAGAACGTTTTCCCATAAATCTGTCTTTGTAAAAAGTCTCTGTTAAAACATTTTCTTGAAAATATATATTTGTTGAAAAGGTAAGAATTCTCTTTTGAAACGTTTTCCCCAAAATACATCTTTGTTGAAAAGGTTAAGAAGATTCCTTTATAAACATTTTCCCGGAAAATTACCATTTTTGAAAAAGGTAAGAAGTCTCTTTTATAAAAAAATCCCGGAAAATCACCATTTATTTATTTCTCCAGAACTCCTCCTTTTTC
Source organism: Poa pratensis (assembly GCA_947311845.1). NCBI lineage: Eukaryota > Viridiplantae > Streptophyta > Magnoliopsida > Poales > Poaceae > Poa > Poa pratensis. The sequence goes on along the minus strand of CAMZMU010000128.1, from coordinate 65,228,919 downwards.
GACCATAGCCCTTCATGGTCAAATCTTTTTCCAACAACCTGATTCGAATCACAAAACTTTGCACTTCTCGGCCATATCCCTTCATGGTCTTTCTCTTTTCCAGCCACCTCATACCAGCCCTTCGGTATAGTTGCATATATAAAACATCTCCATTTTCTTTTCAAATCTCAAAACTTTCCCAAAACTTGCACATGGTCAGAGGACAGCCTCCCAACTGTCCATATCCGAGGACTCGGCTATTCGAATAGTTTTACCCTCTGCAGAGGTAGCACGCTTTCCCCACACCCATCCGGTAACTCATCGTGTCAGCCACGTCCCGCCATACAAGGTGTATGCGAAGTTGAGTCACCGACCATAGCCTGTCCTTTGCTCATGCTAGTATAGGACCCTGCCGCTATGACACTTTCCATCAACACTTAACCCAGCCCATCGAAATCTAAGTGTGAGGACTCATAGTTCTGCCCGGCGACCCAAAGGTGGCGTCTTCAATCATCTTTCTCCAATACACTCATACCGGTCTCCGGTAGACTTCTCTCAAGAGGACCCAGGTCAGGGGTAGGTCACCAAACCATCCCCTCATGAAACGGAGTCATCTCCATTGTTGAGGCATCCCATACTAATATGAGCAAATTATATGACTAAGCCCTTTCCCTTATGTGGGTAAATGTGGTCGCACAGGTTATCGGCTGGTCCTCATAGTACTAAGACACGATGTGCATTTTTCATAAACATCACATTTCTCCATTTCTTCACTTCAACACCGACATCTCGACATTCCATATCCACACAAGTATTTTCAAAGGAGTTTTTAGTAAACAATATTTTTCCCATCCTATGGTTTGAAAAAAGAATTTCCATCTAATATCTCCATATAGGGTGTCAAAATAATATACTTGTATTTTTAAAGCAAAGGGTTTTCACAATCATAACTTTAGTGGCAACCACCACATAAATCACTTATACTCTTTATAAGTAAAACATGTGAACCAAAATAGATGGATTTAGATGCAAGCTCAGAGAATATCTTGCCTGATTTCAGCATAATGTTCCTGGACTTTCCTCGCTGATCAGAGAAATAAACTCCGATTCTTATTCAATAAATCCTTTCCAAAGACCACACCGGTAGCGTTTATATCTAGCGTCGCAAACATGAAAATAACACAACAACCAATAAGCAAACCAAACCACAAATGGTATACAATCAAGTAACAAACCACAAGCATCAAACTAATCATTCGACCAACAAATTAAGATCTACACTTCCGAGGGTCTTATACTAATCAGTAGTCTAACACTATACACAAGTTAGGACCATCGATCACAAAACTATCTTAGGCAAGGATTAACAACAAGCGCCTTCCTTTAAACAGGAAATACTTCGGACAAAAGTTAAGTCATCGAATAGTCTCGGTAATTCCAAATATTTTATCAAACTAAGGAAGGGATATTAACCAGATACCCATGATAGAAACATGTAACCCTAAGTATGCACAAGACAAGCCAATTGGATTTACTCCACGAATTATTACAGATTAATTTATAAAATCCTTTTTCAATATGACCCTTTTGTTAATTTATTTTAAACAACATTATAAATAATTATTTATGTTTGTAAACAAGGTGAAACATGAAGGTTATCACTTGCTGAACATTTTGATAGGCCAAACTTAATTTTTGGATCATTATATTTAAAGATATGAATTTTCCAAATCTGTTTTCTATTCTGCCATTTTCTTTATTTTAATAAAACATCAAATAAACTAATTTATTTGGATAGGTGAATTACACTAAAAGACAGGCTTTATTTTTCTGAACATTTTGGTATCTTATTTGCAATTTTTGGATAAGGATTCAAAAAGTTATGGATTTTACAAATACATTCTTAATTCTGTGAAATGGTATTAATTTCTGGAAATTTGCCCAAAACGTTTTTCACCGGGGTCTGGCTACACACAACCACTGGCTAGTGGGGCCTTCGGCCACGCTGGTGCTGACGCGGCGCAGGCGGGCGCTGGGCCACTGACGAGTGGGCCCGGCTGTCAGCGTGTGAATAAAAATGAGAAAGGCATTGCGTCGTGCGGGATTCGAACTCGCGTCTCGCGGGCGTGCGCGCGTGTGCTAGCCACTGGGCTGGCTCGCGCTTGTGTTAGTATATGGGTGCGCATCAATATAAGGTGTGGACAGTGCACGGCGACGACGCGCGCGGCCGCGGTGACCACCGGCGACGAGCTGCACGGATGCGTCGATCTACGGCACGAGGGAACGCGCTACGGGCCGCTCTCGACTCGCACGGACACAACGAACCTGAAATCGGCGTCACCGTCACTTAATGGTCGCCGGAGCGACGCGCACCTCGGTGCCCGACGGCGGCCGGCAGCGAGCTACAACGACTCGTCAAAATACAGAGGGAGGAGAAGAACGGGGATGTCTAGGAGAACCGCGTGCTCACCCTCGACGCGTGGGTGCTCTCGTAGGTGACGGAGGTGGACGGAGACGGAGACGAACTTGCTCGGAGTGCGGCGGCCGATGGAGTATTGTCGTCGATTCACAACTTCCAGCTTCGATTACTTGCTCGAGGAAGAAGAGGGAGACTAGGCGGAGAGATTGATGTGCTTCGATCTGCTCCGGGAGGCTTCAATCGACGGCGGTGCTCGACGGCGAGCTCGGCCGAGGTTAGGGTTTTGGGTCGAGGAAAGAACGAGAGGAGAGGGAGAGGGAGCAGGCGAAGAAGTGAATGAGGGAGGGGGAGCAGAGGGAGAGCTTCGGTGTCGCTCTTATCCACCACACTCGACCGGAGGGAGCGGGGCCGTGTCGAGCGCGGCCACTGTCTCCATGCCGCTCCACTGGAGCTACAGAGACGACGACCAAGGTTTTGCAGAAAACCCCCTGGACTTCTCTAAAATCCTCTGTTTCAATTTCTTTTAAAACCAGAAGCATTTTAGAGATTTAATTGAGGCCTTTAATCTATTCCAAAAATTATGAAATTATTTGGGTAGGCTCCCCTTGTCATGTAGAAGATCCACAAAAATTGGTGATTCAAAATAAAATGTTTTGATCCACTTTTGTTCATGGGGTCTTAAATATGTTATTTTTGATAAAACCAATTTGACAAATTGAAATATTTTTGTAATTTGAGATTAGATATCTGGAGGAGAGAGTAATATGATAATGAGATGATTATCATCTCATTCCTGGATTTTATAAGATAAAATAATTATTGTAACAAAATAGAGAAATAGGTAGAGAGGAAAATTAAATAAGATTACTTATTTCCAAATTGGGTTTTTAATTCAAGTCTTTGAATATCTTTAGAGGTTTTGTTTTTTGTTCAAGTCACATTCCAAATTTGTGATCAGTGGGTTTTCAACTTAACACTCAAGTACATTGGTGTAATTATTCACCCAAGCAAACAATAAAACAAGAATTAACAATCAATACAACCATAAGTCCATCAAGCAAACCATCACAACAAGATCAACATCACAACCAAGTCCACACAATTCAAACCACAAGAATTAATCACACCACCATTTCCACAATGCTATCTTGTGGAAAAGTGACCACTCCTAATTATGACAAGATAATGTAGGGGAGATGTCCCAACTCATAACTTAATAGTTTTCAAGAAGATTTGAGAAAGGAAATAGGTGGGGTAATATATTTCCCACTAGTGTTATTTTCAAATGGACTGAAAATAAGAGTTTATAAAATGGGAGTTGTATACACCTGCAAGATACCAGGGTTGAGAAATAGGTAGGAGATAGCATATAGATCTCCATAATTTTGGAAACACATAATTTTGGAAATACTTTTACTTTCCCAAATAATGGGTATTAGTTTTGGTTGTGGCTAAACCAAGTATCATTGAAATGGAGTTTGCCAAAATAAGAATGGAAAAGATATATGGAATATTTTCTTGTCATAACATGATCACCAAAGTTAAATATATTTTTATATTGGTTGAGTCTTATATTTACTAGTCAAACAACTTAAACAACAAGTCACACAAGTTCAAACATAGCAATGGGAAGGAAAACACAATCATCAGTGAAACATTTCAAAAAGTTTTTGTTGGTCTGAATTTTGGGTCTGGTAAAACTAAGTTTTTCTTAGTTCCAAAATTTGGGATGTTACAGATCCTTCCCGCCTTAAAAATAAATCTCGTCCTCGAGATTTGCCCGGTGGGTACAGGGGAGTACGGGTGCACGGGTTTTGGGTTGGCTATACTTCTGAGGTCGTTGCTTCTTCAGTGAGGTCGCCACGTGAGATCTTGACAACTTGATGTTGCGAGCTTTCCTTGTCGATAAACTTCTTTGCTGAGTTCAGATCCTTGATGATGGGGTTAACTTGACAATTGACTCGGATGGATAGTCTTGGTTGGTTGCTTCCAGGCACTACAAGGCTAAGGCGCAAGGAACTAATTGTTACCATGTTCTTGTATACCTATTGCAGGTCTTCCCCCCTTAAAAAGGGGTTTGGATGGTTCATTTTGAAGGTTGCATCTGGGGTTGACTTGGAGGCATTGTTCTTCTTGGGTAGCTTGACAATCTTCGTCTTGGGTGTCACGCCCTGGGTGCTTGGGGTTGGTGCAGACATCACCTCCTAATAACGTAGCCTTACGACGGTCGAAGACAGGGATGCAATGCCTTCAGGCCCTACAGGGTGTGTCAAGCCCGTAGACTTGATTCTCTCCGGTTTCTAGTTAGTTGGAGGATGCTAAAAGCTTCTATTTGTTTCTCAGCCTGCTTGGTGGTTGTTGACGTCCAATTGCAGTTGTTTCCCCCCTTTGATTTTCCTTAGCGACTCCCGGTAGATTTTCTTCACGCCTTTCTTCCTTAGGCTTGGTGGAAAAAGGATGGCCGTGGAATGCTTCTTTGGGTCTGGGTCTTCACGAAGCTTCACAAGTGTCTTCACATGTAAGTTAGAGTGCACCAGAATAGTTAGGGTTTCCGGGAAAACTTTGTGGTTGAGGGGCTTAAGTTAGTTTTCAAGGGAGTTGGGTGCTATACTCTGAACATCAATCTTTTATACCTAAGATCCAAAACAACCAACTTTACATAGGCCTCTAATTCTCGAGTCTTCAAAATACCATTCCAACATCTCTGGTAAGGCCACTACTATCAACTAGTTAATTGAATCATGGCTTTTGCCCAAGCTAAAGTTATTAATCCACCATCATCTTCTTCAGGCATAAACTCTTTATCATATTATAGTTCAATCTATCGGATACCCATCAAATTTTAGGCATAGTCTTCCCATTACATTCTATCACAAAAATCGTAGTGGTCCACCAATTATTTCTTGATTGATTTCTCCCCCAGATAGGCATATCTCAAATTATCTGACTCCTTCAGGTTGTCATTTTCCCACGATCATATCATCAAAGCTAAATAAAGCATCCAACAATCATGTGATCATATCATCAAGAATTGACCCACTTTCTAACCAAATTCAGATTTTATCTCAACACTTTTGGGCCTTGATCTCATAATCAAAGATAAATGATCTTTCTAAGAATAATCCAAACAGAGCGTGACAAGCTCTGAAAACTACTGTCACTAGAATGTCTGGCTACTAGACCAAGTCATATTGATTCCTAGAATCCGATAAACATTCACTTATCCCCCACCAATTATTTCTTGCATACAACGATCTACTCATTTGCTAACTCATCTTTGACCACTTCCTATAATTCTATAAGAATTTAGTACAAAGGTCACTTGCGCTAAGAATCACCCTAAACATTCCAACACCGGAGTATTCTTCTTAATTTACTTGCTTCTAACCAATCCAAACATCATTTTATCAGCAAGTGCTTCCTAAAAATCCAATAACTTTCACCTTTATTTCTAAACCTTAAATCAAGGGTCACGTCTTCTAGCTCCAGATAACCACCAATGGTTGGGGACCACAACTGGTTAGCCCCAGAGTATTAATCAAATATATCATCTGTCCAAACCCAATTAATTTATCGATCCACTCCAAGTTTTCACTTCTATTCTAAACCCCAAATTTTTGATATTACCAACATCATCCACCAAATTTTGATCTCATCAACTAGATTCTTAAGGGATCCTTTTGACTAATAATCTTATAGTTCAACACTCTTATATCCTCCTAAAGTTCTCCTTTCTACCAACTAGTTTTGAGTCATCTATGGCACCTCTTTCCTTTGTATAGAAAAAGCAGTTAGTAATTTTGCAAAATTTGGTTAGATGAGAGATTTAAAGTTAGATAAATTATGTTAGTTATTTAGTTTTCATATTCTTTTGTTAGTCCGACGGATATGACTAGTGTCATCTAACGTCGGGTCTTGAATCTTCATCTTTCTCGATGGCTTGATGTGGTTGTACAAAACGACGTATGAAGGTCGCTATCCGTCTTGCAGAAGGTCGCAGAGTCTTGGCCCCGGGTTGGAGTAGAGAGTATTCCATACCTTGCTCCTCTTACTAGGAGAAAATTTTCTGGAGGGTTTTCTAAGTCGGACTTTTGAAAGGATACAAAAAGTGCATCTATGGCCAACAAGGCAAAAAGGTTTTTGCAAACAGTCAAAAATAAAGCAAGAGATAAAAGTGTGGTTACGTTGTGCTCCGACAAGGCGTTTTGTGAACACACCAGAAAAGCACACACAAACAGAGAACTCACAAACAAAGAACACACAATCGAGAACCAACAAGCAATCAAAGAACAAGCAAGGTACATTTAGTACCAACAGCGTCTAATATTCGAGTAATGGGAGTAGCTCAAGAAAGACAAGTGAGCGTATCCTATTCATCCTATGGGTTTGGGTCAGCCATGTTGGTTGAGGTCTTCCTGTCCTTAACTTATTGGCAGATTGATGTCATTGAGCTTGAAACTTGGTAGGGTCTTCGTATCTCGAGGATTTTCTTCATCTTGTCCAGTGAGAAACTTTGGCGGTGAAATTACTGCAATTTCTGAAGGTTGCAACGGACCCTCGGTCTCGCATATAAATCACCGTGATGTCGAAGTCTTCGGGTTGCTAAGTACCCGCGTCTGGTTTGGGATATCGTCAAGTATGTAGTTTGAATGGAGGTAAGACAACAGAAGGAAACTTTTGATAAACCTTTAAATGAGAGACAAGGTTGAGAATAATTTGAGAAGGTGAAAAGATGGAAGTTATACTTAGGCTTCCTTAGATACAAGTAATTTAGGTAGTAATATATTTCTTTCCAAAATAGTTTTCTCCTATGGGCCTTGGTGAAACAGGGCTGTTGAAGTCTTCATTTTATCGCCTTAGTCTTCAGCTGGAATACTTGAGATTGTCGAGGTAGTAACTGAGTGGAATTGTTGATATTGAGTGAGGTCTTCGAGGTCTCTTGCTTTGTTGATACTGACAATCTTGGTATTTGCACATCAATCGCCTTGATGTTAAATGTTGAGTATTTGAGATGGAAGCTTCTTCTTCTGGGTACTAGCTAATTAAGTCTCACTGGGTTTCATCGTCAAGTATACTCTTGGTTTTGAACAGGGTAGAGATAATAGAAGAATTCCTTGGAAATATTAAAATAGAGGGGTACGATTTAGATTTAGAAGTTCTTGAGAAGGTGAGAAGAGTGAAGCCTATTTTTGGACTTCTCCAGATAAGAAAATATATTTTTGGTAGTAATAGATTTTTAACAAAATATTTCCTTTCCTAAACAACGTCCATGCTAACTAAGGTCTCCTACAGTCAGGATGGCTCTGATACCAAGTCTTGTGGGCACCCCGGACTAGCTGTCCGAAATACCCTTGTGCCTACAACATCAGCGATCCCATGATCAGTGTGTCGCTGAGCACAATCGAACTGGTATCAAAGAACATCCATAAATACCGAATGAATTTACTTACTTGATTGAAGTCGTAAACTTCAACAGGTACTTGCAGCGGAAATCATCAAACAACATGGAGCCCAAGTCTTTGCCGTAACCCCACAGGCAGCTGACTGGGAAGCGCCCTAATTCGCATTGACGTCATTGAAGTCCTCTTCTTCGAACTGTACCTCTTCAAAATCTGGCTAAGACAGTAGCCAGGGATGAAACCAATATGAGTACATTTGATTGTACTCGCAAGCTACCCCCGAAAGGAGCATGCACTACCCTTTTTATTGTTTAAATAAAACTATGTTTGCTTTGAAAACTCTATACCCTTATCGAAAAAGGGAAGGATAGACTTTTGTTTAATAAAACTTTGTTTGAAATTTCTATAACTTTAATTGAAAAGGAAAGAAAGCTTTTTAGAACGTTTTCCCATAAATCTGTCTTTGTAAGAAGTCTATGTTAAAACATTTTCCTGAAAATATATATTTGTTGAAAAAAGGTAAGAATTCTCTTTTGAAACGTTTTCCCCAAAATACATCTTTGTTGAAAAGGGTAAGAAGTTTCCTTTATAAACATTTTCCCGGAAAATCACCATTTGTTGAAAAAGGTAAGAAGTTTCTTTTATAAACATCTTCCCGGAAAATCACCATTTGTTTATTTCTCCAAAACTCCTCCTTTTTCGACCATAGCCCTTCATGGTCAAATCTTTTTCCAACAACCTGATTCGAATCACAAAACTTTGCACTTCTCGACCATAGCCCTTCATGGTCTTTCTCTTTTCCAGCCACCTCATACCAGCCCTTCGGTATAGTTGCATATATAAAACATCTCCATTTTCTTTTCAAATCTCAAAACTTTCCCAAAACTTGCACATGGTCAGAGGACAGCCTCCCAACTGTCCATATCCAAGGACTCGGCTATTCGAATAGTTTTACCCTCTGCAGAGGTAGCACGCTTTCCCCACACCCATCCGGTAACTCATCGTGTCAGCCACGTCCCGCCATACAAGGTGTATGCGAAGTTGAGTCACCGACCATAGCCTGTCCTTTGCTCATGCTAGTATAGGACCCTGCCGCTATGACACTTTCCATCAACACTTAACCCAGCCCATCGAAATCTAAGTGTGAGGACTCATAGTTCTGCCCGGCGACCCAAAGGTGGCGTCTTCAATCATCTTTCTCAATACACTCATACCGGTCTCCGGTAGACTTCTCTCAAGAGGACCCAGGTCAGGGGTAGGTCACCAAACCATCCCCTCATGAAACGGAGTCATCTCCATTGTTGAGGCATCCCATACTAATATGAGCAAATTATATGACTAAGCCCTTTCCCTTATGTGGGTAAATGTGGTCGCACAGGTTATCGGCTGGTCCTCATAGTACTAAGACACGATGTGCATTTTACATAAACATCACCATTCTCCATTTCTTCACTTCAACACCGACATCTCGGCATTCAATATCCACACAAGTATTTTCAAAAGAGTTTTTAGTAAACAATATTTTTCTCATCCTATAGTTTGAAAAAGAATTTCCATCTAATATCTCCATATAGGGTGTCAAAATAATATACTTGTATTTTTAAAGCAAAGGGTTTTCAAAATCATAGCTTTAGTAGCAACCACCACATAAATCACTTATACTCTTTATAAGTAAACCATGTGAACCAAAATAGATGGATTTAGATGCAAGCGCAGAGAATAGCTTGCCTGATTTCAGCATAATGTTTCTGGACTTTCCTCATTGATCAGAGAAATAAACTCCGATTCTTCTTCAATAAATCCTTTCCAAAGACCACTCCGGTAGCGTTTATATGTAGCGTCGCAAACATGAAAATAACACAACAACCAATAAGCAAACCAAACCACAAATGGTATACAATCAAGTAACAAACCACAAGCATCAAACTAATCATTCGACCAACAAATTAAGATCTACACTTCCGAGGGCCTTATACTAATCAGTAGTCTAACACTATACACAAGCTAGGACCATCGATCACAAAACTATCTTAGGCAAGGATTAACAACAAGCGCCTTCCTTTAAACAGGAAATACTTCAGACAAAAGTTAAGTCATCGAATAGTCTTGGTAATTCCAAATATTTTATCAAAATAAGGTAGGGATATTAACCAGATACCCATGATAGGAACATGTAACGCTAAGCATGCACAAGACAAGCCAATTGGATTTACTCCACGAATTATTACAGATTAATTTATAAAATCCTTTTTCAATCTGACCCTTTTGTTAATTTATTTTAAACAACATTATAAATAATTATTTATGTTTGTAAACAAGGTGAAACATGAAGGTTATCACTTGCTGAACATTTTGATAGGCCAAACTTAATTTTTGGATCATTATATTTAAAGATATGAATTTTCCAAATCTGTTTTCTATTCTGCCATTTTCTTTATTTTAATAAAACATCAAATAAACTAATTTATTTGGATAGGTGAATTACACCAAAAGACCGGCTTTATTTTTCTGAACATTTTGGTATCTTATTTGCAATTTTTGGACAAGGATTCAAAAAGTTATGGATTTTACAAATACATTCTTAATTCTGTGAAATGGTATTAATTTCTGGAAATTTGCCCAAAACGTTTTTCACCGGGCGCTGGGCCACTGACGAGTGGGCCCCGGCTGTCAGCGTGTGAATAAAAATGAGAAAGGCATTGCGCCGTGAGGGATTCGAACTCGCGTCTCGCGGGCGTGCGCGCGTGTGCTAGCCACTGGGCTGGCTCGCGCTTGTGTTAGTATACGGGTGCGCATCAATATAAGGTGTGGACAGTGCACGGCGACGACGCGCGCGGCCGTGGTGACCACCGGCGGCGAGCTGCACGGATGCGTCGATCTACGACACGAGTGAACGCGCTACGGGCTTCTCTCGACTCGCACGGACACAACGAACCTGAAATCGGCGTCGCCGTCACTTAATGGTCGCCGGAGCGACGCGCACCTCGGCGCCCGACGGCGGCCGACGGCGAGCTACAACGACTCGTCAAAATATAGAGGGAGGAGAAGAACGGGGATGTCTAGGAGAACCGCGTGCTCACCCTTGATGCGTGGGTGCTCTCGTAGGTGACGGAGGTGGCCGGAGATGGAGACGAACTTGTTCGGAGTGCGGCGGCCGGAGAGGAAGAAGATGGAGTATTGCCATCGATTCACAACTTCCCGCTTCGATTACTTGCTCGAGGAAGAAGAGGGAGACGAGGCGGAGAGATTGATGTGCTTCGATCTGCTCTGGGAGGCTTCAATCGACGGCGGTGCTCGACGGCGAGCTCAGCCGAGGTTAGGGTTTCGGGTCGAGGAAAGAACGAGAGGAGAGGGAGCAGGCGAAGAAGTGAATGAGGGCGGGGGAGCAGAGGGAGAGCTTCGGTGTCGCTCTTATCCACCACACTTGGCCGGAGGGAGCGGGGCCGTGTCGAGCGCGGCCACTGTCACCATGCCGCTCCATTGGAGCTACAGAGACGACGACCAAGGTTTTGCAGAAAACCCCCTGGACTTCTCTAAAATCCTCTGTTTCAATTTCTTTTAAAACCAGAAGCATTTTATTGATTTAATTGAGGCCTTTAAACTATTCCAAAAATTATGAAATTATTTGGGTAGGCTCCCCTTGTCATGTAGAAGCTCCACAAAAATTGGTGGTTCAAAATAAAATGTTTTGATCCACTTTTGTTCATGGGGTCTTAAATATGTTTTTTTTTTGATAAAACCAATTTGACAAATTGAAATATTTTTGTAATTTGAGATTAGATATCTGGAGGAGAGATTAATATGATAATGAGATGGTTATCATCTCATTCCATGATTTTATAAGATAAAATAATTGTTGTAACAAAATAGAGAAATAGGTAGAGAGGAAAATTAAATAAGATTACTTATTTCCAAATTGGGTTTTTAATTCAAGTCTTTTAATATCTTTAGAGGTTTTGTTTTTTGTTCAAGTCACATTCCAAATTTGTGATCAGTGGGTTTTCAACTTAACACTCAAGTACATTGGTGTAATTATTCACCCAAGCAAACAATAAAACAAGAATTAACAATCAATACAACCATAAGTCCATCAAGCAAACCATCACAACAAGATCAACATCACAACCAAGTCCACACAATTCAAACCACAAGAATTAATCACACCACCATTTCCACAATGCTATCTTGTGGAAAAGTGACCACTCCTAATTATGACAAGATAATGTTGGGGAGATGTCCCAACTCATAACTTAATAGTTTTAAAGAAGATTTGAGAAAGGAAATAGGTGGGGTAATATATTTCCCACTAGTGTTATTTTCAAATGGACTGAAAATAAGAGTTTATAAAATGGGAGTTGTATACACCTGCAAGATACCAGGGTTGAGAAATAGGTAGGAGATAGCATATAGATCTCCATAATTTTGGAAACACATAATTTTTGAAATACTTTTACTTTCCCAAATAATGGGTATTAGTTTTGGTTGTGGCTAAACCAAGTATCATTGAAATGGAGTTGGCCAAAATAAGAATGGAAAAGATATATGGAATATTTTCTTGTCATAACATGATCACCAAAGTTAAATATATTTTTATATTGGTTGAGTCTTATATTTACTAGTCAAACAACTTAAACAACAAGTCACACAAGTTCAAACATAGCAATGGGAAGGAAAACACAATCATCAGTGAAACATTTCAAAAAGTTTTTGTTGGTTCTGAATTTTGGGTCTGGTAAAACTAAGTTTTTCTTAGTTCCAAAATTTGGGATGTTACATGTTTCTCCCAACATAACTAATAACATAAATTTATAAATGTTTTGCATCAAATGGCGTTGTGTCCACGTCCACCACTACCGCCGCCACCACCAGCATCAGCACGAGCAACAACCGAGTGCTTCCTCCACCATTCCATGATTTCCAATCTCCTCATATTCCACCACTCCTTTGTGAGTTCGTCCATCTCAGCGGGATTCATCATCACCCGGTTCTCCGCGGCAAGCAGGGCCGCCATCGCCTTCTCCTCGTCTGCCTTTGTTATTCGCTCCCACTCAGCGATCTATCCCTTCACCCTTTCCTCCTCGAGTTTTAGTCTTCGCTCTTCGAACATTTCCTTGCGCTTCGAATCCTCTCGGATTTGAAGCCACCTTGCCTCCTTGTCTTGGTGCCCCTTCTCGGCCAAGGACAACTTTTGAGTTTCGACCAAGTCCTTATTCTTCACCATCTCGTCAATCTTGGCTTTCAAGTTGGCGTCATCCTTCTCATTCTTCTCCCTTGCCTTGTCTTTCTTCCTCCCATCGGGTTTGTCCTTGTCCACCCCCGTGGCACATCACTATCATCATCGTCATCCATGGAATTCAAAGCACCCTTATTCGGAGGAGATTCTTGGTCTCTTAACTTCCGTTTCTCACTATGCTCAAGCAATTTAAAACAGTGATGGAGAAGAAAAGGTTTGCCTTTGGAAGCCGGCATTTGCTTGAACCTTTTCTTGGGCAATGCAAGCCTACATCCGAAAAACATTCAATGTGAGTGCATTGACAAAAACAACATATGGAACATAGAGAAATGGAAGTTGTCAAATTTAACTCACATAATATCAATAGTGCAACACCTTGGAAAGGCATTCCTCACTTGCTCCAAGCAACCACTCCAACGGCTACAAAGTGCTTTGATCGCGTCCCAACGACTTTGGAGAGATCTCAAAGAGCGGGAAGATAAATGACCTTTCGACATGAGACGATGATACTTGTCCTCAACTCGTTGTCAATATCTCATGTCAGTTTCATCATCGATGATGATGGCATCGAGTGAAACGGTCTCCCATGCCTTGATCAATATCTTGTCTTCGGCTTCGGTATAGTTCAATGATCTCTTCTGGGTTGGCGGCTGAGATTCATCAAACACTCTCTCCCCAAACTCCTCGCAATCATCATCATCACCATCCTCACCCCCATCCATGCCGGTGTCAAAGGCCGAAAGGGGCGCACTATGAATGTCAACCTCATTCTCCTCTAACGCATCAATGTGCGAAGTAGGAACGCTATACAAATAATTATGGACGAAATAAACCACAATTTTACGCTACAAATTTGGTGAAAATTGAACTATGAAGGCCGAATTTCCTACCTTTCCTCCAACGGCGGCATGAACGGCGAAGTGGGGGTAGCAGTCGGCGCTCCTCTTGAGGTCGGTTTCCTCGCCTTCTTCGGAGCTTGAGCGCTAGCATGCGGCACAAGCGGCACCGTCTTCGCCTGGCCCCGAGACGGAATCGAGGTCGTGGGCACCGGGGCCGCCTGCCCTATTGGGGGGGCCGTCGGCTTCTTGAACCACATGGGCGCCCAGCCGCCGCCGTTTGGTCACAGGCGTCTCGAAGGCGGCCTCTGCAGGGAGGGCAGCAGCCAGAGGCCACGAAGCAACTGCAACCATGGACGGCTGAGCCATCAGAGCCTCGAGAGGCGAGGATTGGGGTCCCGTAACTGCGGGATGGCTTGGCGGATGGTTGGTGGCGGACATGGAAGGCGAGGGAAGAGCAGCGGCGGTAAATTTGGCGAGGGCGAGGGGAGCGACGACGGTGCGGAAGCATGACAGGGGGAGTTGAAATGTCCGTGGCGCCAAGCTTTCACGCGTATACGGGAAACCTAAAAATCTGACATGGAACTCATGTATCTAAGGTTTTCATCGCCCCTTTTCGGTTTCCCTACAAAAAATTAAGTGTCGGCCCGTTTGACGGGATCTGGTCGGGTCCTGGGGCTCTGGGAGGCTGGCTGGAGATGCTCTCACAGAGTCACGTCTCACATGTGAGGTCGACGGAGCCGCTGGAGGGAGCGAGTCCATCTTGCGCAGCAAACAAGATCCAATACCGCGACTCGCATTTTCTGGTTGAACCTGTAAAAAAGCAGTTATTTTACGGGTTGGGCTGTTTTAAGGGAATTGCTAGAGATGCTCTGAGTGAGGGGCGGATGGTGCCCTCCCCACCTGGTAAATTCACAGCAGGAAAGACCGGGGCCGATCAGAGTCACACACTAAGCATAGCAATTATATTAAATGATTTTTCAATTTTCATTAAATCTTATAGAAAGAGGTAGAATTTCTTCTTTTTTTTCCAGGTATTTCAGGAAAAAAAGTCTCTTGTTATTTTTTATTCTATCACTAGACAAGATGCAAAGATAAGATTAGTTATTCTTCATCTACGAATATCCAAACTTTTACACCTAATACTCCATAGATAGTTTGAATTGGATAGCAGCAATAATCAATTTTAGCGTGAATTGTTTGGAAGGGAAGTCTACCCTTTTTGATGCATTCGGCACGTGCAATTTCTTTTCCTCCGTGACGACCCTTCAGTACATCGCGGCGGCGTGGACGCGAGGTCTTGTCCTTGCCGATTTCTGGCAAGCAGTAAAACCGGCAGGGCAGCTGCCACGGCCAGCGTCAAAGAACAGCTTCTGGAGGCGGCGCTCCGGCATCCCAACCTTTGAAACACACTCCCCGCCTCCCCGGTCGGTTCTATACTCAAATTAACAGTTTGGAGAAATTGCGTCAGTCCTGTCCTTTTTGGGTAAGTGCATTTGTGCAGAAGTCCAAAGAATAGTTGACCATTCCCATCGCCTGTTGTCAGTTTTGTTAATTCAGTATGGCATGTTATGAATTGATGAAATTTTCAAGACTGATTCTTTTTTTTTAAAGTTAATCTGATTAATCAAATATTAATCTACGTCATATTATTTTATTTGAGTTTGTATCCCGATGTAAGCGACAAAAAATTCTCTATGTCGGGGGCTACCCCGGGTAGGGTCATGGTACGGTATAAGCAAGGTCTCAGGTGTGGGCCAGGTTACAGTAAAAGCCGACATACCTGGATCTCAGAAATGACCAGGGTGTGATGTTGGTGCAAACCGACATAGGCAAACCGAGATAATCCGGGCCAGAAGGGACCGAGGTACCATGCTGGAGCAAACCGGCATATGTTGGCCGAGACTTGGGATCCGAGATAAGGGATCCGAGATATCATGACCGACATATGTATGTCGGTATTTTGTGTGTTCTCTTATGTGCAGGGAAGGTTATTCAGGAAAGGGAATCCGTCATATCCATGCCGGGTTATAGAGGTGAGGCACCCTATGTCGGACGGAGGTCAGCGCTGCTGTCACATCCCGTCTGGCACGGGAGCACCTGACACGGGAGCGTGCAGGAGGAGCGAGGTGACTGGTCTCCCCTCTGCTGACCAAGGACAGACGTGGAAGCAGGCTACGAGGTAGGCATGGGCGTGCCATGTCTTGTCTCTAGCAGAGGGTACATTCTAGGTGTACCGTAGCGCTGCAGGAGATGGGCATGTCACGTCCTGTCTCTGGCAGAGGGTACATTCTAAGTGTACCGTAGCGCTGCAGGAGATGGGCATGTCACGTCCAGTCTCTGGCAGGAGTAACATCATGACATACCTTTGGCGTGGCTACAGTGCACCGCGAGGGGTACATCCGTAACTCGGTTTAGCCTATAAATAGGGCTTCACCCCCTCCTGCGTGAGGGACGATGCATTGGGATTCATTTCCCCCCTCAGTTTCATCTTCATCCTTGAGCTTTTCTCAATTGTTGAGACATACAGCTCGAGGAGCATCGTGTACTTGTGATACCTCTGATATAGAGAGAGATAGGCAGGAGTAGGGGTGTTACCTCCTCACGAGAGCCCCGAACCTGGGTAGATCGTGGTGTGTTCTTGTGTTTGTGTGCTTTTCTGTGTGTGCTTCTTAACGCGCTAGCCCTCTCCCGGATCCACCAGCGTCCATCGGCCCCACTCTTAGCCATCCTATGGCATCTGCCGTGATACCACCACGACACTCTAGTACTACCTCTGATCCATATTAGTGGGCACAACTTTGTCTAGATACACATGTATCTAGTCTAAATACTTAACTAGATAAATATGAATTTAGACAAACCTATGTCCACTAATATGAATAGGAGGGAGTAGTACTTTTGAGTTTTGAGCCTTTAACTTTGCTCGAGCTTATAAAGTTTCCTGAAGGAGGCTTCAGATTAAGTTTCAGTAAAGAAGCCTTCAAATTGTAGAACCACCAAAAGGAAATTATAGATTTCAGCTAAAGTAGTACTGTTTCCACAAAATTGGGACTGTTATCAAACCTCTCAAGTCTTAAAACATGTGCTACATAGTACACAAAGCAACTAGAGAGCAGTAACCAGAAACTAAAGATACCACAAGGTTTTACACTACAAATATCCAAGCAGAATAAGGGCCCCAAAATGTCAAATCTACCTGACGAAAAAATACTACACAGATCGTGGCTCGAGTTTATCTAACCACGACAGGATTATCTCAGCTCCTTTCTCCCACGAGCAATCTAACATCATATCATGTGCTACCCCTTCCACACAGACAGGCTGCACATTGTAGAATCTTGCAGTTTCAGAAAGCCCTTCCGCGTCCTACATAATTGAAATGTTTATAGAATGAGAAATGAATAATTTGTTTCGTAGTTGTGATAGATTTGTTTGGGGGTTGGATCCACTCACCACAATGAAATCATTGCTAGCACCCATGACAAGAACTTCTAATGTACCATTTGCCGCAGAAGGTACAGGCAATGATGCATTGAGTTTCCTCAAGTCAAATAGTGGCAACTTCGAGCTTTCCTTCATAAGACCTTGGTACCTACAAGATGGGGTAGATGTTCATGCCATCACAAGAAAAGAGAAACTTAGACTGCAAAATGGCCTATGTAAGCTGGAGAATCAGCAATTGAATGAAGATGCTGTAATAATATACAGAGATTCCATTCAGTCGGCACAGCAGTACCAGTAATAACCCTCTCAGTGGTACACCGTAAACCAACCCCCATAGCAGATATGTTCAACTTTATAACCTTTTATGTGAAGTTTATAGTCTAATATTCAAAATGTTAGGTGCGAAATGTAAATGGCATGGCAGGATAAATACCTCAGGACAAGTTTGTCATCCATTTGTGATGAGAAAAAAGTTTCCTTACAGAGAGGCAATGAATTTGCATATGCTTTTGCAGCCAAGCTGAGCGTAACCTGCAGTAAGATGGAGAAAATTTCATGTACGTGTGAAAACAAATTACGTACATAAATATAGTATTCAATACTGAAGGCTTGAAGAGACACATGAATTTCCTAGTTTGTTGGCATGTACATGAAAGATATGATCATATATGCACCGGTATCCATAATAATCCGTTTTTTATAAATCTAAAATAATTAAACTTAACGTGTAAAGAGAAGAAAAGAAAGTCAATCCCTTCTGGACTCAAGCCAGCAGAGTGAACTTCAATATGAATGGAATAATTCTGGTGCAATAAATTGTGGATCAGCAAACGCATCCAGACTACGCAAAGGAGAATTGAGGGAATTAAAATAGTAATAGGGAGTTCAGGCCTATTATACAAGGTGAAGAAATGACTGCCAACAAGAATTGTGTTTCGCAGAGCACTGCCAACGTGAAGCTTCACTAAGTTTGTTCAGTGGTTGATGCTATAATTAGCAGGCACACTCCATGTTAAGAAAACTTTAAGAGGTACTCAAAAGGAAAATGATCGCTGATTGTATAATACATGAATATTCAAGGCATTTCACACCTGTAACATGATTAAGGATCAACCAATACAATGTCAGATAAGTGAAGACAAAGCAATACACCCACCATAGGTGCTAAAGTAAACACTAGACAATTTTTTGTAGATGCAGGGCAGTGTTGCATTAAATTACAAAATAGCTGCATGATAAAACTCGAAGGAAAAGGGCAAATTATAGTTTAGTTTACCTTGACAGCAGCAATTGGTTTAGTCAAAAGGTAACGCCATACCAATCCACTGGAGGATGATACAAAGGAGTTACATGATAATAATAGTACGATAAGCTGGCAAATGTGTAGCAAACAACAATCTGCATACCTATTTCCTGAGGGAGGCACAGAACATACAAGAACAGCACCAGAAAGTTTTGGATGAAGAGGTTCTGAATCTATAATAGAATCATAGAAAAGGTGGCATGTAATGAATTCAACGTAAATGGAGAGACTTTACTTCCCGTAAGAAAATTGAGACAATCATTGCTCATTAGCAACTTGTGTATGGTAATGTACTAAACATACAGACGAGAGTGAAATAGGATGTACTGTTGTGCTGATAAAGGACTAAACTTTAGTAACTAACATGAGTACTATGACCAATGAGTAGCTGTAAGAAACCACAACATTGATACATACTCCCTCCGTTTTTTAATATAAGATGTTTTAGCTATTGCACATGTTGTCTACATGCATGATAAAGTGAGTGAACATGCACACTAAAACATGTCTACATACATTTGCATGCATATGAATGTGGACAAATACTAAAACATCTTATATTAAAAAACGGAGGAGTACAAAGTAGCTTTTAAACATTTGAAAATGGTAAGCAGATGAATATTTTTAAAGGCAAAAAGAAAAAAAGTACCCCCTCATCGTACAATAATCAAGTTGCGGATTTTTTTTTCCGGAAACAAGTTGCGGACTGCTGTAAGGTCAGCTAATCTTGCACTCGTTAACATCCATCCAAAGTACCCGAGTTCGAACCCAACAGTATTAAAGAGTGGAGACATGGTTCATGGAACTGAAAACCCGCCCCATTTAGAGGATCTACATCTCTCTGAGTCTAGTCAATCTCATTTTGTGGCAACGAAGGAGCGTAAATCACCTCAATGCAATAGGGTGCAGTTGAAGCCTTCTTCTTGCCATTTTCCTTGTGGTTTGATGACCCACCACAGGTGTCGTGGTGTGGAAGTATATATGTGGATTGTACTAACCCTTTCCATCCGTTCAGACTTTTGGGATAGTTGGCTAGTGCATGAAACATGACAGTAGCTACTGAATGAAGCAGGCTTCAGCTGCACCCTAAAGCGCTCATAACCACATGCCCTTATCCACTGAGAATGAACAAGACTAGAGTTATGGAGATGCAAAAACAAGACTTGGATTGGATAAGGTTAGGCAATGAATACTGGTCCGAATGTATTTATTTGGGGTTTTTGGGGGAAAAGGTTATCTCTTGTGTACTAGGCTCATAAGTTATTTTGTAAAAATAAAAAATTATATATCCCAAATAACCCATTCTTTATGTAATATTCCCTCTGCTGATTTATGTAAGGCGTCCAGCTTATTCAGATTTACCGCTGGCCAGCAATTAACAATTGGTTTCAACAGTATGTATTATGTGATATATAACTGATACTGTTGGGTGCCTATTGCCCTATTCAGAAGTATTTTCTTTCCAAGCATCAGATTTATTATTTGTCAAGACAAGGTTGGGAAGACGAACAAACATGCTGAGCATGCCAAGAACACTGCCGAGTAACATACATACTGCAAGAATGTACCATTCGAGAGAACATACCTTGTAGGCATGATATATATTGCTGCACAATCAAGCCTCCAAAGGAATCTCCAATTAGGATAGGTTTGTCAGGAACCTCCTTTCGGATGAAATCAGCAATATCGCCAGTATGTGTCTACTGCAAGTCAATCACACATTGGGCTGACTCTAATGAGGTAATAAAGAAATACAGTTAACAATGCTACTAGTGGCAGGAAGTGCTGCAT
The DNA here is from genome assembly GCA_947311845.1 of Poa pratensis. Lineage (NCBI taxonomy): Eukaryota > Viridiplantae > Streptophyta > Magnoliopsida > Poales > Poaceae > Poa > Poa pratensis. The sequence goes on along the minus strand of CAMZMU010000128.1, from coordinate 65,208,512 downwards.
TCATTGTAACTTCTCTGATGATTTATGCTTGAGAACACGCATAGGGTCACAGAAGAACATAAATTACTAGGATTTTTCTGTTATTATCTGAAGGAACCTCAATTTTGCCAAAGTACCTCAAGCGTGCCAGCCACTGCCTCAGATGGAATGCTGCTTTCACCCTGCAACAGATGATATATGTCAATTAAAGTGCGAAACTTCGATAAGAAATACATTATATATGTCTTGTAAAAATGCTCACAATCTGTCCCAGTTTCTTTTTCTGCGGGTAAAAATGCTTGACTTCATGAAATCATCACCACGATTGTCATTAAAACACGCTAATGATGTGTAGGTTACGGAACATTTTACTTGGCCTATGCAACCGCAGCCACTATCCAATTGTCCGAATTCATCTCCAGCCACAACTGTTTTACGAGACCTTATTTTCGATTTCGGAGACGTGCAGGCTCACTACCTGCGCGCGGAGGCTGAGGGCGAAGCAGGGGAATCCGGCGTTCGAGAAGAATGGCAGCCAGCGCTCCGCCTAGCACCAGGCCGCGTGGAAGCTCCCGTGCACGAACACCAGCGGCGGCCGCTCGTTCCTTCCCGGGGTGGGGGCCGGAGTAGGCGGTTGCTGGGCGATGACCTCGAGGTCGAGGCCGCAGGGCAGCGGTGGGAGCGGCGGGACTGGCCCTCCTGGAGCGAGTAGGCGCATGCGGCGCGGAGGGGCCTGGTCCTCCTCCTCGTCATCGTTGCTGTCGACCACGCCCGCGCTGGCATTGGTGGCGACATGGGCAGGCGGGGAAGGGTGAGGGCGGAGGTGGCCATGAGCGGCGATTGATGGCGATGTGAAACCGTCGGGCGTCCGATGTGGGATGCGACGGCGCCGGTGGGGAGCGTGTGAATCCGGATAAAATCGTGACAACTTTTTTTTTTCAGAACGAAATGGTAACAACCATGTTTTTTTTTCATTTGATTTTTTAATGGTCACCGGGAAAATCCCCACCTCAATTGTTTCATTCATTTTGCATTTATTAGGGTTTGCAGCCTCAACAAGATATTCAAATGAACCGGAACACATGGATTACAAGAGGCACGAAAACCAGAGAAACATCCGCGAACAGTAACACACAAACACATGCACGCACACGAACACACATGGGACTAGGGGTGGGCATAAAAACCGAAGACCGAAACCGAAAAGACTGAGACTGAAACCGAAATGACCGAGACTGAAAAGACCGTTAGAAATTCGGGTAGCAAATTAGAAAAGACCGAAATTAGATCAGAAATTCGGGTATCACTTATACATAACCCGAATAGACCGAATAACCGATTTTATTTTATTTTGAGTGAATTACGTACGGAAGCAGCCGAATTTGTATGACAGCCCAGTTTATGTACATCTAGTCTATAAACCCAACTACTGAACCAAGCGTACCATCTAGTCTCTAGACCCAACAACTGAGTATCCCAAACCAGCTTACTATAGATTCTCCTGTGCGCGAGATACCAGTCGATCGCTTCCCACTTTACCAATCCTGGGTGCCCATTCCCTTTCTTGCGGCCTAGATTTTGGTCTATTTGGTCATGACCGAAGACCGGACCGAACAGACCGAAGACCGAAGAACAGATAACCGGAAAGACCGAATTTATTACGGGTATCATTTCTGGATGACCGAAATTATTAAAAACCAGAAAGACCGAACCGAACTAACCGAAAAGACCGAATGCCCACCTTGGCATAGGACCAAGCCTCTAGAAAACCTCGAGCAAGCTTCACCACACTAAAAGCAAAACCGCTATAAGGACCGAATAGAGCCTGTGTGCCTACTAATATTTACTTATCTCAGTGGTGCACAGTGTACACAATGCACAAGAAGTACCAACATGATGGATGAAGAGCCCCAATAAGTCGAAACCAAACCTTGACACCTCCATACCATTGGAGGGGGTCAAAGGGCAACACATACCGAGCCTATTGTCGTAACACCAAGAGAGTTGTGGGAGTGGTGGATGGGCAGCAAGACAAAGTTGAAGGGCCAACACCGCCGAGATCACGAACTCAAAGCTCAAATGTGTTGCCAGAGCAACCGAACATATACATGCAGCGGAGACCGCATCACGACGACGACGTCGACGGCAAAATCAGAAGGCACCACAAAGCCGAGTCCACACTGCTCACCAACATCCTCACGACATTGACACTCACCGTGTCTAGGGCCACGAGCACAATAGAAGGGCACAACTTCACCAAGGTTGCACTATCCAATGACACCGCTGAAGAGCAACACAAGCCGAGACGCACCACATACCTACACATGGCACACCCAGATATCCCATCGAAGGAAGCACCAATAACAAGTAACTCACAAGATCAAACACCTCATTGCCACAACACTCCCGGATGGGCGACGCCACACATGGCACACCTAGATAGCTCGACTGAACAACGTCCATCACGAGCTGACGAGGAGACAAGAGGGAGCTCCACATGCGCACATGGGTAGGGAGCGAGCCGCCTCCACGACTGCTATCTATGAGCCAGGAATAGATGGAAGGGCGAAGAGGAGGCAAACAACAATGGAACACGATCAAGGAGACAAGGTCAAGTCTGTCCACCGCGAAAATTCATTGCTGACCACTACTCAGCACCACAGGCCGGTGGACGACCATAGCCTAGCCCTATCATGGGCACTCAGTTCCACGACGCAAAGCAAGCCGAGCTGTGGAGCACTGATCCTGTCTACGACCAACGAGGACCAAAAACAATGACAACTAAGTCACGTGTATAAGATAGGAGTCAACCAAGACCGCCCCACGCTAGAGCCGAACGAACCCCGAGAAAGAATCCGATCATGCGCATCGACAACGACACATCATGATCAGAAGGTACCTGAGCTCCACAACGATGCCACAAGGAGGGGTGACGATTGATACATCGGAGACATATCTATAAACTTTGTAGTTGTTACTATTATCCGTAATATTTGGCAAATTTTATTATATTTGTTTGTACTAGCCTATTAACAGTTTCAAAAGTGCACAACTTCTTATTTTCCACTTTAGTGTTTAGCAGTTACATGGACATTGAATAAATCGCACGGGATCCCCTCGTTGCGGTGAACAAAGTTTCCTGAAATTTGTCCCTCCAGGAAAGTTATTAGAGATTGCCATGGAACTGGCCAAAGATGACGTCAAATGGAAGTCCATAACATGGAAGTTGTGGGAAATTTCAAGCCAACGACTTTTAATATTTGGCACATCCCATTCAGGTTCATGTGCAAACGAGAGACCCGATTTACTGAAGGTCTAGTACCGACCTAGGGGGTCCCACAGTGGATGAGGGGATTGGCTCTAACTATTGGCACTTGAAGGATTCGGTCATGGTTCGCCCGTGCAAATTCATGGGGACAGAGAGATGGCCTAGACATATTTTAGAGGTGCCCAAGATTCCCTTGAATCAAAGGGACATGAATCAGGTGGTAAATACATGCGCGAATCTAGAAAAAGAGGTGAACCCTATTTTTGTTGGAGGACACAACAATTCTGAATAAAACATAGACTACCACTCCATAAAAAACCTGACACATTTCAAGATGCATATACTAGAAAAACTTTAGATCTACAACAAGTTCACCGATTCCATCTTTATTTTACCAAATGATACTTCAGTTATAATCTGAAAAGATATGAGAAGTCAGGAAATATCGAATAAACCATGCAGAGTGATGCTATAGCTTCACTGTTAGAGAGTGCAAATATCAAAAGCCATATGGAACAACGGAGTAGGTTGTCCTGTACATTATTTTCCAATGTTTGGAGCATATCGCTTGAATTTCACATTTCTCAGGAGGAAACATAGAAGATCTACCTGAGGCCTATTGTTGAGTGGAGATTTTCGACCCCCAAGTTACAGGGTTGCTAGTATTAAAAAAAAACCGATACTCATATTTCCGAGATTCAAAAAAAGTTGATTTTCTTGTCGGATGTAGCCAACGGTGTATCGCACAAACGTGTAACCTATTAATTTCAAATACTTCATAATATGAGCTACAAAAAAATGACAAAGGTGTGAATATGAGTATTCATATTTTCAGTTTTCTAAATTTTATCACATTTTGTTATTTTTGTGTAGCCCATAACACAAATACTTTTCCATTGCGAATTTTCATGTTTGTAGATATATCATTGACTATGTCCAGAATTGTTTTCAGATTTTTTTTTAACCTGTAAATGTAATATTTGAATATTTTAAAATAAAGGTAGCACTGGAATTCGGAAGGCAGAGACACTTTCCGCCTATTGTCCAAGAAAACTCCTGCATGCTATTTTCCTCGCAATTCAAATTTGGAAACAGCAAATTCCATCGCAATTCGCAAGTACAGCAGGTATCTCACACAAAACACACATACACACAAAACCCAGCGAATAAAGAAAAAGAGAGGAAAAAAGCGCCCACGTTTCCCCCCTGTCTCCCAAGTCCCAAAACCCAACGCTGTCGGCGGCGATGGCGGATTCGGCTGCGTCCGCTGCGGCGGCGCAACCGGCGACGGTGGGTCAGGCAGTGATCCCGCTCGTCAATAGGCTGCAAGACATCATGGCGCGGCTGGATGGCGACGCCGCCGCCGGCGTGGAGCTGCCACAGGTAGCGGCGATCGGCGGGCAGAGCAGTGGCAAGTCGAGTGTGCTGGAGGCTCTCGTTGGCCGCGACTTCCTCCCGAGGGGCCCCGAAATCTGCACGCGCCGGCCCCTCGTGCTCCAGCTCGTGCGGCACTCGGCCCCCGAGGAGTGGGGCGAGTTCCTCCACGCCCCCGGCCGCCGATTCCACGATTTCGAACACATCAAGCGCGAGATCCAGGTCAGTTTCTCTCTGCGATTGCTGTAGCTTTGCTCGTTTGGTGCGTGAAGGCCATATGTTTTTGTTGCCGGAGGCTTGAAACGAGAGCCCCAGTCTCAGTGATCGATGTGGCTTTGCTTGCTTTCGGAGTGTCGGAAATATGTTTGTTGTAATACTGGTGCTAGATACTAAAACCTGTGCCTCAGTCTTAGCGATTTCCATAGCTTTGCTTGTTTTCTTTTCGTATTTTGCTGGTTAATTCCTGTCTGCTGATTCCACAACCCGAAGGAGGATAGTTATTCGTGAGGGTACCACTAAAATTATACGCATTTTGCAGTTTGGGTAATTTGTGGACGGAGCAAGGAGTGTGCTCACATGGTGTGTTACCGCTGTGCTAGCATTTGCCAATATTGTGGGCTACATTTTAATCACTCAATGCTCATCTCGACACTAGTTTTTCTTGTCAAAATATTTGTTCCTTAAACTTCGTAGTAGATAATGTGAATCATGCACTTTTAGCTAGCTATGGACCTTACGGTCAACCTTGTGCATATAGTTATCCCGGTATAGTGGGAAGATCATGAGCAGTCAGTTTGAAGGTAGTGTTTGCTTTTTTTTTTCATCGCAAGGGACCACATTGCAAGATGCAATTAGTTTAATATCGGTGTGCAGTCCCTGAATACCAGGCTGTGGATTTACTTATTCACTAGGAGTCAATTACTCAATTTACTTACTGGTGCTTATTAGCCATAGCATATGCCTAAATGCTGAACCAATTAGACATTAGCATTTGAGAGGATCATGTATTATAAATTCAGCAATGCTGCCTTTATGGAACACCTAGGAGAGTTTTGTCATCTTCTTACACGCCCATCCTATCTTGGTGGGTCTTGCAAGGTTGCACGCTACGCCATGTACTTTCAAATGGAGGTAGTACAGGTTTATGTGTAACCTCTTCTGTAACTAGGCATAAACTTACAAACATACGTTTGTTTGCCATTATTCATTGTACCAAGCATTTGAGTTCTGAATAGTGAATACTTAGCTTTGTTCCTTTTTATTTTTATATATTAGTCTTACGTGACACTGATGTTTTCTCTACTTGGTTATTCCACTCTTTCCATTTGTAGCACCTCTCTAGTAATATTGGAAATTATAGTACTCACTAATTCAATACTTCATAATGTTCTCATGACTCATGATGAAAGATATTTACTGCTTTCAGTCGGAAACTGACAAAGAAGCTGGAGGGAACAAAGGGGTTTCCGAGAAGCAGATCCGTCTGAAAATCTTCTCACCAAATGTCATTGACATCACCTTGGTTGACCTCCCTGGAATAACAAGGGTTCCAGTCGGAGATCAGCCTAGTGATATTGAGTCAAGAATAAGAACAATGATCATGCAATATATTAAACATCCGAGCTGCATTATCTTGGCTGTCTCACCCGCAAATGCAGATTTAGCTAATTCTGATGCGCTTCAACTGGCAAGGCTTGGTGATCCCGATGGTACTTAAGCAACTCTATTAAAGAATTGATTGTGAATTTCCTTAAGAGTGCAAGGTAAGTTAAACCTTAACTGTTTGCTCTCTTTCGGACAGGATCTCGGACAATTGGTGTTATCACCAAGGTACTAATGTGCTTTACACAAACTGCAAAGTTCTTAACTTTATGATCAGTTAATCACTATCTTAATCTTTCTCGATGGCCTTAGTTGGACATCATGGACAGGGGCACTGATGCTCGTAACTTTTTACTGGGAAATGTGATTCCCCTCAAGCTTGGTTATGTAGGTATCGTGAATCGCAGCCAAGAGGTATATTCTGAGACAATTCTCTAATAATTGTGTTTGTCATTTTGAATTCCCTGTTCCAAATTCTTATTTTTCCATATAGTGCAAGATTCATGTTGGCAACCACAATAAAACAGTGTATAAGAAAACCCATGTCCTCTTATATTTCTATTTTTTGTTTTTTAATATGTGTTGATAGTTGATTCAATTGGTTATTTAAAGTTTTAAATTTGGATTTTATCATTTGCTGATGATGCTACCACCTAAAGTTGTAATTTATTTGTTATAACATCTAACAAGTTGATGATTACTACAGGACATCAACTTTAACCGAAGCATTAAAGATGCACTTGCCTTTGAGGAGAAGTTTTTCTCGACTCTACCTGTATGCCCAGAACTTGTGAATTTTCTCGCAGCAGTACAATCCATTGTGAACTGGGCATCTTTGCTTAAAAGCAGTGGCTGAATATATTTGTTTGCTTTTACTTTACAGGCTTATCATGGTCTTTCACAATGTTGTGGTGTTCCTCAATTGGCCAAGAAGTTAAATATGGTATTGACCTATTGCTGTTAAAAATATTTATTCTTGTACTTTGCTTCTGTATCTTTGTATGTGGTTGGTCACTCTGTAGTTCATTTGTTGACAATATCCTGAACAACCTTCCAGAAGAAGTGTCTAGGACACAAATTTGATTTTAGAATGAATTAGTCCAAAGAAGGATTTTTCATGAGTAAGTTGAAACCTCCAGCTTTAGGCTTTAGCAAGGAACTGAGAGAGTAACTTAGTGAAAACCAGTGTGTTTAATAAAACTTATACTCTTTGAATTGTAACTAATGAAAGCAAAGTTTCAACCTTTGCGGTATGTATTAGTGCAGTATCTATGTGCACCATCATTTGTCCATAGATACTGTCATTGATGTTTCCACAAATGATATTCATACATCTAATGGTATTCTATCTGTACAACTCATAATGCAACTCTTGGCTCTTATTTACAGATTCTACTAAAGCACATTACGGATATGCTTCCAGGTTTGAAATCTCGAATAAATGCTCAGTTGGTAGCAGTTGCCAAGGAACATGCTGCTTATGGTGATACTGCAGAATCAACGGTAATTTCATATGGATACCTCCATAAGTACAAATCGTGAATAGTTGCCTGTATGATGGAATTGTAATGCATTGCTGTGATTAAGGGTGGCAATCGGGTCGGGTATGGCCGGGTAGACCTTAGTCAGACCCATGACCCTACCCATGGGCGTTGGTGCATGCCCATGCCCGTGCCCGTCGGGTCACCCGACCCTATCGGGTGCCCATCTGGTCACAAAGTTGGTCATCCAAAGTTTTCTACCTAAGGTAGTTTTTTTTGTTCGAACACAGTTGCTCTGAGGTGTGTGAGCTGTGAGCTCCTTCGAAATACATTTACCACACAAGAACCTATTTATAGGCAGTGCTCCAGATCGATTCTCAGTGTGTACGCGAGGTGGTACTCACGTGAGTGTGCTATCGCACTGGTGAAGGGTGATGGACTGTAGCCAACCTGGACACCATGGGCTTTCACATTTTTCTAGCCAAATTCGGTAGTCAGAGGAGCAGCTGGCATGGCCACATCTTAAAGTGGGCTGTAACGTGGTTACAAAATTGGGCCTATGATATTTACAAGGCATCATACTGGTATTTTCGAATTTTGTTAGGAAAGTAAATACATACTCTGCACTGTTTCCCTTGAATAAAGCTATGTGGTTGCACAAAAATATTATAAATTGTGTACAATAAATATTAATAATAATTAATTATATTAATCGGGCGACCCATCGGGTTACCCATGGGCACAAAGTCCTACCCATACCCTGCCCGTGACTAATCGGGTCGTCCATGGGCAAGACCCATGGGCGAAAATAGCGACCCATACCCTGCCCATTAGGGTCGGGTGCCCATGGGCAGACGTACCCATGGGTCAAATTGCCGGGCTTAGCTGTGATGCATTAACTGTATATATGTTTCTAGTTTGTTACATGCATTGCCAAGAGAATCACTTATTATGACTATCATATGTCATGCTTTGTCGAACCAAATACATGACACATCATATGTGGCTCCCTTATGCCTGTTTTTTGTAACCATACACTTACCTGGTTCTCTTATTTCATGCATTTGTTGGTTTATTTCTAGCGACATTTTCTCCTCTCAACCCTGCCATTCTGGTCTTCAATCATGCAGGCTGGTCAGGGAGTTAAACTATTGAACATATTGGGAAAATATTGTGAAGGTAAAGAGGAATAATCTTTCCAGTTGTTATAAAACCTTAACTTGTTCTTGTAAAACCTTAACTTGCTAAAGCATGTTTTTTTGCCCTTTTTTAGAATTATAATCTGCTGTTATGGTGATGCACAATCCTTCATAGTCCCATTCAATAATTATGTCAAAATTCTGAAAAATTACTGCTATCCTTAAATTATCTTAACTTTCTAGAAAGCATTTGCTCACTCCTTTTCATCGCTGTGAATCTCTTCTCTAAAGTGGTTGCTCATGTAATTAGTTTGTATTCTTTTCAATCTGCCTGTTTGATTTTGTTAGAGCTATGTTTCTCTAATGATAATGTTAACTTTCCTGTTCCCAGCCTTTTCTTCAATGGTAGAGGGCAAAAATAAAGTGTCAACAGATCAGCTTTCTGGTGGAGCAAGAATTCATTACATTTTTCAGTCAATCTTTGTCAAAAGCTTGGAGGTTTGCAAAAGCAATAGCTTTACATATTTACATAGTAGACATGTATCCATCTAATAGCAATTCACTATGTGTTAATGTGAGACTGATATTTCTAAGTAAAGAGAAAATTGCTCTCATCACAAAGCAATCCTCATGAAAATAGTTTTGCTCTTCCTGCAGACCAGTTTAATTTCTAGGAAGAAAAAATTACCTTATGCTAGTGTCACATTATCATCATGTGTAGCCGTATGGCGTTACAAACTTCATTTTATATTCTCATAATTTTAGCAACAATATGTGTTATGTGTTATAAATTTCACCTGTTTCATCTTGTGGTTGACATTTTCCCCTTTTGCTTTGTTTTGTGATACACCTAGTATTTCTTAGTTACTCTTATATGCAGGAAGTTGACCCTTGCAAGAACATAAGCGATGAAGATATCCGCACAAGCATAGAGAATTCTGGTGGTCCAAAGGGTGCTATGTTTCTGCCAGAGGTAGCTTTTGTTTGGATGATGCAATCCTTTCTTGATAACATTTTTTATTTCCTCCCCGGGCAAACATTTTGGTATTCCAATTCATGTTTGTACCTAACTCCTCCATGCTCAGAAGTATGTGTTTTCCTATTAAATTATAGGCGCCTTTTGAGATTCTTGTGCGAAGGCAGATAGGACGTTTGCTTGATCCAAGTCTTCAGTGCGCTAAATTTATCTATGACGAGTTAGTCAAAGTACATACTCCTAACTCTGTTATTCCTATGAACCTCTAATTAAGTTGTTTATAAGGAATCCTGAACTATGCAGATTAGCCATGGTTGCTTAACCAGTGAGCTGCAGAAATACCCAATTCTTAAAAGGCGGATGAGTGAATCTGTTAGCAATTTTTGAGAGACGGTCTTCGACCTGCGGAAACAATGATAACCCATATAATTGAAATGGAGGTAAGCGTTCAGTTTTAAGAGTTCTTATCTGCCAATAGTAGGTAACAATTGGATTACTCCAGCAACAAAGTTTAATTTTTGGAGTGTTTAATTTCCTCAATCCTAGTTTCCAACTCGAGATAACCATTCAATAATGGGTTGCTTTCATCATACTGAAAATTGTCTTTTGCACCATTGGATATGCTTTGAAAAAGAAGTTGGTTGTTTAACGCTGTGGCTGCAGTAACCTGTGTGGAGTACTCTGGTTTATATGTCCCACACTACTGTTTTTCCCCCTACATTTATCGAAAGCTGAACAGTACTCCTGAGTATTCTGTAGAAAGTTGGTTATGTATGCTTTTATTGTCAGTTCTGTTTTAAACACTGTTGATCATGTAGAATTGTTTATTCTTTTCCTTTTTGTTAGTATTTTCTGGACATTTGTCATTACCAAGAAAGATGTTTAGGCTATTTGATTTGTGACCTCGAGCCTATAGTTTCTTTGAATTTTGTGTATGGGGACTGCTACTTTATAGTGGAGTTGCAGATACATGTTAATGAGCCTCTTGGTCTGTTATGTGCTTGTGCATATACCTCCACTTTAATATCTTTTGTGTCTATTTTCTTATATGCAATGATACAAATCTTTCTACAGATGGATTACATAAATACCTCACATTCAAGCTTTGTTGGAGGCAGCAAGGTTGTTGAACTTGCTAAGCACGCAGGTCTATCTTCAAGAGGACTAACTTCATTATCGGTTCACAAGGTACCACCTTTTCCACCCCAGATTACATATTCCTGCATCTTTTCCTGAATAACATAAAGGAAAAGTCTAATGAGGGTGACTGGTCTGTACTCTGCTATCTGCGAAGTAGTTTTATTTTCTTTAGCACAATTAATCTTATTTTTCCTGCCAGTAAAAAATCAGTGTTAAGCGTCACCCACAAGTGCTCCTTTTGAAGAAAACAACTAATCGAGACGAGTAGGTCAAATTGTATGATAAATCACATACTGTCAGCACACATGTGGAATGTATTTAATTAGTACTAGTTAAATGTATAAGAGCCTCTCTAGCAGATCCCTTAAATAGGGAGCCCTTAAAATGGGTATAAGGGAAACCGTAAAATGGATATAAGGGTTCAAAACGCACGTGCGAGAACAGAAACCGTAAATCAAACTTAAAATACGAAAGAAGATTTTGGCGCTAAAATTCAAAGAAGTTCACAGCTGCATTTCATCTTCAGTTCATACACTAATCTAGATAAACAAACATAATTTACATACATTTAACAAAAGATAAACCCTAGATCTAGTTAACCTAACCCTAGCATTAGCAAAAGGGGCTCCGGGAAGACATCACCGGGCCTGCATTCGCGACGGCGCCGCTCCATCCTCACTCGTTGTCGTTGGAGGAGGGGACGTTGATGAAGTCGAGCTGGCGCGCCGCCTCCAGGCGCCATTCCCGCTAATTCGCCGCGTGCTCCTCGTCCGCACGGAACCCGTGCTTGAGGAGGTCGGCGTTGAAGGCCTCGAGCTGGGCCTCGTGACGACGGAGCTTCTTCACGCGGCGGCGCTCCGAGCGGATGGATTTCGCCTCGACGAGCTCGTCATAGTCGTCGACGTCGAGCAGATGCTCGTTGCTGCTCTCCTCCGTGTCGAGGGTCGCTCTCGTCCTCCGCCGCGGCCGCTTGCAGTGCAGGCGGCGGCGACCAAGCACACACCACCCTGCGTGAGCCCTCGGCCTCCCATCGTGCGTGTTGCGGCCGAGCCCGCGCCACACGAACGAGTGGCGAAGCGACAGCATGCCGCGGTTGCGGCCCTGCTCCGACCGCGCCAAGCGCCTCCTCTCCTCCTCTGCCGCTGAAATCAGCGGCGGAGCGGCATGACCACGACCCGCGGCCATCCGGGCCCTAGCGTGTCCGCGGTTGTTGTTGACGGGCCACATAGTGGTAGTGTAGAAGATCGGGGGAGGGGTCGCGGTGGTTTGTCCGAAATCCCTTGCCAGAGGTGGAGAGGAGGCGCAGTGGCGGAAATGCGTGGTGAAAAGTGAAAACCCTATTTTCCCGCGGAACCCGTACATATAGTGGTCGTGCGGCCCATAAGAATGTTTGCACGCCGGCTGTTTTACGGTTTCTGCTCGGGCCGAAAAAACTGGGCAAACCCTTAAATCCGCCGGAATTTTAAGGGTTTGCCCTTTTTAAGGGATCTGCTAGAGATGCTCTAAGCATCTCCTTAGGATTGGTGCCTAATTAAGCACTCATCTTTCAAAATAAGCACCAATACTACCCTACATGGCAAAATAAGACTGGTTTATTTTGCTAAGAACCTCTCTAAGCGCTTGCATTGCACATGCTCTTAAGAGATGGCAGAAGCCATAGGACCAAATTTTAATCTAGGCTTTCAGATGGACTGAATGAGGCAAAGCTGACAAGATGACATGACCAACTATCTATACAAATATAAAAAGTGCGAGATACGTTTGGCTCCAAACAATCTCAGCCATTCCTAACGTATATAATTATTAGCTATCTAGTAATGTTGCTCCAAGGACACAAAGTTTGATGGATTTAGCAAAGAATCAACTTGTGTTTTAAACAATAATCTCAGTATAGATAACTATAAGCTGGTACTTGACATGCATCAACGTTAGTTGCTAAGCTCATTTGATTTTGGTTAGGCTCGAGCAGAAGATATTACAGCCTTTTTTCCACTTCCCTTATTGCAGGATGGTATTGGTACAAGTTCGGAGACGCAGTTAAAATCTTCTATTGAGAACAATATGCAGCTCAAATCTGAAAGAGGCCAGAAATCACGTGCCATTTTTGCAAGGGATGCTACCAGAGGAGCAACAGCTGAGCAGGTTATCAGATTTCAGATACTATCTTACTATTGTTTCAGCTTTGGTTTCTAGATGTGTTGTAAGATGATATAAACATTTTTACCGAACTTCATTTTCTGTCTTGTGTTTTTCCTGGACAGGGATTGCAGCCAGATAGAGATGCAGGTAAACCAGTGTAGCTGTAATTATACCTGTCATATGCTTGATCTGTATTTATACCTGTCATATGCTTGATCTGTATTTTTTCTGCTTTGGAGATCTTATCATTGTAACATCTGTGCATGTCATTGTTAGCACTGAATTGGCTGCTTTTTTTTTCCACTTAAGGCACATTGTTATTCTTTATTAGGGTATAATGATTGGCTTCATACGATATTGCATTTGAGTCATGCTTTCCTGATAGCTCATTTCGTTTCATATTTGAATCAATTATATATTGTATAAAAACTAAGCATTATTTGTACACTATGGTTAGTAATCTGTCTAAGAGGTTTGAGTTCCCATTTCCTGTCTGGTTACGGTTACTGCTGGCAGACTGTTATCATGGATCATCCTCCAGCTGAAACCTGTGGCCTGAACTAGAATAACCTGGGCCAGGAACTCAGGCTAGCCAAGGTGCCTGTTGAACCAGGCAATCCTTACCCAGCTTCTCTAGGGTGCAACCAGACAAGATCCAGGAAGCTCCAGGCCAGCTGTTGAACAGCCAGGACACCGATCAAACTAACCCCTAGACCCGATGGCTGAATCAGTCAGACCTGGACATATATGGGATTTGCTAGTAGCCATGCGTGGATGCACCAGCAATATTCATACTAACATATTTTCACTTTTCATTTAGAAGAAGATAACCAGTTTCTTGTTGAGCCATTTGATGTGCAGAGTGGAAATTGCCCAACTTGCCCATGGTGTTAGACCTATTGTGTTTGAACATGAATTTAACGAGTCACTGGTGGTACCTGGCTGGTATAACCTGCCCTTAACCCTAGCTGATCTGATAGGTTAACATTGGATATTGAGTACTGCTTGGCACACATTCATACCAAAGATAAAAAGAAAATCTGCTGATGTTCAAGTTTTGAACTGTAGTATGATATGACCAAATTGACCTTTTTATACCTTTGGTTTATAGCACTATCTGTAGAGGAGCACTTGCTCACTTGGAAGCCATATGACATGAATACCCTTCGGCTGGAAACTACGATCCATCCTTTTTTGCTAAGTGATGAGATTGGATTTCCCATGTAACTATCTGATTTCTGACATAGTATGTTTGGATCCAAGGCAATGGAAATCCTAGCCTTGCCAGGCGAGCTTAGTCAGTTGGTAAAATATATAGCTTTTGCCTTTTGGTGGCAATGTTGCCTGCTACCATGCTAACAGATGCTTGATGACCGAGTAGAGGTGAATCAAGTCTCAGGCATGGGCAAGCGAGCGACCACAGAGACACTATTGGATTTATGAAATTGTGGTCATCCAGATTGCTTCTTGTCTTGAACACCATCCATTAGAACATACAGCGTCATTGCTGTTGACCGTGGACCAGCCATTTTGTCCCATCCATCTCTGTAGACACCTTTATTGCCCAGGGCCTCGAGAAAACAGTGATTGCAATAAGTTGACGAGTTGTCAAAGTATATTCTGCATTTTACGTTTTCACCCTTCATGCAACCAAACCGCCAGCCTTGCTTCTATGGCCTAAATCTCATATGGGTTAGACTAATCTTGTGTAGCTATGCTAGGTGAGGTAGTAATCCAAACACACCCAGTCTCCAATACACTGTTGAGTCTCCAATACACTGTTGAGTCTCCAGTACGCACTGTTGACCATTACTCAATACTCACTGTTAACTATTACTGTATCTAATTGTATATTAGGCAATGATGCAATATCATGTACTCCCTCCGTTCCAAAATAGATGACTTCCGTTTGTCTAAAAGTGGATGTATCTAGACATGTTACGTGTATAGATACATCCACTTT
Source organism: Poa pratensis (assembly GCA_947311845.1). Taxonomy (NCBI): domain Eukaryota; kingdom Viridiplantae; phylum Streptophyta; class Magnoliopsida; order Poales; family Poaceae; genus Poa; species Poa pratensis. The sequence goes on along the minus strand of CAMZMU010000128.1, from coordinate 65,193,451 downwards.
TAGACAAATGAAAGTCATCTATTTTGGAACGGAGGGAGTATGAACTTGTATAAACAGATTTACTAACTAATATGTTCTGCATGTATTATTTTTCAAGGTTATCTAAAATTTGTGTGCACACATGCTAGGAATAGGATGGTGTGTACCTTTGGACAGCATTACAGCTGTAGTGATTTATTAGAAAGGGCAACCTAGACATATTTTAGAAGTAAATAAATCCTGGGGGCATATATCTAGCACATTGTACAAGCATTGTTCCTTGTACCCTGTGCACCCTATCTGGAGTCACCCTAGAGGTACAGCCTCATAGATATTTTAGGCTTTGGCCCCAGAACATTCTGTTTGTATCTAACTTGCCTTAGTCTTTATTACCTGCAATTCCAATATATCGAAGTGCTTAATACCTCGAAATTACAGCATATCATATAGTTCCGTTCAAGTGTCCATTGTTGCAGCTTCTGTCCAAGTGTCTGCTGTCACAGCTTTATACAAGGAGATATATTTTGGGCTATTATCTGACATCTGGTATAAACAATGTAGGAACAAGTGCGGCAGGTGGAGGCCAGAAGGGTAACTCACTTGTCGGTGGGAGCTTGTCAAGCATGTCACATCCGCGTGTTCACAGCCTAAGTAGCTTATACTCTATGATTCGGTTAAGAGAGGTAACATTTGCTTCACAAGTGAGCCTTGGAATTTTAAATTACTCAGGTTTTAATATCTTACCTCCATTCGTCATCCTTATTTGTAATAGCCACCCATCACCTTGAAACCATCAGAAAACAAGACTGACCAGGACAGAATAGAGATAGCTATCGTGAAGCTATTGATCAAATCTTACTATGACATTGTCAGAAAGAGTATTGAGGATGCAGTTCCAAAAGCTATAATGCACTTTCTGGTAAGTTTAGCTTCTATAATGCCTTGGAATCTTACTATGACATGTTAATTATCCACTTATTGGTGTCTTTGCATTGTAATTCTACTTGACTTGTGAGTTCTTGTTTGTTCTTTGCTCCAGTTGTCTTTGAGCTTTAAGTATTCATATATCCATGTTGAAGGTTGAATTATCAAAGAAAACTGGGATGCATCTATTACTTTGGGTTGTTATGATAATTCCTGCTGTAGATGTATATATCCCATGTAATATTGCTATACTCTGAAACAGAGACATGTTGACCCTTGACCTTCAACTTCTCATGATAGAGCTTAGCATTTCCTTTTGTTCCTAGTGAACATATTCTTGCATGGACTAAGAAATGTTGCTACATGGTCATACTCTCCAGCAAAGCTGGTTGCTGTGCCAGCCAAGTATCATTGCTTGTTAATTAATGCTGCGATTGGTATCTGACTTGCAATATAGTTGCTGTATTGATGACACCGGTGTTTGACTGATCTTTGACTGAAGGTGAACCACACAAAGCGGGAGCTTCATAATGTTTTAATTCGGAAACTGTACAGGTGAGTTGCATTTGTTTTTGTACTTGCTAGTGAGAAGCTCAATCGTACAATTCAGATTACTGTCTGCCCGAAAGAATTGATCTAAAATGATTATCTGATGTGTAGAGAGAACCTTCTTGATGAAATGCTGAGGGAAACAGATGAAGTTGTTATCAGACGGCAGCGTATTCAAGAAACGCTCCATGTTCTTGAACAGGCACATAGGGTATTTCTTCTCTCCTAATTGTCCTTGTAAACTTGTGTGTTGATCATCCTTTTGACATCTGTATTTTTTCAGACGCTCGAAGAATTTCCCCTTGAAGCTGAAAAGGTCGAGAGGGGCTACAACCTATCTGAATATACAACTGGGCTGCCGAAAATCGCTGGACTTGGCAATCGCAGCCCCAGCCAGTACAGTTAATAGAAGCATCTCATGTAGATGAACATGCGCCTGTGACACCTTAGTCATACCCAGATGCCAATAAAAGGCACCTTTCCACTTGATTTTGATCCGATCCAATCTTTTTCGAGCACTGTGCTCGAGTTCTTTTGACCTGTAAATCCAAATTTTGTGCTACAAGGTATTTGGTTGCAACGGGAAGCTATGGCTGGAATAGCACCACCTCCGTAATTGCAGCAGTTGTACCGATATAGCTGGAGTAGATCAATATGCGAGTACCCTCAGGTTCCATCATCTTTAGTTTACCTCTGAGAGCGGGAGTCGCTTACAACGATATTATTATGCAAGGCTGCAATTACGATTTATGAGGAGTATCTAAGGAAAATTTAAACCCTTGCCTACCATATAGTGTTGGCAGGGTTTATGTTTAGTTGAGCTGGGCATCATGTGCTAGGACGTTCTTAGCCAGGTATGAATAATGTGTGTCAGCAACCAATTGGTCAAAGAGCTTGAGATTATGTAGTGCTTGAACCATATCGGCTCAAAATTCATACGGCTAGAATTGTACTACTCCCTCCGTTCAAGGTGTACAGTTTTTTGAAGAAAAATCCATAATATAAGGTGTATTTGCTATTTATGGACAATTTGACCTATTAAAAAATGAGACCTAGTCTCAAAAGAGGGATTTAACGGATTGTATTCATTTTGCGTCTATTAAGAATTCATCTCTCGTGACTGTTTTTTGAAAAAAGAGAGTATTGTATGCAAAATACCCATGTTTTAATATTTATGCAGAAAACTATACATCATACATTCAGAAACGGAGGGAGTATACTTGAGTGGTTGTCCTGTGCATAGTCTTTGCACGACCGAGGCACACTTCCGCTGCATCACTATCCTATCCAGCACGTCCTATCTTATTGTTTTGGGCTACTTCCATTTGTTTTCAGTTGTCAGTAGCTTCACACTTGGTCCTCGGGGAGTCTAGTTGCTGAATCTGTGAATCATATAGGTTGATTAGTACCTTTGGAACGGCTACTGGGAAATTTTCCATATATGTTTTGTGGAAAGTTTTTGTAACATTTCCGTTTCCATTTATACATTCTGTTTTCATTCCTTTTCGTTAAAATATCGTTTTCGTTTCTGTTTTCATCTCTCTGATTTTATTTGCCTACGGAAACGGCTTAAGTTTTTCCATTCCATTTTTAAGCTTACCTCCCTGCGTCCAGGGCCGTCTCCAGAAATTGGGGGCCCGGTGCGAAATACAAAATGAACCACAAATTTTAGGATATTGGAATAACCAGACATATTTTCACTTAGTTACATAACTCAATATATGTTATTTAGTACAATGTTTAGAATATATCAATTTAATGCTATTAAACTTAAGTTAGAAGCAATAAACTCACCTCTTGCTATATCGAAAAACATCATTCCGCCGGGTATCAAAAAACAATAAATCGTCTTCTAAATCATGTATCTTGGATGCGTGATAGCTTAGCAGTTAGCCAAATATCTTATCCAAGGAATCCCGTTTGCAGAGGCATGATCATAGAGCAATTTATTACTTCACTCCTAAACGTCCTATAGTGGCAATTACAAAAAGGAAATAGTATATTAATGAATTGATCGATTCATGAAGCAATCGATCTGAGTGTCAGACTTACCAAGATTGATCCATTGGTGAATTGGTTAAAGTCGATGATCAGGCGATGGCGTGATTCTGTTGTGATGGCGAATTTGGGAGCGGGGACTAGACTGGCCTGACGGCTTCATCTTTCTGAAATCTGGATTCAGAGGGTCTGCTATTAGGGCTAGCTTAGAGAGGAACGCGAAATAGGGCAGGCCGCGGGGCTAATCAATCGATCTGGCATTTGGGAACAGCAACGCATGCTCATTCACGGACTCAATCTTTGATATTTGCTTGAGGATTACTCAATCGTAGCCAGACTCCCGCTCGTGGTCGGGACGTATATAGCCATATAGGCATGAAGCAAGGACGCGTCTGCTGTCTGGGATTTTGGCCTGGCCTACGAGTTTAAGACCTGATTCAGAGATGAATTCACAGAGCAAATCATCATATGGGCCTGGGATTTGGGGGCCCCAAATTTTCGCGGGCCCTGAGAGGTCGAGCACTTCGCTCACCCTCATAGACGGCCCTGCCTGCGTCCCACCCTCTTCCTCTGTGCACAGTGGCAGAGGACTAAATTTTTGGTGAGGTGAAAATGATAACTTGTCTATCTGACAAATGATCGAAAATACCTTTCGTCTCGTCGTCACACCTCGCTCCTCGCGGGAGGGTTGGCCAGCTTCTCTCACAGTCTCACTGGTCTCACTCACCCAGCCCTCGCCGGCACACCGGTTGATACTTGATACAACGGCAGTGGCGGAGCCAGCATGTAATTGTAACCATTGGGTGAACCCAATGAAAATTGATTACTCTTTCTATAGTCACTATATATTTAGTGCTTATAGATACTTTGAACGTAGTCTTGCAAAGCAATGAACCCAATCAAAAGATATTCTACCTCCGCCCCTGTACAGCGGTTGTCCTTTTAGTTTTTTCATTGAGTCTTTTTTCGTAGGATTAATTGATCCAGTTCGACCACGCCATATCCACTTGATTCCTAGCCTTGCCCGACTCTCCTCTTTATTTTTGGGAGGGACTTAACTGTCCTCTTCTATTTGCAGTTGCACTCCACCGACACGTGCTCGCTAGACGGACTAGTATTAGGCACCCGTGTGCCATGGCAGACATGTAGGCCCGTCGGTAGCCACGAACCACCCATAGGCTGCTCTTCCATTGTCTGTACGGCGCTGTCCCAGCCAAGGAAAAAAATAGCGTGCTATCAAAAATGACGTGACCCTCCTCTAAAAGCTATACAAGATATAGCGTGATATAGCGAAGTTACATGTAAAATAGCGTGATGATATAAGAAATAGCTCAAATATTAAGGATCTATGCAATAAAAATTTGTACTAAAGCAATACATGCATAACCAGGTAAGTATATTCAAATGCTAAAGCTAAATCCATAGCACAAATACAAGTATGAGGCTTAAACCATGAAAAAGTAATAAACTAAAAGATAAACAGTTTTAAACTTTAATCAGAATTATTAACATCGTCTTCAAAATAACTAGAAGAACCACCAGATCGTCCGCCATCATCATCACCTAACGTTATTTCTAAGCATTTTGTTAGTATGGCTATAACATTAGCACGTTTAGTGTGGTTTGACGCGTATAAAACACAAATAGCGTAATAGCGGTAGCTTTAGGCTAAAAATAGCGTAGCCTCTCCAAATATGCTATATCGTGCTATTAGCGGGGAAATAGCGTGCTATTTTTTTCCATGGTCCCAGCCCATCCCGCATGCATCTTCCTCGCCGCCTTCTGTGCTGTCGTGCTCCACTCACCGCCTCCCACTGTTGATCACAGCCGCAACCACCCCCATTGGCGAGGGGTGAGGCTAGCCCGAAATTCTGCTGCGTGGCGTGTACGTTGAGGCTTCAAAATCCTAACCATTTCTTCGTAGATGTCTCCGATTCCTTAATATGCTCAACATCTTCCCTAACATTCTCCATGTGAGATGATAGATACTCCCTCCGTTCCTTTTTACTCCGCATATTAGGATTGTCTTAAGTCAAAGGTTTTAAAGTTTGACCAAGTTTATACAATAAAATATAAAAATTTATAATACCAAATCGATATAATATGAAACTATATTCCATGGTGAATCCAATGATATTGATTTGATACTACAAATGTTGATATTTTTTCCTAAAAAATTGGTCAAACTTTAATGAGTTTGACTTAGGTTTCGTCCATCACACAATCCTATGTAGTTACATGCTGTTCATATCACATACGCATGCACACTGACTACGCTAGAAATTCCAATGAAGGCTCCAAGAAACACACAGTGCGGGTACCCTCTTTATAGTTGAAGTTGCCTACCCCTGATAAAATAGCCAGCCTCGGTTAACCGAAAACCGAGAAACCAAACTGAAAAAACTGAAACCGAACCGAAATTGTGGTTATTTTGGTTTCCGGTTAAATTTACGGTTAGTAAAATAGCTAACCATATGCCTTGCGGTTAATACGGTTAATAACCGAAAACCGAATGGTTAACCAAAAAACGAAATGCCTATTAACTTTTATTAATTTGCTACTTTTATTGACTTTACGGGTTACTTGTAGCATGTGATTTGCTACTTGTATAGATTTTTATTAACTTTATGGGTTATTTGGTTAATTTGGATCATATGCCTATTAATTTTATAGTCTATTCCGTTATTTTGTAATATATGGCCACAAAAAGAAATTGTCATTTTAAAATTCGCGTCAACTTAGGTTAATTTGGTTATTACTGAAACCGAACCGAAATTAAATGGTTATTACCGAAACCGAACCATATTCTCATACAAAACCATATTTACCGAAGTACTGAAACCGTATAAATAAAAAAACCATATAAACCGAACCGAATTAACCATATTAACCGAACGCGCAGCCGGACTCACAGGGTCGATCAAACTCGGCTTGGGTGGGTGGCAGGCTGCAACAAACATTACTCTGGCCCATCCTTTAATATACTACATACATCCATCTAGTCGTAATTGGCTGGTGAAATCTTTACTTACCCGCCAATCCTGGTAGGCATGTCAATTAGGGTAGCCAGTATCGCTCTGTAGCTACTTCCATCATCTTTAGTTTTACCTTTGAGAATCACCTGCAATGATATTATTCAAGGCCACATTTACGATTTTACGGGCGTATCTTAGATTTAAGTGGTTGCCCCGCACATAGTTCTCTCAACCTTGCACGATCAAGACACACATCCGCTGCATCACTCTCCATTACGCCCTATCTTATTGATTTCCACTAATCATATAGGTTGATTAGTTTTTCTCGGATGTCTATCCATACCTTTTATCCTATGAAGATGTAATTTGACACCTGAAATATCGTGCAATAAGATACAGTGAATACTGACCAGACTTGCACAAAAGGCTAGCTTCACCGGGCTGATAAGAAATCAGTCCTATGGAGGAGGACCAGTGCATACAAAGTCTCATGGTAGTCAGGGTGGTAGTGTAATAAGACCATCCACTATGTGCTCCAAAAGCAAACCAAAGTGGCCTATGGTTCGGTTCCACACATAGTACAATATCGGCTCAAAGCACCTGACAAGGAAAAGCGAACCAACTTGTTGGTTCGGTTAAAAGGAATCAACATGCGAGTTGGCCCACATGGCATTGACAGAATAATGAAAGGAAGAGTTGTTAGAAAACTGCACGCATGCACATGGGCAACATGCAAAGCGGTTCCACACATAGTAAGCAGTTCGGGATCGATTCCAATCTGATAATTTCTTTCGATGAATCGAACCCACATAGTGCACGGACTAAGTGTAGCTTCATTTCCACGATAATACACGATCCACTTTGGGAGGAATTCTTAAAATAGGGAAAGCAACCAGTTAGATCTAGATCCGACCAGTGGAGGGTCAACTTCAAACATTGATTGCAATTCCTCTACACATGATATCCATGCTGGGGATATCGCTTATCGGAAACTTATCGGTCAACCCAAGATAAGGGGTAAATCGGCCAGTTTATCGGCATATCGGCCGATTTAAAGGTATATCGGGCATTTATCTTATCGGTCAGACACCAAGAAGCGATAAATCGATCGATTTATCGGAATATTGGATGATATCTTGAACAGTGCATGATATAGAAGAAGAAATGTAAGAAGAAAATAACAGTTATGATGAAGAAAATGCATCCACTGCCTCCTTACTAAAGGGATTCTTATATAGTGTTATCCTTTCCTTCACCGATAACAAACCACTACTTGACGCTTGGGAAAGTAAGGGTGAAGCCGCCCAGAAATTACAAGCTCGCTCTTATCTCCAAGACAACAAAACCTCTTTTTTGATCATTTGTTTCCCTGTGATAAAATCAAACAAATTTTAGTACATATGAAATCCTGTAAAGCTGGAGTGTGCATGGCATTGTAATCATGTGTTTTCATATTCCTATGTTTTTACAATCCCGTGAATCAAAAGAGGCTTGAATCACTCTCCAACACTGTCTATCTTATTCTTTTCCACTTTCATTTGTTTCCTTGTCTCAATTGTGTGTTTGGGTCTCTATTGCTTTTTTTTTAGAAAAGGGGTGTCCCGGACTCTGCATCGAGTGATGCCCACAACCATTTATTACCAAATCCGAATCCATAATTATTCAAGTTTTACATCTTACAAATCACCTAGATAATGAGACGAGGCTCAACCGACCTCTATTGCTTACCATTCTCGTCCACAGAGAGGCTAGTTTCTGAATCGTATAGGTTGATCAGTACATTGTGACTTCTATTTATCCCTTGGTCTTTGTGAAGTAGATGTAATTTGACAAACTGAAAGATAGTGGAGTGGAGATACGATGAATGGTGAACAGGCTTGCACAAAAGACTTCTGGGGTCCATAAGGATACATATATGAATGTTCACGAATCAGCTCGCATACAGAATCACGTGGTAGTCAGGGTGGTAGTTGAACTAGTATAGCTTCATCACTTTAAGATCATATGCGTTGAACTGTTTCTTTCCTGATGCGCAATGCCCCTATAGCATATTCGTTGTAACATGAACGTTCTGGACAATGAGACATGTGTTCTTTACAGTCCAACATCCACTAGTTGAGCGGAGGCGTGGGCTCAATGCAGTGGCATGCACAGGGACCCGGAGTAAGGGCGAGGTACTTCTGATCTATGCATCCTCTCCCCCACCAACCCCTCTCCCTACCAGGGAAGTGTGAAGAGGCAGTGATTGTTAGAGATATACAATATTCCGTATGCATGTATTTGGTAGTTTAGGATTTGAAATCCGTCTCCTACCTTATACCTAGGAGAGACTTCTTGTCCTCCAAGTTTATACGCCTATATATACTCGCACATGAGTCTCAATAATATATCCATCATATTTCGCCAATCTCATAATACAGTGATCTCATTCTCTGCGTATCCTTTCCCGTGCTCCCAATTGACTGAGCATGCTGCTTTGCTCCGCTTCTGCTACTGCTCACTGCCGCTGCTGTCACCCTTAGCGAGGAGCAACGGCAAGCTGGAATTGGGCGGCACAGCATGTGTATTCATTCTGAGAGGTACTTCCCATTTCTTCGCAGATGTCTCCCACTTCTAAACATGCTTAACATCTTCCCTTACATTCTCCATGTCAGATGATACAAGAGTTTTTTGTCCAACACATAATCTTATGTACCTACACGTTGTTCATGTCACACACACACGTGTAGGCTAACTGGATACCAGAAATTCCAATAACACTCCAAGATGCACGCAGTGCGGACACACACTTTATAATGGAGCGTGTGTACTCCCGTAAATAAGTCAGGCATACCATGTCTATTGAACTCGGGTGGGTGGCAGTCTGGCATCAAACATGACTCTTTCTAGTGGTCCACCTTTAATATACAACATACGTCTACCTTGTTTCAATTGGCTGGCAAAAAGTTTTACGTCCCTATTGAAACATCTTGGTAGGCTTGCTAAGTAGGGTAGCAAGTGTGTGCACTACGCGGTTTTTCACTAGGTCATGCTATTTTTCCCACTTTGGATCTTCCCTATTCTTTATTATTGTTGGCATGAGAACTACCAAATTCATTGATTAGCTTAAGAGAACACAAACAGCTGAACGGGGAGAAAAGGGGCGGTGACAAAGTGTCAATGAACTGAAATACAAGAAAAGCCAAACAACTGAAAGGAGAGAAAACGGGCGGCGACAAAGTGTCAATCCCTGAAAGACAAGAAAACATAGCGAAATCATCCCTGCCTCCCATGTCTTCGTTAGAGGCATGTGCTCCTACCATCCCCTATCTCGCTTGGCGACATCGTGCTTATTGTTACCTTGTTTATGATGTTATTCGAGCAGTGCCGACTCTACCGGTGACCCAATTCCATCGGTATACACCGGTCTGCACCGTTCGATCTCCACGAATGGACATCACATATTCATTGCAGGGTTCCATAGAAGAAGCTCTCCGAGAAGGTGTCCATGGCGGCAGTAGTGGATCTAGGATCTTATTGTCGGGGGTGCCACAATTTACATTACAATGGAAGAATAACATAATTTCAATATTTTGGTTGAAAATCATGAAAATTATACTAAAAATAGTGTGCCTTGATCTTAATATCATCGTGAGATATTATATAATTCAAAAATAGACTTTGAACTGTTAATAACATGTGTAGTCTATGGTATAATTTGATTTGGAATTTTGGTGGGGGTGCCATGGCACCCATGGAACCCCCTAGATAAGCCCCCGCATGGCTGGCATGCTCACGAGATGCGCCGAGGGATCGAGAAAGTGAAAAGTAAGGATTATGTGCACCCATGAACATTTCATAACCGGTGTTGTGGGCACAAAGGTTGTGCAACAGTGGCGTTGATATACTGGATGGCAGGGGCAGAGCTACACCCCGGGGAACCTTGGCCTTGGCCATGGCCCGGGGTGTAGAATATTTTTCTACCTATACATTAGCAAAAACTGTTCATTTTCCTAGGATGTAGATTAATTACAAAGTTTAATATAAATTTGGCTGGTTAGATTCTAGCTCGGCCCCTGGATGGGGCCATGGGACGGTCGCTGCCGGCGTGCTTTCAAGGTTACTGCTATTTTCGCTGCATCATCCTCCTGTGCACCGGAAAACGTGGGTGATATTTGGATTGATAGGTGCTATTCGATTAACTTATCTGAAGCAAACGGAATTCATAGGTCAGGTCGTGTGATACAATACAAAGGGTACAAGTACAAAGTACAAACAGCTACTGGGACTGAATCCTGATTACTTTATGTATTAAGTGAATCAGGAGATTTGGGAGCTGCTTTGAATTGCTTGCTGAGGATTAGGTGGAAATATCAGAGGAGCCTCAACGTAGAGACTATGCGGACCAGTCCCGTATAATTTTTTGCCTAACTAAACCGGCTCAATACACGATGAATGGAATAATAAAGCTCCAATCCGCTTTTACCCGAAAAAAAAGCCTCGTGAATGTTAACCATCATATCTCATTTTCTGTTTGCTTTTTTTGTTTGTTTGCCCTTGGGTTGGTATACTGTGAAAACTCTTGTTCCGTTATCATTGATACTGTAACTCGGAGCGTGATGCTTCATATGGAAAACTAAAATCTCAAATTCTGTTTATTGTTCTCTCGCCTTCATAGGGAGAGAGAGCCATCATCAGGAATTTGCAGGGTGGTCTCGATTTTACAGAAACTTCCGTCGGTCCAAGGTGACAAGCGTGTTCCAACACCTTTGCATCCTGCTTCTGCAATTGGATAGCCTTGCATCGCTACCAATCGGCTAGGAAGTGTCCACCCCCGTGTTAGAATGGTTTGTAAGCTGGGTGAGCTGCAGTACATTGGTTCAGGTTTCCTTTCAGAAAGAGCTCTCCTGCCACCTATAGCACCATCTTTCAGCACGTAATCACAAGATCCAGCTACAACAATATGTTTTTCCGCATGAAAAAAGGGTGTCGGTAAGCTCAGTAACACAAATGTAGTCCGTCAGGAGAGCGACGCGTGTAATAATTTCTTGATGCTTCCTATTCCCTAATTTTCCTTGCATACATTTGTTTCTTCTCTTCCTCGTAATTTCTAACTGGTGTCCATCAACTATTGATGTGTACATAACTAGAAAAAGGTGGCAATGTCAACTTGTAGATGAAGTCCATATATCTCTCTCGCAACGAGGGAGCATATAAATACAGGTGGAGGTCGGTAGGAACATTAGTTCCATATTTAATTCTTCATCGATTAAGTTTGCCTCTTTCTCATTAATAAAGAAACTTTGCCCTTTTCTTTGTACTGAAATCAAGAAGTATCATATTTTGTATTTATTTTGTACATTGCTCCAGTCTTTTCTAAAACCATATATACAATTTTTTACAACAGATATCATGGATCTGTCTCAGAAGCCATATCATCACCTTGATTGATGATCTGTCTCGTGTAAAAAAACAGGTTGAAGGTGAGTCTTATCTGTTCTTTGCTCCAGTTGTCAGAGAGCTTTAACTGTAGATGTACGTATCCCTGGAAATATTGCTATACTCTGAAACAGACACATGTTGACCCACGATCTTCAACTCTCATGATGGAACTTAGCATAGGTTAAGAAATGTTTGTAGTGAACATATTCTTGCATGGGCTAAGAATTGTTTGTAAATGGTCATAATCTCGAGTAACGCTGGTCACTGTGCCAGCCAGGTATCATTGCTTGTTAATTAGTGTTGCAATCGGTATCTAACTTGCAATGTAGTTGCTGTATTGGTGTCACCAGTGTTTGACTGATCTTTTACTTAAGGTGAACCACAGAAAGCGGGAGCTCCATAACGTTTTAATTCGGAATACAGGTGAGTTGCATTTGGTTTTTGTACTTGCTAGTAAGAAGCTCAATCGTACAGTTCAGATTACTCTGTGCCCGAAAGAATTGATCTAAAAATATTATCTGATGTGTATATCAATGTTATGCGGAACGATAGCCTCGTTGGAGGCATCGGCTTCGTGTTATATAGATGGGAAACGCCCCCATCGTGGCTTGTACAAGGGGTACCGTATACGAGGCGAAGTACTACAACGTACTCGTATACGCATTACATTATACGGATAGCATTACATTATCTAACATCCCCCTTAATCTAAACCTTGGAAAGGTTGAGATTACGTTTAAACTCATCTAGTTTCTTGACTGAAAGAATCTTCGTAAAACCATCTGCCACTTGATCTTTGCTGGAGATAAACCTGATGTCCAAAGCATTGCTCGACACTCGTTCTCGTACAAAATGAAAGTCAATCTCAATATGCTTAGTACGAGCATGGAACACTGGATTTGCTGAGAGATATGTAGCACCTAAGTTATCACACCATAAACACGGTTTATCCTTCAATTTCACACCGAGTTCAGAAAGAAGTGCTTCCACCCAAATCAGCTCGGCGGTGGCATTTGCTAATGCTTTGTACTCAGCCTCAGTGCTAGAACGAGACTGTGGCTTGTTTTCTTGCACTCCATGAGACCAGATTTGGTCCAACAAATATCGCAAAACCTCCTGTGGAGCGTCTATCATCAAGACACCCTGCCCAATCTGCATCTGAAAAGGCACTGAGAAGTATAGATGATGATCTCATGAATGTGGTCCCAATATTCAATGTACCACTAACATATCGAAGTATACGCTTAACTGCTGTCCAGTGTACTGTGGTTGGAGCATGCAAGTACTGACAAACCTTGTTGACGGAAAAAGACAGATCTGGACGTGTCAAAGTCAAGTACTGTAAGGCTCCAACAATGCTTCTATACTCAGTACCATCTTCTGAACCAAGGGGCATCCCACCAGTAAGAGATAACTGTTCAGAAGAAGACAGAGGAGTTGGTGCGGGTTTGCAACCACGCATACCAGCTTTATCAAGTAAATCTGTGGCATATTTTTCCTGTGTTAAGAGCAGGCCATTATTTATCTTCTGCACCTCAATGCCTAAGAAGAAATGCAAGTCACCTAAATCTTTTATGGCAAAATCTTGAGTAAGATCACGAACCAATGCAGAGATAGCAGCATCTGAAGAGCTGGTGACTATGATATCATCAACATAAATTAGAACAAACACAGTAATACCTGACTTGTTGTAAAGAAACAGAGAGGTATCTGCCTTGGAGGGAAGAAAACCAAGGGCACACAACTTGGAACTTAACCGAGAGTACCAAGCTCGAGGTGCTTGCTTTAAGCCATAAAGAGCCTTATCTAATCTGCAAATATGATGCGGAGCGTGAGAGTTTTCAAAACCTGGGGGTTGTCTCATGTACACCTCCTCTTCCAGAACACCATGAAGAAACGCGTTCTTGACATCTAGCTGCCGTAAACTCCATCCACGAGAAACAGAGAGAGCCAGAACTGTTCGAATTGTTGCTATTTTAACCACTGGACTGAATGTATCTTCATAGTCAATGCCATACCTCTGCTTAAATCCTTTTGCAACTAAACGTGCTTTATATCTGTCAATAGTGCCATCTGACCTTCTCTTGATGCGATAGACCCATTTACAGTCAATTATATTTTTGTTCGTACTCAGAGGCACAAGATGCCAAGTTTTGTTTTCAATAAGTGCATTGTATTCCTCCTCCATAGCATGACGCCAATTATCATCCTCAAGAGCCTCCGTCAGATTTCGGGGTTCACCTGTAGAAGAAAGCAAACCAAAACGACCACGACCACGGCCACGGCCATATGCAATTGTACCATCTTTATAAATTCTGGGCTGACGTATACCTTTCTGCAGACGAGTACGAGGTTCTTGAACTGGTGGAGCAGCAGGTTGTACAGTAGGAGAGCCAGGCGTAGACGATCCAGAGAATCCTCTCCAAAAGCAGCATCGGGATCTGTAGCAGAATCATTGCGCATATCATTGTCAAAAGCTGAATCATTACCGAAAGCTGCTGTGCTTGGACCAACCACACCAGATCCGGTCGGCGAGCTGGCAGGAGTGCTTGTGGCCGTGGCAGACGTGGAGCTAGCCACAGAGGATCCGGGCGTGGGAGCATCAGGTCCATGTGCATCGACCGACGCGTCAGGTCCATGCACGCCATGTGCAACTCCATGCACGGCGTCGGGTCCATGCCCGCCATGCGCGACAGGCGCACTGTCTCCACGCGGGGAGGAGGCAGCATCTGCCTCGGATCCAGGCGCCTCGGGATCGCCGTGATCAGAAGAATATTCAGGCAGATCTTCCTCGGGATCAGCGCTGTCTGCTTCGTCATTTTCCGAATGGATTTCAACTTCATTTTCTGGTTGATTTGTACCACCGTTTTCACTGAGATTTTCACCAGTGGCTGCACTTTCCTGCTGCACATTAGTAAGAGGCACAATGGGAGACATATGGTCATCATTATTTTGTACACCCGCATGAGATAGAGATGAAGGTAAAAGCAAGATGTCACGCCGAAGGCGAGAACCAGCATTGGGATGTAATGAAGAAAATGGAAAAACATTTTCATCAAAGACAACATCACGAGATATGTACACACGTCCCGTGGAAACATCTAGACATTTGACACCCTTGTGAAGAGGACTGTATCCTAGGAAGACACACCGTTTAGAACGAAAAGCAAGTTTGCGCTTATTATAGGGACGAAGATTGGGCCAACAAGCGCAGCCAAAAGTGCGAAGAGCATCATAGTTCGGTTTGACGTGAAGGAGACGTTCTGTAGGAGTTTCAAAGTTGATGACTTTGCTAGGAAGTAAATTAATAAGGAAAGTGGCTGTAAGAAAGGCTTCATCCCAAAATTTGAGTGGCATAGATGCATTTGCAAGCAAGGCAAATCCTACTTCAACAATATGACGGTGTTTTCGTTCAGCAGAACCATTTTGTTGGTGAGCATGTGGACATGAAACATGATGTGTGATACCAACTTTTTGGAAGAACCCATGTAGCTTCTCATACTCCCCTCCCCAATCAGTTTGCATAGTAATAATTTTCCTATCAAACTTGCGTTCAACAAATTGTTGGAAATTGAGAAAAACTTGATAAACATCAGAACGCTTTTTAAGCAAGTATATCCAAGTGAATTTACTAAAATCATCAATAAAGCTTACATAGTATGCATGTTTGCCAACAGAAAGAGGTGCAGGACCCCATACATCTGAGAAAATTTGCTCCAAAGGAGCAGTAGAAATACTAGTGGAAACAGGATATGGTAACTGATGGCTCTTGGCTAATTGGCATGAATCGCATACATATGGGTTTATTTCAGGGGAATAAGAGAGTTTATTTTTCCTAAGAATCTGCTGAACCACAAACGAAGATGGATGTCCTAAGCGGCGATGCCATGTAGACGACGACGGCTTTATTGTAACAAAAGCATGCTTTGATGACTTGGATGACGCATTGGCAATGGGCACCAAGGGATATAGGCCACCTCGACAGGGACCCTTAAACAGGATTCTTCGCGTGGCTTGGTCCTTTATCAAGAAGAAGAAAGGGTGAAACTCAAGAAAAACATTGTTATCAAGAGCAAGTTTATGAACAGACATGAGATTTTTAGATGCACTAGGAACATGTAGTATATTTTTAAGATGTAAGGAACTATGCGGGGTGTGCAAAATAGATTGACCAATGTGACTGATGTGCATACCGTTACCATCAGCTGTGCGGACGCAGTCACGTCCCTTGTACTTGTCGCGAGTAGTGAGCTTGTTCAACTCCCCGGTGATGTGGTCAGTGGCCCCCGTATCGGGGTACTAGTTCGTATCAACACCATAGGATGCTACATGAGCACCCTTGCTGTCACCTTGATCACCATCATCATCGCTGTCACCCTGGTACCGCCACCAGCAGTCGCTTGCCGGGTGGCCGTGGATCTTGCATATCTGGCAGGTGATGTCCACATAAGGCGTAGGAGCACGGGCACGGTACTGACGAGAGCGGCCCTGCCCTCCACAACCACGGTACCGTGCATCACGGTGACCACGGTCACCACCATCATCTCGGCGCCACTCACGGCGTCCTTCATCGCGCCACTCAGGGCGTCCTTCATCGCGCCACTCACGGCATCCTTCATCGCGCCCATCACGGCGAACATCAAAGTGGCGATCACGCTGATCACGTGAGCCACCTCCATCATGGCATCCTCCTCCACGGCCACGGTACTGTGCATCACGGCCGCGACTAGCAGCGTTCGCCGAAGAGACAAAGGTCTTGGGAGGGTTATCTGTATTGTCATTGCGCATATCATATGAAGACATTAAGCCAAATAAATCATCAACAGTAGTGTTAGGGTTGATGTCGACGGCAGTGATCAGCGCGTTGTAGGAGCTGTCGAGTCCATGGAGCAGGTACCCGATGAGCTCATCATCCTCGAGTGGTTTTCCGGCTGCTGCGAGTTCGGAAGCGAACCCCTTCATCTTGGTGAAGTACTGGGCAGCCGTCATTGTGTCTTTCTTCGTGTCATTGAGGGCTGACCGCAGATGCTGCACCTTCGACCGAGAGGCCGTGGAGAACATGGCTGTGATAGCAGCCCAAGCTTCAGCGGTGGTTTCCATCCCTAGAACATGGGAAAGAATGTCCGGAGACAGCGAATTCAAAGAAAACGCAACACCTGCTGGTCCCGTGCGATCCAAGCGACGTACGCAGGGTTCTCCACGGTTGTCTTTTTCTTGTCATTATCTTCTACCTCCAGAGTTTCGGCCGGCGCACGGTCAGAACCGTCGAGCAGGCCCATCACCCGAGCTCCACGCAGGGCGGGGAACATCAAGGCCTTCCATAGAAGGAAGTTGCTGCGGGTGAGTTGTTGTGTCGGAGGGGCTCCCAGGGCGGCGGCGAGCGAGTTCATCGCAGAGGACGAGCTCATGGCGGCGGCGGCGGGGCAGGTTTTAGGGTTTTTTTTTGTGTAGATCGAAACCGGCGGCTAGGTCTAGGAAGAGAAAGGCTCTGATACCATATCAATGTTATGCGGGAACGATAGCCTCGTTGGAGGCATCGGCTTCGTGTTATATAGATGGGAAACGCCCCCATCGTGGCTTGTACAAGGGGTACCGTATACGAGGCGAAGTACTACAACGTACTCGTATACAGATAGCATTACATTATACGGATAGCATTACATTATCTAACAGTGTAGAGGGAAACAGATGAAGTAGTTATCAGACGGCAGCGTATTCACGAAAACGCTCCATGTTCTTGAACAGGCACAAAGGGTATTACTTGAACTTCTACCTTAATTTCCCTTGTAAACTTGTGTGTTAATCATCCTTTTGACATATGTATTTTTTCAGACGCTCCAAGAGTTTCCCCCTGAAGCTGAAAAGGTGGAGAGGGGCGAAAACGGTACAGCCTTTGTCTTTGGACTGAGAGAAATAATCGTATTTTTGAGAAGACTTGCAAGCCAATTAACGTACTTGTCGATCAGATAAAAAACGAAGCAAGACAATGGAATTTGGCGAGCAAGGGTCGACTGTATCTCAACGAGGACTGAAGTCTCGGTTCGTAGTAGTATTCGTTTACAATTTAGATTCAGGTATCCAGGGTTTTCATGGTTGGTTGGAGGTCGTTTTCATCAGGTTGTAATGTAATAGATTAAGTTTCTAGCCGGGTCATTCTCTTTCTTTAGCTGGTTTCCAGCATGTCTGTAGACCTCGGCTCGTCGAGCCTTTCTTCTTCTCCTAATTTAATACATGCAGCGCTCTTGCATGGTTTGAAAAAAAAAGGTGGAGAGGGGCAAAAACGGTACAGCCTATCTGAATATACAACTGGCCTTCAGAAAATCGCTGGGCTTGGCAATCGCAGCCCCAGCTAGTAGCATCTCATGCAGATGAACATGCGCCTGTGACACCTTATTCATACTCAGATGCCAATAAAGGGCACCTTTCAACTTGATTTTTATCCGATCCAATCTTTTTCGAGCACTGTGCTCGAGTTTTGACCTGTAAATCCAAAATTTGAGCTACAAGGGTATTTCATTGCAACCGGAAGCTATGGCTGAAATAGCACCACCTCCGTAATTGCAGCAGCTGTACCGATATAGCATTTTTTTTAGAAAAGGGGTGCGGCTCCCCAGCTTCTGCATCAAAATGATGCACACAGCCGCCGCATTTTATTATCAAGTATCAAGCTGTACCGATATAGCTGAAGTAGATCAATATGCAAGTACCCTCAGGTTCCCGTCATCTTTAGTTTTACCTCTGAGAGGGGGGCATCACTTGCAATGACGTTATTATGCAAGCCTGCAATTGCGATTTTAACTCTGAGAGGGGAGAGATATTCCTCATACATCGCGTTAAGTTGTGTATGTGAAATTGTTTCCGCCAACTCCAATGGCGGTGCCAGACGCCCTTCCTTGCCGGCGCTCCCAACCAACAACCTCCTGGACGGAATAATTTTTTTAATGTAGCAAAAATGATAACCTGGTAGTCTATACGGAGCTATAATAGCTCTTCAACCTAGCAATTTAGATAATCGCACTCAGATAGCACAATGGAGCACTCAGGTTTTTTATACCACTTTTCTATCCGACAAATGGACAAAAACAACTTTCATTGTAAGATTAGGGTGTCATCTCTCGGTTCTCGTCAGCAATTCTGCACCAGCACCAAGTCTCGCCGTCATGCCTCCCTGCTCGAGGTACGTACGAGTTAGTCTCAAAGTTTTTAATAGCCGGTTATAGCCCAGCTATAACCCGGTTATAGCCTTTCGAGAGGCTCCGCGCTATGGCTATGATCTTCATAGGCTAAAATGATAATAGCCGCTAATCGCCCGGCTAAATTGATTTAGCCCCTTAGCCGCTAAACTTTTGGCTCGGACGTCCAAAAATTTTGGACCAAATTTTTTCGCTTGACCATATTTGGAGCCAAACTCAACCCTATATTGTTATTGGCATGTAATATGTGCACATAACTATATATTGAACTTACTTTAGCTACATGCCGATTGATTTTAATAGTTATGTAATATTTTGTCAGAACTATGTTCTGAATTGCTGCTACTGAATGTTTGTAATATGTGGACATAACTACATCCAGTATTCTGGTTCTTCATATCTCTTATGTGACTATATTAATATGTTATGAATCAGTAAATTATTGATATATATGAATATATGCTGTCTAAATTTGATTTTTTTTCATTATTTAGCAAAACGGCTATAAGGTCATAGCCGCGCTATAGCCCGGCTATAGCCTTTCATACCTTCTGAAATCGCCCGGGCTAAATGCAATAGCCAGCTATTTAAAACTATGGTTAGTCTGCTGCTCTCGCTGGTCTTGCTCGCCTAGCCCTCGCAGGCATACCGGTAGCCACATACATTGCTTCTCTTTTTGCGTTTTTCTATCGATTGACCGAGTAGTTTTTTAATAGGACTAGCTGAATGCCCGTGCGTTGCTATGGATTTCAGCGGTACCGATGCTCGCCATCGTCTTGCCGCTCATGCGCCCCGAGAATGACTACTCCATCTCTCTTTGAGAGTCTGCCACCACAGCGTGTAAAGTACTCGGTGTAGTGCAGGAAGGATAATCGCCATGAGTCGCCATCGGAAACACGATGCGAAGGCCAAAGATCTATCTAGTTTTGCGGTCCTTGTTTACTTTGAAGCATGTAGAGTCGATACAAACCCATGTCTATTCTCCTTCCTCCACTGTCCAATCTAACATAAGTTAAAATTGTTGTATGGAATAGTTATCACTCGAACATGTTCATCTTTATTTCTTCATGCCACGAGCACCACATCAAGGCAGCTGGAAACCACGGCTATATATTCAAAGGCTAAGTGCAAAGGAGCAACTGAATTATGACCTCATCAAGAAGCAGAGAGAATGCCAACTTTATTTTGCCTCTTTGCATTGCAAAAAAAATGACATCCATCTTCACAGTACTTGTGGCATACCCAACGGTATCCAGGTCAATACTTCTCCAAGCAATGTTCATCAGCAGAGGGTGTCTATTATGGGCAAACCGACACATAAAGTGGTGAACTTTAGGAGGATAGTCAAAGTTCCAAATACCTCTGAACAGAACCTGCCAGGAATACAATTTTTAGTATTTACGCACATGTGTGATTATGTGATGTGTCGTATTAGACCAACACAACCATACAATGATACTCAATACGTAGCTGGACCCGGTAGTCTCTCTCCGTTTTCCAGATTCTCTTTCTCCAGCACTCACCACCATTGATTCATCCTGGCACTGATTCTCGATCCTTTTTCCCTTGCAATCCGCAAAGACCACGGCCGGCTCCGTTTAGAGATGGCAATGGGTACCCGCAAACCCGATACCCGACGGGTACCCGCCTTAAATGGGGCGGGTTTGGTAAGAAAAAAAACCCACGAGGCTGTTTATTGGTAAAAACCTAAACCCGTCGGGTCTAGCGCGGACGGGTATGGGGGTGCCAAACCCATACCCGCAGACCCGCATACCCGCTATGTTAGTGGCCCACATGTCATTGCCTCACACTCTAACTCTCACCTAACCCAGCTACTCTCTCCCCATTTTCTGTGCTGCTACAATGCTTGGCGGGTACGGGGCGGGTCCCGCGTACCCGCCGGGTCGCGGGTATGGTAGAGATCTTGACCCGCCGGCGGGTATGGGGCGGGTGGCGGGTGCGGGTGGAGGGGCCGGGTGCGGGTATGGGGATGCCAAACCTGGCCCCGAACCCAGCGGGTGCCATCCGTAGCTCCGTTTCTAAATTCAAACTGCCATCACTGTCGACTCCGTTTTTAAATTCAAGCCGCCACCGTCGCCGTCAATCGACACCGGTGACTACACCTTGGTGCTCCCCTCGTCATTCTCCAGTGATTTTCTTTCCTCTCTCTACCTATGGCAAATTTCTCCATCTCCTCAACGTTCACTGACATGGACTTGACCTGGGTCTTCTTCCTCATATTTGCCTGAGTGAACAAAAACAGATAGGTCACATGTTTGTTTGAACTGTCACGATTGTTAGAAGTTCCACCTAATCAAATTTAGAAGAAAAAAAGTGAACACAACACTAAAGCGGAGAGAGTGTGCATATATCTTGTACCAGAACTTTCCACCACGTCAGGTAAGTGATGGTTGAAACCAAACTTGGCACTATAAAAAATAATACTAACATATTTAAAACAGCAACATATATATGAGATATATACTAACATGTTTAAAGAGAAAGACAGACACCAACATGTTTAAAACAGCCAAGTTGCTTTCGTTAGCTCAAACTGCACATCTGGATTACAAATGAGTTATTTTTTATATAGTTATCCAAGTAACGGTTACTATACTGAATCTCTTATTGAGATCAATCAACAAAAGAAGTTCCTAATTTCTGACATATTACACGAACAACTACTTCACAGATTTAAAATAAAACATCTCTCTATTGTTCAAAGTTTCCTTGGCCAAGATCAATTGACAGGTCTAAATTTCCAAGTGAAAAACGAAACAAAAACGAACATGAACAGATCTGGATAATATAACTTAGTTGCACTATAAAAAAGGTCGATATAATCATTCTCCAAACAAATAAGTGGATATGCAATATTTTAATTGTTTACCCGCATAAATTCACTCATACTATATATGAGATAATGAAAGGTCTTAAATGGCCATGCCATGGATATGTGCTCCAAAGGTGAAAACTGAACCTAGATGTCAATATCTGCTATCCTTGCATGTCTGCTTGCATATACAATAAAAGTAGCTTTTAGATATCAGTCTTGGTTTAAGTTTTGACACGGAAGATATAAATTCAAACCATCAAGAAATTTGCATCGACCAGAATTTAAACAAGAAACATGAACTCTTGCATATGCCAAAGAGTAGCAGACCATTAGCACTGATGCGCAACTGTGGAAGAAGAAATACATATCTCACTGGAATACAGAGTAAGGAGACAGTGCAAAAGGTAAAATAGGATACCCAAGGGATATGTTGGGATACTGAACAATGCGCACAAAAATGTGCCGAGTACAGACTGAACAATTATGTAAGACAGTGGACAGGGGCAAAGAGCAAAGATAAATTCAAGATACGTGCATCACCAAATTATTCAACAACAGACACTTCCTGATACCGAAGTGTCCAGCAGCCACAAATTGATCAATAAAAAAACTATTTGCTTATGGTTCTGAAATCTGGAGAATTAGTACAGTCAAGCACAACCGCACATACGTTCTTGGTAACAGTTCTTACCAACTTCACTACCACACACGAACGAAGTTAGCTGACTACTACAAGGCCATGAACTAATCGATGGTAAAATCACACACAAGGCATAAGCCCAATTACCAAGAGAAAAGAAAAGGGAAGAATAAAAGAATTTTTCGAGTCTAAATCACCTGCCTGCTGCAGCTCCAGTGGTGCTGGACGCGAGGCACACCGACGCCCTGCTCACTGCCCCTGAACGCCGCGACCGGCCGATGCCCTTCCGTGGATGCGGAACGGAACTGCGGGTTGGGGGGCTCAATGGAGCAGGGGATGCTGGTCGGCCTTGGGGAGAAGGACGGGGGTTGCCTAGGGTTCCGCTTCCATCCGTCATGTCCATGGCGCCCTCGACGGCAGGCGGCATGGAGCCGCTCCGGAAGATCTCAATTTGCGCTCCTCCTCCCCGTGGCACCATCTCCGGCACAATCAGCATGGATCACCGCCGACCAAAAGGGCATCCGCTACCATTAAACCCGGGAGGCAGCGGCGCCCCGATGGGCAGCGCGCAGAGCGGAGGAACCCGCCGGCGTGACTGCACAATACAGGCGGTGCTCGACGCGACGACTGGTGCGCTATGACCTGTTAGCGGAGGCGCCAGGGAAAGGGACATGGCGAGGACAGCGGCGGCTCAGATCGGGCCGCTAGGCGATGGCAGGAGCGGCGTTGCGGTGTTCGCGATGCACTTTGGCCCCATATGTCGGTGCTAATTTTTCTGCCGAGGGGCAGACGATCGTCGTACCAACGTACCATCAACGTACCATCACGACCGCAGACTCCCATTTAATAGTAAAGATTGATTGATCTAGCCGGTCGCGCCATAACACTATCCCACTTAAACCCAAAATTATCTTGATAGGTGTCTAATTGTTAAAGTCCAAGCCTTGCCCAATTGTCCTCTTCTAGTTGCAGCTACACACTACCAACGGAAACTCACTAGACGGACTAATATTAGGACCCCGTGGTCCGTGGCAGACATTTAGGTCGTGCGGTCGCCAGGAACATCTGTGTGGCTGCTCTTCCACTGTCTGCACGGCGGTTCCCCAGCCCATCCCGTGTGCATCTTTCTCATCGCTTTCTGTGCTGCCGTGCTCCGCTCACTGTCTCCCGCTCCCGAACACAATCGCAAGCGCCGTCATTGGCGAGCACTGAGGTTTGCTCAGAATTCTGCGGCGCGCCGTGTATGTTGAGTCTGCTAAATGCTAATCATATCTTCGTAGATGCCTCCCATTCCTAAATGTGCCTCACATCTTCCCTAGCATTCTCTATTTCAGATGATACATTAGGTTCCGTCCATCACACAATCCTACGTAGCTAGATACACGCTGTTCTTGTTACACACGCGTGCACACTGACTAGATACCAGACATTCCAACGACGCTCACGCAGTGCGGGCACACACTTTATAATGGAACTTGTTTACTCCCCTAAATAAGCCAGGCACACCATGTCGAACAAACTCCGGTGGGTGGCATTCTGGCATCAAACATTACTCTTTGTAGTAGCCCACCCTTCAATACACCTTGTTGCAGTTGGCTCGCGAAAAGTTTTACTTCCCTACTGATTATCTTGTAGGCGTGTGAACTAGACTACTAGAGTATCAAGTGGAGAAATTTGTTTTGAGACACGTGAGAATATGTTTTTTGCACCAGATTTTTCTTTTAAATGACAAAAAATCAAAAAATAATAAATTGGAGCGTATATCTCAACATTCTATATACTTACGCCAATTTTCGTGGAAAACCGACATTTCTTTTTCATGTACAAAAAGATAAAGAAAAGTCTTGTGAAAAGCTTTTGAACCGAATTTTGCAATTTTTACACACAACACAAAAAATATTTGTTTTTTCGTGAAACAACTTTGTGACATATATAGAATGTGTAGATGTACGATCGAAATTTGTATTCGAAATGTTTCAATCATTCAAAATGAGTTTACAATGCATTTTAAAAACCATTAGTCTATGCTCCCGGATGTCAAAGTGTCCCTCTTAGTAAATGATGCTATGCAGTTTTCCATTAAAACATGTTATTTTTCCTACTTGAGATCGTGCTTAATTACCGTTACCTTGTGAAACAACACGAGTGCCGAGAAATGAGCTATTTTATCGTCGGAAAGTGTCTTTTGCTACTGGGCACGCCAGTGCTCCTGCCCTTTTAGAAAAAAAAATCGAAAATCGTATTTTCGAGTTTCAAAAATTCTGAAAATAAATCAGGGTGTAGGTAATGGTGTATTCCACAAACGTGTAAAATATGAATTTCAAATACTTTGTATATTGGGCCACATAAAAATGACAAAATCTCATTAAATTTAGAGATTTAAAACTATGCATACTCAGATATACATGTTTCTGTAGTTTAGAATACAAAGTATTTTAAATTTATTTTTGTACGTTTGTGGGATTGACCGTTGGCTACATCTGGAATTTTTTCAGATTTTTTTTAAACTTGTAAATATATTTTGGAATTTTAGAAATGGCAGTAGTACCGGAGACCGGAGCAAAAAATTGCACTCTTTTATGGTGCCCTAAATAGTTAGGGGCATGCGCTAATACAAAAACTTTAGAGCATCTCTAGCAGATACCGCAAAAATGGTCAAACCCGAATATTTACAGTCCGGTCAAAAAAATGCGCACGGAACAGATACGGGATAAGGCCTTGACCCGGAAAAATTTCCTACTCCCGGATATTATCATCTCCATCCGCCGAACAACCAGAAACTGGACATATCCAAGATGGTCGACGCTCCCGTCGGCGCTGCAGCCGGCGACTACCGACCTCGATTCCACGATGAGGAGACTCGATTCTGGCGTCAATATCCGATTCACGACTACTGACCTCGATTCCACGATGAGGAGACTCGATTTTGGCGCCAATATCCGATTCACGGCGAGGAGGTTCGATTCCGACATATTTTATACGAATCTGTTGGCTGGCTCAATGATCCATCAATGCAGCTAGCTCTTGGCTAGCTCCAACGATCGATCTGTGCAGCTAGTACACCCATGGATGCGGGAGGTGGGAGGCCGTGCGCGAGTAGGGGACCCGCCGCAGGTGACTGGCAGCGGCCGAGGGCCCTCTCGTCGGCGGGCGGAGGTCTAGGTCGCCCTAATATAAGTCCCCTTGACACCGTCAGATCAATGTTCAGAATCAACGTGCCACACTTTAGCATTTTAGCCCCTCTTTTTCGGAAATCAATCCGCACTACACAACAGTTTTGCTTAAATGGTTGCTCCTCATCTTCTCGGTATTTACAACAAAAATAGCACCATGGTAATTTATCCTAGTATTGAAACAAAATGCTAAATATTACAAAAAATTACTTACTCCGTATGCACAAAATATACTATTGCAACAAATCATCGCCACATTTCAGAAAAAGTAAAATCACTACCTGGTTTCAAAAACCACAAACAATTACGACAAAAAATACATGTGTTTGCAACAATTAAAAAGTGGTAGACAAAAAAAATGTTTTGCTACAGTTTTTTTTGCAGCAAAATCATCAACTATTTCAACAAAAGGCATAAACTATCCCAACAAAAAAAACTATATGTTTGCACCATTCTGAAGATTACGTAAAACATCGTTTGAAATAAACAAAGAATCTTGAAGCAAACACCCAATATATATTGCAACATCTGGCATGTGATTTCGCAACAAATGACATATGCATTTAGGACAATTTGAAAATCACGTAAGAAATATCAAAAACCCCGGAGAAAACACAAATATACAGCAAACACACCTAGAAATCATACAACATCTCGTTTGTGTGCTTTCTCAATAGAATTCATTCTACTTTGTTACAAACTAGTAGGCCTTGGCGCGGCGGCACGCCGCGCCCGTGCCAGTTGAGTCAATACCTGCATTATGGCAGAGCCAGGGGGCACACTTGCATCGCATCGAAACAAACTCTACATATTCAGATTCGAACATAAAAACCGATCTATTGATACTTCTGACGAAACCGAACACTGAAAACAAAGTTTAAAACTTCTAACACAAAAAGAAAAGCGAATTGAACCGATCTACTGATAGAATACGTCGTAGTCCTCATCCTTTACGCCGTTGATTGTGCCCGCCCCGCCTCATTGGCGCCGGGACCGAATGCGTCATCATCATGGCCTCCATCCTCGTTGCTCAGATTGAGAAGAGGCGTCCCTGTGATCTTGGCATGGTCAACGAACGACCATGCGCATGCCTTTCCGAGCGACATCGGCGGGACGTCGTTTTTCGATGCCTCAATGGCTGCGGAGATGCCATCGGGGTCATCAGGGCTGGCGTGCTCGTGCTGTGCCGCTCGGAGCTCCGCTAGCAATAAAGAGCAAGAATCCATCTTCACTTTTTTGGACGCCGACGCCGGACGGCGAGAGCCAGAGCAAGAGCCGCTGTCGATGGCGAGTGCGTGGGAACCCGGCTCCGGCTTTGCAATGCGCAGTGGCGCCGAGCGGGCGTATGGCAACGAGCTGTGTGTGAAGGGAGCGGATGCGCCGACAACGATGGCGCCGAGCGCAACGATGAGCCCGACGTACTTCCAGTCGCGATCGCGCGTCGCGGCGCGTCAGGCACAGGCACGCCACTGACGCCAATCGACCAGCGGCCCCGACGCGCATGTCCGGTGGGCACGGATACCACACACAGAACAGCGCCTCGGCCTCGTGCTTGAGCAAAGTCCGAGGGCCAAAGCCGTTCGCGCCGCACCGCTGCACCGCTTGTTCAACGCCATGGCTACAGACAGTGGAAATGGGAGGCAAATGGATGGGAGACAAGATGGATGAAGCAGGGGAAGATGCGTGCACAGCGAGGCCGACACTGGGAAGCTTTTTAGTAGAGACGGATGGGCCGACGCGCGTCTTGGAACGGTTGTTGCCTGGAAGCACTAAACTCAAGACCACACCGGTGTTTTGCTTGTCATCTCTAATTAATGTAGGAAACGCAGACTGTCTGGCGGGAACCGCGCACAGTGCCAACACGATCGAATAACCACGGTTTTTTCACGTCCGAGTAGAAAGGCGTACGAGATAAATACAAATATGTATCCGGAGACTGATGGACCTAACATTTTCGCTAGCGCAACGTATCGTCTTCCGTCTGACGATATTTCTCGCCTGCGGCCGCCTAGACGAGACTATAGCCCCAGAGGCGACGGGGCTATTAATTCCCGTCTAGCGAGATATTTTGCCTCTGGCCGCACGGTGGCCGTCGTTCCCATCGTCCACCGCGCCGCATACCTGCCATAAAACCCTGTCTCGAGCTTTAAAACCTCCGCGCGCCCGTTCGTGAACCACTTGCAATCCCCACAACAATGCGAGCAATTAATTGCAAAACCCTTCAACGTTTAAACTGAATCCACTCTAAACCCGTTCGTTGCCTGACACCTACAGCCGGTAGAAAACCCCTAGAGCAGATCTAAAGACTCGCCTAGTTAGGCCTATCGCCTATTGCCTAGTTTTCCTATCTTCTCCTGGCTAGTATGGTTGCCGACCTCCGCAGCATCACCTGTCGATCTCCGGCTTGTTACGCCTTTCGTCTCCCACCCAACCGCATCTGGTCCCTCATAAACCCGTGTCTCCCATCTCCCGTATCCGGATGAATGAAACGTCAAAGAGAGAATACCTCTGAGTTGCCAGATTCAACATGGCGGCACGCTCGTCAGACGACGTGTGTACAGATCCGCCGCTACCGAGGGCATACATACGAGCACGATCTTTGCTCTGCAACACCCCCTATAGACTGAGCCGTTAGTCCACCACCGAGTTCTTCTATCTATTGCCTAGGTTCTTTTACCCGACTAACGTCTATCCATGATATATATTTCCGTGTAGCAAATGTTCTTATTTCCCGCCTCGACTTGTCAGCTGCCGTTCGCCTAGCCAGGTTCACCGTTTCGCGCCTCGTGCAGCCTTGCACCACTATCGCCGTCTCCGCCTTGGCCGCACCCAGGTTGCCCTCATCGCGTGGTACCTCCAGCCGTGGACGTAAATTATCAGACAATCGCGGATTTAGCATGCAGTTAGGTCCATATCGTTGACCGTACACATACAACTTGAATAGTTTGCAACCAGGGGCACACACCATTGGTCCAAAATACAAATGTTTACATAATTTCCCTTGCAACCATTTCTCTAGCCTCGCCTAACAATGGCAGAACACGATTACCTTCGATGGAAGGCACATTCAAACACCTCCTGAACCGAGGAGCTGTACTTGTAGACTTCAATGTCAAAGCCACCGTCATCATACCCGAAAACAACAAGATCACCCACGCCCAGGTTCCTTTCCTTGACAAATTCCATCCAGCCCTTGAAGACAACAAGGTCTTCCTCAAACCATTGGATCTGCACGAAGTACTCGCAGCATCTAGACCAGCGGATTGGTACAGAGGCCCTGGGATGCGGCTGAGACTTGAATCTCTTTAGGCCCAGCTTCATCAGCAGCAATGGCTTGAGTTTTTCAGGAATGCCAATAGCCTTAAGGTCGGAAACGGCGAGTTCAACGTAGAAGCGCCGTGGCCCTACGTCGGACGCTTCACTTCCCAGGCGTGGAGGATGGCCCCTCTCTTTCTCTCCATCAAAGCTTCTCCTCTCCATCTTCTTCACAGCTTCCTCGAGACCATGCACAACCACTTTTCGAATCGCAGGATTGCGGTAGATGCAGTCCTGACGAGGTGCTGGAGAAGAAGGCCTCGTATGATGGAGCACCTCCGTATCCTGCAAACCCACGGACAACTGAGTTAGCAGTTCTACGGTGACACGTGAGGATGTAAATCCAGACGAGGCTATCCAATGCAACCGTGAAATCGTCGGCCGTACCATCCATATTACGATTACAAAGAGCAGTGACATTGGCCACCGAACCGAGGAGCCGGCAATCAGCCTAACATCACGACAAGTGGAGGAATGTAACTACAGAAGTAAAGTGTGGCAAACAATCAAAAATCCCCTACAAGTGTATATTCATGTCCACCACATCTAGCGCAAGCCTAACGAAGCCTGCAATAACACTTACACAGGTGGTCACGTATGTCAACCGACAAACTAATCGAACGCAAGAACCTCTAAGTACATACTGAGAAACGGAGACTCACCATCGGAGACGACTCTGGCTCTTTATCCTTCCGTTTCCTTGAGGTGGCCATCGCTGAGTTTGATGCCCATGCTACCATCGTCGATGCCGACGCAGCCAACGTCAGAGCTGTGGATAGAGAAGTTGCATACGGGGCAAAAGCGCACGCGCCAGTGGCTCCAGTGCCTGATCCAAACTCCAATAGAGACGGCGAAGCAGAGGGGTACCACGGCCGACCGCTGAATCCCGGCGGGGGCCCGTGTGGGTGGGAACTCGACGCGACGTCGGCCCCAGCCCCGGGCCCTATCAGAGATGCCGAAGCAGAGGCATACCGCAGAGGACCGATGAATCCCCGCGAGGGGCCATGCGGCTAAGAACCCGAGGCACCTCCGGTCCCAGACCCGAGTCCTAGCGAAGACATCAGAGCAGGTGTGAAGCGCAACCCACCGCTGAATCCTGGCGGGGCCCGTGCGGCTGGGAACTCAACACGGCGTCGGACCCAGCCCCGTGATGACCCACAAGTATAGGGGGTGTATCATAGTACTTTCGATAAATAAGAGTGTCGAACCCAACGAGGAGCAGAAGGTGTTGACAAGCGGTTTTGATGAAGGATTCACTGTAAATGCTCACAGACAAGTTTTTAGGAGTTTTTGATATGACAGATAAATAAAGTACAAGTAAATAAAATGCAGTAATAATAGTTGCAGCGAGTGGCCCAATCCTTTCTACAGCAAAGGACAAGCCGGTTGTTGTACTTATAATGACCAAACGTTCTTGAGGACACACGAGAATATTGTCAAGTGCTTTCGCTTCATATAGTTGATTAATCTTCATCGTTCTGATAAATGTTGTGTGGGTGAACCTATGCTAATGCACCACCCTTCCTAGGACTAATACATACTTGTGATTATACCCCTTGCAAGCATCCGCAAATACAAGAAAGTAATTAAGATAAACTAACCACAGCCTTAAACTTTGAGATCCTGCTATCCCTCATGCATCGATATACCAACGGGTGTTCAGGTTTCTGTCACTCCGGCAACCCCACAATTGGCAAACGAATACACAATGCATTCCCTAGGCCCATAAAGGTGAAGTATCATGTAGTCGACGTTCACATGACACCACTAGAAGAATAACACCACAACTTAAGCATCAAACCATTAAATATTACTCAACATAATTCACTACTAACATCAAGACTTCTCCCATGTCCTCAAGAACTAAAGAAACTACTCACAAGACATCATACGAAACATGATCAGAGGTGATATGATGATGAATAACAATCTGAACATAAACCATAATCCAATGGTTTCACCCAATAGCATCAATAACAAGAGTAATCAACACCGGGAGAGTTTCCCCTATGAAATAGACAAGGTTCTGCCCTAGATGTTACTGTAGGAGTTTGCGCGATAGAAAACAAAAAATTTCTCTCACATGCGGAAGCAACACTCAAGATCCTATCTAGAAGATTCTAGTAACGGGGAGAGTAGTTCATCATACCCTCGAAGAACACGCGCGTTGAACGTTTAATTCAACGCAGCTCGGTGAAGTTGTTGACGATGTTCGATCCGATCAGCACCGCAAACGAGCAGCACCTCCGGAGGCTTGCACACGTACAGCTCGATGACGTCTCCCTCTTCTTGATCCAGCAAGCTAGAGGGAGAAGTAGGTGGGATCGATTCCAGCAGCACGACGGCGTGGTGGTGGATATGGTGGAGAGTTCCCGCGGGCAGGGCTTCGCCAAGCGGTGCGCGGGAGGTAGAGGAGCAGCAAGCCAGTGATGCGGCCAAGCCTCTGTCTCTTGGTGCACCTCTCCCTCTTCTTTATATAGGCAAGGGGCTGCAGCCACTTTATTTCCAAAGTAGAAACTCCCTCTTTCAATAGTGGTAACCCCTTCTCATTTAAAAGGTGGTAACCCCCTCTTTCAAGAGTGGTAACATCCCTTTTAAAGGGCTACCCATTGAATGGCTGCATGGACCAAGTAGGACTGGTCAAATGGACCAGTGGGCCACCCTTGGTCGTTGGGGACAGGTGGGCCCCACTATGGGACCCTCCGGAACCTTCTAGAACATTCCGACACTCTGCCGAAAAATCCCGAACTTTTCCGGAACCCTGAAATCAACTTGCCATATATAAATCTTTACCTCCGGACTCTTCCGGAGCTCCTCGTGATGTCTAGGATCTCATCCGAGACTCCGAACAATATTCGGACACCATTAACAAAATTATCCCAGAGCTACTCTAGCGTTACCGAACGTTAAGTGTGTGACCCTACGGGTTCGAGAACGTGCAGACATGATGGAGACACCTCTCCGATCAATAACCATTAGAGGGACCAGGATATCCATAATGACTCCCACACATTCAACGAAGATCTTTATCGGTTGAACCACTATGTCGTGGACTACTATAATCCGTATACAATTTCCTTTGTCACGCGATATTTTACTTACCCAAGATTTGATCGTCGGTATCACTATACCTAGTTAAATCTTGTTACTGGTAAGTACTCTTTACTCGTTCCGTAATACAACATTCTCTGTGACTAACTCATTAGTCACGTGCTTGCAAGCTTTACCGAATGTGCACTACCGAGTGGGCCCAGAGTATATCTCTCCGAAACACGGAGGGACAAATCCCAGTCTTGATTCATGTAATTCAACAAGCACTTTCTGAGATACCCGTAAGACACCTTTATGATCACCCTGTCACGAAGCGATGGTTGATGTCCCCAAAGTATTCTTCCAGTACCCGGGAATAACATGATCTCATGGTCTAAGAAATAGGATACTTGACAATAAAAGGCATGACAATAAAAACTTAATGAAACGATCAATATTGTTATGCTTAGTTGGGTCTGTCCATCACGTCATTCTTCTAATGACATGATCCCGTTAATTAATTAACAACTCATGTTCATGGTTGGGAAACCATAACCATCATTAATTAACGAGCTAGTCTAGTAGAGGCTTACTAGGGACGCAATGTTGTTTACGCAACCACACATGTATTATGTTTCCGGTTAATACAATTATAGCATGGAAATAAACATATATCATGAACACGGAAATATGATAATAACATTTATTTATTATTGCCTCTAGGGCATATTTCCAACAGTCTCCCACTTGCACTAGAGTCAATAATCTAGTTTACATTGGTAAAAATCTAACACCCATGGCCTTCTGGTGTTGATCATGTTTTGTCTGTGGAAGAACTTTAGTCAACGGATCAGCGATATTTTGATTCGTATGTACTTTGCTAATGGTAATATCTCCTTCATTGACATGCTCACGAATTTGATGAAACCGGCGTTTGATATGCTTGGAACTCTTGTGACATCTTGGTTCCTTGGCTAGAGCAATGGCACCAGTGTTGTCACAAAAAATCTCCATGGGATCCAGTGCGCTCGGAACAACGCCGAGTTCAGTGACGAACTCCTTCAGCCATATCCCTTCTTTCGCTGCTTCAGAAGCGGCCATATACTCCGCCTCTAATGTAGATGCCGCAATGACGGTTTGCTTGGAACTCCTCCAGCTAACCGCAGCTCCATTCAAGATAAAGACATACCCTGTTTGAGATTTCGAGTCATCTGGATCAGTATCGAAGCTAGCATCAACGTAACCTTTTACGGAGAGCTCTTCATCACCACCATAGACAAGAAACATGTCCTTAGTCCTTTTTAGGTACTTAAGGATATTTTTAACTGCTGTCCAGTGAGCCTCTCCAGGATCACTCTGGTACCTGCTCGTCAAACTAAGAGCATGGGACACATCCGGTCTAGTACACAACATGGCATACATAATAGAACCTATGGCCGAGGCATAGGGGATTTTCTTCATCCTTTCTATTTCTGTTGCCGTAGTTGGACACTGAGTCATACTCAATGGCTTACCTTGTAACATGGGCAAAGAACCTTTCTTTGCATCCTGCATATTGAATTTCTTCACTATCTTCTCAAGGTATTTACTTTGACTAAGTGCTATTAAGCGTCTTGATCTATCTCTATAGATCTTTATGCCCAATATGTATGCAGCTTCACCAAGATCTTTCATTGAAAAACTATTATTCAAATAATCTTTCACACTGTTAAGCAGCTCCACATCATTCCCAATAAGTAATATGTCATCTACATATAAAACCAGGAATGCAACCGAGCTCCCACTCACTTTCTTGTAAACACAAGCTTCTTTATAATTTTGGACAAATCCAAAACCTTTGATCACCTCATCAAATCGAAGATTCCAACTCCGGGATGCTTGCTTCAGTCCATAGATGGATCGCTGAAGTTTGCACACTTTATCAGCATCCTTAGGATCGACAAAACCTTCAGGTTGTACCATGTACAACTCTTCTTCAACGTTTCCGTTGAGGAACGCAGTTTTGACATCCATCTGCCAAATTTCATAATCGAAATAAGCAGCAATTGCTAGTAGAACCCTAACAGACTTTAGCATCGCTACGGGTGAGAAGGTCTCATCGTAGTCAACTCCTTGAATTTGTCGAAAACCTTTTGCGACAAGTCGAGCTTTATATACGGTGACATTACCGTCAGCGTCTGTTTTCTTCTTGAAAATCCATTTACATTCAACAGCCTTACGGCTATCAGGAAGGTCAACCAAAGTCCACACTTGGTTTTCCTTCATGGATTCCATTTCAGAGTTCATGGCGTCTTGCCATTTTCCAGAGTCTGGGCTCATCATCGCTTCCTCATAGTTCATAGGTTCATCATTGTCTAACAATAAAATGTTCAAGACAGGATTACCGTACCATTCAGGAGCAGTACGTAACCTTGTCGACCTGCGAACGGGAACTTTGACCGAAGCTGCATGATCACTATCATCAGCTTCTTTCTCTCTAGCTGGTGAAGGCGGTGCCTGAAGATCCAAATCTTCCTGCGCTGCGCTGCTCTCCAATTCGGGAGAAGGTTCAATAACCTCGTCTAGTTCTATTTTCCTCCCACTCACTCCTTTCGAAAGAAACTCCTTCTCAAGAAAGGATCCATTCTTAGCAACAAAAACTTTGCCTTCGGATCTGTGATAGAAGGTATACCCAATGGTTTCCTTTGGATATCCTATGAAGACGCATTTTTCCGCTTTGGGTTCGAGCTTATCAGGTTGTAATCTTTTGACATAAGCCTCGCATCCCCAAATTTTAAGAAACGATAATTTTGGCTTCTTACCAAACCACAACTCATATGGTGTCGTCTCAACGGATTTAGATGGTGCCCTATTTAAAGTGAATGCGGCTGTCTCTAATGCATACCCCCAAAATGACATTGGCAGATCGGATACAGACATCATAGAACGCACCATATCTAATAAAGTACGATTACGACGTTCAGACACACCATTACGCTGTGGTGTTCCAGGTGGCGTGAGTTGGGAAACAATTCCACAATTTTTCAAGTGCATGCCAAACTCGTAACTCAGATATTCCCCTCCACGATCAGATCGTAGAAATTTGATCTTCCTGTTACGATGATTTTCTACTTCACTCTGAAATTCTTTGAACTTTTCAAATGTTTCAGACTTGTGTTTCATTAAGTAAATATACCCATATCTACTCAAATCATCAGTGAAAGTTAGGAAGTAACGATATCCACCACGTGTTGGAATGCTCATTGGTCCACACACATCAGTATGTATGATTTCCAACAAATCACTCGCCCGTTCCATCGTACCGGAAAACGGTGTCTTAGTCATCTTACCCATGAGGCATGGTTCGCACGTATCAAATGATTCAAAGTCAAGTGATTGAAAAAGTCCATCAGAATGGAGTTTCTTCATGCGCTTTACACCAATATGACCTAAACGGCAGTGCCACAAGTATGTGGTACTATCATTATTCGCTTTGCATCTTTTAGCATCAATGTTATGGATGTGTGAAGTACTACTATCGAGATCCAACAAGAATAAACCATTTACGTTGGGTGCATGACCATAAAAGATATTACTCATAGAAATAGAACAACCTTTATTCTCTGATTTAAATGAGTAACCGTCTCGCAATAAACAAGATCCAGATATAATGTTCATGCTTAACGCAGGCACCAAATAACAATTATTCAGGTTTAAAACTAATCCCGAAGGTAGATGAAGAGGTAGTGTCCCGACGGCGATGACATCGACCTTCGATCCATTCCCGACGCGCATCGTCACCTCATCCCTCGCCAGTCTCCGTTTATTCTGCAGCTCCTGTTTCGAGTTGCAAATATGAGCAACCGAACCAGTATCAAATACCCAGGCACTACTACGAGAACTAGTAAGGTACACATCAATAACATGTATATCAAATATACCTTTGACGTTGCCAGCCTTCTTATCCGCCAAGTATTTGGCGCAGTTACGCTTCCAGTGACCGTCTCCCTTGCAGTAGAAACACACAGTGTCCGGCTTAGGACCAGCCTTGGGTTTCACAGGTGTGGCAACAGGTTTGCCGCCCTGAGCAGCAACAGATTTGCCACTCTTCTTGAAGTGACCCTTTTTGGCCTTAACCTTCTTGAAACTGGTGGTCTTATTGACCATCAACACTTGATGTTCTTTCTTGATGTCCACTTCTGCAGATTTCAGCATCGCAAAGAGCTCATTAAGAGTCTTATTCATGCCTTGCATGTTATAGTTCAGCACAAAGCCTTTGTAGCTCGGAGGGAGCGACTGCAGCACCCTGTCAGTGATTAACTCATCCGGGATCACACATCCCAGCTGAATTAGGCGTTGGATATAGCCTCCCATGGTGACAACATGTTCACTGACAGAGCTGTGCTCCTCCATCTTACATGTATAGAACTTATCAGAGATCTCATATCTCTCAGCGCGGGTCTGAGTCTGAAACATGGTTTTCAGCTCTTCAACCATCTCATAGGCGCCGTGATGTTCAAAACGTTTCTGGAGATCAGTGTCCAGAGATGTAAGGATGGCACAGGCAACTATAATGTGGTCATCTCTGCGCGTCTCAAAGACATTTTGTTCTGCTTCAGGCGCATTGTCTGCAGGTGGGTCACCTAGCGCAGCATCGAGCACATAATGCTTCTTACACCCAGTGAGGATAATCCTCAGGTTGCGGTGCCAGTCAGTGAAGTTTGAACCAGATGATTTCAGTTTTTCTTTCTCAAGGAATGCGCTGAAGTTGAACTGAGCTACGTTGCGGGCCATGATCTACAACATTTTAGCAAAGACATCTTTAGACTATGTTCATGATAAAGAGTTCATTTTAATCAAATTACTAACGAACTCCCACTTAAAACAACATCCCTCATAGTTGTCTAGTGGTACACGATCCAAATCCACTACACCAAGTCCGATCTTCACGAGAGAAGATGTAGTTTCAATGGTGAACATCGAAATGTTGATCATATCATTCATATGACTCGTGTTTAACCTTTCGGTTCGTCGTGTTCCGAGTCCATGTCTGTACATGCTAGGCTCGTCAAGTTAACCAAAGTATTTCCGCATGTGTAAAACTGGCTTACACCCGTCGTATGTGAACGTAGAGTTTACCACATCCGATCATCACGAGATGCTTCAAAACGACGAACTTTCGCGACGGTGCATACTAAGGGAGAACACTTTATCTTGATATTGTGTGAGGGATCATCTTATAATGCTACCGTCGAGCACACGCAAAATAAGATGCATAAAAGGATAAACATCACATGCATAAAAATATGTGACATGGTATAGCCCTTTTATTGCGTCTTGATCTCCATCTTAAACGCACCGGCATGATCTCCATCATGGCGCCATGTTCATGTGGCGCCTTGGTTGTCTCCACCACGTTGCATCCCATATATTGCTAACTCATAGCGATAAATAATGCAATTACATGGCGTTTGAAGTTGACACGCAGGTCATACAATTGATAATTAAGACAACCATATGGCTCCTGCCGGTTGCCGTACTCATCGACATGCAAGTCGTGAAACATTACAAAACATGATCATCTCATACATCACAAATATATCATATGAAACAGTTTGGGCTATACCATATCACAAGCACCCCTGCAAAAACAAGTTAGACGCCTCTCCCTTATTCTTTGCAAATTTTACGTGGCTTAGGGCTTTCGAAGAAAGAACCGTTCTTACCTACGAACATGAAACCACAACGGTGATAAACAAATTATTAACAACCCGTTGTAGATTAAATCTTAACTATAGTGGGAGAGACAGACACCCGCAAAGCCACTTATGCAATACAAGTTGCATGTCAGTCGTGGAACAAGTCTCATGTACGTGGACATGTAAAGTTAGTCCGGGCCGCTTCATCCCACTATGCCACTAAGATTCAAAATACACAAAGGAAGTAATAAAAAGATTATCAACGCCCACATACACATATGTGTTCTACCCGTACCAAAACATCTACGCATAGATCCGGCTCTGATACCACTGTAGGAGTTTGCGCGATAGAAAACAAAAAATTTCTCTCACATGCGGAAGCAACACTCAAGATCCTATCTAGAAGATTCTAGTAACGGGGAGAGTAGTTCATCATACCCTCGAAGAACACGCGCGTTGAACGTTTAATTCAACGCAGCTCGGTGAAGTTGTTGACGATGTTCGATCCGATCAGCACCGCAAACGAGCAGCACCTCCGGAGGCTTGCACACGTACAGCTCGATGACGTCTCCCTCTTCTTGATCCAGCAAGCTAGAGGGAGAAGTAGGTGGGATCGATTCCAGCAGCACGACGGCGT
This sequence comes from Poa pratensis, assembly GCA_947311845.1. Classification (NCBI taxonomy): domain Eukaryota; kingdom Viridiplantae; phylum Streptophyta; class Magnoliopsida; order Poales; family Poaceae; genus Poa; species Poa pratensis. The sequence goes on along the minus strand of CAMZMU010000128.1, from coordinate 65,155,103 downwards.
GGTGGTGGATATGGTGGAGAGTTCCCGCGGGCAGGGCTTCGCCAAGCGGTGCGCGGGAGGTAGAGGAGCAGCAAGCCAGTGATGCGGCCAAGCCTCTGTCTCTTGGTGCACCTCTCCCTCTTCTTTATATAGGCAAGGGGCTGCAGCCACTTTATTTCCAAAGTAGAAACTCCCTCTTTCAATAGTGGTAACCCCTTCTCATTTAAAAGGTGGTAACCCCCTCTTTCAAGAGTGGTAACATCCCTTTTAAAGGGCTACCCATTGAATGGCTGCATGGACCAAGTAGGACTGGTCAAATGGACCAGTGGGCCACCCTTGGTCGTTGGGGACAGGTGGGCCCCACTATGGGACCCTCCGGAACCTTCTAGAACATTCCGACACTCTGCCGAAAAATCCCGAACTTTTCCGGAACCCTGAAATCAACTTGCCATATATAAATCTTTACCTCCGGACTCTTCCGGAGCTCCTCGTGATGTCTAGGATCTCATCCGAGACTCCGAACAATATTCGGACACCATTAACAAAATTATCCCAGAGCTACTCTAGCGTTACCGAACGTTAAGTGTGTGACCCTACGGGTTCGAGAACGTGCAGACATGATGGAGACACCTCTCCGATCAATAACCATTAGAGGGACCAGGATATCCATAATGACTCCCACACATTCAACGAAGATCTTTATCGGTTGAACCACTATGTCGTGGACTACTATAATCCGTATACAATTTCCTTTGTCACGCGATATTTTACTTACCCAAGATTTGATCGTCGGTATCACTATACCTAGTTAAATCTTGTTACTGGTAAGTACTCTTTACTCGTTCCGTAATACAACATTCTCTGTGACTAACTCATTAGTCACGTGCTTGCAAGCTTTACCGAATGTGCACTACCGAGTGGGCCCAGAGTATATCTCTCCGAAACACGGAGGGACAAATCCCAGTCTTGATTCATGTAATTCAACAAGCACTTTCTGAGATACCCGTAAGACACCTTTATGATCACCCTGTCACGAAGCGATGGTTGATGTCCCCAAAGTATTCTTCCAGTACCCGGGAATAACATGATCTCATGGTCTAAGAAATAGGATACTTGACAATAAAAGGCATGACAATAAAAACTTAATGAAACGATCAATATTGTTATGCTTAGTTGGGTCTGTCCATCACGTCATTCTTCTAATGACATGATCCCGTTAATTAATTAACAACTCATGTTCATGGTTGGGAAACCATAACCATCATTAATTAACGAGCTAGTCTAGTAGAGGCTTACTAGGGACGCAATGTTGTTTACGCAACCACACATGTATTATGTTTCCGGTTAATACAATTATAGCATGGAAATAAACATATATCATGAACACGGAAATATGATAATAACATTTATTTATTATTGCCTCTAGGGCATATTTCCAACAGTTACAGCGGAGACGGGGTGCAGCGGCGGTGATGATGATGTTGGCGGTGGAGATGATGATGATGATGATCCCGATGAAGTCCAGCTCGATGACGGTGATGATGGCGACGATTTCCCCCTCCGGAGGGAATTTCCCCCGGCAGATTTCTTCCTGCAGGGGAGCTTTTCGCTCTCTGGTGTTTTCCGCCTCGTGGAGGCGGCGGAATATTTCGATGGCCGTCCCCGTGTGTTAGGGTTCCGGGGCTCAAGTACACGAAGGGGGAACGGCTGAGGTGGGCCAGGGCCCCCAAACCACCTGGCGGCGCGGCTGGTGGGCCCGCCGCGCCAGCTGGTGAGGAGGGCCCACCTTGGCCCTTCTCAGCCTCCCCTTTTGGCCTCCTCGTCATCTGGTAAAATAGGACTTCCATATGTCTCCTTCGATTTATTGATCTTCAGAAATAGTGCATCTCGACGGTGCTTTTTCCAGCAGAATCCTGACTCCGGTGTCCAATTCTCCATTATTCATCAAACATGCAAAATAGGTAAAATAACATAAGTAACACTTCTAAATATGAAATATATCGATGAATAGCAGTAAATTATGATATAAAATAGTGATGCAAAATGGACGTATCAACCCCCCCAAGCTTAGACCTCGCTTGTCCCCAAGCGAAAACTGAGCTCAGTAAACATGACCACAAGTTTATGGAGCAAAGTGTCGATAAATAAAATACGGACAAGAAGCATCACATTCATTGATACACAAGTCATTCTAGACAGCAACTTCCCTTCATATAATCTAACTTGAAATAAGTAAAGGGAACCACGATGAAGTGCATAAAGAGAACCATGATTGGTGAAGGCAAACTTAAACTCTTGGTCAGAGAACAATTAACAGATCATACTTATCTTTCGAGAAGAGTCTTTATATCAGAGCTTATATAGCAGAACTTACATGCCTTAATCATAACAGTCTCCTTACAGTCATTGATAAAAGCTATTGTGCGAAACAAGGAAATGAGAGATATGATTAGAAGTATCAACACATATAACTAATTGGATCTCAACAACTCAAATGCTTGCTTGAGATAGAGAGGAATGGGTTTACTGACTCAACAATAATGTAAAAGATAGGCCCTTCGCAGAGGGAAGCAGGGATTAAATCATGTGCTAGAGCTTTTAAGTTTTGCAAAGCATATAGAGAGTATGAAAATAGTTGTTTGAGCTATGTATGTCGTTGTCAACGAATCGTAGTAAAGTGAACACTAACCCCTTGTCAACCAGACTTTCAAGAGCGGCTCCCATGAAGGACGTTATCTCTACCAGCAAGGTAGATCATCCCTCTTCTCTTTTGTTTACACATGTATTTTAGTTTCTTTATAGTTGACACTCCTCCCAACCTTTTGCTTACACAAGCCATGGCTAACCGAATCCTCGGGTGCCTTCCAACATTCACATACCATGGAGGAGTGTCTATTTGCAAATTAAGTTGCTTACTGATAAATCAGGGCAAAACATGTGAAGAGAATTATTAATGAAAGTTGTAGTTAATTGGGACTGGGCACCCCATTTGCCAGCTCTTTTTGCAAATTGTTGGATAAGCGGTGTATATGCCACTAGTCCATTGGTGAAAGTCTGTTTGACAAAAGTGCTAGAGAAACTCTACAGAACCCTCATGAGCTAATAAACAGTGACACAAAACTAGGAGTAATAAGTTTTGAATAATTTAAAGGTAGCACATGAAGTATTTACTTGGAATGGCGCAAAATACCATATAGTAGGAAGTTATGGTGGACTCGAATGGCAATGGTTTGGCTCAAGGTTTGGATGTATGAGAAGCATTCCCTCTCGATACAGGTCTTTGGCTAGCAAGGTTATGTAGCAAGCATAAGAGTTGAGGGATACAAACAATTATACAAGTGATAAGAATAATCATGCAATCTTCCTTAGAAGCACAAATAGTTTAACTTAAGAATACTAAGCTTATGAGCTACAAAGAAAGAAAGATCATGGAATAATATATTTGCATGCACTCCCTCTCTCTACTTAAGTCTCAAAGTATTGTCTACTACTGACCAATGCTAAGTTTGCCAAAACCAAAAAGATTAACTTGGTGCTCTAAAAAGTGATCCCTATACTAACAACAAGGTTATCAATATGAAAGAGAATTGCAAGCTAAAATAAAGTATGCAGAAAGTAAATGATAAAACTTCTCATTAATATTTCATAACGGCAACTCACACCAAGGGATACATAGATAACCAACTAAAAGAGAGATACTTCCACATTGCAAACCATCATATAAGATAACTTCCCTACTCACGATATGACTTTATGGAAAAGTAAAAGGTAAAGATAATGATGTGATACCGCGGCACTCCCCCAAGCTTGGAACAAACCAAGGGGATGCCAATACTTATGATGAATTACTCCTTCGGTGGTGGTGGTGAATTTGATAAGCTTATCAACCAGCTCCTTCAGTTCATCAATCTTGTAGGTGAGGGCGCGAATCAGCTCAGAGTTGTGTTCGATGCGATTCATAAACTTGTCAGACTGCGAGTCCCAACTCTTGGAGTTGTTTCCCCACTCCTCAGCAGCAGAATCCCTCTTTCCTGTATTGTTAGAACGATCTATATTCCAACCACTAGGCAATTCAGCCTCCGGGATCCTCTCAATTTGATGCTTATGGATAAGAGTATGGAAGGGGTTATTTATGCCTGGGGAAGATGTCCTGGGAGCCAAGAAGCGTCGTGGAACCTTCCCTCCGGTGCTCATCCGCGCCCTTGCCTGGGCTTGAATGGATTTGCCACCACTCCGATGCTTGCAACGGTAGCGCGCGGGTATTCGCGCGGGTCTTCCTCCACTTCTCCTTCATCTTCGCTCTTGACTTCCTCCTTCAGCTTGGGGTCTTGAGTCTCGTCTTCCAAAGGCTCCTTGCCCTTGTTGTTGTTGTTGGAGACCATGGCGCTTCTAAATCTGAAAACAATATCTGGACAGAAACAGCTCGAAACGAAACACGATGAAAAGGCGAGATACGAACCTCGGGGGTTCGGGTGAGTTATATAGCAAAAAGTTTTACAACATAAGGAAGGTACAGGAGGAAACCTGATCGGAGACGAGCTCCGGGGTGCTCAAACCACCAGGCGGCGCGGCTGGGGGGCCCACCGCGCCGACCTATGGTTTGGGCACCACGGGTGCCGTCTCCCATCCGGTTCGGTCTCTTATTTTTCCATATTTAATAAAAACGACGAAAATATCTTCTAGAAAGTTATTCGCGAAACTTTTCTTACCGAAACTGTTACCTATTCGAATCGAATTCTGCAGTCCCAGAAAAATGTTCTTCAATGAAAGTTTCCGGAGTCACCACTTTAATTGTATCAACCTCTTCATTAATAGAATCTCCAGAAATATAATGCTTGAGTCTTTGACCATTTACCACTTGTGTAGAGTTATCTTTCAATGAAGCAATTTTTATTGCACCTGAACGATACACCTCCACAATAACAAATGGTCCTTCCCATTTTGAGAGTAACTTTCCTGCAAAAAATCTGAGACGAGACCTATACAATAGAACTTTCTCACCAACATTAAATTCTCTTTTAAGAATTCTCCTATCATGCCATCTCTTAACTTTTTCTTTAAAGAGTCTAGCATTTTCATAAGCCTCACTTCTCCATTCATCTAAAGAACTTAAGTGCAACAACCTTTTCTCACCGGCAAGTTTAAAATCTCTATTAAGTTCTCTCACTGCCCAATAAGCTTTGTGTTCTAATTCTAAAGGCAAGTGACAAGCTTTACCATAAACCATTTTATAAGGAGACATGCCCATGGGGTTCTTATAAGCAGTTCTATAAGCCCATAAAGCATCATTTAACTTACTAGCCCAATTTTTTCTAGATTTATTAACAGTCTTTTGCAAGATAGATTTAATCTCCCTATTTGACAATTCTACTTGTCCACTAGTTTGAGGATGATAGGCTGAAGCAATTCTATGATTAACACCATATTTAGCAAGAGTCTTTCTAAAACCACCATGGATAAAATGAGAACCTCCATCAGTCATAAGATATCTAGGTACACCAAACCTAGGAAAAATGACATCTTGAAGCATTTTTAAAGAGGTCTCACCATCAGCACTTTTAGTAGGTATAGCTTCTACCCATTTAGTGACATAATCAACAGCAACAAGTATATGAGTATTACCTTGTGAAGAAGGAAAAGGACCCATGAAGTCGAATCCCCAACAATCAAATGGTTCAATAACAAGAGAATAACTCATAGGCATTTCATTGCGTCTAGAGATATTACCAACCCTTTGACATTCATCACAAGATAAAATAAACTTTCTTGCATCCTTAAAGAGGGTAGGCCAATAAAAACCTGATTGTAGAACTTTCTGCGCAGTTCTATCTCCAGCGTGATGCCCTCCATAAGCACTTCCATGGCATTTCCTCAGTATTTCCTGTTGTTCATATTCAGGAACACATCTTCGCATAATACCATCGACTCCTTCTTTATATAAGTGTGGGTCATCCCAAAAGTAATGCCGCAAGTCATAAAAGAATTTCCTTCTTTGCTGAGCTGAAAAGGTTGGAGGCAAGTACTTGGAAACAATAAAGTTAGCATAATCAGCATACCAAGGACTATCTCGCGAACTTACACTTATTGCAGCCAATTGTTCATTTGGAAAGCTATCATTAACAGGAATAGGATCATAAGGAATGCTTTCCAATCTAGACAAATTATCAGCAACAGGATTTTCAGCACCTTTTCTATCTATGATATGCAAATCAAATTCTTGCAAAAGAAGTACCCATCTAATAAGCCTTGGCTTAGCATCTTTCTTTTCCATAAGGTATCTAATTGCAGCATGATCAGTATGAATAGTGACTTTCGAATCAACTATGTAGGGTCGAAATTTGTCACAAGCAAAAACTACAGCTAGAAATTCTTTTTCAGTAGTGGCATAATTCTTTTGAGCAGAATCAAGAGTTTTACTAGCATAATGAATAACATTTAACTTTTTATCTACTCGCTGCCCAAGAACAGCGCCTACAGCATAATCACTAGCATCACACATAATTTCAAAAGGTAAATTCCAATCAGGTGGTTCAACTACAGGAGCGGTGATTAAAGCCTTTTTCAAAGTTTCAAAAGCTTCCTTACAATCATCATCAAAAACAAATGGTACATCTTTTTGAAGAAGATTAGTAAGAGGCTTGGAAATTTTAGAGAAATCTTTAATAAACCTCCTATAAAAACCAGCATGACCAAGAATACTACGAATACCTTTAACATCTTTGGGACAAGGCATCTTTTCAATTGCCTCCACTTTAGCTCGATCAACTTCAATACCTCTTTCAGAAATTTTATGTCCAAGAACAATTCCTTCATTAACCATAAAGTGGCATTTCTCCCAATTAAGAACAAGGCTAGTTTCTTCACATCTCTGCAAAACTTTGTCAAGGTTGTGCAAACAATTATCAAAGGAAGTTCCATAGACGGAGAAATCGTCCATGAAGACTTCCACAATTTCCTCACAAAAGCCATGAAAAATAGCAGACATGCATCTTTGAAAAGTAGCAGGAGCATTACATAAACCAAAAGGCATACGTCTATAAGCATAAGTTCCATAAGGACAAGTAAAAGTAGTTTTCTCTTGATCTTGCGCTCTCACAGCAATTTGAGAAAACCCAGAATACCCATCAAGGAAACAAAAGTGAGTTTTCTTGGACAACCTCTCAAGCATTTGATCAATAAAAGGCAAAGGATAATGATCTTTCTTAGTTACTTTGTTAACCTTTCTAAAATCAATGCACATCCTATAACCAACTACTACTCTTTGAGGAATTAGTTCATCATTTTCATTAGGAACAACGGTAATTCCTCCTTTCTTAGGAACACAATGCACAGGACTTACCCATCTACTATCAGCAATAGGATAAATAATACCAGCTTCAAGAAGTTTTAATACCTCATTTCTTACCACTTCTTTCATCTTGGGTATTAAACGACGCTGATGCTCAACAACAGGCTTTGCATCAGGTTCCATGTTGATGGCGTGCTGACATATAGTAGGAGAAATTCCCTTCAGGTCATCAAGAGTATATCCCATAGCTCCGCGGTGTTTCCTCAACACTCCCAATAACCTTTCCTCCTCTGTACCTGAAAGTTTAGAGCTGATAATAACAGGATATATTTTCTTATCATCAATATAAGCATATTTAAGATTATCAGGCAGAGGTTTCAAATCAAAAACAGGATCCTCCTTGGGTGGCATTGTGGTACCCAAATCTTCCACAGGTAAATTGTGTTTGAGCATAGGTTGACGAAGGAATACTTCATCAAGCTCATTCCTTTCTTCCCTGAAGTTCTCACTTTCATGATTCTCCATATGTTGCTGCAAAGCATTGTTAGGAGCAAGAACAATAGATGCAAGTTGAGCAATTTCAAAATCCTCACTAGGCAATTCAGTTTCATAAGGTGCTTTAGCAAATTTAGAGAAATTGAATTCATAAGATTCACCAGCAAATTTAGTAAAGATTTTCTCTTTCTTACAGTCTATAACAGCACCACAAGTATTCAGAAAAGGTCTACCAAAAATAATAGGACAACTATCATTGGCAGCCGACCCAAGTACAAGAAAATCAGCAGGGTATTTAGTCTTACCACAAAGGACTTCGACATCTCTAATGATACCAATTGGAGAGATAGTTTCCCTATTAGCAAGCTGAATAACCACATCAATCTCTTCAAGTTTACAAGGAGCAATTTCGTGCATAATTTCCCTGTAAAGCTCATAAGGAATAGCACTAGAACTTGCACCAATATCACATAAACCATAATAGCAATGATCACCTATCCTAACAGAAAGCACAGGAACACTAGACTTCCTAGAACTTTTAGGATGTGAGACAATATTAGAAGCATCCTCACAAAAGATAATGTGTCTATCTTCTAAATTTTCAGTGACAAGATCTTTAACCAATGCTACAACAGGTTCAACAGTTATTTGCTCATCAGGTTTGGTAGTTTTCTTATTACTTTTACTAACAACACCAGTTATGATAGTATGTTCCTTAATCTTATTAGGAAAAGGAACTTTTTCAATATAAGGTTCTGGAATAATGCGATCACAACATTAACCTCAACACCTTTAGATATATGAGAAACAGATTCATCTTTATATGGTTCATGATAATTTTTAAAACCCTCCTTCGGCAAACCGAAATAGGAAGCAAAGGCTTTATAAAAGTTTGCAACAATTTGAGAGTCAAGACCATAAGTAGTGCTAATTTTGCGATAATCATCAGTATCCATAAAATTTTTAACACACTCAAAGTCATAGTTATACCTGACTCCCTACCTTTGTCATTCTCCCATCCTTCAGTGTTCTCCTGAATCCGATCAAGAAGGTCCCACTTAAACTCTTCTTTATTACGAGTGAACGATCCAGCACAAGTGGTATCCAATAGAGTTTTATCTTGAAAGGAGAGTCTTGCATAAAAGTTATCAATAACAATATTACCAGGAAGCTCATGAATGGGACATTTGAGCATTAATGCCTTCAATCTCCCCCACGCTTGAGCGATACTCTCTCCATCATAGGGCCAGAAGTTATATATGAGGTTCCGATCCTTATGAATCTCACTTGGAGGATAGAATTTGGAGTAAAAGAGAGGTACAATTTCCTCCCATCCAAGAGAATACCCATTCTTCAGCAGTTTATACCAATGTGCAGCTTTACCAGACAGTGATAGAGAGAATAATTTCTTCTTAACTTCTCCCATCGAGATACCTGCACACTTAAATAACTCGCACAATTCATGCAGAAATAACAAATGATCTCCAGGATGGACAGTTCCATCTCCTGCATAGCGGTTATTTGTGACACGTTCAACAATTTTCATAGGAATTTTGAACGGTATTACCTGCTCATCTGGCGCCTCCTCTACTACCTTAGCAGTGGTAGTTGTTTTCCCAAATAGGAATTCAAGAGAAGACCCCTCCATAATGAGATATAGCAGCAGGCAAAAATAAAAACAGCACGTACAATAAATGTTTCCCTTACCAATTCCACTTACCAATAGCGCTACACTCCCCGGCAACGGCGCCAGAAAATAGTCTTGATGACCCACAAGTATAGGGGGTGTATCGTAGTACTTTCGATAAATAAGAGTGTCGAACCCAACGAGGAGCAGAAGGTGTTGACAAGCGGTTTTGATGAAGGATTCACTGTAAATGCTCACAGACAAGTTTTTAGGAGTTTTTGATATGACAGATAAATAAAGTACAAGTAAATAAAATGCAGTAATAATAGTTGCAGCGAGTGGCCCAATCCTTTCTACAGCAAAGGACAAGCCGGTTGTTGTACTTATAATGACCAAACGTTCTTGAGGACACACGGGAATATTGTCAAGTGCTTTCGCTTCATATAGTTGATTAATCTTCATTGTTTTGATAAGTGTTGTGTGGGTGAACCTATGCTAATGCACCGCCCTTCCTAGGACTAATACATACTTGTGATTATACCCCTTGCAAGCATCCGCAAATACAAGAAAGTAATTAAGATAAACTAACCACAGCCTTAAACTTTGAGATCCTGCTATCCCTCATGCATCGATATACCAACGGGTGTTCAGGTTTCTGTCACTCCGGCAACCCCACAATTGGCAAACGAATACACAATGCATTCCCCTAGGCCCATAAAGGTGAAGTATCATGTAGTCGACGTTCACATGACACCACTAGAAGAATAACACCACAACTTAAGCATCAAACCATTAAATATTACTCAACATAGTTCACTACTAACATCAAGACTTCTCCCATGTCCTCAAGAACTAAACGAACTACTCACAAGACATCATACGGAACATGATCAGAGGTGATATGATGATGAATAACAATCTGAACATAAACCTTAGTCCAATGGTTTCACCCAATAGCATCAATAACAAGAGTAATCAACACCGGGAGAGTTTCCCCTATGAAATAGACAAGATTCAGCCCTAGATGTTACAGCGGAGACGGGTGCAGCGGCGGTGATGATGGTGTTGGCGGTGGAGATGATGATGATGATCCCGATGAAGTCCAGCTCGATGACGGTGATGATGGCGACGATTTCCCCCTCCGGGAGGGAATTTCCCCCGGCAGATTTCTTCCTGCAGGGGAGCTTTTCGCTCTCTGGTGTTTTCCGCCTCGTGGAGGCGGCGGAATATTTCGATGGCCGTCCCCGTGTGTTAGGGTTCCGAGGGGGTCAAGTACGCGAAGGGGGAACGGCTGAGGTGGGCCAGGGCCCCCAAACCACCTGTCGGCGCGGCTGGGGGCCCGCCGCGCCAGGGTGAGGAGGGCCCACCTGGCCCTTCTCAGCCTCCCCTTTTGGCCTCCTCCATCTGGTAAAATAGGAACTTCCATATGTCTCCTTCGATTTATTGATCTTCAGAAATAGTGCATCTCGACGGTGCTTTTTCCAGCAGAATCCTGACTCCGGTGTCCAATTCTCCATTATTCATCAAACATGCAAAATAGGTAAAATAACATAAGTAACACTTCTAAATATGAAATATATCGATGAATAGCAGTAAATTATGATATAAAATAGTGATGCAAAATTGACGTATCACCCCGAGCCCCAACAGAGACGACGAAGAAGGGGCGTACCGTGGCGGCCCGATGAATCCTGGCGGGGGGGGGGGGCGTGCGGTTGGGAACTCGAGGCACCCCCGGTTTGGATCCTTGAACCGCATCCTAGCGAAGACGGCGGAACATATGTGAAGTACGGCTCACCGCTGATTCCTGGCAGGGGGCTATGCGGCTGGGAACCTGAAGGCGGATGGAGCATCCACTTCAGGGACCGTACTTGCGACACTGCATCATCTCGCCTCCGACTGCGGCGTGGCTAGACGGTGCCGCAGCCCGAGTATCGAGAACTGTTCGTCGCGCAACAGGCGACGGCTGATTGATCGAAGGAAGGCGTGTGAGGTTAATGGCCACGGCGTCGTTGGGAGCTAGCCCTACCGGGGACCCATCGTCGACGCGTGCAACCATCGGGGATGGTGGGGAGGACGCCACAGTGCCACGATCTGCGCGCGTCGGAGCTAGAGGAGGTGGCGCGCCGGCCATCGGCTCGTCGGTCCTGGTCAGACGGGTCGCTAGGAATCAAGAGGTCCAATTGTCTATTGACAGGACGGAGCGAGAGAAGAAGTGAAGGGGCTGGCAAAAATCGATATATCTCCCGCTCACATAGATTGGTGCAACTGACTGACGGTTTTTCCATGCATCGCGATTGACAGGGCCTCTTTCGCCGCAACACCCAACCCATGTCCTTGGATCGGCCCAGCCCAACGGTGCTTGAAGGCACACGCCGGCCTAGCCCAAATTCACGTACAGTCTACCGAAGATCATGCAGACTCAGTTGGCGGCCAGCTTGGTACACGGGCGCCGACTAATAGAAACAGACAAGGAAAGATTGGCGCGTATCTTGCATTCGCACCACCGGGCGGTAAAAGCACGCGCATGACGCGTAACCAATGGGACACTCTTCCTGACACGGCGCATGCCAACCCAACATGTGCCGCCCATGCGTACGATGCTTAAGATGCAAAAGAGCAGGCGTAAAGAACACCGACATGCCAAAGCCTGATGCATCGACAGCAGGGAGACACGGCAGAACCCGGGGGACGCTGCAAGATGTAAGTCCCTAGCCGTGGAGGGACGCACGAGGCACGATGCATCCGCATCAGAGAGTCACAACTTGGAACCAGAGGGGCGCCAAAGAACGAAAGAGCAAAAGAAGCGGGATACACGAAACGATCCACGCCCGCACGAAGCGTGTGCCAGGAAAATCACAAGGCGGGAGCCCCCAGCAGGCATAAGACACGAGACAGTGGACACCACCACTGCGGAGTCACATGATGGAAGACAAGGAAGCGTCGCAAAAAGAACGGCGGCAGTAAGCGGGCAACCCGCAACCAGGATTGCCAAGAAAACGAGAGGAACAAACTGGGAGTGGCACGAGACGGGAACCGCGGTGTCCAGCAAGCTCGGCACGCTCGTCTTTCAACAAACGAATATCCTCTGAAGCTCCCACTGGGCAGCCGGGAGACACATCTAGGCAGCGCATTAAGGCAGACATAGACGGAGCACGAGCAGAAATACAACAAACAAGGCAGGGAAAGCAAGCCGTTTCAACCAAGACAACGCATGAAGGCAGACACAGACGGAGCACGAGCAGACGCTTAATTGCTAGATGTACCACGGCGACAATGGCTTTGACGAAAAGAGCAATTCTTCAAGACATTGGACGCCCGCCCCATCTCACTTTCCGAGCATGAAACAAAGACGGCGAGCACCGCAAAACAAAGATGGATTCGAGCTTCATAATAGATGAGCCACATGGCTTACAAGACAGGAGATCCTCAATCGCTGTACACCGGGACAGGCACCACTAACACATGATTAAGAGTCTCGGACAAACCGTTCGGCAGTTACGGAAAACCGAAAGACTAAGCAGCAGCCCTTACGTCCCGGCTAGGTGCAAATAAAATGTGTACAACCAAAATTGCTCGATGCTTCCATAATCAGGGGCAAATACACAACAAACAACAAGACAAAACCAGACGAACCATCCTCCTCAAAATTGGCCCTTAACATAGGCTTACGATAATAGCGCAAATACAACTTTCAGTTTCTTGAGGGATCCAATCACTGCTCGGTGGACGGGTACCGCCTTTTACGCCGGGCACGTCGCCGATGCCTCTTTCCCGATGAAGGCGAAGGAAAAGGATCGCTAATCAGCCAGACTATAGTGGACTTGTCTCGGATATAGTAGCCGTGCTCCGGCCAAAAATCAGAGTCGTACTCCTGATCGCACGGATCAGAAGGGAGGTCACACCGAGGCAGCCGTGGCAAGATAGTAAACGCAGGCCGACCGTTGACATGAGGGGACGTCGGCGGAGATACGAGCGGCAGATCATTGGAGACAGTTCTCTCCGTAAGCGGAGACGGCTCTCCAGAAATGCCCGCGTCAGTGGCAGCCGCTCCTCCTCCGCAGCATGCCTTGTCGGGTTGTGGCAGAGCGAGCGAAGCCTAGTCGCGATAGAACCCGTGCCTTCACGGAGAGGGCCAAGGATGTCGAAACAGGCGCTGTCGGTTTCAGCAGCATCTGCTTGTTCCATAAATCATCCATGTGGGACGTCATCGTTCTCCCTTTCGCGGTTCCTTTCGTCGCTGTGCGGGTCCCTCTTCTCCCGAGGTAGAAGCTGGTGCGAAAATGGGATGGCACCCTGTTCTTCCCCCATACCCATGACTAACCTGTCCGCGAAGACGCGGTCGCACCGTCATGCCTCGTTGGCCGTAGATGACTGCGCCACGGGGTTCCCTTCCTTTGCCGCGTCCAGGCCCTCGTGCAACGCGCGATGATGTCGGCAGTGATATTGTTCGATCTTGCATAAACGAAGGCGATCCATCGGTCACCGACCCTGCTCCTACAACCGAGCCGACAGTGCTATTAGATTCGATGGAGAGAATTAGATGATGTAACACACACCAGCACAGTCTGGAAGTCCACGCAGGGGCAGACCCCCAGCCTCCGTTTATAGCAGAGACCAACTCACCTTGAGGTGAATGATGATGGCCTCCTTTATGCGGCGAGCGACGTAGCCGCCGACGAGAGAACGGAGGACACAGAACGGAGCTGTTCAGCGATTGGCGGTAGATGGCAGCGAGTGGAACTAAAAAGTTAATGAAGCGCAACGGAAGGAAAATAGAAGCGAGAAGCCCGAGAGGCCTCGTACTGGATGGGCGCGGGGAAATAAATAGACAGTACCAGTAATTTCTGGTACACACGTGGCGCTGGATGGGCTTAGAAATCCGGTTCAACAGGAACGCCCGTATGGCCAGGAAAGATAAGAACCGAATCACATGACCGTTGCGGCATGCCCGCAGTCACTGCTGGCAACCTAATCGCGAGGCAGCAACGCATTACACACGTCAGGCACGACGCGTCGGTTCCCCCGCTCACTGGATAACCCGCTACAGCCTCGACCCTCCCGTCACGATACAAACCACGGACAACGTGAAAATCGAGCGGCGTCGCAGTGGTGGCTGACCAACGCGCACTTCAAGAAAAGTCAATGAACCATGCGTCAACTACTCTAGGCGAACAATAAGCTACCTACCGGTTTTACTCATACGAAGTAACACGCGTGCAGCCTACATTTCTCATCGAAAGCAAGTGGTCGGCTACCCTCGATCCGCTCCAACACTTGCAGGCTAATACGCTGCTCGCCTGACAAGACTGCCGGTACAACAAGGCTGACAGCAGGCATACAAAGACATCAGAAGTACTGAAAATCAAGGGCATAGATAGCTCGTCCACAGCTGAAACATGACGTGCATGACAGACAAACCGGAAAAACTACAGACCATACAGTACTGCAGCCCATAACGGCAAACCACAACGCCACAACCTATTACAGCAAATTCCTTTCCGTAGCACGATCCACCAACAAGGTATTCAGAAAAGAAATCGGGCGGCGTCGCAGTGGTGGCTGACTAGAGCGCGCTTCAGGAAAAGTCAATGAACCTTGCGTCGACTACTCTAGACGAACAATAAGCTACCTGCAGGTTTTACTCATACGAAGTAACACACGCGCAGTCTACATTTCTCATCGAAAGCAAGTGGTCGGCTACCCTCGATCTACTCCAACACTTGCAGGACAATACACTGCTCGCCTGACAAGACTGCCACTTGTACGACTGCTGATAAAACAAGGCTGACAGTAGTCATACAAAGACATCACAATACTGAAAATGAAGGGCATAGATAGCTCGTCCGCAGCCGAAACATGACGCGCATGACAGACAAACCGGAAAAACTACAGACCACACGGTACTGCAGCCCATAACGGCAAACCAGAACGCCACAACCTATTACAGCAAATTCCTTTCCGTAGCACGATCCACCAACAAGATATTCAGAAAATTAAAGTAGCAGCGAAACACATAGCCACAGGTAGATCCTCTGAGCCAGGAGGACACGAACGGACCATCGTCCCGTCTACAACGGACTCACAGCGACTTCCTCGTCACCACAACTTTCTCTATGATTCTGGATACCTGCCGAGCCACTAGCCGATGTTCGTTCTCCAAGACGCCAGGCCCCACGTACTCCGTGCCATGAGCATCAGGGAAGCACACGTCTGGATTATTTATAATCAAAGGAACCACGCTGCTGTTCTCACCAAAAGCGCTCCTCAAACCGAAGACCGCTCTGTCTAACTCGCACCTTAGCCCGAAAGCTCTATGCCGCAACACCTCGTTGGTCCTCTCCTGCCCACATACAACGGCCTCGAGAGCTTCACAGTCCTCCTGGCGTGCACGTGCCTAGCCACGCGCCATCGCCAACGATCTATGTAAATAATCCAGCACAAGCATCGGCTCCAACCCTGGTGCAAACCATTGGTAACAAAAAAAGCGACACCACTGGCATCACAAGAAATAGCTTAACGCGGTACCACACAGGCGATCCCGGTAACGAGACGGCGACCAAGGGAACTCATACAAAGAATCCAAACAAGCCGAACCTATGACAGGATACGAAGACACAGACGAACAACCGAAAACAAACAAAACAAACAGCTAAATACTTATATGAAGCGTTGCATGCCGTCGACCCTAGGCGGCGCCGTCCTCGCTTTCCTTCTCGAACCCGCACCCTTCCGACGCAGTGTCCTTATCGTCATCATCCTCTTCTCTCGAATCCGATGACTCGCCAGCCGGCGCTACCGGTACCTCGTATTCTTTGCAATACATTGAGGTAATGAGCATGGAGGTGACACGAGTAGCATAACCCGACAAGGAAGCAAGAACATTCCTTGGATCTATTTCAGTGTCGTCGTCATAAGTCTTCGGCATGGCTTTAGTCACACGCCAAAGACAAATCTCCGGATGATGGGCCACCACAAGAGCAAGCGCCGTCTTTACGCCCCCCCCCCCCCTCGCCAATGACCGAAGGATATCATCATGCCTAATAGTAGCCTCCCTCATTAGATCGTGTAACGCAGCGAACACCACCCTGTCACTGGACATGGAAGTAAAGCAACGGCTAGCAAACTCCTGCCCAACAAAAATAGTCCGGCCGATAATCGTACAGACATGCGCAATGCGGGCGAGACGAGGGGATGAATCATCAGCATCACCATACCCAGCAGGCACTGCAAAAACAAACAATTAGTACCCAGACACACCTCATGGTGCAGCGCGTCGGAAGCAAAACAACTCACCAAGAATCTCGTCGTGGATAGCCCGCGCCTCGTCTAAGTGTGCCGTGAGAGCATCGCTTGCCAACCTAGCCGCATCGCGATCAGGGGCATGCCAACCATGGAGATCTTCAGTGAATAACTTCGCAGCTAAATCTTCAGTGTGTCGCTCAGCCATACGGTTCAACTCCGTGTCATGAGCAAGCTGCCTTGCAGCCAAATCTCCGGCATGGCGCTCTTCCAGCTCCCGAACCTGGCCGGCCAAGCCGGAACACTCGTCGCGTAGAGCTTGCACCTCATCGGAATCACCAAGCACGTCTCTCGCAGGCGTCGTCATTTCTGCAGAAACAAACAGCGCGCGTGAGCGAAAAAAGGAAGTCCAAATGGAACTAAACTCACGGAGAACCGAGATAACAACCCTCGTCCCTCCTGCGAGACACTTCCGGGGTAGTAACAAAGGCGTCCTTCTTTTCCAAAGATTTCTTGAGGTCATGCCTATCCCTGTTTGTCGCGGCAAGAGCACACTGAAGCCTAGAATTTGCAGCGAGATAGTCCTAGAAGAAAACACGTCGCCAGCATGGTCACACCATCGTCGAACAACAGGAAAGCGAAAAAATGCACCCACCACATAAATGGAGCCCAAAAAATAAATCAAAGCGGCAAATAAACTTACGCTGAGCTGTCTCCAGCAAACCTCGTAACAGCTGCTCACGTGGGACGCGTACGAGCTTGTACCATTGCACATTGTCCCAATTGTCCGCATAATGTCCTAGAACCCCCATGGCAAGCACACCACATGCGAATGACAGCTCACGGGGCGGCCTCGTCGCGACAGCCAAACCTCCCCCCGCCTGTTGCCTCGATCCACCAACACGAGCAGGCGAAAGCTCAGCCAAGCCCACGGGAGCGCCAACAAACCCCGTAAACACCGACTCCAGCACTGCCTCCTTCGGCGTAGCATCGCGAGCCCCGGACGACGAACCGCCTAAAACAGGAGCACCAGCGCCAAGACCCGACAAAAAACCACGAGGGCGTATCTCTACCCCCGTCGAGGCAAACTTAAGCTTAGACTCCGCCACCCTCGACCTGCAGACTCTAATAATTAACCATGCTAGACGGACAACACACACAAAGCCCCATCACAGCCTCAGGCGCAACGAGGAAAACAATACCTCTTCTGAGGAAGCGAAATCCTAGTGCTATCGCAGGCGCCGCCCTGATAGACGCCGCCTCTCCCGCTCACACCATCAGCAACCACGGACAAATTCATAAGCTTTGCCTTTCACTTCCTGCTATCAATCGTCGCATGTTTTGACACGAAGCAATCAGGAGCCAGCTCCTCGTCCGCCAAATCCCGCAGCTGCACGAAACAAAACAGGCCACGTTCATCGGTGCACACCAAGAGAGGGAGAGAGTAAACACCGTACGCCCGACTAACGTGAGGAGGAGGAGAGTCACGGGTGTACATGGGCACGCCTTCGACGCGCCTGTCTTGGACGCCGACGAGACCTGCGAGCCGCATGGCAATGTCCTGGCCAGAAAGCTCCTTTGCTCTGACCTGAAGGGGATCGTCGGCACTAGCTATGTAGTCACACATCTGACGCGCACAATATCGTAAGGGACGAATCTGTCGCCTCAGCCAACAAAGCACCGTGTCGACACCATCCAAACCAGGGCACGATGTCGTGACGAACGCGATCCTTATCTGAATTAATCGGAGTTCACCGGTCAAATTAGCCACAGGTCCCTCCTTCCATGTCGATTTTGGTAAAGGCGGCGTGTCAACAAACGCCGGTATACCAACAGCCTTCCCAGGAGCTAGCACATCCTTGCAATAAAAAAACATGCCCGTCCACAGTAAAGCAATCTCCCGGCAAGGCACCACAGGGTACCAGGAACTATAATGCACCCGGTAGACGAACTCAACGCTACCACATGTGGCCAACCCGACGCCACCCGACAGTGTCCGACGACGTACACGAAAACAGTACCTAAAAAAATCTAAACGTGGTCGAATCCCTAGGTAGCCTTCAAACAAAGCCTGGAAGCCGGCTATCGCCAACACACTGCTAGGAACTATGTTATGCGGCTGAAGGCCACATTGCTCCAAGATCTCACAGAAAAATTCAGAAGGAGGGAGCGCCATGCCACGAAGTACATGCGACCCCAGAATTACCCGTTCATCTCCGGAAGGGTTGGGGATGACGTCTCCTCTGGTAGCACGCTAGAAACAAACACTCTTTGTCGGCAGCAAGCCCTCCTCCTCCTCCAAACTTTGAAGGTACGTCGTCGTGACATGTGACAGAGTCCAATACGTAGACACGCCGTCGCACACCTCACGGGACGACGAGGCATCCACCGCTTGCACGTCCGTCGGGACGGCGATCGATGAACCTGCCACCGATACCGCCAGTGGAAACGAAGCCGTGGATATGGGCATGCCCGCTGGAGGCAACGAAGCGGCCGCAGGCCTCGTAAGACCTGGCCCCAGTGCCCCCACCACCACCCTCCCCGCATCCGTAGCAACTCTTTCCGTCGGTCCTTGGCCCGGAGAGACCATCGAAATGTGGTTACCCGTGGCCGTTAGGCCCAAGAACAAATGAAAAAAAAATGGAAGATCCGGTGGGAAGATTCATCCGGTGAATACGAAGAAGCGAGATCATGAAAATAGGAGCGACAGACACTTCTCACACACGACGCCCACATAACCGGCAACACGTATCCTCCACCGTGTCGCGCGACGTACGCCCCAATAAACTTGATAGCACGGGTCCTCGAAGTTCGCACAAAGAAAGACAGTCAAATGAGGACGTCGCCCCACGTTGCCCGACATGGGACCCGTCGACGAAAATGCGGGAAGGGTTAAATCACACGGCCCACACGCCGGCAACACTACAGCGGACCACGCGCCGCCAACATTCTCCAACCGCACCCCTACCGATGCCGCCCCGAACATCAAGATTCGCCGCCTCCCCCACGCAACCGCGCACAACCTTGACCACCACCTCTCGTGGCGCAGACTCGTTTGACACGTAGAACTGCCCCAACCCCCTTCACCCCCCCAACGCATACTCGGGCACCGCTAGACATCGTTCACGTCTCCCTCGACGACGTCTCAATCGCCGCAAACAACGGCCTCCACCAACGCCATGTGGGGGAAGACAAAACACCGCCTCTCTCCAAATATAACAAAAAGTCATCTGACATCACCCAATGGATGATCTTTTAGTACCAATAATCATGCAAAGACAAATTTCTTTCTCCACGATAACTGATTCTAAGAAACATCCACTGAGTAGAGATGCTTGTAGAAGACTCATAATACCTGCCCAAGAAAAGGATGAAGCGGCGGAGAAAGACCGCTCTCCAAATGGCTAGCAAAAAGAATGCACTCGTCGTGACGAGGGAGCGGCCCTGCTCCGCAATGGGAACCCGCCAGGAACAGCGCTGGGTACCGGGGTAAACCCAACGGATGGCAGCCGATCCAGGTCCCCGGTCGACCAAGCAGAGACAACGCCAGCGCCCCAGCACCCACCGCCGGAAGAACCTCCGGCGCCCAACACAAAAACAACCAGAGGCAACAGCAGCGCATCCACACCGACGGCCGGAGTAACCTCCAGCGCCCAAAACAGGCGCACGCCCCAGTCGCCCCAAATCCCACGCACCATGAAACAGGACGACGAGAAACTACCGAAAATACCGCTCCCGGAGAGTATCCTGTAACTCCTCCCCGAGCCATTGCTGATCTACAGCAGAATGAGATGTCAATAAAACACCGTTTACCGGTGCCTCATGAGACCAACAGCATCTGCACCACCGCAAAACCGATAGCACGTAACATCGACTACTCCCCACCGAGCGAGCGAGCGGCGCAGATGAACAGACCACCCACGACAGAGCCGCACAGAAAACACGAAAAAAGCAGGCCACCGACCAAACGAAACAGCGACGACGAGCCGAATGAACCACACCATCCAAACAGCCGAATAGATCAAGCAAACACGACTCGAAACACCAGCGGACCCAGAATGTGCAGGAAATCAAAAGCAAAGCAAGGTTCAAAAACATGCACGACCGGTAAATGCGAAAACCAACTAAAAAGGAAAACTCGACGGCAATACGCAGCATGCGAGCAAACAACCTCAGCAAAACCAAACGTTGTCCACTCCAGCTACCACCGGCGGCAAGCAACAGAAAGATGCGCCGATGACGGCGCCGGGCAGCCAACCGAAACAGAAAGCTCAACGAGTCACAGCAAGCACGACATGGGACGAAACCAAACATCCAAGCAAACCAACTACAAGGCAAACCAAGCAAGGAGGAGAACGAACGAGATGCGGTATATATAAAAAAGAAGAAGAAATGAGCCAAGAAAAGAAAAGAGAAGAAACAAGACATGGAGCAGCGCCAGCCTCGGACGCACGCGGCAAACAGCACGGGGATCACCAGCGCCCAAAGGCCCTACAAACAAACAAACAAGGTGGGGAAAACAAGCTGCGTCAACCAAGGCATCGCATGAAAGCAGGCACAGGTGGAGAACGAGCAGAAATACTACAAACAAAGCGGGAAAAACAAGCCGCGCCAACCAAGGCAGCGCATGAAGGTAAACATGGGCGGAGCACGAACAGAAATACTACAAACAAGGAAGGGAAAACAAGTCACGCTAACCAAGGCAGCGCATAAAGGTAGACACATACGGAGCACGAGCAAAAATACTACAAACAAGGCAGGGAAAACAAGCCGTTTCAACCAAGGCAGTGCATGCAAGGCTGGGAAACATGCCACGCCAACCAAGGTAGCGCATGAAGGCAGACACAGGCGGAGCACGAGCAGAAATACTACAAACAAGGCAGGAAAGACAAGCCGCGCCAACCAAGGCAGCGCATGGAGGCAGGCATAGACAGAGCACGAGCAAAAATGCACACGCAAAGTGAACAAACGGTTTTCGCCTAACAAAACAAGGATGCACGCACGTAGGACAACCTATGACCAAGAAGCATAAGGGAAACAAAGAAGAACCAGATAAGTCCACGTACACAGAGACCAAACCATGCCCAAAAAGGTCAACGCGAAAACAAGAGATGAGAAACGACAAGCAAAATAAGAACGGACAAGCGAGAAGCAACCGTGAGCGGCATCAACCGGTCACAGCTCAAACAACGTGAAGGCAACCAGGAGGAGGAACAGGTAACCAACCAGGTAAAAAAATTCTGTTCTGGTTGGTTACCTGTTCCCGACATATGTGGCGCCGGTGGAGACCGGTGTTTGCCCGGTGTACCATAATAGCACTGACCCTATAAAATCGAAACAAACAAAAGTGCACCGAGTCCTAGGTCAAGACTTCAAAACAGAATCGACGCACTTGTGTCCAGGACAATGTGTCCAACCACTAGTAGGAAATGTAAGTTTAGGGTTTTGGGTAGAATAAACCACGATGGGTCGGTTCCATTGCATGTTAATATATAGACAAAGATTACAAACTCTAACCATAAATGGGAGATCACAGTAATATCGATTCTCCTCAATTTAGTGGTTTAGGACTAAACTAGTCTAACGTTCCGTGACATACTAGTCTAACACTCCCCCGCAGTCGCAACGGGAGGAGGACAGACGTTGAGACTGGACTGAAAATCCAGAAACAATGGCGACGGTAAGCCCTTCGTCAAGATGTCGGCAAACTCACGAGACGAGGGAACATGAAGCACACGGACTTGACCCAAGGCTGGAGATCGATCTCGATGTGTTTGGTGCGCTGATGCTGAATGGGGTTCGTGGACATGTAGACGGCGCTGACGTTGTCGCAGAACACAACCATGGCGGGAGGAGAAGGTCGACGAAGCTCGTGGAGAAGTTGCAGAATCCAACTGGACTCAGCAACGGCATTGGCGACAGCACGGTACTCGGCTTCAGCACTGGATCGAGAAACTGTGTATTGCCGCTTAGACGACCAAGAGACAAGGTTGTCACCGAGAAAGACACAGAAGCCCGACGTAGATCGCCGTGTGTCGGGGCAGCCAGCCCAGTCAGCGTCGTTGTAGGTGATCATGGAGTCCGGTGATGACAAGTTGAGCTGGAGTCCATGAGAGAGCGTGCCCTGGACATAGCGCATGATGCGCTTGATGGCCGCAAGATGCTGCTCGCGAGGATCGTACATATGGAGGCACACCTGCTGAACGG
This sequence comes from Poa pratensis, assembly GCA_947311845.1. Classification (NCBI taxonomy): domain Eukaryota; kingdom Viridiplantae; phylum Streptophyta; class Magnoliopsida; order Poales; family Poaceae; genus Poa; species Poa pratensis. The sequence goes on along the minus strand of CAMZMU010000128.1, from coordinate 65,132,265 downwards.
CGTAGGCGATGTTGGGGTGCGTGAAGGTGAGGTACTGTAGAGCCCCAGCGAGCCTTCGATACTCGGTGGAATCGGTCACACGAGAGCCGGCTATGGTCGCGAGCTTTGGCGATGTATCGACCGGTGTCGAGGCGGGCTTGCAGGCGGTCATACCTGCCTTGTCCAGAATCTCCGCAGCGTACTTAGCTTGCGAGAGATGCATGCCGGAGGAGTTCGGGACACCGCGATGCCAAGGAAGTAGTGCACGCTGCCCATGTCGGTCATGGTGAACTCGGAGCTGAGAGAAGCCGTGATCCTGTCGAGCAAGCGGGCCGAGGAAGCGGTGAGCACGATGTCGTTCACATAGAGAAGCAGGAAGGCCGTCCCTTCCACGCACTTGAGGACAAACAACTTGGTGTCCGAGCGTGAACATGTGAAGCCAGTCGAGGTGATGAAGGCCACGAAGCGCTGGTACCAAGCGCGAGGAGCCTGCTTGAGTCCGTATAAAGAGCGGTTGAGCCGACACACATGGTCGGGGTGAGTGGAGTCGATGAAGCTGGTGGGTTGGCGGCAGTAGACGACCTCGGCGAGAGTGCCGTGGAGGAAGGCGTTCTTGACGTCGAGCTGGCGTGTGTCCCAGTTAAGGGAGTGAGCGATGGAGAGGATGACCCGCACCGTGGCCGGTTTGACAACCGGGCTGAATGTCTCATCGAAGTCCATGCCTTGCTCTTGAGAGAAACCGCGAAGCACCCTACGGGCTTTGTAGCGGTCGAGGGAGCCATCGGGCTTGAGCTTGTGTCAGAACACCCACTTGCCGGAGACGATGTTGCCATTTGAAGGAGGGGGCACGAGGTCCCAAGTGTTGTTGCCGAGAAGTGCGCGGTACTCCGCGGTCATGGCGTCAAGCAGTTGGGATCCTCGAGAGCAGGTCGAGCTGAGGTGGGAACAGGTGAGTACCTACTGACAAAGGAAACATGCAGGTTAAGCCGCTCACGGGACCCCGGAAGATGCCGGAGGTGCTACGCGTGCGATGAACAGGCGTGGGCGGCGAGGGTGGTGCCGGGTGTGGCGAGGGAGGTGGGGATGGGGGCGGCGAGTGAGGTGGGGATGGGGGCGCAGTATGGGTAGGCGCAGGAGTAGGAGGGACAACTATAGGGAGGGTGGTCATCGAGGAAGTCGTAGGTTGTAGCAGTGGGTGGCTCGGGGGTGGCAAAGGGAAAATTCGACTCATCAAAGACAACATGGCGCGAAACGATTATGCGATGAGAGGTAAGGTCCATGCACCGGTACCCCTTACGGTGAGAAGAAATACCGAGAAAAGACACACACAACAACATGATGACAATTTATGTGGCATGGTGGAGGCTGTATTAGGGTAGCAGAGGCACCCAAAAAACGCGCAGTGACGAGTAGTCCGGGTGGGTGTTGTAAAGGGAAAAATAGGGAGACGGTGCGGTGATGGTTTTTGTGGGAAGACGGCTAAGGACGTGTGTGGCAGTGTGGAGAGCCTCGACCCAAAAGCAAGGTGGAAGGTGAGCCTGAAAAAGGAGAGAGCGGACGATGTCATTGATAGTGCGGATGACTCGTTCGGCCTTGCCGTTTTGGGGTGAGGTGTAGGGTCACTAAAAGCGGATGTGAATGTCGTGTGTGGTGGCAAGAGAGTGGAGTTTGTTATTGTCGAACTCACGACCGTTGTCGCATTGGATGGACTTAATAGCTAAATCAAACTGAGTACGAACGAACACATGAAAGGAAGAAAGAGTAGCGTAGGCGTCCGATTTTTGGCGTAAAGGAAATGTCGATAAAAAATGAGTAAAATCATCAAGAATCAAAAGAAAATATTTATTACCCGAGACACTTAAAATTGGGGAGGTCCAAAGATCACAATGAACTAATTCAAACGGACGAGTGGTGCGACTAGTGGAAGCAAAAGGTAAACGAACATGACCCCCTAATTGGCAAGCATGGCAGAGAGAACTATCTTTTATTTGTTTGCTACATGGAAGAAAAACATGTTGAACAAGACGACGAAAAGCATCATGTCATGGATGTCCAAGGCGGCAGTGCCAAACATCCGGGGGGGGTGAGCGTAGTGAAGGCGTGAGGCGGCGGTGGCTACGACAGTGGATAAAGCTCCCCCGTACTACTGGAACGAAGAATCTGACGCTGGGTAGGAAGGTCCTTCACAGAAAAACCGAGAGGGTCAAACTCGACAAAACAGTTGTTATAGGTAGCGAATTGGCGAAAAGAAATAAGATTCTTAACAATACGTGGAGTGACAAGGACATGGTTTAAGTGAAGTGGACAATTGCTGAAAAAAGAGGGAACACAAACAAGACCAGAGGTGGAGACGGGGAGAGTGGAACCATCTCCAACTATGACATGAGAAAACCTAGGATGGGAGAGAGAGAGGAGAGGGTACCGGGGTCGGAGGAGAGGTGTGCCATGGCACCGGTGTCCATGATCCACTCTTGCTGTGGAAGCTGCAGGGTCATAGAGTTGAAGTGATGCGCGAGTGCATCCGGGTCCCATGTCGGAGAGGGAGCACAGGGCGCGCTAGGGGCGCCGTAGTAGCCCACGCCGTGGGTGAGGCCGCCGGCGACGTCGTGGTAGTAGGAGACTGGCGCAGGCGGAGTGGCAATCATGTAGGCGTGGGGGCGAGTGGGCGGGCGAGGGCCTGTACCGAGGATGTCGCCCACGTTCCCGGCGCCGGGCTGCTGCATGTGCGACATCTGGATGGCCCGAGTCCAAGGATTGAACGGGGTGGGCATGGGAGGATTGGCACCGTGGGTCTTGGCGCCATTGTATGGCTTCTTCCCCTTGTACTTGCCGTAGCTGGAGCCGCTGTGGGTGGGGGGAGCCGGGGCCCTCCAGTGTTGCGCGGCAGGCGCACCAGAAGGGGCGGCGGGGATGGCAGGGCCCGCGGTGCCGCTGGCGGGACTGCCCTTGGCGGCGACGACAGCCAAGGCAGAGGAGGCAGTGGAGTGCCGGGTCGTCTTCATCTCCTGCAGCAGCAACATGTTCCGAAACTCGAGGAAGGTCCGGTATGGCTTGAGCAGCGGGGCGAGGTTGGCGATGTCGTCGAAGTTCTGGTGGAGGCTCTTAATCACGTTCGTCATGAGGTCCGAGTCAGACACGGGGGCGCCGACTTCCCCGAGAGCATCAGCGGCCGTCTTCTGGAGAGGGAGATAGTCGGTGATGGACCGATCCTCCTGCCGAATGTTGCGGAACTCCTCGGGGAGGTAGATCTCGCGGGTTTTCTTGTTGTCGTTGAAGAGGGCGGTGACGGCGGTCCAGACCATGTGGGCGGTGGCGTCCGTGGTCATGACGACACTAGTAGGAAAACATCTATCAGTGGCGCACCAAATTAGGATTCTGTGGCGCACCCCCAGAATTGCTCGGTGCGCCACAGAATCCTCGCCACTAATGTTTTTTTCTGTGGCGCACCATGGGCGTGCGCCACAGAAATCCACTTTCTGTGGCACACCTGGCTGATGCGCCACAGAATTCTGAAAAAATTCAAAAAATTCAAAAACTGCAAAAAATAATTAAAAAGTTTAAAAAAATCAGAAAAATCAAAATATAAAATAATATGAAAAATCCTAATTATTGGAATTATTTTCAGATTTTTTTGAATTTTTTGAACTGATACCTTCCCGCTAGGTTACCCATTCTCAAATTGCTCCAACCTTAACACGCTTAACTTCTAAGTTCCACCCACTTCACCTACCCTTGTGCTACTCAACTTCTTATTGATATATATATCATATGAATCCTCTTAAGTCTTCTATGTGTATATGTTATGTATATGTTATAAACGTGTGTTTTGAAATTTCAGATTTTTCAAAAACTTCTAAACTTTCAAAAGGAGATTCAAAAGTTTCAAAAGATCTAAAAAATTCAAAATTTTCAAAAAATCAAAAAAATCCAAAAATCCAAAAAATTCAAAAAAAATAAAAAATTTAAAAAAATGTCAAGAAAAGTTAACAATCTTCTTTGTTATACATTTCTGTGTCTTTTTTGGAAATTTTGGAATTTTTTAACTTTTTGAATTTTTTGATTTTTTTTTATTTTGCTGCGAAAAATCGTCTATTTGAAATAACATTTTTTCTTTTGGAATTTGAGGAATCTGTGAATTGCTGACCGGGTCAACCCCGGTGGATTCGAACTCGGATTTTTCTCACGATTTTTTGACATATTATTTGCGTTATTTCGACGTCGTATGCAAAAGTTATAGCCGTTACAAGTTTTTTTCCTGTTTGTTGCAGAAAAGGTCATATTTCATATTTCAAAATTTCTATACCTACTAGACACTCAAACCTAACTACATGTCAAAGGATTTTATTTATTGAGTTTTTTATCATTTTCTTTTACATCCTACAAGACAAAAAAGGCGATCCTCGGGGGTGGGATTTGAAGAAAAAAAATCTGTGGCGCACCAAGCCTGGTGCGCCACAGAATGTCACATTTCTGTGGCGCACCTGCCAGGTGGTGCGCCACAAAAAGTCACATTTCTGTGGCGCACATGGCTAGGTGCGCCTCAAAAATATGGCTTTCTGTGGCGCACCAAGCCTGGTGCGCCACAGAAATATATTTCTGTGGCGCACCAATTAAGGGTGCGCCATAAAATGTAACCTACCTATAAGGGTTTTCCCACTAGTGCGAGGTCCACGATGTCCATGGCCATGGAGCTATACACCAGCAAAGCACGGTGGCGTCGAGACGGAGCCATGTGGGGTTGGTCGGCGGGGTGGCGGTGTTGAGATGATCTTCCACCGCATAGGTTTTGACGGCGATGGTGAAGAAGGTACGCCACTTGGGAAGGACGGCAACTTGAGGTCGAGCACAATGGGACACGGGAGCGGACGTTCTGGATGGCCGTCGCTTGTGCCCAGAGGTGGGCGTCGGGGTGCGGCTCAGAAGGTGCCATGGGAGAGGAGGGAGAGGCACGGCGGCGGCTTGAGGTAGAGAAGGGAGAGGTGCGGCGGCGGCTTGACCTAGGCGGGCGCGTCGTCGGTGGGAGCGGAAGAGAGGGAGGACATCATAACCAATCTGATACCATGTAAGTTTAGAGTTTTGGGTAGAATAGACCACGATGGGTCGGTTCCACTGCATGTTAATATATAGACGAAGATTACAAACCCTAACCATAAATGGGAGATCACAATAATATCGATTCTCCTCAATTTAGTGGTTTAGGAGATATGTCACTTTCCGTGATATACTAGTCTAACAGGAAAAAAAATCTAGAAGTGGCGTGCCGATTTTGCTCTTAGCGGCGCTTTTTCGACACGTCACTGGTTATGAGGCACTGGTACGAGCTACTGGTGGGGCGTGGTATGCATGCCATCGTTGAAGTGCTAAGTCTTAGCACTGGCGCACACTAGCAGACGGCGCCACCATTGGATGCGCAGCCGGGAACTCGAAATTAGTCAAATTTAATATTTTAAGCTCGAATTTAACAATCTTGAACTTGAAATTCCATTCAACTACGGTGACAAAACTGATTCAAGTTGAAAATGAAAATACATGAATTGGCCTACATAAGAGGGTGCCCTATGACAAGTCTAGTCCTAATGGCTAGATCTAAAACTCTGGTGCCACTTGCTGGACCTCCTAGCCACTTCCATCACAGAAGGACTTGCGGCACAGTGTGTCGTGCCGTCAAATACCTTGACAGAGAGCACGTCTTTGAGCTTGAAGAGGATGAAGTTCCCCGACCGTAGCTGGTGCAAACGGTGAACATGCTACAGCCGCGCGTGAGGAACATGTGGCCCTCTCTGTCTGAGAGAACGTCCACCACGACAGTACTGTTGGGACAACCCGCCATTATCAACGTGAAGCTGCGGACGTGGCGCTGCTGGTCTACAAGTTCCTGCGCAAACCTGTTCGGAAACTTCAACCGGCTCCCCAGTTCGGCCGGGTGCAAAGGCACCAAGAACTCGAAGTCGTATAGCCCACTTAGTGAGCCTCCCGAGGTTAAAGGCGATGAAGGCGGTGGAGACGATGAAGGCGATGGTTTGGGCAACGTCGTCCGCCCGGCATGGGCGAAATGCGGCTGCCTGAAGCCTCGTCCGCCGTGTTGGATGGTTTGGGCAAAGAAGGCCACCCACGCACGCATTTGCGCAACGGTGGCCGCCCGTGCCCGCGTTTGGAAAACGGCGGCCGCCCGTGCCTACGTTTGCCTGAAAAATCCTTTACCTCATTGGCTGGTTTGCGCAACAGCGGCTGCCCGCGGCCGCGTCCGCTGCCGTTGGTGCTTACTATGCCGCTCAAGCGGTGAAAGTGGTAAGGGAGAAGAACTAGTAGGAGGGAGAAGATGTGGCGTTGAGGAAGAGATGATCCCCATTTTATGGCGTTACCGCCAGCGTATGCCCTGCTAGCTCTTCAACTTGACACGGCGTGGGAAGTGGTAGGGAATCTCCTTAGTCTATCTTGCTCTCCCTGGCCTGAGTCAGCTTTATTAATGATACCGCGAGTCAGTGCAAGAGGCTGCCAGGTGGGGCCATTGAACGCTCACGCCACCTGCTTGTGGCGTGCCAACGAGCGCGCCACCGATGCAAAATTACTTGTGGTGCGTCGCAAAAACCACGCACCACCGAGACTTTTCGTCCGCGCGGTATCATGCGCCCCATGCACCAGTGGTGTGTTGTCCTTATCTGTGCGCCACTGATATACGAACAATAGTGGCATGTCCACATTCGACACGCCACTGACAATAGCAGTGACGCGCGAACAAAGAACTTCACTCATACTATGACTACACTAAAAGTTTTTGTACTAGTGAACCATAGGTTGATCAGGAGAATTTTATCCCCAAAGTCGAGTTTTAAGCCACCACCCTCAACAACGATATGACACGGCCACACGTAGACATTGCCTAATCAGTGATCTAGTGTTCCACGCATGCTAGCCGTTGAACCCGTTTAAGTAGGAGAGATATCTCAACTTCTGTTTGCTTTCTATTTTGTTTGTTTGCCCTTGGATTTCGTATACTGCGAAAACTCTTATTTTGTTATTATTGATATTGTCACTCAGAGCGTGATTCTTTATAAGAAAAAAAAACCAGTTTCTGTTTATTGTTCTCTCGCCTTCACTTAGAGAGAGAGAGTCGTCGTAAGGAACTTACAAAGTGGTCTCGACTTCGCAGGAACTTCCGCCGGTCCAAGGTGAAAGTGTGTTCCAACGCCTTGCGTCCTGCTTCTGCAAGTCGATGGTCTTGCTTCGCTACCAATCGGCTATGTCAGAATGGGTTGTACGCGGTGTGCGCTGCAGTACCCTTTGTCCAGGTTTCCTATGAGAAAGAGCTCTAGGCAGGACACACCTGTTCGTGCCATCTATATATAGCACCATGTTTCAGCACGTAATCACAAGATCCAGCTACAATAATATGTTTCGCTGTATCAAAAATGGTGTCGGTAACCTCAGAAGCCCAAATGTAGTCAGACAGGACAGAGTTGCGTGTAATAATTTCTCGATGCTTCCTATTCCCTAATTTTCTTTGCATATATTCGTCTCCTCTCTTCCTTGTAATTTTTAACTGGTGTCCATCAACTATTGATGTGCAGACAACTAGAAAAAGGTGGCATTGTAAAATTGTAGATGAAGTCCATATCTCTGGCATCGAGGGGGCATATATATACAGGTGGAGTTTTCCTTCGATTTGATGCAGGTGGAGAGCAGCTCTCAATCATGATCCAAGCAACGACATCCCTTGCGGCATCGGCTCTTCAAGCTGAGGCGAAGGCTCTGCTACTTGCGGCGCAGCTGTCAGAGCTGTTGAACATTGAGAGGCCTACATTTCTTACCGACAACCAGACTATTGCCAAAACAGCGGCAAGCAGCCGGCTAGATCATCCACTTATTCATTATAATATCAGATTCACGATGGCCAGGTTTTTTGACGCTACATGCAGGTCACCAATTTAGGTGTTTCACATCAGGAGAGACCTCAACAGCGTCGCCCACAGTTGTGCACAACAGGTCCTCAGGCATGCCCTAGATAGACCTATATTCAGTTGTACTAATTCAGCTCACGCTTCAACTCCATGTCCTGTTATTTCTTCTTTGAACAACTTCACCTCCCAGGACGTTGTAATTACTGCAACTTTATGCAGCTGAGCTGAAATGAATTTGACACCAGTATGGTGCCTCCCCTTGTTCAAAAATAAATAAATATATATATATATATATATATATATATATATATATATATATACAGGTGGAGGTCGGTAGGAATATTAGTTCCATATTTAGTTCTTCATGGATTAAGTTTGCTTCTTTCTCATTAAAAAGAAACTTTGCCCCTCTCTTTGTATTGAAATCAAGAAGTATCACAATTTGTATTTATTTTATACATTGCTCCAGTCTTTACTAAAATCATATATATCTATACCTCTTATAAAGCAAAACCCCACTAAGTGCATTAATTATTTTTCTATCTCAACATGCAAGTTATCCACAACATTCATGCTATTAGCCAATCAATTGTCCATGTCATCTCCACTAATATTTATTATTAATATTCACATGCAAGATACACATCATATATTCCTCCAACCATCTAATAGTTCACATCAATAATCTATAATACACACATTTCATGTCTATTAAATTTAGTATATCGACTATGACCAATTGATTTTTGCATTTTCATTTGGAGAACATAATATGTCATAACTTTTATACCCTTTTGTTTACACAATATAGTTTCTAAAGTGATCCCCGCTGCAACGCGTGGGGTATCTTCTAGTTATTTTTACAACAGAGGAGTTATCATGGATCTGTCTCGAAAGCCATAGCATCACTTTGATTGATGATCTGTCTCGTATAGAAAAACAGGTTTTAGGGTTTAATCAGAAGATCCAACTACGAGTGTAGTTCATTTGTAACCGACAATTATTTGCGCATGAACGCACAATTAGTCCGATGTGTCATTAGTTTTTTATGCTTCATATTTCTCGAGTTCTACGTGAAATTAAGGTGTATTTGTATTTTTTTAAAGAAGCGGTGAAAGGATTTCCTTTTAAAATGGTTTTGATGTTAAAAGGAACATAATTAACGGACGACCATGTGCTTGAATTATATGACAATGTCTAGTCACATGTAGAGGAAATCATAGATGGTTAGAGACCACTCGAACAAAAAGGACAAAAGAGACGACATCCAAACGGTTTTCTTTTTATCGAGTCATTGGGAAATCCGTCTTATCACGAGGGTGTTCGCTTCGAAAGGTATGGGTGGAATCAAAACTCATACACACATATTATATTTACACCCACATAGCCATCACATGGTAGCAGAACTTCCCTGTAGTTTTCAGTTGTTCATTGCCAGGATTACAAGGATGGAAGTTTCGGAGTTGGCCCGAAACATCCAAGGGTCTAAAAGTTCCAGCCCCAATAGGCCAATATCCAGGCTATCCATGGTGTGCCACCTTCTAGATAGCCTGGATATTTCTAGATAGCTTGGAAATCTTCCGCCTTTTCTTGATTGTTGAGCCTATTTGAGATTGTCATGGTGTCTGTTCGTGGTTGTGCTAGGTCGGGCGAGTAGTTGTTTGATTGTGTGGGCTCCTCCCTGTGATGTTGGTTGTCGGTGTTCGTTGTATGGTTTTCGTCCGATTTCTTCCGCAAATAAACTGGACACCTTCTTCTTAATAATATATAAGACAAAGTTTTTGCCTTTGTTTCAAAAAAAAAAAAGGTGGCACACTTTCTATACCTGTCTCGTAACTCTCTGGATATCCTGGAGCTTTGCCCAGCCTGGAACATCCACTCCTCATATATAGCTCGTGGTATTGTCTGTGGGCATTTGAGTATTTGTTCCACAGTACCTCTACAAAGTTCGAGTGAATAATGGCCAATTTGGTGTTCCAAAAGCAGGCCTTGGCGAAGAGCAAGGCCTCTAATCTATGTACATTTGCTTGCTATTTGTTCCAGCTGTTTATAAAAAGAGGACTGGCCAATATGTACTAGAAGAAAACAATCAACCGCATCCAACAGGTTTATCCCTCCGTGTGATAACTGATAAGACATAAGACTATCAACAAGAGAGTTATCCAACAATATAAAAGACAAAGCTTTTGCCTCGTTTCATTTCTCCTCGCGGGGCTACTTTTCTTTCGTTTAGTAGGCCCTGCCATGTATAACTTTTTTCTTTTTGGTCTTAGCCGTATCATGTTTGCATCTCCTATAACAATATAAAAGACAAAGCTTTTTTTTTTTGAAAGTTCCAGCAATTGCTGGCTTCCGTTTTCATTAGTAGATAGAATATTTACATGGTCGCCCGTAGGCTATGGAATAACCAAAGAGGAAACTAAGAGAAAAAACGAACGAATAGAACCAAAGTTTCAGGCAGACGTTCAAGGTGGTTCCCAGAGGAGCTTGCGAAGCTTCTTTGCTCCCACAAATGCCCATTCTCTTGCTTCATCTCTGATGCATTGCACGAGTTGCTGGACTGTTGATCGCCGTTGGTGGAAAATCCTGTTATTCCGCTCCTTCCAAATGAGCCAGCATGTCAGAATCAGCAGGGACTTGATGGCCTGCCGATCGCTTGGCCTGGTGGCCTCGATGGCCGCAAGCCACGCACCTTCTGTGCACGTCGAGCTGGACAAGACTGCTGGAGCAATCCCTGCGCATCCTGGCCAAGCGGACACCGACGCCCAAATGCATTGAGCTACGGGGCACTCGACGAACAGATGACTTGCCGTTTCCAGATTCCGAGAGCAGAGAGCGCAGAAGTAGGAATTGGGCCATCCCCGCCGAAGCAACCGATGCGCGCACCACGGTCTGTTTTGCAGCAGCAGCCAAGGGAACAGCTTACACTTTGCTGGCGCCCATGCACTCCAAACCAGCTCCTTGATATGGCTGCGGATCATGCCCTCGAACTGCATCTTGTACGCAGAGCGAGCCGTGTAGCTTCCGTCCGTCGTCAGGATCCAGGAGATGGTGTCGTGGACGGTCTCCTGGAGGTGTATCTGCGATCCCTGAATTTCCCGCCACAGCTCCAGGAAACTGTGGATCAGCGGTGTGGCGGCAATGTGCCGCAGGTCTAGCACCCAGCGATTCCCCGCCAAGGCGGCGGCGACAGTGCGCCCTTTCCGATGCGAGGCTTTGAACAAACCAGGAAACCGGAGACGGAGAGGGGACGAGCCAATCCAGTTGGAGTACCAGAAGGTAGCCGTTTGGCCGTCCCCCAGCGTGACCTTGGTGGCGGTGGCGAACAGGTTCAGGTCCAGAACGTCGCACGGTGTGTCCATTCCCGCCCAGGGCCGTATGGGCCGCTGCCACTGCAGCCACAGCCAGCGCAAGCGGAGAGCGCGAGCAAAGCGGTTGAGATCAAGAATCCCGAGGCCGCCGAATTCGGTGGGTGAACAGACTCTGCTCCATCTGATCTTGCACTTGCCTCCTGCCGTTTCATTCTCCTCGACGCCCCATATGAAGCGCCGTCTGATGCGGTCGAGCAACTTGACGAATTTCTTGGACAGTTTCAGCACTGTCATGGAGAAGATGGACAACGTACTGAGCACCGATGCAGTCAGTGCCCGGCGGCCCCCGATATTGAGCAGCTTGCCCTTCCATGTGGCTAGTTTTGCCCGAGCTCGGTCCAGGATGTGTTGAACATGCACAAGACGCAGGCGAGCCAGGGAGAGTGGCAGCCCGAGATAGGTGATTGGAAAACCCACTCGGGAGCCGGCGAACCCCTGCAGCAAGGCGTCGAGATCAACCTCCTGGCAGCGAATTGGCGCCACGGAGCACTTGGCCGCATTGATGTCGAGCAGCTGGATGATGTCCTGTCGTTCTGGGTTTACGAAGATAACTGCATCATCTGCGTAGAGGCTGACACGCAAGGATGCCTCTCTGACGGGCAAGGGGGAGATGATGCCCATTTCCGTGGCCCTCTACAGCAGCCGGTGCAGGGGATCGATGGCAAGGATGAAGAGGAGGGGAGAGAGCGGATCGCCCTGCCGCAGCCCCCTGCGGTGCGCAATTGGGGCGCCCTCTGTGCCATTGAGCAGAATGGAGGATGATGCTGATGAAAACAGCAGCGAGAGCCAGTCACGCCATCGGGTGGGAAACCCAGCTTTTGCAGCAGCTCCAGCAGGTACTCCCAGGAAACGGAGTCGAACGCCCGAGCAAAATCCAGCTTGACCAGGAGTGAAGGCTTCTTCTTGCGATGCAGCGACCGCGCCAAATTCCGGACATACAGAAAGCTTTCGTGTATGCTGCGGGACCGAAGAAAGGCGGTTTGAGCCGGTGACACAAGTTCTCCCATGATCGGAGATAGCCGCCGCGCGAGCACCTTCGCCAGAAGCTTTGAGAAGGAGTGGATCAAGCTGATCGGGCGAAAATCAGTGATGTTGATCGCCGGGCTCTTTTTGGGAAGCAGACAAATGGACGCGCGATTTAGGCTAGCAAAATCCCCTGCAGCCAGCCGGTAGATGTGGCCGAAGGCGGCCATGATGTCAGCGCGGATGATCGGCCAGCAGGTCTTGTAGAATGTGCCGGTGAACCCATCGGGGCCCGGCGCCTTTTCTGTTGGCGAGTCCTTGATGGCGGCCCAGACCTCCGCCGTGGTGAAAGGAATGTCCAAGCCACTGCCGTCGATGTGTGGCAGGTCAATGGCGTCCCAAAGGATCGAACGCGTTGGGGCCGACGCAGTTCCCAGGACCTCCCCAAAATGCTCGTTCAGAGCCTGCTCCTTCTCCGCATGGGTGGTGACGAAATGGTTGTTGTGCTGTAGCGCGTGTATGTGATTCTTGCACCGGCGGGAGTTGATCTTCAGGTGAAAGAAGCGGGTATTGGCATCCCCTTCCTTCAGCCATGTCAGGCGGGAAGCCTGGCGGCGCCGTGCGCGTTCTACCGCGGCAAGCCCTAAGATGCGCATTTTCAGCGCCTTGCGGAGATGGTGCTCGGCCGGGGAGAGTTGCCGGGATTCTTGAGCAATGTCGAAGCGGAGCACGACCTCCTCCGCCAAGTGCAGCTGGAACCTTGTGTCACTGAAGAGCGACTTGCTCCATTGCTTCAGAGCGCGCGCTGTTCTGTTGAGCTTGATGCGCAGCCTGTCCAGCGGATTCGTGCAGTGCATCGGCTGGTTCCACGCGGGAGCACCGTGCTGTGGTAGCCTGGGTGACGAGGCCAGAAGGACTCGAACCTGAATCGAGCTCGGCGTGGAGGGGCTTGAATGTCGGCGAGCAACAAGGGGCAGTGATCTGACGAGGAAGAGGACATGGCCTGCACAGCGCAGGAGCGGAACAGAGCGTCCCAAGATGCAGTGCAAAAGAATCTGTCTAGCCTAACGAGGGTGGGCTGCGCTCGCTCATTGCTCCAAGAGTAGGAGCGGTTTTGACATCTGATCTCGCGCAACTCGGCGCTGTCGAGCGCGGAGCGGAACTGCCCCATGAGGCGCCTATTGAGATTGAGGTTGTTCTTGTCTCACGCCTCGTAAATCAGGTTGAAATCACCCGATATGATCCACGGTGCATCATTGGGTGGCTTGAGGGCTCGCATTTCATCCAGGAAAGCAAGCTTCGCATCATCATCAACAGGGCCGTAGACCAAGGAAAGGAGGAAGGATGTCCCCGTGAGCCTGATTGTGACAGTTGCGGTGACGGAGAACTGTCTGATGTCCGGGGCCGTGAGGGAGACGATATCAGCGTTCCAGAACACGCCAATGCCGCCTCTGGTGCCGATCGCTGGCAAGAAGAAGCAGTCCTGCCTCTCAGCACCGGCAATCTCGATTGCATCGTTGCGGGATATACTAGCTAATTTTGTCTCCTGGACGCACAAAATGGAGGCTCGTGCAGAGCAGGCCATCTCCCTAACTACTTCTCTACGAGCAGAGCCATTGAGGCCGCGGGGATTCCACCCCAGAATGGAGCAAGTGGGTTCACTCATTGAGGAAACTGCAAGTTCTCCAAATAACCGGTGACTGACATACTGAATAGAGACACACCACCAACACGTACAGAGGGGAGGGACGATCCCAGCTTACAGGACCCCAACATGATCGTCCCCTAACTAACCGCAGCACCCTAACATAATCTAACTTCAACTGGTTTGGGACCAGCTGGCACCGGCAACAACTAGGAAGAGCTAACATTGGAAACTAGTGGGCCGCCGCCGCGGCGCTCGCAGCCTCCGCCTGGGAAGCCGCACGGATCATGGCCTCACGGTCCACACGCGTCAGGATGGCGATGCCGTCGAGGTCCGTGTGAGTGAGCTGGGAGCCGAAGTGGCCTGTGAGCGCGGTCGCCGCCTTGGCCGCACTTGCTTCCGCCGGGTCGATGACGGCCATCTCCTTCGCCAGGCGTAGCGTGGCCGCTGCGCCACCGGCACCGCGGCCAGCGGCGAGGCGATGCGGGGGCTCCGGCGCACTGGCCCAGCATACTTGGCGCGCGTCTGGGCGCGTGGAGTCGGGGGTGAGGGAGTGGCGCCAAGGATCGACGATGGCGGCGCGGCGAAGAGGCCCTGCAGTGCATCGCTCAGAGGGGACGACACGTCAGACAGGGACATGTTGCCCACCTGGTCCGTGACATGGGCCATCGGAATCTGGATGGGCTGCGAGAGCGTGGCTTGGCCTGGTGTCGTAGTAGAGCCCAGCCCATCATCACAGCCCAGCCCAGCTGCAGCGTCCAGGTCCTCCGTCTGGGCCCCAGGCCCCTGCAGAAAAGGGCCCACGAGCCCCTCCTGAGGTGAGAAGGAGAGCGGGACCTGCGTTGACTCTATGCAGAATGCGTCGAGCTCCAGGCGCATGGGGTCCACCCCCCGCGGGGACCACTCGTCGGAGTCAAAGCGGTCAAACACCAGGAAGTCAGCCAGTGGGTCCGGCTCTGACCCAGAGCGGGGGCTGGGGTCACGTGGGTGCTCGGCGTTGACGGCAGGCTCGGTGGTGGTGGTGGCAGCGACCTGAGCAGCGGGCGGGGACGCGTCCATGGGCGTGGCCATCACCAGCGGCGGCGGAAACGGCAGCTGAGGGATGGTCCCGTCCGTCAGGAGCGGTGGTGGCGGCGGCAGCACCTCGCAGCCGCGGCGAGGCGGAGTGTCAGCGCGTCGCCGGTGAGGCCCCGCCGGCGTGCGACTACGGTGCCGGTAACCGCCGAGCCCCTGAGTACCGCTGTGCCGCGCGCGGTCGTCGCGTCCACCCCGAGGGTACAGCGTGTCGTTGTACGCGCGGCGGCGTCTGCCCACCGAGTCGTCGTCGTCCTCCCTGCGGCGTCGGTCGTTGTCGTGGTCGTCGCGGCGGTCAGCAGAGCCCAGAATGGGTCCAGTGCGGCGCTCCTCGCCGTCCTCCACCCCCATCCGCCAGGTGTATGGCTGGACACGTGGGTAGGGGACCTCGTCCTCGGAGCTCGACGAAGGCATGCCGCTCTGCACAGTGGACGGCGTGCGGACATGGGGCTCTGACCAGTCCTCAACGAGATCGACGTGGACCAGGGAGTCGTATCGCATCCCCGCGGGAGGCGGCGGGACCTGGCGAGACGGCGGTGAGTAGCCGTTCATCTCCTCAACATGTCCTGCACCCTGCGGGAAGGAGAAGAAGGCGTGCTTGCTGGGAATGTGGGCGAGCTCCCCGGCACCACACCCAGCAACTGAACAGCGCCGTGTCCTCCTGCGCATAGGTCCTGCTATCTAACCTGTTAACGACAACCTGCTTGCCGAGCACCTCCTTTGCGCCCTCGATGTTCCACATCTGCAGCGGCATGCGCTCAACGCACACCCGCACATGGAAGTTCCAGCGTTGGTGGACGGCATGATCCGTCTCGCGCCACGGCAGAAGGAGGAAGGTGCTACCCTCCACCACTATGCGGCCGAGCCGTACCGCCGCGTCATGATGCTTGGGGAAGTCGAACTTGATGAAGAAGGCCTCCGGGTGGTGATGCGTGACGCGCAGGATGTGCGGCGGGAGGCGCAGCTTGAGCTCGAGCTCCCTACCCACCAGCAGCGGGTTGGCGGCGTGGAAGGGGACGGTGGCCTGCACGACGACACCCCTGCTGCGCAGCGTCCGCACCTCGTGGTCGACGAGGTGCGACTGCATGATGACGGAGTGGCCGCATGACGGCGGGCGAGGAGCAGGGATGGCGACGACGCGGCCCAGCATGTCGCTGGGCGGAGGAGGGGCGGGAAGCGAAGCCTCTCCTTGATCGGGACACGTGCAGCTACCGGACTTGGAGGCGGCAGGCAGCGGCGGGCTGGGCAGAGGCGGGAGGAGGAAGAGTGCCCCCAGTTGCGACACTCGATGTAGCGGAGTGGATCTCTACAGTCGACTCTACGGTGTTTCTTGCTCAGGCAGCGAAAACACAGACCTCGGAAGCGCCTTAAGAAGGCCGCGCGCTCCGCATCCGCGCCGTTCGCAGAGCGGCCAGGCGCACGCCGGTCCATAGCAGGCGCCCGGGCGGGGGGCTGCGTCGCCGAAATGGGGCTGGGCTCGCGGTTCCGGCCACGCCTTGAAGTCACCAGAGTCCATTTTGGGGAGGACGGCGCGCCATTGACTTCCGCGCTGTCGGGACGGACCACGATGGACTGCAGACGGGGACGCGCCTCGGACCGCAGGGAGGAGCACGGCGGAGAGCTGTGGCTACGCGAGCCACGGCGCGGACCGATAGACGCCGAGCTGGATCCAGATCCAGGTGAGAGGCACGCTTCGCCGAGCGCGCCCCACGGGACCCGGGACGGTGTCGCCATGTCGCAGTCGCGACCAGAGGGGATGGGGCTCCGCCGCGCGCAGGGATGGGCTGCGGGAGTTGGGTGGTTGGCCGCCGCGGCCAGGTGGCCAGCGGCGCGTGAGAGAGAGAGCGCTCCCGAGGCCAGCGAGAAGCTCTCGCTGCCGTTCTCCTCGGGGTGCTGCTCGTCGTGTGCGTGCTCCTCAAAAGAGTATGTGCATGGAAGAGGGATCGAAAGACAAAGCTTTTGCCTCGTTTCAAAAAAAATTAATTTCATTTCTATGCATGTAGGCCAAGTTCCACGGTCTTGTAATAATGCTGCACATCTCTCCTCCTCTCCTCGCGTAGCCAAGTTTGTTTTTGAGAACAGGTCGTCGACCTGGTGGCTAGGCATGCGAGTTTGCATGCAGCCCACCCGCGTTCGAGTCTTGGACTCGACGGGTGCTCGCGGAGTCTACTATAAAAAAACGCCATCGGGTGCTAGTGCCTGGGATGGTCTCATATAATGCTGCACATCTGATGGCAGCACTTGATGCAAGCCAGCATGAATCTAGGCTGGTGTGGCTTGATTATGTGCCAGACAATGTAAACGTTGTGGTGGCCAGCGAGTCTGCTGAGCCAAGGTAATGGAATCGGTGGGGAAAAAAAGTCAAATTATAAACAAAATTAATTAATACATTCCATTTCTTAAGCCAAATAGGTCCGGCAAATAAGCAAACTTTTCTGGTTTGGTAGGTTCTCATCTCTCACTTTTGTAATATTCAGCTCCCAAAGAATGAGATAAAATATTTAGCATATGTTCGTGAGCAATGCAACATGTCAGACATCTTAGCCCGCTTACATTAGTTTATAATTGTTCGTGTAGACACGGTTTATCAACATAAATTTGAGAAGGACACGCGCTGTACTGCTACTCTTCCATTTAGATAGGGTTACGCTGCGCTGCTGTGGCGATCATCTTACGTACGGAGATTAATTTTGACCAACTTAATAATAAGAGCAAGTGGATCATCGCAAATAGTCGGGTCTAACAATTTTATGGTCTTAGCCTCAGGTATAAACGGTGAGCATACATCAGGCAAGGAATTTTAGCTAGACTCGAGTCCTGTGCTAGACATGAGTCCAAAACGGTAAAAAGACTACTTATGTCGTTGCCAAACCTGAAAACAAGCAGGGAAGAACACAAAGACAGAGAAGAATTGGACACTGAATTTTTGTGTTGCGTGCAAAACTTGCAGCTTTTATGTATCTCTTTTTCCTTTATACCATCGAACCGATATCTTTTTCTAGAAAACAGACCAGAGGCCAATTAGTAAATCCCTGAACGGTGATAGAAATACAAAGTGCTGAACCCAGTTTAAATCAGCGAACTGCACGTACACACACAAAATACATGACAACCGAAGTAACTCCAGCGGGGCGGGGGCACCAAAGAACTACTCCGATGAGGCTGAGAACTAGCTGAGCGGCAAAGATGTTGGGCCGAACCTCGCCCTCGAGGACAGACCAGCACACCGACACACGCTGCACACCGTCGACACGGGCAAAGTCGTCGGGCCGAAACTCCCCAAAAGCAATGCCGGCTCATCAGCACACACTACACACCGCCGAGACCCGCACAACGTCAACAGAGACAGCCACTAGAGAGCACCTTCTCGCTGAGGCATATCAGGGAGGTCCAAACAAAGGAACACCGAGAGTGCACATATAGATACATGCTTTGTCAGAGGTAGCACGTCGAAGAAACCTCCGCCAGCCAGCCTCCAGAGCTACCCACCGTGAGCTCCAAGCTATCGTCTTCAAGTAGAGCACGACGTAGAGCGCCTCCGCCGCCACCCGATACTAGAATCTTGGGTTTTCACCCGGAGCACGTAGGAGGGAAGAGAGAAGCCGCAACGACACCTTCAAGAAGGGGACGACGCCACGGTTACCGGTGGCACCAGATCTGGGACGAGGACCAAAGAGCTGAGAGCCCAGGACCCCTGCCCCGTCCCAAGATCAGACGGCACGGTGGACGCACTGCCGTAGTGGCCCTGCCAGGAATCCTCCACGCACACCACGAGGTCGCAGAATCACCGCCATCCATGGCTGTGATGGGCGATAAGCCGCAATTGCGCTCCATATCTTCCCCATCGAGAAGGACGACCGAGCCGTGCCACCCGCGCTGCCAACTGCGCAGGCGAGCCGCCGCTGTTGCCGCCACAAGTGCACCAAGACCTCGCAGCCACCACGCCGCCACCGGAGCCGCCACGCCCCACAAAAAAGCGCTGCCCCCCCCCCCCCCCCCCCCCCCCCCGCCGACACGCCCCGCGTCGCCACCGCCGTGGGAGGGAGGAGAGGTCGGCCGCCGCCGGTGACTCCCTTCGGTGGCAGCGAGGGAAGGGGGAGGAGGAGGAGGGGCTAGGGTTCCCAGGGTCGCTCGCGGGAGCGACACGGGATTGGAACGGGTTCTAACAAATATCTTTACATGAAGAGAGAAAAATGCGGGAAGTATAGAGTTTGCGGCCGTGCCATTCCACGGTTCTCCGAAACGTGCCCGCTATCGCCGCTACGATTGTGTTGATCATGCCATCCCATGACCCCGCCATAGCGGCGAGCTAATCTAGCTAACAACCTAACTGAAAACTTGAGTTGGCGATGGACAGAATAGCATGCTCAAAGCCGTTGCTTTATTTGTGAAAATAAAACTCCGTCAAAACTGAAAGTGTTGCCTGAACTAAACAGCGACAACAGGAAAACAGAACAACAAGATTAAGATGAAGTCTCAGACTTAGTTAGACAGAGGTTTTACTGATGCGAGCCTCTACTGACAACATCCCAAACTGCCCGTGAGGCGTGAGTACACCCTAGCTAGAAAATCCAGAATATTCTCCACAGCTTGATGCCTGACCCCGCTGGCGTTGTCACAGCGGCCAATGTGTTCGCGCTCTACAGACGATGCGCAGTGGTCTCCAACGACATGTACGACATGTTTCACCTGACTTCCTCCACAGCAACGACGACGGCACGGGGCTTCATCGCGACGCGCTTGTGCTTGTGCGTTTGGTGGTTAAGCTTCAGTTGGCGGTGGAACTAGCCCAAGCCACAGACAAGCGACGAGGGCGTGTTTGAAAACTAATAATTTTGTTCCGGATGCCTCCTATCCCTAAGACTACGTCACAATGGGGAGTAACTTAGACTAGTAACATGCATATGTTACTACTCTAAGTTACTACCTACATAGTGGAGAGTAATATGTGTGTAGTGTCATATTTAATAGGTTATACACTTATCTTGTCTTAAAATGTGTGATGTTATGATAACATAGTTAGTTACCACAACCATCTCTCTCCTCATTAATTACCTGTCACATCAGATTTTTTGCCTATGTGACGCTGATGTTACTCATATGTTACTTCCTATTGTTACTAGTCTAACTCGCTGATGTTACAATTCTTCCGCCAACCCCGATGAAATGTTGTACCGCTAATGTGTGTGAACTGAAATGTTGATATAATAGGGTATATATAGGACTGAAGTCAGACCGGGAGTAATAAGTTGGTAATTACTGATGGCCTGGCCGTTGGCTAGGTCCTGTTTCCTGGATCATAAAGTTCTAGAGACCTTCCTCCGGCAATATATTTGGATATTTATTCCGTGCTTCAAGAAAAGTATTTCGAATTTTCCAATTAAAACAAGGCCAAAAGCTTTGCCGTAACCGAGAGACTTGCTTGTGGGTGTACATTTGAGTTTTTTTTTTAACAGGATCCGACACTTATATTAGGAAGCTCAGCACAAAATACAACCAGCTCCAGAGGAAACCAAAATTTACAACAAGACCCAGAAAACTTGCACAGAACACACCGAACAACAAGAAGAAGCACAGCCGGATCCACCCCGCACCCCAGAAACCTAGCCTCCGCCGGAGCCGCCGTACCGCCATCCCTGGGAGAGCAAGCACCTCCACCATTGTAGCAGGCTACAGAACCGGCCGCCGTGCCGCGACGGACACCCAAGACGCTGAACGAACTCAGCCGTAGCACTTGCCTCCACGAACCACCGATCTTCCCGCCGTCTCCGCATCGGCCAGGCCAGCCGCCCAACAAAACTGCTCCCCAGACGACCACTCCCCTCACCGCCACGGCCGGCCGGAGTAAGGACGTCACAGAGAGCCACCACCACCACCACGCCATCCAAAACCGGGACGAGCACCTCCTTCCCCCTTTGCCACCACGGCCAGCCAGAGAGAGAAACAGAGGAACTCACCCAGACGAAGCACCTCACCCTCCCAGAGCCGCCGCAGATGGAGACGAACGCCCGACGACGACGGAGAGGAGGGAAACAGACCCCACGGAGAGCGAACGCCGGCGTCGCCACACCGTCCGCTCGGGGGAGCAAGAACTCCACAGATCCGAGGATCTAGGAGTACCAAAACCACCGCGCGTCACGTCCGAGCTCCGAAGAACGCCGACGTAGAGGGGACGACGCACGGCCACCATTATTCTCACCGACACCGCCTCCAACCCCACAGCGCCGCCGGCAGAAGACCTACACCTACTATTCACACGCCCAACCGAGAGATCCGCGGTTCCCCCACCCTCCCGCCGCCGGAGCGACGAGCGGAGGGAAGGGGAACCACCGACTCCGGCGGCGGAGAACGAGGGAACGAGCGACGCCTCCCTTTCGCCTGTCTCTACTGTAGAGATAAGGAGGGGAGAGCGGACGGGTCTAGCTGTAACATCCCAAAATTTTGGAATGTTTAAAAAAATCACTAAAATTTAAAACTTTCATTTCTTATTAAAATAAAATCATCATTAATCAAGAAGATCAAACAAAAGGAATTATTTAGACTTATTCAAAAGTATTATTATATCAAGTGAATCAAATAATATTTTATTTTCAAACTGGAGGGTTGAGCTATATTTAAATGTTATAGATATATATATTTTAAAACCCAAAACCCATAGTTGCAAAGTATTTTGAATTATTTAAGGTATATCTATTTCTTTAAAATATGAGTTTGAACTTGAAAATATTATTAAAATTTATATATTTCATATTCAATATTACTAATTTTATATTTTGTGGTTTTAATAAGACACAAAATACTTTAATAAATTATATTTTTAAATATGCAAAAGTGTCAATCACTTTATTTTAAATTTACAATTTGAAATATATTGAAAACATGTGTTTGAATATATTAAAAGAAAGATCTTGATTTTACAAATTTGTGGAAATTAGTTGAGGTTATTTGGATAATTAAAACAAAAAATATAAAAGAAATAAGGAAAACTGTAAAAGAAAAGGAAAAGAAACAAAAAAAAAACGGTTAGCTGGGCCAGCCCGAGCCAGCCCAGCACTTACCGTCCGCGCGAGCGATACGAGCGGCCCAACTCCAGCCCAGCAGCAGCCCGCGCGCGATCCCCTCTCTCCTCTCACTGCCAAGCGGGCCCCGCTTGTCAGCATCTTCCTCCTCCAACCGCTGATGTCGTCCACGACCGGAGAACGCGCCCACGACCTCCACGACGCCCACGCTCCTCCAGCCCCTCAACGGCTTCGACATCCGCGCCCCTTTAAAGCCCCCTCGCCCCTCTCTAATCTCCCTCTACTCTCCACTACAATCTCGCCGTCAGGCCGGCGAATTTCGTCGCCGAAGATCGCCACTGCAGTCGCCGTTGCCGGACGATTCCGGTGAGCACCAACTGCCCCACGCCCCCGTACCCCTTCTTCGACCTCGCCGTCCTCCCACGCAACCCCCTGACATCTTCTGACGGCCGCAGGACAACGGAGGCGACGAGCCCGTGCTCGACCGACGCCGCCGTCCGCCTCTTCCACTCCGGCGAGAGATCACCGACGCACCGGAGCTTCCCCGCCATCTCCGACCCCGTCACCAACTCCGCCTCGAGCACCTCCGTCTTCCGGTGAGTCCGCTGCATCGCCTGGCCCTCTCCCCCGTCGCGCCCGTATCCGCTAGCCATGGCGCCACCGTCACCGGAGCCACTCCGGCACACCGGCGCCGCCAGTTTTAGGTCTTTAGAATGTGGACCGTTGGATCTAAGATCCACGGCTCCGTTTTGTTTAGTTAGTGAACCGGTATCGGACGATCTGGTGCGTCCGTTTAAGTTAGATCGGACGGCCGAGATTAATCGATTTTCTGAGGTTTGTTTAAAAAGACAGAAAACATATTAAACTTCAAAAATTCATAACTTTCAAACCACACATCCAAATTTAACAAACTTTATACCGTTAGAAAGCTATGAACATGTAGTTTACTGTGGCACCATTTGTTTTACATTTTGCATCTGTTAAAATTGATTAATATGCAGAGAGGCATTTCTGCCATTTAATTCATAACATGTTTTCCAAAATTATTTTAAAAGTGAAACCTTTTGAAAAATGTTAATAATTACATTCTCTGTCCATAGAACATAAAACATAATTTGGTTGAGCAATAAATTACAGAAGTA
This sequence comes from Poa pratensis, assembly GCA_947311845.1. Lineage (NCBI taxonomy): Eukaryota > Viridiplantae > Streptophyta > Magnoliopsida > Poales > Poaceae > Poa > Poa pratensis. Next base: position 65,109,174 of record CAMZMU010000128.1, on the reverse strand, counting down.
TCAATTTCACATGCTAATCCCTCTAGTGATTTAAAAATGTTTTCAAATAATAATATGTCATTAAATATTGCCCATATCATCATGCATCATTGTAGTAATCAGAGAATAAATAAAGTGAAATAGATCAATTTAGGAGTTTTATTTGCTCTCATACATGCATATCATGTCTTCTGTGTATTGTTAATGTGTGGATTGTGTGTTGATTTGGTGTTATCCATTGTTAGACTGTCTGGAGTGCCATTCCTGTTGCTGTGATAATTCAGCTTACTCTCGCGGTTGACAAGGCAAGTTCACTTTGATAAATTTCATATGTAATCTTCATGAGCAGTTAAATGCTACGGTACAATGCTTGAATAAGCTGAACTATTAAGTTCATTGATAAAATGAAACCAGGTAGGATAGTCACATGATTTACTTGGCTCGATATCCTTGTTGCTATCGTGATGTTGTTTGTATAGCTATGCTAGCTAGATATGTTTAGGAACACCACAACTTCGTCCTTAGAAACGATCTGGACACCACGGAGTCATGGTGTGTTATTTGAAACGACGTGGATCACCACGGAGTCACGGTGCATCCTCACAAAAGGCGATGAGCACCACGGAGTCATGGTGTCTCCAAACGATCTGGCCACCACGGAGTCATGGTGTGTCATTTGAAACGACGTGGATCACTACGGAGTCACGGTGCATCCTCACAAACGGCGATGAGCACTACGGAGTCATGGTGTCTCTAAACGATCTGGCCACCACGGAGTCATGGTGTGTCATTTGAAACGACGTGGATCACCATGGAGTCACGGTGCATCCTCACAAACGGCGATGAGCACTACGGAGTCATGGTGTCTCTAAACGATCTGTCCACCACGGAGTCATGGTGTGACATTGGAAACTACGTGGATCACCACGGAGTCACGGTGCATCCACACAAGAGGCGATGAGTATCACAAGGTCATAGAGTTTGAAAACGGCATGGTTTCCCCGGAGATATGGTGTGTCATTTGAAATGGATTGGAAATTGGAGTGAAGGAGTACTCGGAGATATCTTTCGGAAAATAGTAGAAACACCACGGGGACATTGGTTCTCGAAAGGGTTGGAAATAACTCGGAAATTCTATTACGTGTACGTGGAGAAAGATATTAAATAATTTGTTTAGAACCAATAAAATTGTTTAATATATTCCGAGTGAATCTTGCCATCACAATTCAATTGTGCTGACCCAATGAATCTGGGCTGTAACTCACCGTTGCAGGTCCGTCTGACGAGAAGTAAGGATTTGATAGGGTCGCGAGTCTCCAACCAACATGCCTTGCCTGTGGAACATGATGAAGATGGAGCTCACTTTATCCATTAGCTTTCCGCTGTGTGTTTATTTCGGTTTGAGCTAGCCATGAGCTATGCACCTTGTATCGAACCCTTTTATTTCTGGATCATCGTGTAATGAATATTGATGCAATGTTATGGTATTTCATCTTAAACTGTGTGTGCTAGCAAGTCGATCCAGGGACTAGCACTATACACAGGAGTCGCTACCTTATATTAAAAGGGGGACCTTTTACAGATGGTATCAGAGCACTGTGTTGCCTGTAGGTCGTGACCCTAGGTTTGGATAGAAATAGGTTTTGACCATAGGATTGAAAATCTATTTTATTCAGATTTCTAAAATAAATATATATTTCATTTTACCTTTTTCCTATACTTTCGTCTACCATCAACCTTCTGGAAATATCTTCTCTTGTTCTAGAATACCATGTTCTTGAAGTCTGAGTCTAATACTTCATATGGATTTCTCAATATTAATACGAATCACTACGTGGAAGAACCTGAAGCACTCAACAAGGAGTTAGACTAGAGACCACCATTTAATTAGAACAACGATATCGTGTTAGTGTATTGTTCATACCAAGTTAGGTGGTATGTCGATACTAGATTGTTTCTTGTTTGTGGTTGAATCTTGTTGATTGGTTAAATAATTAGGATGTTGTTTTATGAATGTTTGTTGTGTTTCCTTTGTCATGATTGCTTGTGAGGGTAGGGTTTTCTCCTCTTAGATCTCTCTACCTCTTCTTATCTATGCTAAACCAACAGATGCCTCCTCGTCGAGAAAACCGCAACAACAACAATGAAGACAACAATGGGATGCAACAGATGTTGGCCCAGATGATTCAGGTGATGACACAGATCTTAGCGAACAACAAACAACAACAACAACCCACCTCCACCACCACCACCCCCACAAGTGGACATGCTCACCCGATTTCTGAGGTTGAGGCCAGCAACATTCACTAGCGCCTCAGAGCCAGTTGTAGCAGATGACTGGCTACGCTCTGTGAATAAGAATCTTGGTAACCATTGGATGCACTGATGCAGAGAAGGTCAGGTTTGCGGCACATCTACTAGAAGGACCTGCAGCCAGCTGGTGGGACAACTATCAGATCACTCACCCAATTGAGGAGGTCACCTGGGAGTTGTTCCAAGAAGGATTCCGTACTGCACACATATCAAGTGGTGTGATGAGCTTGAAGAAAAGAGAATTCCGTAATCTGCGTCAAGGAAACCGCACAGTTGCTGGATACATAGAGGATTTCAACAATCTAGCACGCTACGCGCCAGACGACGTTGACACAGATGCCAAGAGGAAGGAGAAATTCTTGGATGGTCTGAATGATGAGTTAGCCATACAATTGTCAGTTGTCTACACACCCAACTATCAGTCACTTCTCGACAAGGCCACTATCTTGGAGAACAAACAGATACAAGCTGAAAATAGAAAGAGGAAGCATAGCTCGAGCAAGTACCACTCTGAAACTTCACACAAGAGGCACAATCATTATGAGGGAAGCAGTGGCAACAACTTTCACAACCATGGAAACAATCATGTTGGTGGAAATGGCCACAACCATCATGGTCACAACCATGATGAAGACCGAAAAGGAAGCAATGGTGACTACAAAAGCAATGGGCACAACAATGATGAGAACAATGGTCATTATCACCAAAATCAATCCGTCAAGAAGGATATTAGTCAGGTGCTGTGCTACAATTGCAAGAAACTGGGGCACTACGCCTCAGACTGTCCAGAAAAGAAGAAGAATGCTGGAAACAACAATGGGAACAAGCCGAACCCATTCCAGAAAGGATATGTGAATCATGTCAATGTGGAAGAAGTATTCGAAGCGTGAAGTGGTGAACAGTAAGTCCTTAATCAGTTAAATTCCAGCACAAATATTTCTCAAATACTAGTACCTGCTTTATATCTGAATCAAGGATGACGAAGCACAACTTAACAACCAAAGATATAGCCCTCCCACCTGATTTACCTCGACGTTGGAGACAAGAGTCTTGGACAACCCACAAAATTTCTTTTAAGGGTGGTAGCCCACCTAGTTGTTTAAAACCCAGTTGACCCATAACCTACCTTTCTTTCCAGCCTCTTCGAATCTCGGGACGAGATTCCTTTTAAGGGTGGTAGTCTGTAACATCCCAAAATTTTGGAATGTTTAAAAAAATCACTAAAATTTAAAACTTTCATTTCTTATTAAAATAAAATCATCATTAATCAAGAAGATCAAACAAAAGGAATTATTAAGACTTATTCAAAAGTATTATTATATCAAGTGAATCAAATAATATTTTATTTCAAACTGGAGGGTTGAGCTATATTTAAATGTTATAGATATATATTTTTTTAAACCCAAAACCCATAGTTGCAAAGTATTTTGAATTATTTAAGGAATATCTATTTCTTTAAAATATGAGTTTGAACTTGAAAATATTATTAAAATTTATATATTTCATATTCAATATTACTAATTTTATATTTTGTGGTTTTAATAAGACACAAAATACTTTAATAAATTATATTTTTAAATATGCAAAAGTGTCAATCACATTATTTTAAATTTACAATTTGAAATATATTGAAAACATGTGTTTGAATATTTTAAAAGAAAGATCTTGATTTTACAAATTGTGAAATTAGTTTGAGGTTATTTGGATAATTAAAACAAAAGATATAAAAGAAATAAGGAAAACTGTAAAAGAAAAGGAAAAGAAACAAAAAAAAAGGTTAGCCGGGCCAGCCCGAGCCAGCCCAGCACTTACCGTCCATGCGAGCGATACGAGCGGCCCAACTCCAGCCCAGCAGCAGCCCGCGCGCGATCCCCTCTCCTCTCACTGCCAAGCGGGCCCCGCTTGTCAACATCTTCCGCCTCCAACCGCTGCCGTCGTCCACGACCGGAGAACGCGCCCACGACCTCCACGACGCCCACGCTCCTCCAGCCCCTCAATGGCTTCAACGTCCATGCCCCTTTAAAGCCCCCTCGCCCCTCTCTAATCTCCCTCTACTCCCCACTACAATCTCGCCGCCAGGCCGGCGAATTTCGTCGCCGAAGATCGCCACTGCCGCCGCCGTTGCCGGACGATTCCGGTGAGCACCAACTGCCCCACGCCCCCGTACCCCTCCTTCGACCTCGCCGTCCTCCCGCGCAACCCCTGACATCTTCTGACGGCCGCAGGATAACGGAGGCGACGAGCCCGTGCTCAACCGACGCCGCCGTCCGCCTCTTCCACTCCGGCGAGAGATCACCGACGCACCGGAGCTTCCCCGCCATCTCTGACCCCGTCACCGACGCACTCGAGCTCCTCCGTCTTCCGGTGAGTCCGTTGCATCCCCTGGCCCTCTCCCCCGTCGCGCCCGTGTCCGCTGGCCATGGCGCCACCGTCACCGGAGCCACTCCGGCACACCGCCGCTGCCAGTTTTAGGTCTTTAGAATCTGGACCGTTGGATCTAAGATCCACGGCTCCGTTTTGTTTAGTTAGCGAACCGGTATTGGACGATCTGGTGCGTCCGTTTAAGTTAGATCGGACGGCCGAGCTTAATCGATTTTCTGAGATTTGTTTAAAAAGACAGAAAACATATTAAACTTCAAAAATTCATAACTTTCAAACCGCACATCCAAATTTAACAAACTTTATACCGTTAGAAAGCTATGAACATGTAGTTTACTGTGGCATCATTTGTTTTACATTTTGCATCTGTTAAAATTGATTAATATGCAGAGAGGCATTTCTGCCATTTAATTCATAACATGTTTTCCAAAATTATTTTAAAAGTGAAACCTTTTGAAAAATGTTAATAATTACATTCTCTGTCCATAGAACATAAAACATAATTTGGTTGAGCAATAAATTACAGAAGTATCAATTTCACATGCTAATCCCTCTAGTGATTTAAAAATGTTTTCAAATAATAATATGTCATTAAATATTGCCCATATCATCATGCATCATTGTAGTAATCAGAGAATAAATAAAGTGAAATAGATCAATTTAGGAGTTTTATTTGCTCTCATACATGCATATCATGTCTTCTGTGTATTGTTAATGTGTGGATTGTGTGTTGATTTGGTGTTATCCATTGTTAGACTGTCTGGAGTGCCATTCCTGTTGCTGTGATAATTCAGCTTACTCTCGCGGTTGACAAGGAAAGTTCACTTTGATAAATTTCATAAGTAATCTTCATGAGCAGTTAAATGCTACGGTACAATGCTTGAATAGGATGAACTATTAAGTTCATTGATGAAATGAAACCAGGTAGGATAGTCACATGATTTACTTGGCTCGATATCCTTGTTGCTATCGTGATGTTGTTTGTATAGCTATGCTAGCTAGATATGTTTAGGAACACCACAACTTCGTCCTTAGAAACGATCTGGACACCACGGAGTCATGGTGTGTTATTTGAAACGACGTGGATCACCACGGAGTCACGGTGCATCCTCACAAAAGGCGATGTGCACCACGGAGTCACGGTGTCTCCAAACGATCTGGCCACCACGGAGTCATGGTGTGTCATTTGAAACGACGTGGATCACTACGGAGTCATGGTGCATCCTCACAAACGGCGATGAGCACTACAGAGTCATGGTGTCTCTAAACGATCTGGCCACCACGGAGTCATGGTGTGTCATTTGAAACGACGTGGATCACCATGGAGTCACGGTGCATCCTCACAAACGGCGATGAGCACTACGGAGTCATGGTGTCTCTAAACGATCTGTCCACCACGTAGTCATGGTGTGACATTGGAAACGACGTAGATCACCATGGAGTCACGGTGCATCCACACAAGAGGCGATGAGTATCACAAGGTCATAGAGTTTGAAAACGGCATGGTTTCCCCCGGAGATATGGTGTGTCATTTGAAATGGATTGGAAATTGGAGTGAAGGAGTACTCGGAGATATCGTTCGGAAAATAGTAGAAACACCACGGGGACATTGTGTTCTCGAAAGGGTTGGAAATAACTCGGAAATTCTATTACGTGTACGTGGAGAATGATATTAAATAAAAAATTTAGAACCAATAAAATTGTTTAATATATTCCGAGTGAATCTTGCCATCACATTTCAATTGTGTTGACCCAATGAATCTGGGCTGTAACTCACCGTTGCAGATCCGTCTGACGAGAAGTAAGGATTTGATAGGGTCGCGAGTCTCCAACCAACATGCCTTGCCTGTGGAACATGATGAAGATGGAGCTCACTTTATGCATTAGCTTTTCGCTGTGTGTTTATTTCGGTTTGAGCTAGCCATGAGCTATGCACCTTGTATCAAACCCTTTTATTTCTGGATCATCGTGTAATGAATATTGATGCAATGTTATGGTATTTCATCTTAAACTGTGTGTGCTAGCAAGTCGATCCAGGGACTAGCACTATACACAGGACGTCGCTGCCTTATATTAAAAGGGGACCTTTTACACTAGCTGCCCTTCGTATCCGAACATGTACATTTGAGTTTCTGGTCTCCACTACCTCTATCAGTTCGAGTAAATGACAGCCAATCCAAAATGGTACTCGTTGCTCAGGCCTCAGGTAGGTTCAGAAACATTTTGTGATTTGTTCCGTCAGTAATATGAAAACAGGATTAGCCTGTAAGGGGAAGAGCCGATCACCGGCACTTAACAGGTTCGTTCCTCCCCGTGATAACTGATAAGGCACACGACTACCAACAAGAGGCTAGCTTATTCAACAATTCAAAAGTCAAATTATCAACAGGATTAATTAATCCATATATTTTTTGGCCAGGGAAATAAGAACATAAGTCAGAGACACCTCCATTAGTTTACAATCGTTTAACAACATATTTTTGAGAGTCGGCGATCATCTTACGTACGGAGCTTTAATTTGACCGACCAACAACCTCTAATCCTGATAATAAAAGTGCACGGATCACGCTGATACATGCATAGCTGACTCTGCACCATTCCGCCTTTTCACCCCCCCCCCCCCCCCCCCCCCACGAAGGTCATAGAACGACATCTTCTTCCGTAGATACTATATCTATCAGCAGAAAGGAGTTGACCAGTGTGATTTTGCCTTTTCGTTGCGTGTCTATCAAGGGTACTACTTTCTCCATGAGTCTATCAGAAACGCCGGTTCAGATATGGAGGAACAATTGATCGATTGCCATTATCTTTGAGTTTTATTTAGCTCACAGTTATCTTACACCTCCTCATACACGGCGCATCGTGAACCACTAGCAATCTAAAAAAGGCAGTTGTATAGTTTTTTAAGTGGCGTCCATCAAAACTCAAGGGAAAATCTTGATCCCCCAGGCCTAGGGTGATGAAGCATTGGTTCTTGTAGGTGTTGCACAAAGAAGACATGAGTAGTAAATGAAAAACGAAAAACAGAAGTGTTTTTTACAAATAAAAGTAAAAGGTTAAATGTGCTTTCTATCCATCTATATCTATACTACTATTACTAGCAAATGTGTCCGTGCGTTGCTACGGGCTCGCTCCGGATGATTTGTGGCAGCAAGAGTTGACAATTTGGTCACAAGTAATGACTTCTCTCCTCATTACAACCGAACGGAAGTAAAAAAAATGCGTTTTAAATTGTAGCTACATTCTGATGGACTCTGTAGTGATCACGCTCTACATTTCATTGATCTATATTTCTTTTTTTTTTTGCTACCAAATAGATATACACAACAATCAACACAAACAACATAATATAATTCATATAATGTATAAAAATAGTATTAACAATTCAAAAATGTCTTCATTTGATGTACTTTTAGTTTCTGTCTTTATTTTTGTTATCTTTTTATTTGATCTAGCCAGCACATTTAGCATTGATGATTGATTTTCTGTCATGTATATATATGAGGTCCATGGTTCTGCTTTCATCTGAAGCGACGTATATACTTGAAATGCATGGCAGCTTCACTGTGAACTGAGTGGTGTACACTGCCTGCCGACTGCCGAGGTCATGCTTGCCATTGACTCATTTAGTATGTCATCTCAACAAAACCAAACTCTGAAGTCGGACCTATCCTCAGAGAAACTGTTTCAGGAACATAGGCCAGCCTAACCATGCAAAAGCATTCAATAGCTAGCATTGCACAACGCATGGATTGATGGATACATAACCTTACTGTTTGAGGTTCAGTTAACGTCGTCACCTCTATTTATCTTCGTTCCAGTTCTACTTCAGTCACCAACCGAGTCGTAGCCCATTGGTTCTGCTCCTTGTCCGCGTCCTCGATGATCCCAAGTAAAGTAGGAACTGCCTGTCCCACGCACTCGCGTCATGGTGCCGTGGAGGAAGCTCTCACCGTTGATTTGCGCTTGAACTGGTGGGTACGAGCTGAGCTCCAGGATCTCGCGACGGCCATACTCGAGTTGGAGACGCGTTTGTGCTTTGATTTCAGATGCAGGTTCGATGCTGGGAAATCCGTCTTGGCGGCCAATGCCAGGCAAAGCATTCATCCTGTACTTGCGCCTCTCCTTATATCACGTGCTTCTATTATTGCAATGCGGCTGTGGATTCCACAGATGAATCTTCTTGTCCGTGAGAGCTAGGATAAGACTTTAAAGTAATAATATCTATACAAACCTCAAGTTTACATTAATTCCTGCAATGTGGTCATGTCCGATGTTGCATTACATGTGATATATTGCATTGTCAGTTTATAACAGCAGATTACTGAATATCATCTTTAGTTGTGATAGCGCTCTCTGCTTTCTTCCACCGGCCGGAAAGTGACACTGATACAGCAGCGAGCTTCGTGAAGCGGGGATGGCGATGGGGCAGGTGAAGGCCGGGACCAGGCCGTCGTGGCTGGGTCTTGGGGCGGCGGTTTGGCTGCAGTCGTCGGCGGGCACCAGCTCCGCCTTCGCGCTCTACTCGCCCGAGCTCAAGGTCGCGCTCGGCGCCGACCAGAGCGGCGTCGCGCTGCTCGGGGTCGCCTGCAACATCGGGGGCAGCTTCGGCCTGCTGCCCGGCGTCGTCTGCAACAAGCTCCACCCGTCCCTAACAGCAGATTACTGAATATCATCTTTAGTTGTGATAGCGCTCTCTGCTTTCTTCCACCGGCCGGAAAGTGACACTGATACAGCAGCGAGCTTCGCGAAGCGGGATAGCGATGGGGCCATCCGGGACCAGGCCGTCGTGGCTGGGTCTTGGGGCGGCGGTTTGGCTGCAGTCGTCGGCGGCACCAGCTCTGCCTTCGCGCTCTACTCGCCCGAGCTCAAGGTCGCGCTCGGCGCCGACCAGAGCGGCGTCGCACTGCTCGGGGTCGCCTGCAACATCGGGGGCAGCTTCGGCCTGCTGCCCGGCGTCGTCTGCAACAAGCTCCACCCGTCCCTGCTCCTGCTCATCGCCGCCGCGTCCGGATTCCTCGGCTACGGCGCCACCTGGCTCGCCGTCTCCGGCATCGCGCCCGTGCTGCCCTACTGGCTGGTGAGCGCTCAGATCCCCTCACTGTTTGAATCCTTGATCTGTTCTGGTAGCACTTGGAACTGCTCTGCGACCTGCGCGGAGGGGAACGAGCTCGGGGTCGAGGCAATGGAGAGGTAGGATCGGTGATTTTTTTCTTATCACGAACCGGTAAATCACTTGGCGGTGGCAGTGCTGTAATATCTCCTAAACGCAAGGGCAAAATCGGAAACTGAAAAAACGTACCATGACCATCACCACCTCTAGGCATATTATATAGTAGAGAAAAGAGCAAACATGTTGGGATATTTTAAATCTTGTCCGTTTAATTTTTAATCAACCATCCAGATTGTCCCGATGTCGAGTAGCAAACACTTTAAATCTTGTCCGCTCAATTTTCGATCAACGATCCAGATAAGTTCAATACGATTCGTACATGATTCATATAGCTACATGAGAATAGGAAAATAATAAACGTTCCGATCGTTAAAAAAGGAAACGCGATCTCAAATATCACCGTGAAAGGAAGAAAAAAGAGTCCCGATGGAAAATACCAATTCTGATCGGAATCAAATATCTTGATCGGAAATTCCGATTGGCCACGATCGGCCCAAAGCAAAATCGTCACCTACCTCGCGGGCGTGGGCGCGTCGGAGATCCTCGGCCACGGCCGTCGACCGGGAGCCTTTGCTTCTATGAAACTGTTGCTACATAAGGTTGGCGAGTGCTCAGTCCGCCGCATCGCGGACCTCGCGCACACGGGAACTGGTTTGCCGGCGCCCCTCTCCTTCACGAGTACGCTTGCCAATCGTCTCTAGCGGATCGTATCAGCAAGTCGACTTGGCAAAAGTATAGCTGACTGCCGAGTCCAGCGCCAACAGCATTTGTCTCCGGCCTGTCGGCATTGCCTGTCCGCCTCCACGACCAAGTTCTCTGGCAACAAGCTCGCGCGCAGTAATATGGTGCAGCATAACCGGTTTATTCTCATCCATGCGGTGATGCTGCAGGTGTCAGGTCGAAACTAGAGGTATGCAAATGATTCTGCTTACCGTCTGCCGCTTATCTCCATGTCGCCGCAACCATGCCAAGTTTTGACGCGTAGGTACTGACGTTTCCTCTTTAAAAGAAACTGGATACTACTCCCTCCGTTCCAAATTACTTGTCTCAACTCTATCTAAATTTGGATGTATCTACACACTAAAATATGTCTAGATACATGCAAATTTGGACAAAGTTGAGACAAGTAATTTGGAACGGAGGGAGTACTTGTGTAGTGCTTGAAACATGATTGATTGATCGGCTGGAAGAACACAGTGAAGGAAAGGAATTTTTCTCTGTCCTGTGAAGTTGGATTAGTCGATTTGGAAAAAAATAGTCGTCCGTGTACTTGTAGTATGAATCATCTACGTATCTAAATCAGTAAATCAGGTTAGAATTTTCTGTTTGTTACACTGTATGTGTGGCGTAGAAGGCAACAGAGGAATGTTGCAATGATCATTTGACCTGAACAATTCCTAAATAATTGTTTGAATTATCTGAATTTTATATTGTATAATAGTTATATATTCATCTGAATTTTACATGATCATTTGACCTGAACTTGACATGGTCATATAGTAAGTTACAGTTTAGCATGACATGAATAGAATATTATTAAATAATATGTGTTATAAAACATTATTAAAATATAGTAGAGAGAATATGAATGTCCTAGATAACTTCTTTACATGTAAGTGTAGCCTCGGCGAGCGCCACATGAATCGCACGAGGGTGAGGATATATTCCGTGACAACAATGACAAAAGGATGGCGACGAACTTCGTGTCCGCTGCCTTTTCCGTGGGCATTTCCTCATCCCCTTTACATACAGACAATGATGGCCGAGGTGGTGCCACTAAATTGCCCCTTCCATCGTGTGTGACGTGCGTTGCACGTACATGCCAACTAGTGTGAAAAAATGTGCTTTCTAAGCCCGTCTATCCATGTGAAAAAATGTGCTTTCTAAACCCGAATAATAATGAAACAACACTCTCCTGTTGGTGCTGGCATCAATCGAGAGCCGTATACGACTATGTGAATTAAGAACCATACTGCACACCACACACGATGACACGAGTTAGTTGAACCATTTCTGTGATAAACAATCTTACTTCTGGATGTGTGTACTAGTGTAATTACTTATTAGTTTTCCCTCGGTGAGAGAGATTCTCTTTTTCGGGAAAGAGCTAGACCAATACTCCAATACAAATATACATTTTGAACAGCAACTGGCTCTATAAAGAAGGAGCAATGAAGCCGCAAGAATATGTCCAACTCTGCTTCGTCTTCACCTATCCCTTCTACTGCAGTGTCCCGTGGAGACTTGCACGCCATTTTTATCATCCTCCGGTACACAAAGCTTAGAGCTATAGCGCGGAGGCAAAACTTTCCAGTCACGGTAATCATCCCTCTATCACTACTAAATGTACAGCTCTCTACTCTCTTTAATTACCCTGGTTTACGTGGGCGTAGAAAGGTCGATTCCGATCGTATGATCCATTGAAACATTTCTTGTACGGTTGTACCGTCTTTTGGCGACCCCTTTTCCAACTTAATTGAGCTTCTTTCTTTCCCATTGTTTCATTCAGCGCTGTTCGACGAGGAACTGGTGGCCATAAATGTCATATCTCTTGATCCAAAGTTGCAGAAAAAGAAAGATCTTGTCCACAAGAGCTCCTGGTTGACAAACAGTTGTGTTTAGGTGATGTTATACAAATCTGGAAAAAAAAGTCGAAAATCTCAATACGAAACATATAATTTTGTACTGGTTGAGCTACATTTTCGCGCAACCACTATTAAGTTTGACTTTGAAATCTTTGTCTCGGTATCATCATCTCCTAGATAAAGTATAACGTCACCTCCTATGTATGTACTATCTTTTTTGCATTTGTACTCTAGTTCTTGCCAAGTACCATTTTACTATGGATCTAGCTGACATCATATAGTTCGATATATTTTGCAGATAATAAGGTAATGAACAAAGGAGGAAGTTTCTTATACTTTGTCAGTAATGAGACGGAGGCTGTCTGTTTTTGCAGCAGAAATTTCAAGGACTTTACTATCTGATGGCATTTGATGCAGCAAAGATAACAAAGACGGATCAATGCAAGTTGAAGAATCTCAGTTCAGCATCTCAAACCTTTGCCTCCTACTTTCAATTGGTATCTATCATCATGATTTATTCTATTTAAAGCGCCATCATACATAGCAAATAATCAAGGCAAACAAACAGAAAAACTATTCGAGTCATTTCACGTCAACAAGAAATTTAGTGTTCCGAAGGTGCTTTTAAAATGCTATCATTAGTCGAAGCAAGTGAACTACATGTTCAAGCACAAACCCGTGCTACAATGCCACTCAAGTCTCCGGCCAGGCAAAGAGTTTCTCTAATTTCATTGACTGAAAAGGAAACCAATCCACATAAAGGTCTAATACCCGGTTAGCCAGAAGACATGGCAAAGATATGCCTCGCGCTTGTCCCCCGGAGATACTTCCCTGCCATGGGTGCAGTGTCAAGGAGGTGGATGTCATTCATCGGCAGCAGAGAGTTCAGTGCTGTCAGGAAGGAGGTTAGGAAAATTGAAGAGATGGTTTATCTTCTCGTTGATGAAGTTGGGGAAAAGGGAGAACGGGGCAGTGGCCCAGTGGTTGGGGCTGCGCTGTGGCAGCCCAACGATCTGAGGTTCGAACCCCATCGGGGACGAATTTCCTGGAATTCTCACAAAGTTGCGGCTCTAGTATAAAAATATGCTCTGGGTGCTAGTACCCAAGGGTCTCATTTTTTTTTTGAAGTTGGGGAAAAGGGGTCTCTCTGGGAGGTCTTGGAGGAGCACAAGAACAGGGCAATTCCTCCTATGCCAGGACTGAAAAAAGTTGGCTTTGGTGTAGTGGTTCTTTATGGGAAGTTGTATGTCATGGCTGGCTACGCTGATGTCCATGGGAAGGACTGTGTTTCTGACGAGGTTTACCATTATGATGCCCGGCTCAACAGGTATATCATGAATCTTTTATCCTAAAGACAACCATCACTGATGCTACTTTTCTTATACTAGTTTTTTTTTCGAAATGGGGACCGTCCTAGCCTCTGCAACGATTGATGCATACGGCCTTTATTAATTTTATTAAGGTTCAAATCTTATACTAGATAATAATATTATTCTGTATCAATTAAATGATTGGCAATTATGAAGAATCAAATGCTCTTAGTAGTAACCGTTTGATGCTATATATAAGTTCTCGAAACAACAAGGCATTTGAAACACGAAGGCTAATTCATCCTCTTCGCATTGCATAGGTGGGGTGCACTTGCCAAGATGAATTATGCACGCCGCGACTTCGCCTGCACCGATGTCAACGGCATAATATATGTTGCCGGTGGATTTGGCTCTGGCGGCAACAGCTTGTCCATCGTCGAGGCATATGATCCCCAACAAAATAGATGGACTCTAATCGACAACCTTCGCAGGCCGAGGTGGGGCTGTTTCGCCTGCGGGTTGAACAACAAGCTGTACATCATGGGTGGCCGCTCAAGCTTCACGATCGGCAACTCCCGTTTCGTCGACGTCTATGATCCCAGCCGCCAAGGTTGGGTGGAGATCAAGAGAGGATGTGTGATGGTCACCTTCCATGCGGTTCTTGGCAAGAGATTGTACTGTATCGAGTGGAAGGACCAGCGCTCGCTCTCGGTGTTCTGCTCTTCGGACAGTTCTTGGACGAAGATTTCAGTGCCACTAACGGGTAGTTCAAGCACCCGATTTAGCCTGGGGGTGAGTGCTGGGAAGCTGCTCTTGTTCCCGCAGGAGGTAGAAGATGGGTGTCACACGATGACGTACGATCCAGCTGCGACGCCTGATTCTCAATGGGGGACATCAAAGCTGAAGCCCTCGGGGCTGTGCTTGTGCAGTGTGACCATTGAAATTTGATGGTACGCTAGGGTCTACCTTGCAGTATATATCCTCCCATTTTACCACATGTACTATGTTCCTCTGGTCATTGAGTTGAAGCTGGTGTCATACGGTCGTATGCAAGTAGAGCTGTTGTGCACTTGTTCTCTTGGATGAAACATTTGTATATATTCCACCTAATTCCATTATCAACGTTGTCGTTCACATATTTTGAACTTTGGATGAGGGCGGTGAACTCGCTTCAGTGCCCAATGTGTGCCTTAATGTAAAATTGCCATGCGTGAGCTCCACAAGCGTTGGGCCACACGCTATGTTTAGACGAAAAGGCCAACCGTAAAGTTATTATATGATAAAAGCGTTAATATGAATTTAGGTGACACAGCAGCAATGTAAAGAGAGGATATTTGGTCCTGGGGGCGGCAAGCCTCTTGACAGGTGCCCGTTGGATGGCCGTCCTGACCGAATTGTACAGATGGGAGGTACCGGGTAATAAAAACAGTTTAGCTTAGCACGCTCCACAACCTTCCGTACTTTGCCATACAAGCGGTGTTCGACGAGTGCCGTTTGGGGAGGGCCAGACCACGATTTTAAAAGTGAGAGCTACCCCTCTCCTATCATGCTACTCACCTCTTCTTTATGGTTGAGTTATGAGGGGCCGAGATGCTTGTATAGTGGACCCAGGGCGTAGTGGGACTGAAAAGCTTATTTACCGGGTCAATAAATGTATAACAACATAAGAGGTCATCCCACAAAACTTATCAAATTTCATAAATGCGAGGGCGTTGTCTTTAGCGTAATATATATGTCTATGAAATAATTTGTTATAGATATCGAAAAGATAGAAATTTAAATCGTAACATTTAATAACTGTTGTAAATATTATTATGGATAAAATATCGAATGTGTGGAATCTTTTCATTCATGAAATAGTTAGCTATTTTTCAAAAAGTCCATTTGTAGCCCGGTTTTTTGAAGATTTGAAACCGGCAAATTTAAGTTGTAAAAAATTCTGAAAAATATCCTAAACATAGATAATGATGATTTCTACCTTTGTGCAAAAAGAAATGCGAAATATTCTGTATTTTATCCTGTGTAAAAATGACAAAATTTTAGATCTGGGTGGTGATTCAAAATCTCTCAAAATTGTTAGAATTTTGTTATTTTCGTGCCGGGAGAAATACAAACTATTTCGAGTTGAAACTATTCAGAAGCATAGACCAAGTCGTTTTCAATATCTAGTATTTTTGCCGGATTTTTTCGAAACTTTAAATGTCGATTAAAAATAAATAAAAAATCGGGCTACAAATCACCGTACTGGCTATTTTTCCATTTCCAAAAAGTACCATGTCACATGTTTTAGAAATTTATTTACTTTAAATTGTAGGCAGCGTCATTTTACGGCTGCCTCCAATCCACATATAGATTGGAGTGAGTATTTGTTTTTACTATCTACCTGCCATTACCCGTCCATCATTGTAGTCTTTCCGTGAACCATTATTTTCTGTCTTGTAACAATGGGTACATAGATTTAGATTCCAGATAGATTCATGCAACATAATGAATTTAAAAATTACTTGGATTGTACATTGTTTCAGCATTTTAATCAATCAACAATTTACTTTCATTATCGCTCCTTGCAACATCTTCATAAATCTCAATACTTTATGTCGATTATTTGATTTGCATGATATAACTCTCTTCGTACTAAACCAACTCTTTAACCCAATAAATATATGATCTTACTCACTTTGTGTTTGTTGTGTCATGAAACATGACTATGCAGCTCTGGAAAACATTGTTTTAGCATTTTCACCAGTCATATATTTTTCGACATGTATGCAAGTTCTAGTTGTGTATCATTTTAAATTTTAAGAATAAGAAACTAAATAAAGTTCCTCACAAAAAACCCAACAAAAACTCACAGTTGTATTAATACATCAGAGGAAAACCATACAAATTCATAGGCACGATTTATTTCCAAAATTATACTCAGTGCATTTATTTATTTTGAGTCGAGTGCGATTTATGGAAATACTTTTTTTATTTCTAATTTTCAAAAGTAAAAATATTGAATCTAGAGTACATTTGTATGAATATTATTTTATAATAACTCTACAATTAGTTTCCGCAAAAAATTTAGCATATCATTTGTAATAGAAGTTCAAATATTATCGATGACCTAACATGAGAATAACACATCTAGTTGGTATTCATAGTTTGGCTTAATCCTTCAAACTACAATCATTGGTTGATGTTTATATACCGGGTTGAAGTAAGTTCGTGAAATCTTTCAGTTGTGAGGAGTTAAAACTATATTATTAAACTTTATATCTTTAGGAAGATGCATTGTTTGTACAATTATCATGAATTCATGATCTATTGACCGTGAGTTCCTTCAAGTACAACTTTGAAAATCTGTTCGCTCGTAATTTTTTCAACGACAATGATGATAATATGGTATGCTACATTGATGATCTGATGTTTTGATTTTTTCCGAAATCTGCTGGCATGTCTATATTTCCCTACTATATTGTGTTTACCTACCATATTTTGACTTTTAATCAGACTTCCTTTAGTGTTATGAATAATTAAAACTATGATGATGCATTATAAAGTAGTCGCACCTTTAATTTCAGAATTCCCTTTGCCTCGAACTAAATATCCAACTTTCCCTTTTCAAGAAAATTGTTTCAATCTATCCTAAGCTCTATTCACTCTCGACAACATATAAAGGCTCGGATAGGTGAGCGAGGAAGTAACAATCTCGTACGTTTATTTTAGGCATGTTGTATTACTGTGTTTTTCGTGACAATATCTTGAGATTGAGGTGGTCTTATACGGAATGAAAGCCTATTAGATATGTCGAATTCTTAGTATTTTCCTGTGGATCAACGCTTATCAGACAATGGTCTAGGAGCCAAATGGTTCTCTTGCCTTTTGGGCTTTGTGCCATTTGTGTATAATTAAAAATGATTACTCTTTTCAATATGAGTCGATGTTCCTCTCCATAGCGAGCCAATATATAGTGATACATTTGTCAATCTAAAAATTGCTCAACTCAAGTCGTCAATGGACAATGTAGTGTAAACAATGTATATATATGGTCGTAGTAGGCTCGAGAGTAAATCTATATCATACACAATATTTATAAAAAATTATAGTTATCAAATTAAAATTTTATTTTCAGTCATGCACACACATATATATGAGTGCATATTCATCACCACGTTCTAGATAGTGTTTCACAGAAAAAAAAAGGAAGGGAAAATTCATGTCTGGACACGATAGGATAATTTTAGGGTGACCAGCTTCAATTTTCTAAACTGGCGCAGCTTGCTTAGGATGAGCTTTCAAAATTCTAAGTGGGCACAATTTTGTTTTGTTTTTTATTTCAATATCCGTTTTTAATTCCAAAGAAAAAAGAAACCAATAGATTTATATGGCTTGACACGATTGAGTTAGCCAAGTGCGATTTTTTTTCAATCGTGTGGCTATAGGATTGCATGGTATATGCCTTTCAAAAAAAAGGAGGATTGCATGCGATTGTATGGATGGAGGATTCTTCATGCGCGCTCACGTACGTTTTTTTTCTTACAACGTGCTTAGGTACGTGCTAATCATAAAGTGTACGGTTCTATTTCCATCTATTCTGTTATAAAAAGCTAGCTACGTGACATGTCCGATCTCATATGTACACTTTATTGTTGTACGTAACAATTTTTTCTTTTAATCTGAACCGTTAGACTTAAGATCAAGAAAGCATATAATTAAGGGAATGTGGATTAACGTGGTGGCTCGAAAAACTCTCCCATTTTTCTTTTAGTATATAATAGATATCATATAGAATCGCAATAAAGTGTGACCTTACCATCTAGGTGTCGAAAACAATACGCATTGTGACACAAAGAGAGTATTGTTAGAAATGCACGATTAGGAATCCACCTATAATATATAAGATCTCTAGTGGGTCTAGTGCTTCTTAATTCTAGTCTCTATATATCTGTCACATGCACTCTACTCTATGTACAATTTGTGTCCCAGTCATTTTCTCATCTACCGTCCATAAAGAAACACAAGGTCCACCAACAACAAGGCACAAACCTTGTGCATTACTAACTATAAATAATCGACACACCACACTATGTAAAACATATGATGGACACTAAAATCACGAGTGGGAGATCACAGAAGACAAATGTCTTGGATGCATTACTCTAGGAAGAGAGACTCTTCCATGCGATAAGTGTAGGGATGGGTGGTATTGGAAATGCAATAGCAACAACGCCATTATCTCATACTAGTTGTTCAGATCCCAATGGTGATGTTTGATACTTTGAGGACAAAGGACATCAGATGGATGGCGTTGCGAGGAACACTGCCCTTCTGGGTAAATTGTTATCTTGATAATGTCACCCATTCCTACACCAGTGTGAGAGTATGAGTCGTTGTGAACGGTGAAGTAGGTCATGGGGCTGTTGGACAGTGTGTACAACACTAACCATGGGGGATGTCAAACGGAGGAGATGCCCTCGCGACCAGTGGCGGAGCTACAACATCTGGAACCAGGGGCACAGAGGGTGTCACACCACGTAAAAATTACTTTTAGGGGGTGCATACATGGTGAAAAAGTGATTTTGCAAAGAAAATTGTTTCTAGCCGGTGTCATGTGCACCCGGCTAGCAAGTCGTGGCTCCGCCAGTGCTCGCGACGCCCATCGGCCATGGGTCTGTTGCACAATCGTGTGAAATTTCTTACTTTACAAAGTCTAGTGGGTTCCTTCGCCATGGGGTATCCGGTTCTTTGGTTTCCCATCAACCACAACTGAAGATGGATTTCTCTGTGTTTGATGTACAACCAAAGTTGTAAAAGTGTCGGTGTGAGTCTTGTTTCGGTGCCTTCGGTATCATCTCTGAGCAATGCACTAGTAGGAAACTGACTTTCTGTGAAACCACATTCTGTGGCGCACCAAATAGCCATGCGCCACAAAAAATATTTATGTGGCGCATAGTTTTGCATGCGCCACAGAAATGTGGAATTCTGTGGCGCACGGAAACCACATGCGCCACAGAATTGCGCATTTCTGTGGCGCATACAGCTATATGTGCCACAGAAATCCACATTTCTGTGGCGCACATCCAACATGCGCCACAATTCTGTGGCGCATGTTGGATGTGCGCCATAGAAATTTGTATTTCTGTGGCGCATATGCTATATGTGCCACAGAAAATTCAAAAAGTTTCAAAAAATCCAAAAAAAACAAAAAAAAAATTCAAAAAAAAAGTTAAGGTACTTTCTGTGGCGCATGAGGTACTCCATCGCCACAGAAATTGTTGATCTCAGATCCCACCCCCCCCCCCCCCCCCCCCCCGTGGATCGCCTTTTCCGTTTTGCAAAAAAGGAAAAAAATTATAAAATATTCAATAAATAAAATCCTTTGAGAGATAGTTAGGTTTTAGTGTCTACTTGGTATAGAAATTTCGAAATATGAATTTTGACCTTTTTTGCAAAAACCAGAAAAAAAAGTTTGCACGGCCATAACTTTTGCATATGATGTCGGAAAAATACGTTTAATATATCAAAAAAAAAACTAGAGAAAAATTGGAGTTCGATTTCACCTGGGTTTACCCGGTGAACTTTTCTCAGATCCTCCAAATTCCAAAAGGGAAAAAATTATTTCAAAAATAAGATTTTTTTTAATTTCAAAAAATCTCAAAAAAATTCAAAAAAAATATTTTTGAAAGTTTTCTTGATTTTTGATTTTTTTTGTATTTTTTGTGCATTTTTTAATTTTTTTTGATTTTTTTGGGATTTTTTGAATTTTTTTGGATTTGGTTTTGAAACTTTTGAAGTTTTTTATTTTTTTTAAAATTTAAAAACAAACATATATATACATACCACACATAAACTACACACATATACAAAGCTTAAAAGGGTTGATATGATACTTATATCAATAAGAACTTGAGTAGCATAAGATTAGCTGAGCTGAATAGAATTTAGAAGTTAAGCGTGCTTGGGTTGAAGCAATTTGAGGATGGGTGACGTAGCGGGAAGTCATCACCTGATATAGGTTAAAAAATTCAAAATAAAAATTCAAATATTTAGGTTTTCCAAACTATTTCATTTTTTGCTGATTTTTGATTTTTTTCATTTTTTTAAGAATTCTGTGGCGCATATCTTGTGGGTGCACCACAGAAATGTGAGAATTTTGTGGTGCACCAACCCATGCGCCACAGAAAAAAAATTAGTGGCGTGACTTCTGTGGCGCACCAACCCATGCGCCACAGAAGTCTTTTTTGGTGCGCCACAGATAGGCTATTTCCTAGTAGTGATGGGTTGATACCTCCACGATACACATCGCGGAAGGGGGGTTGCTCTGACCTAGCGGGAAGTCATCACCTGAGATAGGTTAAAAAATTCAAAAAAATTCAAATAAAATAAAAAATTCAAATATTTAGGTTTTCCAAACTATTTCATTTTTTGCTGAATTTTTTGATTTTTTCATTTTTTTAAGAATTCCGTGGCGCATATCTTGTGGGTGCGCCACAGAAATGTGAGAATTCTGTGGCGCACCAACCCATGCGCCACAGAAAAAAAATTAGTGGCGTGACTTCTGTAGCGCACCAACCCATGCGCCACATAAGTCTTTTTTGGTGCGCCACAGATGGGGTATTTCCTAGTAGTGATGGGTTGATACCTCCACGATACACATCGCGGAAGGGGGGTTGCTCTGCATTGACTAGAGAATTTGCGGTGTGAGCAATTTCGTAGGGAGTTCCAAATGTTATTGCGGTAGTTATTTCTCTTATAGCAGGTGTGAACAACAGCTGAATATGCCTAGGAGTTCATGGAGTTGATGCATTTGCTTGGGGCTCATACTAGTGCTTGGGATCCAGAGTTGTTTCCTTCTAAGTTTGTAGATGGTCTGAAGGATGAGATTAGGGTGGTTTCTATTGCTTGAGTGGCACTGAATAAGGGGAGCGTACCGGTGAGTATTTCAACACACCTCAAACAGCAACCACTATTGAGGACAAATGAGGGCATGAGATTGCTCGAGAAACATAATACCAAGCACCGACTATCGAGCTTCAGCTCTAAGATGTATCACCGCTCACGGGCACACATATTCACCTTCAGTGCAGCTGCATGTTGTCTAGGAGATGTTGGGTGCCACGGGATTTGATAGAGTGGAAGGAGGGGTTATTGCGGAAGAAACTACTAATAAGATGTGTGCCACTTCTCAATATAAGCCTCTAGTACGTGCCGCTTCATGAGAAAAATTCAAAAGAATCATGTGATGATGTTAATGAAATTTTGCAGCTCTCATTTCTTTGTTAATCAAGAGATTCCCGTGGCGTTGGAATGCTCATAGCAAGCACTATTGCCCATAAAGGTGAAAATAGGAGATGGAGGAGAACTGATCTATGACGGAGAGCTAGTTGGCTATGTATGGTGGTGTGAGGGATTACTCTCTCTTCCCACTTGAAGGTTCTTCCATCGAGGGACTGCGATGTTATCATTGGGTTGCATTGGCTACAGGCCCATAATCCTATGGGTATTGATTGTGTGAGCAAACAACTGGCCTTTTGTCAAGGATTCAGAACACTTTGGACACTTGCATGGAGATAGATCCTCGAGTGCTTAACAACTAGTTACAGAGAGTTGAGGACGCTGAGGTGACAACAAGAAACGTGCTAGCTGATATTGAACACATTCTGGTATGGTGTTCGCCGCACCGAAAGGGTTGCCACCAGCGCGACAATTTTACCATGTCATACCTTTGGTGCTGGGCGAAACCTGTTAACGGGCGACCCTACTGCTACAAAGATGAAATCGAGAAACAAGTGGCACCTATGTTGAAGGAATGAATCATTCAACCAAGTTTCAGTATGTTCGCTCTCATGTTCTGCTTGTCCAAAAGAAGGATTTGATAACCTGGCGATTCTGCATTGGCTACATACTCATGAACTCAATTAATAGGAAACATTGTTTCTCTTTTCCAATTCTTGATGTGTTGATTGACTAGTTGGCAAGCGTTAAGTGGTTCACAAGTTTGGATTTGAGGGCGGGATATCATCATATCCGAATCCGGTGGAAATACGAAGTGAATACGGCCTTCAAAACTCACCACATACATTACAAATTCAAGGCTATGTCCTTCGGATATATGGGAGCTCCCGCTAACTTCCAGAACACATTAGATATGAAGGGGATCGTAGGTAGAAAACATAAAATTTCCTAACAACGATAACCTTATACTAGCCAGGATCTATACTATGCAGATTTACTATAACGGAGGAGACGGTATACATACCACTGTAGCCCGTAAGCGACGACGATCAAAAGATCTGTTTCGATGACGACACGTGATGAAGAGGATGGCGGCGATGACGATGGCTACGCCGACCTCATGGTAATGGAGACGAACTCATCCAAGCGCCCCAAATGTGGCGCCTCGCAGGAAGTCGCACGCGTACGGTGGAGATGACGACCTCCGGGCTCCGATCCAGGGACGAGCAGCAGAAGCAGAAGACTTGGATCGGAGAAAACCAGCAGCACGGCGGCATGCGTATGGTGAAGAGAACCTCAACCCAAGCGCTACCCCAATAGCGGAGTCGCGCTCAAGGTGAGAGAGAGGGAGAGAGAAATTTCTGCTGAATTTCCAAGGCACATGGCACCTCCTTATATAGGTGGAGGAGGGCTGCCACCTTCCGTGGCCTGGCGGTGTGGGACTAATCCCACAACCAGCCACGACCCTTGAGGGTGCGCCGGCCCTAGGTGGGCCCCTTTTGGCCCACCTAGGCCGGCCGGCCTCCTCCCCTCTTGTGGGGTGCTGTTCCCCCCCCCCCCTCTTGGGCCTCTCTTTCGGGAGTTTGGCCCATTTAGAGTTGGGGCTGCCAATAAATTCGAAAATAAATAAATAAAAATATATTTAACTATTAATTACATTAATTAATATTAAATACATATTATCTAATTTATTCTGGCTCCAAAAATTATTTCATTGCCCTCCGATCCTCATCGGATGCTCCTGAACTCCATCGGAAATGCTCCGGAACACTTCTGGTGTTCTTTTTTCTCTTTTGCGTCCAATCAAAATAAACGTCATATCCCCTTAAGTGTGTTACCCTAGCGGTTCGAGATATCGCCAGACATGATCGAGACACGCTCTCCGATTAATGACTGATCAGTGGACCTTGGATACCCATGATCAGTCCGTGCGAGATAACGAATAACTTTTGTCGTTCGTACCTTAGACGTCGAGTCTTAAACCTTTTGCCCGGCGATACTTAGTGTGTCTGAGACTCGATCTTAGATATCATGATACCTAGCTTGATCTCGTTATCGACAGCACTATTCTTTACTCGTCCGAGATGTTACGTCCCCGTGACCTAGTCACATGCTTGCAAACTCATTGACGTAATCTCACCGAGTGGGCCCAGAGTATCTATCCTACTATGCGGATTGGCAAATCTCGCTCTTGATCCCTCGTCTCAACATACTCCCTTCCGATATGCGAGAGGAACACCTTTATAGTCAAACTTTTAAGATATGACGTTTGATGCAATCAAAGTATCTTTCAGAAATAGCAATTAGAGTTGATCTCACGGTCGAAGGCATAACGACTACGTCCTACAAATATTGGGTATGTCCATCACATCATTCTTCCAATGATATGACTCCATTGTCAACTGACATCAATGTCACATGATCGAGAAACCTCGATCATCGATTGTATAATGAACTAGTTAAATAGAGGCTACTAGGGACCTGGTTATTTACGTACCACACGTGTATTAATGTTTCCGCTTAATACAGTTATAGGATGGTATAAAACATACTTTGAACAATTAAGATATGATAAATAAAATACTTTATTAATTGCCTCTAGGGCATATCTCCTTTAGTCTCTCACTTGTACTAGAGTACAATTTAATCTAGTTTACAACTTGGTAAAATCTTAACACCTATAGCAACTTGGTGCATGCTTGTCTCGTGGAAGAGGAATACAGTCAACAGTTCTCACACATTGAGATCTGTATGTGCTTTGCAACACTGCTATGTCACCTAGTTTGACATCATCATGTATCTTACGATAACGGTGAAACATATGTTTGTCGATGGAGTGAGACTCGAAACTTCGCGTAGCATGGGCCTCTCAGTCCAATCATACTTGCTACTTCTGAAGTAGCCATATATTCCTATACCTATGTAGATTATGTGACAGTGCATTCATATGCAACTTCGCAAGCTAACCATGTCTTTCTTCAAAACAAAGGACCTCTCCTGTATGAGATTTCTAATCGTACGAGTCAGTGTCATAACTTGCATCATCGTAACCTTTTTACGGCAAGTTGTTTTTTCACTCTTACCCTATACAAGAAAACATATCTTCAGTTCTCTTTAGATACTAAAGAATTTACTTAACGTTTGTTCATTGATCCATCCAGGGATCACTCTAGAACCCGTTCTTCAATCAAGAACTTGGGTCACACCAAGTCGAGCTTTCAGTATGATAGAATCTATGACTAAGGCATAGAGGATGTTGGAAATCCTTATCTTTCATTAGCTATCGCTGAAACGCTAAGATAAACTTAATATTTTACCTAGTCATACAAGAAAAAATCTTTTCTTCACTTGTTCTATTCTGAAAAACTTTAGAATCTTAACCTAGGAAAATATTCCGACTTAATGTTATTAAGCCCCTTTTGATCTATTCAAATTATAGACCTGATGCCTAATACACCTAACTTCATTCATAGAAAATTTAATCACTTAAATAATCATTTATACTTTACTAGAGGATCTGTATCATTCTCAATATGTTATTACATATAGAATCAGGAATGACACCTAGCTCCCACTCAAATATGCCTTCCGCATATAAGACCAGGGAATTTCTTTTAGCTCCCACTCAAATATGCCATTCACATATAAGATCAAGAAAAGTTAATTAGCACCCACTCACTTCCTTGTAAATGCAGGTTTCTCAACTATTTTGGATGACTCCAAAAATCCTTTGATCACATTATCAAAGTGAAGATTCCAGCTTCGATATGCTTGCTTCAGCCCATGAATGGACAGCTGAAGTTTGCATACATGTTTAGCATCCTTAGAATCAACAAACCATTTTATTGTACTAATTACAACTCTTTCTTAATGTTAGCATTAAGAAACATGGTTTCCTTATCCATCTATCAATTTCTCAATTTGAAATTATAATAATTGCTAAACGACCCTGAATAGACTTAGTCTTCGCCATTTGAGACAAAATATCATTGTGGTCAACTAATGAATCTGTCGAAACTGTTTTTGTGACAAACCGATCCTTATCAGTGTCTATTTTCTCATAAAATTGCATATGTTTTTAATAGCCTGGATGCCATCAAGAAGATCTTCCCAAGTCATTACTTGGTAATCATACATGGATTTTATCTCGGATCATATATGACTCATAGTCATTTCTCGGACTTAGGTCTACCATCTCTTCTTCGTAGTTCGTAGGTCTATCATGTTCCATTAACATGACCTTCATAACAAGATTGTCGTACCACACAGTACAGAGCACAACCTCGTACGCCTACGATCTTAGTATGAGCTCAGAGCATCATGATCATTATCACCAGCTTCCTTCCAGTCGCAGAGGATGACACCGAAAACAGTTTTCGTTGTGCCACTCTTATTCCGGAGAGTAAGTTCATTAACTTCGTCTTGCTCTATTTTCTTTCCCACTTATATCCTTGATAAAAACTATTTTTCTTAAGCAAGGTACGTTCCGGCAACCAGTTTGCCTTTGTTGTGAGAAACGTATCCAACTGATATCTTAGATACACTACAAAGATGAATCTATCCACTTTTGGGTTTGATCACATCACAACACCAAAATGCCAGAACGACAATCTAGGCTAAAAGCCATGCCATCACTCATATGGTATTGTCTCCACGGATTTAGATGGTTTCCCTATTATCTAACGTGAATGTTTTGTTTCTACCATATGACTTCAATGATCACAATAATTCGATAAGAGATTTTTTTTTACCACACACTATCCAATAGAGTGTGATTACGACGTCCTAACACACCATAACATTGTGGTGTTCCATGCGACGTAATTTGTGGAACTCTTTTCACAAGTCTTCCAATGATATGCCAAACATATAACTTAAATCCTTATTTCCTCAATCTGTTATCGCATGAATTTGATTCTCTTGTTAAGTTTATATTTCTTACTTCACTCCGAACTTGTTTGATCTTATCAAACTTATCAGACCAGCATTTCTTTAAGTGGATATCCAAATATCTACTCAAAGAATGGTGAAGTCTACAAAATAATGATTTCCACTACACGTTAAAATACTTCATTGATCCACACACATCATTATGTATGATTTTCAATAAGTTAAATGCCCGTTTCCATAAAATGGTGTCTTAGTTATTTTGCAAGTGTCTAAATATCTAAATCTAAGGACTTGGAGGTCCATCCGAATGGAGCTTCTTAATGCATATAACATTGACATGACTTAAAACATTAGTGCCGCAATAATGTGGTGTCATTATTAAGTTTGTATCCTTTGGCATTAATGTTATAAATGTGGGAGCTACTACCATCTAAATTCAAATCGGCGTATGATCATTAAAGATTTCACTTCATAAATATAGGACAATGATTTTGTCACTAACATATATGAACAATCATCTCGCGAGAGGAGACACACTTATAACGATCATACTAGCAAGCTATCACAAAAGAATTTATTCAAATGGTAGAAGCAGAGGGAGAGTGTCTATGGCCACCACAACATATTACCTGCCATCATCAGCACACATTGTCTCCTCATCCTTCCAAGCTACTCAAGCAGAAAATCTTGTTTTCATAAAACATGACTAGTATCAAATCTTAGTCACTGCTGCGAGTACTTGCTTAGGTAAAACATTCATAACGTGTATATTATATACATCATTATCATTGATGACTTCCCGGTGATCTGTTTCATCTTCTTGATTCTTCAACGCAATCAAGAATTCATGAAGGTGAACGATATCCTTGCATGACATAGTCTATGACAAAACATTTGCATCTGGCAACGGTTTTTTCATCCAGCGATCGAGCTGAGCGAGGCGTCTCAATGTCATCAAGTGTGACCAATGTCATCAAGTATGACTGCCACGTGCTCCTTTAATGCGAGTGTTCTCTTCCATCTGGGTCGAGAAGAAAGACAGTCGAAGTACTGATAAACTTCATCAACCCAACTTGTGGTGTATTTTGAGTTTAGCGACCATCTCATATGTTCGCGATCTGACAACTTGCACCCACAGTTAATTCTCCATGGTAGAGATCATAGCACACACTGGACTATGATGGAATTATCCGCACAAAAATTGATAATCCAAATTATCCTTTTGTTAGCAGAATCTCCGGGTTTATCTCCTAGCGTGTTTCGTATCATATTGAGCTAAAAGGTTTGAAACAAGGAGTATCCTCAAGATACAGTGTAAAACTATGAAGTTTGGACCCAACCTTTTAAGTTTCTCAATCGCGGGAATGCGCCTAATTTTTAAAGAGGGCTATTACACTGGTTAATATCTACAAAGGTTTTGCAAAACATAAAGACTTTGTTCATAATAAATACGGTTCAAGTTTTAATAAAACAAAACTACCAGAACTCCCACTCAAAACGAACATCCCTCAAATTGTTTTAGTGATTACACGACCCCCATCCATCATGCTACCCCTCATCGTCAGAGCCGGCAACACAACTTCAAAGGTAGACATTGCTATGTCAATCACAACAACTATGTGACTCGTGCTTAACGTTTCGGTCACTGTGTTCCGAGGCCATGTCTGTACATGCTAGGCTCGCCATAATAACCTTCAGTGTATTCGCGTGTGCAAACATGTCTTACACCCACTTATGCGAATGACAATATGCCTGATACCCGATCGTCATGGCCTGTCTCATAACGTAGAACTTTTGGTGGTGCACGCTAAAGGGAGAACACTATATGGTATTTTGGAGGGATCATCTTATATTACTACCGCCGTGTAACTAATATATAACTTTATATATATATATACACACACAATATAAGATGGACACAACAACATAACATCAATATGTAATGCTACGTGATATGTTCCTTGCACCGATGGTCTCCTTCGCGCGCACAGTTTATAAACAATTTACTAAACTTACCTTGACCATATCACATTGCCTCTTCAAAATAAAGTTAGACACTTTCTACTTTATCTTTTTCATATTTTACGTGGGTTGGGGCTTTCGTAAATAGAACCGATTCGTACCTACGAACCTATGACCACAACAACAATCAAGTAGTCGACTAGTTATGTATCCTTTCGGGCCCTCCATTGAAAATACAAAGCCAACTAAAGAGAGAGAGACAGACACCCGCCAGTCACATATACGGTACAAGTCGTATGTCAGTTGTGGAACCAGTCTCGCGTAAGCGTACGCGTAAAATCGGTCCGGGTCGCTTCATCAACTCAATGCTGCCGGCAATAGCAAGTGCACACTAAAGGGTAGCAACTAAAAGAACGATGCCCTAATGTTCAACATGATTTCTAATACCGTACAGCTATATCTACGCATAGATCGGCTCTGATACCACTGAAGGGGATCGTTGGCAGAAAACAAAAAAATTCTAACAACGATAACCTTATACCAGCCAGGATCTATACTATGCAGATATACTATAACGGAGGAGACGGTATACATACCCTTGTAGACCGTAAGCGTCGACGATCAAAAGATCTGCTTCGATGACGACGCGTGATGAAGACGATGGCGGCGATGACGATGGCTACGCTGACCTCATGGTGATGGAGACGAACTCCTCCAAGTGCCCCAAATGTGGCGCCTCGCAGGGAGTGGCACATGTACGGTGGAGATGACGACCTCCGGGCTCCGATCCAGGGACAAGCAGCGGAAGCAGAAAACTTGGATCGGAGAAAACCAGCAGCACGGCGGCATGCGTATGGTGGAGAAAACCTCAACCCAAGAGCTACCCCAATAGCGGAGTCACGCTCAAGGTGAGAGAGAGAGAGAGAAATTTCTGCTGAATTTCCTAGGCACAGGGCACCTCCTTATATAGGTGGCGGAGGGCTGCCACCCTACGTGGTCGGGCGGTGTGGGACTAATCCCACAACCAGCCACGACCCTTGAGGGTGCGCCGGCCCTAGGTGGGCCCCTTTTGGCCCACCTAAGCCGGCCGGCCTCCTCCCCTCTTGTGGGGTGCGGTTCCCCCTCCCCCCCCCCTCTTGGGCCTCTCTTTCGGGAGTTTGGCCCATTTAGAGTTGGGGCTGCCATTAAATCCGAAAATAAATAAATAAAAATATATTTAACTATTAATTATATTAATTAATATTAAATACATATTATATAATTTATTCTGGCTCCGAAAACTATTTCGTTGCCCTCCGATCCGCATCGGATGCTCCTGAACTCCATCGGAAATGCTCCGGAACACTTTTGGTGTTCTTTTTTCTCTTCTGCGTCCAATCTAAATAAACGTCATCTCCCCTTAAGTGTGGTACCCTAGTGGTTCGAGATCTCGCCAGACATGATCGAGACACGCTCTCCGATCAATGACTGATCAGTGGACCTTGGATACCCATGATCAGTCCCTGTGAGATAACGAATAACTTTTGTCATTCGAACCTTAGACGTCGAGTCTTAAACCTTTTGCCTGGCGATACTTAGTGTGTCTGAGACTCGATTTTAGATATCTTGATGCCTATCTTGATCTTGTTATCGACAGTACTATTCTTTACTCGTCCGTGATGTTACGTCCCCGTGACCTAGTCACATGCTTGCAAGCTCATTGACGTAATCTCGCCGAGTGGGCCTAGAGTATCTATCCTGCTATGCGGATTGGCAAATCCCGCTCTTGATCCCTCGTCTCAACAT
This sequence comes from Poa pratensis, assembly GCA_947311845.1. NCBI lineage: Eukaryota > Viridiplantae > Streptophyta > Magnoliopsida > Poales > Poaceae > Poa > Poa pratensis. The sequence goes on along the minus strand of CAMZMU010000128.1, from coordinate 65,078,578 downwards.
ACTACCTTCCGATACCCGAGAGGAACACATTTATAGTCACACTTTTAAGATATGACGTTTGATGCAATCGAAGTATCTTTCAGAAATAGTAATTAGAGTTGATCTCACGGTCGAAGGCATAACGACTATGTCCTCGAAATATTGGGTATGTCCATCACATCATTCTTCCAATGATATGACTCCATTGTCAGCTGACATTAATGTCACATGATCAGGAAATCTCGATCATCGATTGCACAATGAACTAGTTAAATAGAGTCTACTAGGGACCTGGTTGTTTAAATAGAGGTGTATTAATATTTCCGCTTAATACAGTTATATCATGGTATAAAACATACTATGAACAATTGTGATATGATAAATAAAATACTTTATTAATTGCTTCTAGATCATATCCCCTTCAAGATAGAGATCATGCTACATTCAAGAGTTTTGTAGTTCACAGAGCTAGCCACAAACCGTATTTTTGCTACTTTGGTCCATTTAAGGTAGTGGCACGCGTCCATGAGGTCTCTTGCAAGATGCCCTTTGCTGGAGAAGACGTTGATTCATCATGTGGTCCATGTTTCTCTACTTCGCCAAGCTCATCCACCGGACGACAAAGCAGAAGTGCATCTAGCTTCCGCTAGTACTCCCTCCGTTCCAAATTAGATGACTTACATTTGTCCACATACGAATGTATCTAGACATGTTACAAGCAAAGATACATTATCATTTGGAAAAATGAAAATCATCTATTTTAGAACGGAGGGAGTACAACAAATGACATCGAGCGGCACCAGGATGACCCACTTCAAGTGCTACAACGACGTCAATACTTGTGTGCCTACACGGTTCGCAAGCAGGTGCTAATGCAGTGGTCATCAATGCCGCAGTCTTTGGCGACCTGGGAAGAAGAAGCTCATTTGCGCTCCCGATTTCTGTACGCTTGGGCTTGGGGACAAGGCCAATTCGAAGAAGAAGGCAATGTCACGAACCTCGTACATCTAACAGGTGGGCCATACGTACGAGGCATGCCAAAAGCAATGCAGTGAATGAACCAAGGGCGTGTTTGGTTTCCTGCACGTATTTTAGCCCATTTGCATCTGTGGCTCCCCAGGGCCTAGCCTAAGAAAAACGAGGCCACGACCACGTTCTGAAGCCCGTTTGGTTGCCTGTTTTTACTATTTTCCAAATTTTCTACCCGCTGTTTGGTGTCCTGTTAACGTGTGTGTGTGTGGATTACAGCCAAAACCTGGCATTTGTGTAATACCCCACGGTTATAAGACTCAAGACGGTAGAACTAGGAATTGCATTTGTGCATTCATACATCTTTCGGTGAAATCTGGAAAAAAGAAAACGCACTTTTGTGTTAAAAGGATCTAGGGTCGATGCCAGACGAGTGTCGATGTTCTGGGAGTCAGACATTGGCAGATAATCGAGAAGTGTCGATAAACCCTACGTCATATTTTAAAACCCTTACTAGTATTTTTCCAAAATGATTTTTTTGGATTTCAAAAGGAAATTCTATAAAGTCTTAATTTCAAATCAATTCTATACTTCTCTAAGTCTTTCAATACACACACAAATCAAAGCAACAACAAGCTATGAATCACAAAATTTGTGATGAATTCATCTCAAATAATAGAATCATTTTATTACATAAATATCACAATTACAGACACAAATCTTTACAAAAGAACTTCCAAAAGATCATATACAAGAATTCAATTATTCACAAACCCAAAATTATGTAAAAACAAGTGGATACAAATCTATCCAATTGATCAACTCAGATTTATTACAAGGCTTTATTACAATGTATTCCTTACAACAAATTGAATAATTCAAAAGAGAGTGATAAAATTTCCTAAACTAAATCTTCAAGTCTTCTTTATCTTCTAACCTGCAAAACAAACGTCACAAACAAGAAGAAATGGGGGTTAGTGTTAAAATGTTGCCAACACCATTTGGTTCTGGCATATTAATTTATTGAAACCTGGTTTTAGCCTAACCAAAACTATGGTTTAATTAGGCTAAACAGCGGAGTTTGCAAATAAACCAAAGGCAACCGAGGGACTGATCAATCTTGATCATGCTCTTTAATCCGAAGGCAACAAATAGGGGCAAAGGCATGTTTGCAGCACTTAATAGAAATATCTTAGGCAACCAAGAGCAAAGGCAACAAGTGTTGTCTAGAGCATTTGATCTCATGATCTTTCAAAAATGAAGCAACACAAAAATTCACAAACCTCCACAATTAAACGAGGAAACATATAGAAATAAAAACCAAAGTAGGTATCACATTTACCAATGGATTAGGAAAATGGACCCTAAACCCACTTATTAAGCTAATAGCTTAATTGCACATACACTTGAGTTAAACAACCCAAACCGACCTCACAAATCATGCCTTCACAGCCAAGCCTTGCACCACAAATATCTGAGACTAGATAGGATCAATGACTCAGAGTCTATCACCAAAGGGAGATGAACTGTGCAGCAGTAGTGGAGACTTATCTCCATGGTTAAAAGGAGAGCCAAAAGCAGTCCAAATAGGCAGCTCGAGGCAGAAGAGGGCCACTGCAAGCAGGTGATTCACCATAGCCATTCTTTCCGGGTGTCACCAGCCCAAGAAACCTCAAATCTGTATAAATACATGGCCAGACCGAATCACAAGTCACACACAACTCGCAGCAATCACAGCACTCACATTGCACAACCATCAGAGCACCTAGCACACACATTTCCATCTGTTCTTCCACAAGAACAAGCACAACCAAGCACCACCAATGGAGATCACCCAATCCATCCACCACAAGCCTTTTCAGCTAGTTACATACACTCTAGGAAAATTGAAGCAGCGAGGAGGAGCAGGAAAACCACAAGAAGCAGGTTAACATCATTTTCCAGAAGCACAAACTGCTCAACAACAGCAGGTTGAACCTGTGTGCTAGAGAGAGACCAAGCAGGTTCTGTAAATGATAGAACCATGCTAGAGAGGTGTTGTAAGCATCAGTTCTTAACAGAACCTTGCTAAGCAAGGTAAGGTGCTGTAGGAAAAAGGATTTGCAAGGTAGAGAGCATCTGTTCTTTACAACATGCTAGGAAAGAGAGAAGAAAGGAAGTGCAGTTGCTTGTTTTGCAATTGTTTGAGCATAAAAGGGGCAAGGGAAAATAGCAATAGTGTAGTATCTGTTCTTATTTTGTTTTACCAAAATTTGCACAAGACAGTGAACCAGCAGAGCTGGATTAGCTGGGCACATCTGTACACATGGAAGAAGTACAGGAAAGCATTAAAAGCATTTCTAAACAAGAAAGCTACTGTGTAACTCTACAAGGAGGCATCACATCAAGCAAAACTTGTCTAAATCATACTTAATTTATTTGATCATCATAGCTAGTATAAGTTCTAGCTCCGAAATAATTTTCTAAAAGATTTTCTTATCTATGAGCAAGAATTGCTCCAATATCTTGTTCAGAGGTAATGGAAATATCTAAACATACTAGATCTACACCATTCATCTCAATCATGAGCACATAGTACACATCTAAGAGCAATTCATCAAGAAATCATCTCGGTTCATCTCTGAACCTCAGCAAAATAATGCATCCATGATCAATCATTCAGAGCTAGCAGTGGCTAGGGTGTAAAGAGGAAGGAGAGGAGAAAGTTTTACCAGGTATCCAAGGCCGTTGCTCCACGGTGGCGAGGCAGTGCGCGTTACTGTTAGAGGAGGCTCACGGAGGTCGTGGAACTAGCACCACCGCACCACGGCGGCACAGAGGTCAAACTCTGCACCTAGCCATGGTGAGCACGCCGGAGATGAGCTAGCGGAGGCGGCGAGCAGCGCCGGAGCACCGGTAGCCTAACACTAGGGTTGGGATGCGCATGGCGGATAAAGGAAGCGAAGCTCAAATCGCTCCGGTGGGTGAGAAGAGTGGAGCGAGGGGATCGTTTTGCCCCAAGCCACGTCGGGGGAAGTGGCCAGAGTTGGCTGGAGCGAGGCGGCGACGGCGCAGGCGACACGGACGCCAGAGGAGGACGAGACGAGCTTGGGCTCGTGCGGGTGAGAGAGAGAAGAGAGAGTGGCTCGGTCGGTTGGACCGGACCCGAGTCCAACCCTTGACCTGGTTCGATCAGGGGTCTCTTTGCAAATTTATCAATTTCTGAAAATTCCTGGAATTTCAAAACTCGCTATAAATTGAAATAAAATCCTATAAATAATTTAAAAACATCTACAAATATCAGCATAAAATAAGCTATTCAAATAAAATAGCTACCTGATTTTGTGAAAACTATTTCTTGTAGCAAATATTCAAAGGATCCTTAAGTGGAAATGACTTTGAAATAATTCGAACTATTTTCAAAAGAAATAATATGGGAAAATTAATTACTAAGTTCAAAGTATAATTTGAACTACATGATGACTATCATGTCACTCATCCTAAGTAAACATAAATTAAAAGAAATCACTTCAAAAGAAATCATTAATAAAATTCTGGGGAATTTTGGGAAGAACAAAATCATCTCATCCTATGCATAATAGCATGTATTTTGTTTTTAAACATTGTCTCATATAGACAATGATGTTGATTTTCAGAACACGGTCAAGGCAAGTTCCAACTTGCATGTCCTCGATTGATTATTTTTATCAAAGTAATTGCAAAGTACTATGATTTATCATTGCATGAAAAAGAAAAACCTATTTTCGAATGATGTGAAATGCTATCTATATATTGTTGGCTGGCAATGGAACCACGGTATGATGTTGTGGTGGAGGTTCCATTGTACGGGAAAGTATAGACCTAGGATAAATCACCCATGGCCCAGTGATCCTTATGTGCCGTATCGATAGCATCAGCCAACAGATTCACTATGGATGGGCTAGTCAGAGGTTTCTTCCCTCGTTCGCATATCCATGGTAGACTATTACCTGGTTGCGTCTGTTGCGGCGGCCAACAGCGTGGGAGCGCATACCTTCCCCACCCGACAGGGTAATTTGGAATAGGAGCTCGTGAGTGGTGACGAGCTTTTGGTCTTTGAACCAGGCTGGGTCTTAAGGGGCGGATATGGGTTGTGCGGGGAAGCGACTCCACATGACTTGTTGCCCTGATTTCTGGCTATAGCACATATGGTGTGCTGAGAGAGCATAAAGAGCCAGACTGATGTTGGGTAAAGTGATGCAGCTCTGTAGTGTTAAACAAAGAAATTGTGACTGTCACATCCTTGTTCCAGGAGGGAACTATGGTCGCGGCGGGAAAGGAATCCCATGTGATTCGCAAGACCCATGGAGGCTGGGGGCATAGTTTTCTAAAAGTAAAATGGACCGTTTACTAAAAATGTTTTACAAAACTTGCATACTCATCCATGACTTTCTGGTCAGGATAGTAGTTAGTGCATACCACTTATCTAAGTGTTTAGCTGAACTTGTTGAGTAACGCTGTTACTCATTCGTTTCCCTTTTGATCCCCTTCTTAGACTCTGAGGAGATCATTGAGGGGAGCTACGGAGCATACCATGCCGTCGAAGTTTACTTTGAAGCACCTGATATGTCTAGAGGAGTAGAAGGCGTTGACTACATCATCGCCTACGGAGCTGACTACGTCGATGAAGAGGAGGTGGAGACCTAGAATTCTCTTAGTAGGAACCTGGCCGAGCAAGACTAGACTAGTACTACTTAGTTCCTGAGCCAATATGGTTCTTAGTTTGCTGCTTTCTATCGCTTGTAGATTGACTCCGTTCAACATCGCAATAATATACATTCCTCCCATGTCGGAGAAAGACGTCGATGTTTTTACGCATTTCTGACTTGTAATTTTAGCAGTGTGTAATAAAGTGGACCCGCAATGTTTCTGTTGTACTATTCTGAGGGATGTAATATTTACGGATTAGTCCTTCCGTGGGTGTTATGTCAACGATTTGTACACTACAATATGCAGTGGTGTGCGGGGTCACCGCAGATGGTATCAGAGCAATTGCTAGACCTTAGGTTGGAAACCTATTAAAGGGAAAGCCTGGAGGTGTGCGAGGCCTTAGAATGAATTGAGTTTACATTGTTATGATGGATATTCACTTGAGAATAGGATTATCATACAATTATTACTTCATTTCTATTCTGATATCCTTTTTGTTATAACAGCTAGGATGGATAATCGATTTCCTAAGAGGTCAATCTGAGTTAGGGATGCTGAGTTAGGCAAGGGAGTACTCCGGGGAAATTGGGCAGATGTCTTGCAGCAGATGATCAATTATCTTGGTATCACTACCAAGGTAGTTGTGAAGGTTATGAGTTACTATGATGGCGTGGAGTTAGCAAAGTATAGAGTGGCTCTTAAGTTACCATCTGAACTCAAAATGAGTCTCTAGATGCCTTTCGGGAAGCCAAGCATAGTGAGGTGGCGTTCCAGATCACGGTTGTCAAAGCAGTCACTAATGTCAGGACAGCTAGGAGTCATGCGTTGGCAGGAACTATGTGCAACGCCATTCCGAGAGCTAATTATCGGCTTGGGGGTCCAGTAGATTATAAAGCCTTTTTGAAGACTGGCCCACGTGATGTGGCCGTGTTCATGGACAGCTGTGTCAAGTTGATCCGGGCATATCACAAGATGTTCGGGATTATAGCAGAGGAAGTAGAAACCATGGTAGAACAGTTTTCGTGTCCAGAGGTTATTTAGGAGAAGTGTGACATGTTGAACTAGGAAGCCATGAGAGGTTATACTGAACCACCATCTACACCTGCTAGGTATGTTGAGGAAGTAGAACCAGATACTCCAGTTTATCCTACTTATTTACCACCACACCTAGACTATGTCCTAGTTGAGGAGGAAGACATGTGGCAAAATCCTGAGCCAGAAGTACCTAGTCCTACTGGTTGGGATGAAGAGCCTTATGAGGGAACTCCTAGTGATCCTATTGTGATTTTAGTTGATGAAGGGGAGGAAGAAGTAACTAGTCGTGTAATTAGGGGAAAGCTAAGTTGGGAAGAGCACGTAAACCTATTCTGATTGAATCAGATGAGGAAGATGCTATGGAGAGAGGGGAATATAACGCTAAGTATACCCAGGGGCGAGTTCTTCTAGGCAGCCGAAGAGGGAATCCGATGAGGAGTCCCAGGGTTATTTCTGCAGCACTGATGCTGTGCCTACCGGTCTATACAATGCTACGGAGGGGTATGGAGATGAGAATGTTTACGATGGAGAAGTGGCGGCATATAAGTATCTTGATAGTTACTTTGCCATGACCGATATGACCCTACAAGCCAACCCATCTGATCCAGAGTACTAGCCTAAAGCCAGAGTGAAGTTGCCTAGAATTCTCAGGAGGACCAGCCGTAATAGTTGGTGGAAACCTGGGAAGTATGCAGAGAAGTGAAGTGAGACGGAGTGAAGCAGTAGATGTATTATAGGTATAATACAGAGTTATGTAAGGCATATTGTAAGGTTGAACGTTAGCAATAACTGAGGCCTACTAACTTTAGAGTGTGTTACTATTCTGTACCCATGTTTGTAAGCCTACATGTATAATACATGGTATATGTTTGAAAAATCTTGTGTTCATTGGATATTTCTGTTTTTCCATTGTTTGACTAGTACTTGTGCATGGAATAAGACTCGAAGTGCATATGCATAATGTAATGAAGAGTTCTGATTCGATGTAATAGGACTAGAGGGATATGGCGACTGTCGGTGAGGAGAGTGAGTCACAGAGGCTGGAGCGTGAACTCAAGGAGAAACAAGATGTTGAGGCAGGAGGACTTCCAGTACCACCAAGGCCAATCACAGAGCAAAGCTTTATGCAGTATTTGCAGATGGTGGAAGAAAGCAGGCGCTAGGATTAGGAGAGACAGAATAAATTACTGCAAGATTTACTGGAGGTGCAAGCAGGGCGAGCTAGGGATGAAGCACCCAAAGGTGTAACATTATCAGACTTCTAGAATGCAAGACCATTACCTTTTGCCAGGGCTCCAGAACCCATGGATGCAGAAGATTGGATTGCAGATACTGAGAAGATGCTCAACACCGTTGGATGTTCAGATGAAGAGAAGGTTAGGTATGCAACCCATTTGCTTACCGGACCGACAACATCATGGTGGGAAGCCATTGTGGCAACTTTACCAGCTGATCATGTAGTAACTTGGGAGGAATTCAAGAAGAGGTTCAAAGAGGCCCATGTTCCTGAAAGTATTATGAAGTTAAAACGAAGAGAGTTTGAGAACCTAAGGCAGAATGAGCTACCCGTTGGACATTATGTTACTACGTTCAACATATTATCAAGGTATGCTTTGGATGAAGTGGATACTGAGGAGAAAAGGAAGAAGAGATTCATGAAGGGTCTGAATCCTTTCATGAAGATGCAGTTAAGACTGGCTAAGCCAAAAGAGTTCCAGGAGTTGGTGGATGCAGCAATAACTCTTGAAGATGACTACAAATCTCTTCAGGAAGAAAGAAGGAAGAAGGCAAGAATGGAACCAAGAAAGTTTCAAGTTCAGAGGCAACCACCAAATCTACGTTTTAAGCCTAGGCTTAGAACTGATATAAGGAAGCCAGTCCCAAGGAATCCTAAACCTATGAATCACATCATCTGCAACAGTTGTGGAATGAGGGGACATATGGCAAAAGATTGCCAGAAGCCCAAAATCATATGTTTTGGATGTGGACAATCCGGACATATCAAGCCTGATTGTCCAAACAAACAAAATCAACAGGTGAGTCGTGGAACTGGTGGAGGAGATAACCAGGGTGGAGGAGGATTCAAGCCAAGGAATGGAGGATTTGGACTTAATGCGGCAGATAAGGGCAAAGGGTGGCCATATGGAAAGTTGAATTGTACTAGTTTGGAGCAAGTCAACAACACTGACAATGTGGTGATCGGTACGCTCAAAATCCTTTCTCATCCTGGCAAAGTTTTGTTTGATACTGGAGCTACTACATCTTTCATTTCGCAAAAATTTGTGGATGCATTTGGGATTAGATGTCAGCCATTAGAAGTACCCATAATGGTCATGTCGGCCGGGGGAAAATTAGTGGTAACGCAAGTCAAAATGGATCAAGTGATTATGATCTGTGATCGCGTCTATGATGCTGATTTGCTAGTAATTCCCATGAAGGATATAGCGGTCATCCTAGGGATGGACTGGTTATCTAATCATGGAGCTCAGATAGATTGTGCAGAAAAGACTGTGTCTCTAAGAGGACCAGGAGGTAAGAGAATAGTGTATCAAGGAGATAAGCATAGTCAGTTAAAGGAAGATCTGCAATTGAATGCTATGAAGGATGTAAAGATTGGAGAAATCCCAGTTGTACGGGAATTTCAAGATGTGTTTCCAGATGAATTACCAGGAATGCCACCAGATCGTGAAATTGAGTTTACTATAGATTTGATTCCTGGTACATCACCTATTGCACAACCACCATATAAGATGGGACCCAAGGAATTGGTACAACTCAAAGAGCAATTAGATGAGTTGGATGCTAAAGGATTCATTAGAGAAAGTGTATCACCTTGGGGATCACCAGTGATATTTGTGATAAAAGAGATGGAGGACGAAGAATGTGCGGAGATTTCCGTAACTTGAATAGTGTGATTATCAAGAATAAATACACTTTGCCAAGGATACAAGATTTGTTTGATCAAGTAAGAGGAGCAGGGGTATTTTCCAAGTTAGATCTGCGGTCAGGATACCACCAGATAAAGATTAAACCTGAGGATATTCCCAAAACAACATTTGTGTCAAGATATGGACATCATGAGTATTTAGTAGTGCCGTTTGGATTAACAAATGCACCAGCAATTTTCATGAATTTGATAAACAAGATTTTCATGCCATATTTGGACAAGTTTGTGATTGTGTTCATTGATGATATATTGATCTATTCCAAAACCAAGGAAGATCATGCACAACACTTGAAGATTGTGTTGCAAACATTAAGAGAACACCAGTTGTATGCTAAGTTTAGCAAGTGTGAATTTTGGTTGGATCAAGTAGAGTTCCTAGGTCATGTGATTAGTAAGGAAGGGATTGCAGTCAACCCAGAGAAGGTGAAGGCAGTATTGGATTGGAAAGCACCCAAGAATCCTAAGGAAATACGAGGATTTTTAGGAATGGCTGGATATTATCGGAGATTTATTGAAGGATTTTCTAAGATAGTCGGGCCAGTGACTAAATTACTCAGGAAGAATGTTCCATTTGAATGGACAGAGAAGTGTGAGCAGAGTTTCCAAGAACTCAAAAAGAAGTTAACAACGGCACCTGTATTAGCAGTACCGGAAACTGTGAAAGTTTACACAGTATATTGTGATGCATCTAAAAATGGATTAGGTTGTGTACTGATGCAGGATCGCAAGGTAATTGCATATGGATCAAGGCAGTTAAAACCACATGAACTCAACTACCATACCCATGATTTGGAGTTAGCAGTGGTAGTTTATGTTTTGAAGCAATTGAGACATTTTCTTTATGGAGAAAGTTGTGAACTATATACGGATCATAAGAGTTTGAAGTACTTCTTCACACAAAAGGAATTGAATATGAGGCAAAGAAGATGGTTGGAGTTAATCAAAGATTATGATTTAGCAATTAATTATACTCCAGGAAAGGCTAATGTGGTAGCAGATGCCTTAAGCCGTGAGGTTACTTGTAATCCTTTGATAGAAAAAGGGATGCCCAAAGAGTTGAGAAGGGAGATAGAAGGATCTGGTATAGAGATCTGGGAAGGACCAGAACTGAATAGTATTGCAGCTATGGATATTGTTGGAGAAATAGAAATGGAATTGAAAGAGAATATTATTTTCTGACAAAAAGAGGATGAATTTATAGCAAAAGAAATCTGAAGGATTAAAGAGGGCAGAAATTCCGAATTCACTTTAAAATCAGAAGATGAATCATTATGGTATCATAGTAGAATTTGTGTTCTAGATATCCAAGAGATCAAGAATATAATTTTGAAGGAAGCTCATGAGACACCTTATTCTATACATCCTGGAAGTACTAAGATGTACATGGATTTGAAGAAAGTATTTTGGTGGAAGAATATGAAAAGAGAAATTGCCAGATATGTAGCAGAATGTCATACTTGTAGGCAAGTAAAAGCTGAACACCAGAGTCCAGCAGGACTATTACAATATCTACCCATTCCTAAGTCGAAATGGGAGGATATTAGTATGGATTTTATCACCGGACTACCCAAAACAAGGAAAAATAAGGATGCTATATGGGTAATTGTGGATCGATTGACCAAGAGTGCTCATTTTATAGCTATAAATCAAAAGGATACAGCAGCTGTGGTGATAGATTTGTATGTGAAAGAAATAGTGAGTAAACATGGAGTACCTTTAACAATCGTGTCAGATCGAGGATCTATTTTCACTTCAGCATTTTGGAGACAGTTACAGAAGAGACTAGGATCACACCTAAGCTATAGCACATCATATCATCCTCAAACAGGGGGTCAGACCGAAAGAACCAATCAGATCTTAGAAGATATGTTAAGCGCCTGTGTTCTTGACTTTGGAGGATCATGGGAGGAACATTTAGCACTAGCTGAATTTTCTACAAAAGGAGTGAAGAGATTTGGAGTTAAAGGGAAATTAAGCCCTAGATATATTGGTCCATTCCGAGTTTTGATTAAAAAGGGCGCAGTGGCTTATGAACTAGAATTGCCCGCTATTTTATCTCAAGTACACAATGTATTTCATGTGTCTCAACTCAAGAAATGCCTGAAACCACCGGAGGGACCAATTGAGTTTGAACAGCTAAACTTACAACCAGATCTATCATACGAGGAACAGCCAGAGAAGATATTGAGGGAGAACTGGAAAAGGTTAAGGAATCGAGCAATTAAGTATTGTCTAGTTCAATGGAAGAATCATTCCGAAAGAGAAGCAACTTTTGAAAAAGAATAAGATTTACGACGAGACTACCCACAGTTGCTCAGGTACCTCAGAAAAGAAACTTCGGGACAAAGTTTAGTTTAAGGGGAGAGGATGTAATACCCCACGGTTATAAGACTCGAGAGGGTAGAACTAGGAATTGCATTTGTGCATTCATGCATCTTTCGGTGAAATTTGGAAAAAAAAATCGCGATTTTGTGTTAAAAGGATCTAGGGTCGATACCAGATGAGTGTCGATGTTCTGGGAGTCAGACATTGATAGATAGTCGAAAGGTGTCGATAAACCCTAGGTCATATTTTCAAAACCCTTACTAGTATTTTTTCCAAAATGAATTTTTTGGATTTCAAAAGGAAATTCTATAAAATCTTAATTTCAAATCAATTCTATACTTCTCTAAGTCTTTCAACACACACACAAATCAAAGCAACAACAAACTATAAATCACAAAATTTGTGATGAATTCATCTCAAATAATAGAATCATTTTATTACATAAATATCACAATTACATACACAAATCTTTACAAAAGAATTTCCAAAAGATCATTGATGACCCACAAGTATAGGGGTGTATCGTAGTACTTTCGATAAATAAGAGTGTCGAACCCAACGAGGAGCAGAAGGTGTTGACAAGCGGTTTTGATGAAGGATTCACTGTAAATGCTCACAGACAAGTTTTTAGGAGTTTTTTATATGACAGATAAATAAAGTACAAGTAAATAAAATGCAGTAATAATAGTTGCAGCGAGTGGCCCAATCCTTTCTACAGCAAAGGACAAGCCAGTTGTTGTACTTATAATGACCAAACGTTCTTGAGGACACACGGGAATATTGGCAAGTGCTTTCGCTTCATATAGTTGATTAATCTTCATTGTTCTGATAAGTGTTGTGTGGGTGAACCTATGCTAATGCACCGCCCTTCCTTGGACTAATACATACTAGTGATTATACCCCTTGCAAGCATCCGCAAATACAAGAAAGTAATTAAGATAAACTAACCACAGCCTTAAACTTTGAGATCTTGCTATCCCTCATGCATCGATATACCAACGGGTGTTCAGGTTTCTGTCACTCCGGCAACCCCACAATTGGCAAACAAATACACAATGCATTCCCCTAGGCCCATAAAGGTGAAGTATCATGTAATCGACGTTCACATGACACCACTAGAAGAATAACACCACAACTTAAGCATCAAACCATTAAATATTACTCAACATAATTCACTACTAACATCAAGACTTCTCCCATGTCCTCAAGAACTAAACGAACTACTCACAAGACATCATACGGAACATGATCAGAGGTGATATGATGATGAATAACAATCTGAACATAAACCTTAATCCAATGGTTGCACCCAATAGCATCAATAACAAGAGTAATCAACACCGGAAGAGTTTCCCCTATGAAATAGACAAGGTTCTGCCCTAGATGTTACAGCGGAGACGGGGTGCAGCGGCGGTGATGATGATGTTGGCGGTGGAGATGATGATGATGATCCCGATGAAGTCCAGCTCGATGACGGTGATGATGGCGACAATTTCCCCCTACGGGAGGGAATTTCCCCCGGCATATTTCTTCCTGCAGGGGAGCTTTTCGCTCTCTGGTGTTTTCCGCCTCGTGGAGGCGGTGGAATATTTCGATGGCCGTCTCCCGTGTGTTAGGGTTCCCAGGGGGTCAAGTACACGAAGGGGGAACGGCTGAGGTGGGCCAGGGCCCCCAAACCACTTGGCGGCGCGGCTGGTGGGCCCGCCGCGCCAGCTGGTGAGGAGGGCCCACCTTGGCCCTTCTCAGCCTCCCCTTTTGGCCTCCTTCGTCATCTGGCAAAATAGGGACTTCCATATGTCTCCTTCGATTTATTGATCTTCAGAAATAGTGCATCTCAACGGTGCTTTTTCTAGCTGAATCCTGACTCCGGTGTCCAATTCACCATTATTCATCAAACATGCAAAATAGGTAAAATAACATAAGTAACACTTCTAAATATGAAGTATATCGATGAATAGCAGTAAATTATGATATAAAATAGTGATGCAAAATGGACGTATCAACCCCCCCAGCTTAGACCTCGCTTGTCCCCAAGCGAAAACTGAGCTCAGTAAACATGACCACAAGTTTATGGAGCAAAGTGTCGATAAATAAAATACGGACAAGAAGCATCACATTCATTGATACACAAGTCATTCTAGACAGCAACTTCCCTTCATATAATCTAACTTGAAATAAGTAAAGGGAACCACGATGAAGTGCATAAAGAGAACCATGATTGGTGAAGGCAAACTTAAACTCTTGGTCAGAGAACAATTAACAGATCATACTTATCTTTCGAGAAGAGTCTTTATATCAGAGCTTATATAGCAGAACTTACATGCCTTAATCATAACAGTCTCCTTACAGTCATTGATAACTTTCAAAGTTATATTCATTCGGATAAAAGCTATTGTGCGAAACAAGGAAATGAGAGATATGATTAGAAGTATCAACACATATAACTAATTGGATCTCAACAACTCAAATGCTTGCTTGAGATAGAGAGGAATGGGTTTACTGACTCAACAATAATGTAAAAGATAGGCCCTTCGCAGAGGGAAGCAGGGATTAAATCATGTGCTAGAGCTTTTAAGTTTTGCAAAGCATATAGAGAGTATGAAAATAGTTGTTTGAGCTATGTATGTCGTTGTCAACGAATCGTAGTAAAGTGAACACTAACCCCTTGTCAACCAGACTTTCAAGAGCGGCTCCCATGAAGGACGTTATCTCTACCAGCAAGGTAGATCATCCCTCTTCTCTTTTGTTTACACATGTATTTTAGTTTCTTTATAGTTGACACTCCTCCCAACCTTTTGCTTACACAAGCCATGGCTAACCGAATCCTCGGGTGCCTTCCAACATTCACATACCATGGAGGAGTGTCTATTTGCAAATTAAGTTGCTTACTGATAAATCAGGGCAAAACATGTGAAGAGAATTATTAATGAAAGTTGTAGTTAATTGGGACTGGGCACCCCATTTGCCAGCTCTTTTTGCAAATTGTTGGATAAGCGGTGTATATGCCACTAGTCCATTGGTGAAAGTCTGTTTGACAAAAGTGCTAGAGAAACTCTACAGAACCCTCATGAGCTAATAAACAGTGACACAAAACTAGGAGTAATAAGTTTTGAATAATTTAAAGGTAGCACATGAAGTATTTACTTGGAATGGCGCAAAATACCATATAGTAGGAAGTTATGGTGGACTCGAATGGCAATGGTTTGGCTCAAGGTTTGGATGTATGAGAAGCATTCCCTCTCGATACAGGTCTTTGGCTAGCAAGGTTATGTAGCAAGCATAAGAGTTGAGGGATACAAACAATTATACAAGTGATAAGAATAATCATGCAATCTTCCTTAGAAGCACAAATAGTTTAACTTAAGAATACTAAGCTTATGAGCACAAAGAAAGATCATGGAATAATATATTTGCATGCACTCCCTCTCTCTACTTAAGTCTCAAAGTATTGTCTACTACTGACCAATGCTAAGTTTGCCAAAACCAAAAAGATTAACTTGGTGCTCTAAAAAGTGATCCCTATACTAACAACAAGGTTATCAATATGAAAGAGAATTGCAAGCTAAAATAAAGTATGCAGAAAGTAAATGATAAAACTTCTCATTAATATTTCATAACGGCAACTCACACCAAGGGATACATAGATAACCAACTAAAAGAGAGATACTTCCACATTGCAAACCATCATATAAGATAACTTCCCTACTCACGATATGACTTTATGGAAAAGTAAAAGGTAAAGATAATGATGTGATACCGCGGCACTCCCCCAAGCTTGGAACAAACCAAGGGGATGCCAATACTTATGATGAATTACTCCTTCGGTGGTGGTGGTGAATGTTGATAAGCTTATCAACCAGCTCCTTCAGTTCATCAATCTTGTAGGTGAGGGCGCGAATCAGCTCAGAGTTGTGTTCGATGCGATTCATAAACTTGTCAGACTGCGAGTCCCAACTCTTGGAGTTGTTTCCCCACTCCTCAGCAGCAGAATCCCTCTTTCCTGTATTGTTAGAACGATCTATATTCCAACCACTAGGCAACTCAGCCTCCGGGATCCTCTCAATTTGATGCTTATGGATAAGAGTATGGAAGGGGTTATTTATGCCTGGGGAAGATGTCCTGGGAGCCAAGAAGCGTCGTGGAACCTTCCCTCCGGTGCTCATCCGCGCCCTTGCCTGGGCTTGAATGGATTTGCCACCACTCCGATGCTTGCAACGGTATTCGCGCGGGTCTTCCTCCACTTCTCCTTCATCTTCGCTCTTGACTTCCTCCTTCAGCTTGGGGTCTTGAGTCTCGTCTTCCAAAGGCTCCTTGCCCTTGTTGTTGTTGTTGGAGACCATGGCGCTTCTAAATCTGAAAACAATATCTGGACAGAAACAGCTCGAAACGAAACACGATGAAAAGGCGAGATACGAACCTCGGGGGTTCGGGTGAGTTATATAGCAAAAAGTTTTACAACATAAGGAAGGTACAGGAGGAAACCTGATCGGAGACGAGCTCCGGGGTGCTCAAACCACCAGGCGGCGCGGCTGGGGGCCCACCGCGCCGACCTATGGTTTGGGCACCACGGGTGCCGTCTCCCATCCGGTTCGGTCTCTTATTTTTCCATATTTAATAAAACGACGAAAATATCTTCTAGAAAGTTATTCGCGAAACTTTTCTTACCGAAACTGTTACCTATTCGAATCGAATTCTGCAGTCCCAGAAAAATGTTCTTCAATGAAAGTTTCCGGAGTCACCACTTTAATTGTATCAACCTCTTCATTAATAGAATCTCCAGAAATATAATGCTTGAGTCTTTGACCATTTACCACTTGTGTAGAGTTATCTTTCAATGAAGCAATTTTTATTGCACCTGAACGATACACCTCCACAATAACAAATGGTCCTTCCCATTTTGAGAGTAACTTTCCTGCAAAAAATCTGAGACGAGACCTATACAATAGAACTTTCTCACCAACATTAAATTCTCTTTTAAGAATTCTCCTATCATGCCATCTCTTAACTTTTTCTTTAAAGAGTCTAGCATTTTCATAAGCCTCACTTCTCCATTCATCTAAAGAACTTAAGTGCAACAACCTTTTCTCACCGGCAAGTTTAAAATCTCTATTAAGTTCTCTCACTGCCCAATAAGCTTTGTGTTCTAATTCTAAAGGCAAGTGACAAGCTTTACCATAAACCATTTTATAAGGAGACATGCCCATGGGGTTCTTATAAGCAGTTCTATAAGCCCATAAAGCATCATTTAACTTACTAGCCCAATTTTTTCTAGATTTATTAACAGTCTTTTGCAAGATAGATTTAATCTCCCTATTTGACAATTCTACTTGTCCACTAGTTTGAGGATGATAGGCTGAAGCAATTCTATGATTAACACCATATTTAGCAAGAGTCTTTCTAAAACCACCATGGATAAAATGAGAACCTCCATCAGTCATAAGATATCTAGGTACACCAAACCTAGGAAAAATGACATCTTGAAGCATTTTTAAAGAGGTCTCACCATCAGCACTTTTAGTAGGTATAGCTTCTACCCATTTAGTGACATAATCAACAGCAACAAGTATATGAGTATTACCTTGTGAAGAAGGAAAAGGACCCATGAAGTCGAATCCCCAACAATCAAATGGTTCAATAACAAGAGAATAACTCATAGGCATTTCATTGCGTCTAGAGATATTACCAACCCTTTGACATTCATCACAAGATAAAATAAACTTTCTTGCATCCTTAAAGAGGGTAGGCCAATAAAAACCTGATTGTAGAACTTTCTGCGCAGTTCTATCTCCAGCGTGATGCCCTCCATAAGCACTTCCATGGCATTTCCTTACTCTTCCTGTTGTTCATATTCAGGAACACATCTTCGCATAATACCATCGACTCCTTCTTTATATAAGTGTGGGTCATCCCAAAAGTAATGCCGCAAGTCATAAAAGAATTTCCTTCTTTGCTGAGCTGAAAAGGTTGGGAAGGCAAGTACTTGGAAACAATAAAGTTAGCATAATCAGCATACCAAGGACTATCCGCGAACTTACACTTATTGCAGCCAATTGTTCATTTGGAAAGCTATCATTAACAGGAATAGGATCATAAGGAATGCTTTCCAATCTAGACAAATTATCAGCAACAGGATTTTCAGCACCTTTTCTATCTATGATATGCAAATCAAATTCTTGCAAAAGAAGTACCCATCTAATAAGCCTTGGCTTAGCATCTTTCTTTTCCATAAGGTATCTAATTGCAGCATGATCAGTATGAATAGTGACTTTCGAATCAACTATGTAGGGTCGAAATTTGTCACAAGCAAAAACTACAGCTAGAAATTCTTTTTCAGTAGTGGCATAATTCTTTTGAGCAGAATCAAGAGTTTTACTAGCATAATGAATAACATTTAACTTTTTATCTACTCGCTGCCCAAGAACAGCGCCTACAGCATAATCACTAGCATCACACATAATTTCAAAAGGTAAATTCCAATCAGGTGGTTCAACTACAGGAGCGGTGATTAAAGCCTTTTTCAAAGTTTCAAAAGCTTCCTTACAATCATCATCAAAAACAAAGGGTACATCTTTTTGAAGAAGATTAGTAAGAGGCTTGGAAATTTTAGAGAAATCTTTAATAAACCTCCTATAAAAACCAGCATGACCAAGAATACTACGAATACCTTTAACATCTTTGGGACAAGGCATCTTTTCAATTGCCTCCACTTTAGCTCGATCAACTTCAATACCTCTTTCAGAAATTTTATGTCCAAGAACAATTCCTTCATTAACCATAAAGTGGCATTTCTCCCAATTAAGAACAAGGCTAGTTTCTTCACATCTCTGCAAAACTTTGTCAAGGTTGTGCAAACAATTATCAAAGGAAGTTCCATAGACGGAGAAATCGTCCATGAAGACTTCCACAATTTCCTCACAAAAGCCATGAAAAATAGCAGACATGCATCTTTGAAAAGTAGCAGGAGCATTACATAAACCAAAAGGCATACGTCTATAAGCATAAGTTCCATAAGGACAAGTAAAAGTAGTTTTCTCTTGATCTTGCGCTCTCACAGCAATTTGAGAAAACCCAGAATACCCATCAAGGAAACAAAAGTGAGTTTTCTTGGACAACCTCTCAAGCATTTGATCAATAAAAGGCAAAGGATAATGATCTTTCTTAGTTACTTTGTTAACCTTTCTAAAATCAATGCACATCTATAACCAACTACTACTCTTTGAGGAATTAGTTCATCATTTTCATTAGGAACAACGGTAATTCCTCCTTTCTTAGGAACACAATGCACAGGACTTACCCATCTACTATCAGCAATAGGATAAATAATACCAGCTTCAAGAAGTTTTAATACCTCATTTCTTACCACTTCTTTCATCTTGGGTATTAAACGACGCTGATGCTCAACAACAGGCTTTGCATCAGGTTCCATGTTGATGGCGTGCTGACATATAGTAGGAGAAATTCCCTTCAGGTCATCAAGAGTATATCCCATAGCTCCGCGGTGTTTCCTCAACACTCCCAATAACCTTTCCTCCTCTGTACCTGAAAGTTTAGAGCTGATAATAACAGGATATATTTTCTTATCATCAATATAAGCATATTTAAGATTATCAGGCAGAGGTTTCAAATCAAAAACAGGATCCTCCTTGGGTGGCATTGTGGTACCCAAATCTTCCACAGGTAAATTGTGTTTGAGCATAGGTTGACGAAGGAATACTTCATCAAGCTCATTCCTTTCTTCCCTGAAGTTCTCACTTTCATGATTCTCCATATGTTGCTGCAAAGCATTGTTAGGAGCAAGAACAATAGATGCAAGTTGAGCAATTTCAAAATCCTCACTAGGCAATTCAGTTTCATAAGGTGCTTTAGCAAATTTAGAGAAATTGAATTCATAAGATTCACCAGCAAATTTAGTAAAGATTTTCTCTTTCTTACATCTATAACAGCACCACAAGTATTCAGAAAAGGTCTACCAAAAATAATAGGACAACTATCATTGGCAGCCGACCCAAGTACAAGAAAATCAGCAGGGTATTTAGTCTTACCACAAAGGACTTCGACATCTCTAATGATACCAATTGGAGAGATAGTTTCCCTATTAGCAAGCTGAATAACCACATCAATCTCTTCAAGTTTACAAGGAGCAATTTCGTGCATAATTTCCCTGTAAAGCTCATAAGGAATAGCACTAGAACTTGCACCAATATCACATAAACCATAATAGCAATGATCACCTATCCAACAGAAAGCACAGGAACACTAGACTTCCTAGAACTTTTAGGATGTGAGACAATATTAGAAGCATCCTCACAAAAGATAATGTGTCTATCTTCTAAATTTTCAGTGACAAGATCTTTAACCAATGCTACAACAGGTTCAACAGTTATTTGCTCATCAGGTTTGGTAGTTTTCTTATTACTTTTACTAACAACACCAGTTATGATAGTATGTTCCTTAATCTTATTAGGAAAAGGAACTTTTTCAATATAAGGTTCTGGAATAATGCGATCACAACATTAACCTCAACACCTTTAGATATATGAGAAACAGATTCATCTTTATATGGTTCATGATAATTTTTAAAACCCTCCTTCGGCAAACCGAAATAGGAAGCAAAGGCTTTATAAAAGTTTGCAACAATTTGAGAGTCAAGACCATAAGTAGTGCTAATTTTGCGATAATCATCAGTATCCATAAATTTTTAACACACTCAAAGTCATAGTTTATACCTGACTCCCTACCTTTGTCATTCTCCCATCCTTCAGTGTTCTCCTGAATCCGATCAAGAAGGTCCCACTTAAACTCTTCTTTATTACGAGTGAACGATCCAGCACAAGTGGTATCCAATAGAGTTTTATCTTGAAAGGAGAGTCTTGCATAAAAGTTATCAATAACAATATTACCAGGAAGCTCATGAATGGGACATTTGAGCATTAATGCCTTCAATCTCCCCCACGCTTGAGCGATACTCTCTCCATCATAGGGCCAGAAGTTATATATGAGGTTCCGATCCTTATGAATCTCACTTGGAGGATAGAATTTGGAGTAAAAGAGAGGTACAATTTCCTCCCATCCAAGAGAATACCCATTCTTCAGCAGTTTATACCAATGTGCAGCTTTACCAGACAGTGATAGAGAGAATAATTTCTTCTTAACTTCTCCCATCGAGATACCTGCACACTTAAATAACTCGCACAATTCATGCAGAAATAACAAATGATCTCCAGGATGGACAGTTCCATCTCCTGCATAGCGGTTATTTGTGACACGTTCAACAATTTTCATAGGAATTTTGAACGGTATTACCTGCTCATCTGCGCCTCTACTACCTTAGCAGTGGTAGTTGTTTTCCCAAATAGGAATTCAAGAGAAGACCCCTCCATAATGAGATATAGCAGCAGGCAAAAATAAAAACAGCACGTACAATAAATGTTTCCCTTACCAATTCCACTTACCAATAGCGCTACACTCCCCGGCAACGGCGCCAGAAAATAGTCTTGATAACCCACAAGTATAGGGGGTGTATCGTAGTACTTTCGATAAATAAGAGTGTCGAACCCAACGAGGAGCAGAAGGTGTTGACAAGCGGTTTTGATGAAGGATTCACTGTAAATGCTCACAGACAAGTTTTTAGGAGTTTTTGATATGACAGATAAATAAAGTACAAGTAAATAAAATGCAGTAATAATAGTTGCAGCGAGTGGCCCAATCCTTTCTACAGCAAAGGACAAGCCGGTTGTTGTACTTATAATGACCAAACGTTCTTGAGGACACACGGGAATATTGTCAAGTGCTTTCGCTTCATATAGTTGATTAATCTTCATTGTTTTGATAAGTGTTGTGTGGGTGAACCTATGCTAATGCACCGCCCTTCCTAGGACTAATACATACTTGTGATTATACCCCTTGCAAGCATCCGCAAATACAAGAAAGTAATTAAGATAAACTAACCACAGCCTTAAACTTTGAGATCCTGCTATCCCTCATGCATCGATATACCAACGGGTGTTCAGGTTTCTGTCACTCCGGCAACCCCACAATTGGCAAACGAATACACAATGCATTCCCCTAGGCCCATAAAGGTGAAGTATCATGTAGTCGACGTTCACATGACACCACTAGAAGAATAACACCACAACTTAAGCATCAAACCATTAAATATTACTCAACATAGTTCACTACTAACATCAAGACTTCTCCCATGTCCTCAAGAACTAAACGAACTACTCACAAGACATCATACGGAACATGATCAGAGGTGATATGATGATGAATAACAATCTGAACATAAACCTTAGTCCAATGGTTTCACCCAATAGCATCAATAACAAGAGTAATCAACACCGGGAGAGTTTCCCCTATGAAATAGACAAGATTCAGCCCTAGATGTTACGGAGACGGGTGCAGCGGCGGTGATGATGGTGTTGGCGGTGGAGATGATGATGATGATGATCCCGATGAAGTCCAGCTCGATGACGGTGATGATGGCGACGATTTCCCCCTCCGGGAGGGAATTTCCCCCGGCAGATTTCTTCCTGCAGGGGAGCTTTTCGCTCTCTGGTGTTTTCCGCCTCGTGGAGGCGGCGGAATATTTCGATGGCCTCTCCGTGTGTTAGGGTTCCGAGGGGGTCAAGTACGAAGGGGGAACGGCTGAGGTGGGCCAGGGCCCCCAAACCACCTGCGGCGCGGGGGGGCCCGCCGCGCCAGGGGTGAGGAGGGCCCACCTTGGCCCTTCTCAGCTCCCCCTTTTGGCCTCCTATCTCTGGTAAAATAGGACTTCCATATGTCTCCTTCGATTTATTGATCTTCAGAAATAGTGCATCTCGACGGTGCTTTTTCCAGCAGAATCCTGACTCCGGTGTCCAATTCTCCATTATTCATCAAACATGCAAAATAGGTAAAATAACATAAGTAACACTTCTAAATATGAAATATATCGATGAATAGCAGTAAATTATGATATAAAATAGTGATGCAAAATGGACGTATCAT